>LR738711.1:56017419-56125875 GCA_902687465.1 Secale cereale
CGGGGGAGGGTGCGGTGGGTCGTCGGCGGCGGTTGAGTAGGGGAGGGTGCGGGGGGTCGGCGGCGGCGGCCGGTGGAGCGGGGGGTGCTCAGTGGCGAGGAGGACCAGATCTGGCGAGGTGGGATAGCGATCGAGATGGAGGGGGATCGAGATCGAGTGTCCATGAAATTTAAAAACATTCAAGAGTTCAAAAAGTGCCCATGAAATACAATCGAGAAATGAAGGCTACGATTTAAATACAATCGATCTTAGCTAGCTATCTGTTCACAATCTTCTTGCCCTTCTTTTTCGCAAATGGAGTTCTTCTGTGGAACGGACGTCCTTTAGGTAGGGTGGTCCTGCTTCTTCTTGTGGTGTATGCTGCTACTTCATCATCGTCGTCATGTTCAATCCTCGGGTCGCCGTACCTGTCGAAGTCTTGCTCATTGGCTACTCCATCCATTCCGATGATCTTCCTTTTGCCTCTCCTCACGACAACACGACTGGGCTTTGACGGGTCGGTAATGAAGAAGCATTGGTCAACTTGGGAAGCCAGTACCCATGGCTCATTTTTCGCGGTGACATTTGCTGCCGCGGTCTTGGATTTGGCTTCGGGTATAACCATGGTGGTGAAATACCGGTCTTCTTTTAGGACGCTCTTGGCCCATCTGACACGGAACATCGGGACCTTCTCTCCAGCGTAGCTCAGCTCCCAGATCTCCTCGATCCTTCCGTAGTATCTGTCCTTGTCGTTACCGGTGTAGGATTCCATCGTTACCCCGTAGTTCTGATAACCTTCGCTCTTCATGTCCTTGGCCTCGGTGTAGAATGTGTAGCCATTGATATCGTACGCCTCATAGGTCATCAGGTTGTGCTCGGTGCCCTGTGACAAGGCGAATATGAGTTGTTCTTCCGCGGAAGAATCCTCATGTAAAGGGTACGACAGAAGCTTCTGCTTGAACCAACGCGTGAAACATAAGCTGTGATCTTTGATTACATCTCCGTCCATCCTCTGTTGGCCTCGGTCATTGTACGTCTTCTCAATAAAGGTTTTGTGCTCTACCACCCAAGGATCGACCACGTCTATGTGTTGTAGCGCGACTAGGTTTGCTCTTTCAAAGTCGGCAAGTCGACCCTCGAAGTCGACATGCATTTCGCGGCGACCCTCACGGTGACCCCATCCAGCGAGCCTGCCGAGGTGCCTGTTGACGGGCAGACCAACGGGGTTCTCGATGCCTCGATAATTCGTGAAGTAGGAGATGCACTGTTCGGTCAGAAAGCCCCTGGCTATGCTTCCCTCTGGACGTGACATGTTGCGAACGTATCCTTTGATGACACCATTCATCCTTTCGAACGGCATCATGCTGTGTAGGACCGTCGGCCCGAGTTGGATGATATCGTCCACGATATGGACCAGCAGATGCACCATAACGTCGAAGAATGCGGGCGGGAAGTACATCTCAAGCTCGCATAGTATCACCACGATCTCTTCCTGTAGCCTTCTGAGTTGCCTCACGCCAACCGACTTCCGAGAGATGACGTCAAAAAAGTTTCATTGGCTAAATAGCGTTTCCCGGACGTGCGCGTCCATGATCCCACGGATTGAAACTGGAAGTATCTGCGTCATCAGCACGTGACAATCGTGAGACTTCATCCCATTGAACTTCAGCTTCGCTGGGTCTAGGTATCTGCTTATCTTCCCCGCGTAACCGTAAGGAAGTTTTACTCCTACGAGGTAGGTGAAAAACTGCTCGATCTCCTCCTGACTTAGAGTGAAGCACGTGGGAGGGTAGTCATTTCCGGTCTTCTTGGCCTTTTTGCCTTTGCGATGACTTTCCGTGTCCTGCTTCGCCTCATTATCATCATCATCATCATCATCATCATCATCATATATAGCGTGAAGCTCCTGCCTGATGCCCATTGATTTCAAGTTTGCCCTTGCTTTCAGCCCATCTTTGGTCCTCTCTGGCATGTTGAGCAGGGTACCAAGCAGACTCTCGCACACGTTCTTCGTGATATGCATGACATCAAGGCTGTGAGGCACACAGTGGATCTTCCAGTACGGCAAGTCCCAGAAAACAGACCTTGTTTTCCATACCTTCAGCAGCGGCTCTGGCGCCTTTCGCTTCTTTCCCGGCTCTGGCGCCTTTTGCTTCTTTCCCGACAGTGGGCAATCTTTGCAATTTTTCAACAGCTCGTCTATTTCCTCGCCGCTCCTCGTACGCGGGCGTCCTCGGGGTTCGGTTTCACCATCGAACAGATCCTTGCATTTTCTCCACAGGTCATCGTCGCGAAGCCACCTTCGATGTCCTATGAACACGGTTTTCGAAGACCCGGGATCTCTAACTAGCTGGCGATACATTGTGTCATCCATGCACCTGACGCATCCAGAAAATCCGTGGACCACCTGCCCCGCCGCATATCCGTAACCGAGATAGTCGTGCACCGTCGTGAGCAGCACGGCTCTCATAGGGAAATATTCTTTCTCCGTGGCGTCCCACGTATTGGCTGGCGTTTTCCACAGCGTGTCAAGCTCCTCTTTCAGCAGCCCCAGATACAGATTGATGTCGTTCCCTGGTTGTTTCGGTCCTTCAATTAGCATACTCATGTGAATGTACTTCCTCTTCATGCACAACCAGGGGGGAAGGTTGTACATCCACACAAACACAGGCCAGGTGCTATGTGTGCTTCTCTGGCAGCCAAACGGATTGACTCCATCGGTGCTCGCGCCCAGCACGATGTTCCTTGGATCGTTCCCAAATTCTAGGTCTTCTAAGTTCAACGCTTGCCACTGGCTCGCATCCTTAGGGTGACTCAGCATCTTGTCTTTTTTATCTATCTCCGGATCATTTGCGTCATCGTCTCGCTTCTTCTCCTCCCTATCCGCGTGCCATTGCAGGAGCTTTGCTACCTTAGGGTCCGCGAAATACCGCTGCAGACGAGTAGTGATCGGAAAGTACCACACCACTTTTCGAGGAGCTTTCTTCCTTTTCTTGTATCGAGTGACGCCGCACACCGGACATATGGTAGACTCCGCGTGCTCATCCCGATAAATGATGCAATTGTTCATGCACATATGGTATTTCACGTGCGGTAAATCCAGAGGACACACGATTTTCTTCGCCTCCTCGAAACTGGTCGGGCACTTGTTCCCCTTGGGAAGACGTTCGTGCCAGAATGACATGTTCTCGTCGAAGCATGCGTCGGTCATTTTGTGTTTTACCTTCATCTCCAGAGCCATGAACGTTACTTTCAGGCGGTGATCCTCGGGCCTGCATCCTTCATAGAATGGAGTAACCGCGTCTAACTCCAGTTGATCCATCTTGGCTTTCTCTCGGGCGGCAGCTCTTGCGTTATCCGTCTGCTTGAGAAGCAACTCTTGAATATGAGGGTCCTGCACCCAGCCCATCGATATTCCAGCGTCGTCTGCTCTGCCGGCATCATCATCTTCATGATCATGCCCGTCGTCTGCTCCGGCATCTTCCTCATCATCATGTCCTGCATCTTCTACATGATGACTGTGTACAGCATCACCGTCGTGATCATCTCCTGGGGATTCTTCGTCTTCTCGCCCGCCCGAGCCGCGGTGGTTGTCTTGCTGCCCTTCCTCATTTCTTGCCCGGCCCCCATGGACGACTTCGTAGTCATCTTCATCACCTTGCCACCGATAGCCATCCATGAAACTACGCAAGATCAGGTGGTCCCGCACCTGCCCAGAATCCAGGTCCGCAATAAGGCTCTTCAGCTTGCATCTTCGACACGGACATCTTATCTTCGTCTCATTCTTTTGAAGCATCTCGGCCTTCCCGGAGCTCAAAAACCTATTCACGATGCCTTCGGTCATCGTGCGGACCATGGTCGCCTGCAGGGTAGAGCAAAACGATATTTTAGAACCAAAAAAAATTTGGCATGACTTTCCCTAAAAATAGGACCAAAAAGAATGCTTAATGCCAAAATTTCGCCGAAACGGAAATGAATCAACCTTCCGGCAAAATATTGGCAACTATCGCATTTCAAATACCGGTACACCTCCAAACACAAACACATATGCAACACCACAATCATATGCAGCACCACGAACATACATAGATCTAGCTAGGCCATAAAAAGTGCATGTGCACGTTGTTGTAGGGAGAACAACATAAATATAGCTTACCCCCTTACTTACCTATCAAAACAAGGTAATTTAACCACTTAATTTGAATGAATCTATGGTGGAAATGAGGTGACAAAGAGGAGGCACCCGAGACAACGAGGAGGTGGAGAGAATGAAGTGGGGAGAAAGTGAGTATGTAGGAGTGGCTGTCCAAAATATCTTGTTGGTGCCCACTTACTAATGGCGCACCACCTCAAAATGCGCCATTAGTAACCCAGGTTACTAATGGCGCACCTTCTGGTGGTGCGCCATTAGTAGTTTTGCAAAAAAAATAATAATAAAAAAACATACTAATGGCGCACTGTCCCAAAGTGCCCCATTACTAGTTTAAACTAGTAATGGCGCACTGTGAAACAGTGCGCCATTAGTAGTTTTGCAAAAAAATTAATAAAAAAACAACAGTAGTGGCGCACTCTGTGACTGATGCGCCATTACTAGTTACAACTAGTAATGGCGCACTGTGTCTGGATGCGCCATTAGTATGTTTGGAAAAGGAAAAAAAATTGATACTAATGGCGCACCCTGAGCCAGGTGCGCCATTAGTGTATCAACTCTAATGGCGTACCAGTAGGTGGTGGGCCATTAGTATATACTAATGGCACACCGCTTGTCTGGTGGGCCATTAGTGTCAATCTCATCTATAGTCCTTTTTCTAGTAGTGTGGTAACCAATTATTTTGGGTAAATCTTCTTATTTTTCTGATAGACTATAGAGATTTCAAGATATTTTCTAAAATTTACCTTTCAACCATATAGAGTAAAAGTTCTTACCATGATTCACTAGTTAGGGGGTCCTCCCAATAGGACAATACTGTACGAAGCCTCCTCACTAGTTATGGGGTCCTCCCACATGGAAAATTCACTTTAAGCATTTTTCATTCCACGGATTTGAATGATAAAATCAAGCAGAAATTTCTAAGATCAGTATTTCTTCAAGACAAAAAAAATAAGGCTAGGTAGCAAAGAACAAGTTGTCTATCTATGGTCGAAGTATCCATTATTCATATGTATCAATTCCTTAGAGAATTGGATACATATACCTAGCAAAGATAATTTGTCCATGTGACTAATCAGGGTGTTCTGTAGAAGTAGCCGTTGATAATTCCAAGAAAGAAATGAAATCTTACCGGAAGTTACAACACTGCTAATCTATACGAAAAAGAAACACACAAGCGCAAGTAAATTTAGAACAAAATACTTCTTGCTCTAGCAGTGATGAATTCATAGTCAAGAACGGAAAGGCAAGAATTCTGGGTCCTTAAAAGGAGTTGCTAGGCAGCATGTTTCTCACCGGGCATTGCCCGATTATCCTGGTCAGCCCTCCTCTTCTCCGCCTAAGTTGTTGTCTTCCATGGGGGGCAGAACCGATGCTTCATGTTCAGGTTGCCATTTTGTCTCCTCTTTTTGTTTGGTTGAGCAGTTGATACTAGTAGCAGTAGTAACAAGTTTGGTTGGAGTTGATATGGAATCCTCGTTTATTGGTTGAAACTCTGGTAGATGGCTGCCTAGCAGAACAAGCGGAAAGAAAATATGCACTGCACTGATTCATTGTTGCAGGACTCAGTATGGTCCTACAAGAGGCCCCGACAGCCTGCTCCAGAGTAGGTATAAGTACAATACTTTATCAGATTGTGGTTGTAGGATTTTGCTGGTAGATACGTTTTATGGGATTTTTCTTCTTTGATGCAGTTCTGTGTTAATGGATTCTAGAGATAGTTTTCCTATGATATTATTGTGTATTTATGGATTAGCATAGGACTAGGTTGTCTCTGTGGTGCGATTCTACAACAATGCATTAGAGTTGGGAAAAATTTCCTGTTAGTACGATATGTTGTTCTTGGTAAATATGCGTTAATATCTTTCTCTGGACTACAAATCTTACATATTTCTACTAGATTAATTCTATGATTCAGCTCCATCGAATGCAAAAAAGGTTTACCATGAAATGTCATCTATTTCCTAAACTTGTTAACATTTTGAAAGAAAATAATTAGCAGAAAAAATATATAGAAATCTTGTGTTGTATGCATTTCATACATTGGCTCCAACTCTACCCTTTTCTTTCAAGTTATCGTGGCATTGCTATTTTGAATATTTCATGCGAAATTATGACATACCTCACCTATACAACTATCTAACACTCTTCAGTTTTGCAGAATGCACATGGTTCCTTGAAAATTAGGGATAGGACGGGATGGGAACATGGTTCATGATTGACGGAAGCAGACGGTGGAAGTGTAGGTACTGCTACATGATTGGGTGCAGCAGTGGTGTCACCAGCCTCAACCACCATGTTGCCGGTGGCAGTGGCTGTCTAAGGGCATGTCCATCTCCTCCCAAAGATGTTTCCAATTAGATGAAACATTAATTTGTTAGACAGTATGAGGAAGAAACCATGTAAGTTGTTGTGCAGCTGGCCATGGCCACAACCTCTGAGTCCAAGAACTCTATACCCTTGACCATAGGTGTACTATGCTCCACACTAATCGATTTGATAGAAGGTTCCACGATAAGAGGAATACACTATCTTCCTTGTAATCTGTCTCAATATCGTGAGGTATCATGGAACCTTCCGTCGACTCGCTAAGTGTGGAGCATAGTACACCTATGGTCAAGGGTACAGAGTTCTTGGACTCAGAGGTTGTGTCCATAGCCGGTTGCACAACATTCCCTTTTTGTGCCGGCCACTTTCGTGGTTTCCGCCTCGTACTGTCCGACTAACATTTCATCTCATAGGCGACATTTTTGGGAGCAGATGGGCACACCCTTACCCTGCCAGTGCGATTAGCAACATGGTGCTTGAGGCTGGTGACACCACCGTTGCGCCCAATCATTTAGCAGTACCTACATTTTCAACCATCTGCTTCCATCAATCCTGATAACATGTTCCCATCCCGTCCTATCCATAATTTTCAAGGAACCATGTACATTCTGCAAAACTAATGATTCTTAGATAGTAGTACAGGTGAGGTCTGTCATTTTTTTGCATGACATATTCAAAATAGCAAGGCCATCATAACTTGAAAGAAAAGGGCAGAGTTCGAGCCATAGCATGAAATACATATATACAACACAAGATTTTTATCTATTTGTTCTGCTAATTATTTTCCTTCAAAACATTAATAAGTTCAGGAAATAGATGACAATACATGGTAAGCTTTTTTCCATTCCACGTAGCTGAATCATATAATCTAGCAGAAATATGTAAGATTTGTAGTCCAGAGAGAGAAATTAAGGCAGATTTACCAAGAACAACAGATCATCCTCACTAGAAATTTAGCCCAACTCGAAGGCATTGGTGCGTAATTGCATCAGAGAGACAACCTAGTCCTATACTAATCCATTAATTTACAATCATATCACAGAAAACTAACCCTAGAATTCATTAACACGGAACTGCATCAAAGCAGATAAATCCCATATAGCTTATCTATAAGCAGAATCCTACAACCATAATCTGATAAAGTAGTATACTTATACCTACTCTTGGGCTGGACAGTACTGAATCCTCGAACAGCGAATCCATGCAGTGCATCTTCGCCTTCCCTTGTTCCGCTAGGCAGCCATCTAATAGAGTTTTGACCAAGAAACTAGGATTCTGCGTCAACTCAAATCGAACTTGTTACTACTGCTGCTAATATCCACTACCAAAGCAAACAAAAAGAGGATACAAAATGGCAACCTGGACAAAAAGCGTTGGTTCTGCCCCCACGGAAGACAACAACTTGGGCAAAGGAGAGGAGGGCTAACCAGGATAATCCGGCAATGCCCGGTGAGAAACTTGCAACCTAGCATCTCCTTTTAAAGTCCCAAAATTCGCGTCTTTCTATTCTTGACTATGAATTCATCACCGCTACTGCGAGATGTATTTTCTTCTGAATTTACTTGCGCGTGTGTGTTTCATTTTCGTACTGATTAGTAGTGTTGTAACTTCTAGTAAGCTTTTATTTCTTGCCTGGAATTATCAATAGCTACTTCTACAGAACACCTGATTCCTGACGTGGACAAAATATATTTACTAGGTACTCCCTCCAGTCCTTTTTAGTTCGCATATAAGATTTGTCTGAAGTCAAGCCGCGTAATGTTTGACCAACTTTATAGAAAAAGATATCAACATTCACAATGTGAAATCGACATCATTAGATGAGTCATGACTTTTTAATTTTCGTCTCGTATAACTTTAGTATTGTAGATGTTGATATTTTGTTCATATACTAGCTAAAATGCCCGTGCGTTACAACGGAAGAATAATTAAAACTTAACCTTTCCACTACAATAACATAACATGAAAGGCATGAATATCTGGCCCTGCAGATGCGGTAGAGATAAAAGAACTTTGAAGAATTATTGAATCTTTATTTTCGCCGTCTTGTCTTCTCCGTGAGATGCTCTCACACCATGAAGTCACCTCGCATTCCCAGACGATGCAATTCTCGATTGAGACTTATGTGAAAACTGTTGATGAAGTCATGTGGGCAGATAATGATTTTTAAAAAGGCCATTTATGAAACTACAAACATAACGGCGTTATCAAGACTTGATTTCCTAAGGTGGCACTCCTAAATATTATGCGGCCGAGTAGTTTTGTTTGGGCTACGTTGATGGAACCTATATTTACATTGATGAATCATTTACCCCGCCTTGACGTAGCCCTATACATTGTTACTTGATAGATACATATTTGTCATCAAATGTGAGTATATCCTTCTGTCCTATACATGGTTTCGAAAAAAAGAGCATGGAAACATTGAATTGAGTATGAACGTGCTTATGACGGGTCAAATGCACAACTGAAGAAACCATACACGCTCTCGGACAATACAAATTATTTGCATCACAATTACTTTTGCAGCAAAATAGATCGTATTGTGGCCATGCTATAACCTCTCTAATCTAGTAGCCTACTTAGCTAAATTAAGCTATGTCATAGTTCTTAGTCAAAAGCTATCTATACTTGTTTTATCAATGAGAGTCATCAAACACACTGGAGAATTAATCTGAAGCTTATGTGTTGTTCCCAACTTCTTCATGGTTCATTAGCTCTGTTGAGTTCCTTTTCTCTGAGCACATTTCTCCATCCATTTCCTCCTTTAAGCTACTGTTTTGGGGGAAAGCAAAGTTTAGAGTATGATGGAGAATTCTATTTCAAGAAAAACATGTACAAATCAAAATTCAGTACCATTGAAATTTGGCTGATCAATACAAAATATCTGTGAGCTGTGCATAAATATAATAGCAATGAATTCTTTCTCAAAAAGTTCAGTCTGAGTACGCATTTGCAACTTGGAGTCCACCATCATATCTGCCATATGATATATCACATAATAGTATGCCTACAGCTCTGCAACACAAATAAATCAACCAAAATATATGCTACGTACTCCCTCCGTTCCAAATTACTCGTCGTGGTTTTAGTTCAAATTGAACTAAAACCACGACGAGTAATTTGGAACGGAGGGAGTACATCAAAAGAGCCTGTAGTACTGGAAACTGAAAATACAACACTTACAAATATGTAACTCTGATCAATGGCGGAGCAACGTGAAGCGTCAGGCAGGGCCGCGACTCCCCAAACCCAAACGGTTTTTTATTTAGATCACGTACATAGTAGTGGCCCTGCTACGATGCACCTTGCGTTAGGAGTTAGGTTCAACTTGACGCACGTTGCATGCACAAGCTCATATTCACGGATTGACACACACACGTAAATACGTAATGCTCTACTGCTAGCGTCGGCTGGTCTACTCAGAAGGATTCCAGACGCTAGCATAGACCATCCGACGCCGACGCATAGGCTCGAGCCCAGACCCCGTCACCGAGGAGACAACGAGGGACTTGGTTACTCGGGAGGCAGGAGGTGACGAGGAACTTTGCGTCATGTGCGCCGTTGGCTACTACCCTGGAGCTGAGGTGCAGGTGTGGGTTGTGGGCGCATCGGGCATCAACATAGGCAGTGTTCATCGATGCGTCAATTGCATGAGCTCTAGCATGCTGGCCGCCGTCGTCGCCAGCTGCGACGGCCCATAGATTGCACTACCAAAAAATTTGTATGATTCAGGCGATCTCACCGGCATGTAGTAGAGGTCTGGTGTGCAAGACGTCGAGTTAGCACTAGATTGCAGGGAGGCAGCGGTCTTGTTGATTGTAGCCCGTCATCGTCGTCGTTTTGATCCAGAGCTCCATGGTCTGATCGAGCTGGAACTATTGTAGTGTCCGATCTGTTTAAAGCTCCCGCTAGCACCTTCATGATTGTATCTCTCCTGTCCTCATGCATCCACCTGTCATGGTTCCAAGGGACGGACTTGCCCTTGGGCGCCATTGTCGAGGTCGTGCGATGAGCCGATCTAGAGGAACAAAGCGACTGCAAACGGGTAGCGTGAGCAGCCATCACTGAGCTGGGGAGGCAGCCGTAGCTGCTCCTCATATATGTCGTTGCCGTATGTCTTCCTTGTCATATTTTTACCTTTGCCATAGCTGTTTGTGTAGCGTCCGTTGTTTTTTTATTGAATTTATTGGCTGGATGTAATAGTAGAACACAAGAGGGAGGACGAACAAACCAGGCTACTTTTAAAATTAAATCTCAGCCGTCAATATTTGTGGTTAAAACAAAATCGACGGGTATAAGGGGATGAAGGATGAAGAACTATGAAAGCTTCCGTCCTTTATTATTAGGTAAGGTATAGATAGATGGTGAAACTTTACGCAGTTTGACTTTGAACAATTCTTATATGCAGAGTAAAAAGGACCGGAGTGATTACATGTATACAATTCTCTAAAGAACCGATACTTCTAAATAATGGATACGTCTACCACAGATAGACAACTTGTTATTACAGTCCAAGTCATGGATCATATTGTTTTGTAAAGGAAGCTAGCCATTGATAATTCCAGCCAAGAAATTAAAATCGACCATAAATGTAATCCTAACGCATGTGTGTTTTACAAGATTTGTGCTAATCTATAGGCAAAAAAGAAACACGGATGATAACGAATTTAGATGAAAATGTATCTAGCAGGCGTTGAGGCATGAATTTCTAGAGGCAGGGATAGAAAGACGAGCCTTTTGAAACTTTTAAAAGGAGGTGCTAGGCAGTAAGACTAAGTTCCCTACCAGACATTCCCGGATTCTCATCAGCCCTCCTCTCCTCTGCTTGAGTTGTTCTCTTTCTTGTTCTCGTGGAAGCTTTTTGCTGAGATTGACAATCTATTTTGTCTTTAATGGTTGGTTTGGGTAGTACGTAGTAGATAGTAGTACTGACAATTTTGGTTGGTGCTGTAGACGAAGATGGCTGAGCAGGGGAACAACAGGAAGGAGAAGGTGCACTACATTTACTCATCCTCTCATGATTCAGTACAGTGCTACAAGAGGTCCCGGCGGCCCGCTCTAGAGACCATCCCGGACCCAATGCAGCAGGTATAATAATCCTTTATTGAATTCTCGCTTGTACAATTCTGCTGGTAGAAAATATGTATGGGCTTTATCTTCTGTGATGCAATTCTATGTTAATGGATTCTAGGGCTATTTTTTATGTGATGTGATTATGTATTAATGGATCTAGGTTATTTTTCTGTGATGCAATTCTGTACATGTGGATTCAGGTTGGCTAAGTTCCTTGAGATGATTTGTTGTCCTGGGTAAATCCGCCTTAAATTTTTTATCTCGGAAAATATGGATCTTACAGATTTCTGCTAGATTTTATCATTCGAATATTTGTAATGAAAAAAATCTAACCATGAATTTTCATCCAATACCTGAACTAGTTAACATATGAGGGAAAACGATTCCTAAAACTAATACACCAAAAATACAGTTTCAGTCTTTGGGTCCATGATTGACATAAACATACACTGTAAGTGCAGGTACTGCCTCATGATTGGGCGCAGCGGTGATGTCACCATCCTCAAGCGCCATTTTTCTGGAAGCGGACAAAATCATGGTTTTGACCCTTTTGACAACCTTTAGCATGATCTGACCACGGTTTCAAAAACATTCACGATCTGACCTTTTCCTACCGGCATCGACCTTGGAGGTAGGGTATAACGGCCTGCTGCCAGGAACCTTGGCGGTAGGATGTTGGTCAACGTAGACGGTGCCGTCAGGCCATGCTGACGTGGTTGAATGCCTACCACCAAAATCACTGGTGATAAACCCTACCGCCAGGATCGGTGGTGGTAGGCCCTCGAGAGTTATGTGACTGACGCGACAGCTTGTGGGGCACCCACCCACCCATTCGCTCAAGTTCATCATATTTTTTCGTCCCGAAATAGAGAGGATACTCCTCTCTTTTCCCCTCCACTACCCCCTTGGATCTCCTCCCTTTGGGCACCGTTTTATCGGTCTTGGATTTAAAACAACGAGGAAGGTGGACCCTAGTTCATCAAGTTGTTTGAATGTTTTGATTTAAAATTTGTTTAGAACAGATTTTAAGTAGTAATAGAGTGTGTGAAGGAATGTATGGGTAGATTTTATGGATATGTTGTAGTAGTTAATTTTTTCCCTTTGTATGGATGAACAAATTGTAAGGATATGTTGTCGTAGTTAATTTTTTCCCTTTGCATGGATGAACAAATTGTAAGGATATGTTGTTGTAGTTAATTTTTTCCCTTTGTATGGATGAACAAATTGTATGGATATGTTGGATTTGGTTATTTTTTTCAATGTGTATGGATAGATGCATATTGAAATTTGTGAATGAATGCATATGTATTGATGAACAAGATTTGTTGTTGTATATGTATGGATATATGGAAATTTGATGAATGGATGTATGTGTATGTATGGAACTATGGATATGTGGATATGATATTTATGCATAATATGTTGTGAATTGATAGATATAGGTTGTAATTTTTTTCCCAATGTTTCCAATATATATGGGCATATATATTCCAATTCATATGTATGAGTGATGTTGTCAAATATGGCTGTTGTGAAATAATTCATTATATATGTCATTTGTGTTGGGATGGGTGAGGCTGCCGACGGTAGTTGTTCGTATGTTGGGCTTGACCATGCTTTCGACAAAAGGCATTGTGGGCGTTTTATCGAGAATGGATAGGAAACATGCTTTGGCATCATCGTATTCATGTTATTGTAATTTTTTTTAAGTTGAAGGTTCTGACACATTTGTGCCATTATGACACACGCTGCCAATAGTGTGAATCAGGGGTCACACCAAGACATACCAGTTGGCATACGATGAGCGGTTTGAGCCTTATCTCGAGAGAGCTAGCCTCCTACCGTTAGTTCTGCAGTTCAAGTGTGTACCACCAGTGGTGAACCATACTTCTCTCACAGCCTGCTGGATCGCTGGCGGACGGAGATGCACAGTTTCTACCTTCCCTATGGGGAGATGACAGTCACCCTGGAGGACTTTGCGATGATTATTGGTCTTCTGCTCCACAGCGAGCCTCTCATTGGACGAGTGTGTAACAGGTTCTGGCGTGAGAGGGTTACCGCTCTCATTGGTGATTGCTCCCCCTCTCTTACAGCCTGGGGAAGGATGGACAACCGAACATCCAGTGTCCCATTCAAGTGGCTCCGTGAGAACAGGACGGGATGCCCACAAGGTGTGGAGGACGAGACGGTGGAGCAAAATGCGTGGGCATACTTGTGGTATTTCCTATCCCAGGTACTTTTTGTAGACTGCTCTGGTGACATTGCGTCCTGTTTGTATCTTGACTTCCTAGTCGACTAGTACCGGAAGTACAGCTAGGGGTTCGTTGGTCTCGCCTACTTGTATCGTCACGTAACAAGTTACTGCAATAATTATTTATGGATGTATTTCTGTTTTTAAGAATTGTTCGAAGCTAATGATGAACTTGTTCTTATTGGCAGCTCGGCGAGGCGTGTATGAAAACCAGCGACATACCCAGTATGGGCGGATGTACTTGGGACCTCTTGGTATGGATGTGGGGCTGGTTGCCGGTTGGACGTCCTGAAAAAAAGGGACCCCAGATGGCCTTTAGAAGGCCTTGAGGGAGAAAAAGCCAATTTTTTGACTACCCACTATGGCTTTCGCTTGGGACAGATTGAAAATGTTCGGAGGCAAGCAAGAGGCCTTGTACAAGAGCTTCATCAATGAGATGGACAATCTCAAATACAATCAGGTATAGCATTTTGTAACTTTTTTATGACCACTTTCCCGGAAGGCGTCGAAACATGGAGCCAACTCTTATGTAGGTTAATAGAACGCCATATTGGATAGTTAGGGATTTTCGACTAAATGCTATGTGTACGAGGGACAGAAATATTTGGTGTATTAGGTGTCCCCTCATGGCCTCATATGCATCTACACTGTCGAGTGACACCTACCACATTGTGTGGCATTGTACTTCAATAGGAGCCAACGCACCCCACTAGAGGATGCTACTGAGGGTGTCATGGAGCTTCATCGGTGAGCGACCTAACATGTACTATATGTAGTATGTAATCTCAATTGTTTCATATGCTTTGTTGCCCTCGTGCCAGGCAGCCAGAACCGGCAGATTTTCCCAAACGTAACAACTTAAACTTAGTTACCGTCCCGTTGCTAGAGTAACAACAACCGTGCATGTGGTCCTGGTCTCCGGCAGCACAAAGCACCGCCCCAATGATGTTGTGGAAGATTGTTGTGAACTCTAGTGGAGCGGCCACAAGATGATGGTCGCCTGTGACAAGGGTGCACATGACTAGATCCTTGCTCACATAGTCAATGATGAGCATGCGACCATGGAGACACCTAAGGAGGTCAGTATCAAGAAGGAACCAGCTAGGTGTGTCATGTTTACGGAGGCAGCTGTACGGAGCGTCGAGAACGGAGGTGAAGACGATGTTGTCCCGCTACTCAAAAAACTGAGGAGGAGTGGCTTCCGGTGGTGTGCATAGAAGCTACAGAGGAACCTGGGGTCCGTGGTGTAACGCCGCCATCGCTTACATAGCGCGTAGGCACATGGGACGGAGGATGGCTGCGGCGGAAGGGTTAGGAGGATCTCCGAGAGAATATCATCGCCATCCAGCAGGGAGTTGTTGCGGCGGCGGCATGCCTTGTCGGCGCCCTTGCTCTGGCTCATGGCGGTGGGACGTACAAGGGAATCGGGAATTGGGGATCACAGACGCTGGGGAAAGGCAATGTTCGATTTGTTGTGGGCCGATCGATCTGGTTCCGAGAGACTATATTTACGTAATAATAAAGCACAGAGTGTTTCTTCCCATTCACCATCATCCAAATTACCCTCAAAGTTGGTGAGAATTACCCAACAATGCTATCCGTCGGTGGCAAAACCGATTCGTTTTTTATTAAGTTGTCGCGGTTCCATTTGGTTCATAAGCAGCTATGCCCTCCCATTGTCACAAGCACACCAGCAGCCGAGTGGCTAGGGCATCACTTCCCCATCGGGAGGACCAAGGTTTGATCCTAGCTGCCTTTTTTCTGTCTTTTCTGCCCGAATTTCAATTGGTGTAAGATAGAGCTGTCTCGCTGCGCAGCTCAATTTTGGTCCAGCTATTTCTTTTTACTTTCTTTTTCATGGATTCGAGTACTTTTTAAAATACTCTAATCTTTTAAACACTATCTTCAAATTTACAATGTTATATATGGAAAATCGCTCAGAAAAATGTGTAGATTCTAAATATGATATTATCTTGCATGTTAATCATTTTTAAACTATGTTTTTGTTGCATTGTTAATTAGTACTTTTATTTTCTATAAACCTATATATAACGTACATTTCTTACTCCAATATTTTCGTACATCACTTATTAGCAGATTTCCATCCGTCATTTTGGTTCATTCCGTTCGGCTTTGATTTTTTTTTGGCTCATTGGTTAAACTCCTCACACATAGGCAATGGGCCCAGCTCTCTACCCCATTGCTATTGAGCATTTTCCTGCAGGAGCCGACCCATGGTCATTGTGCGATAAAAAAATTGCCATAGAAAAAGTTAATTGATTCATGTGTGCGATAAAAAAAATTGCCATAGAAAAAGTTAATTGATTCATGTGGTGTCAAACTCGAGACCTCAACCACAGTTTGGGAAGTTGCAACCAACTGAGCTGGCCTATGTATTACTCAGTTTGCGACCATGATGTGCAACCAGGAAGCTGAGAGGCGCTATGTAACAAACTGGGTCGTTTCGCAAGAAGCGGACATTTTTTATTGATCTTCAAGTGTATGAAGAGATGGCCTAAAATGCATTTAACAGAACACATATATTGATATATTTTTCACAACTTGATGTAAATTTCAAACATTGCTTCAATTTAAAAATAATGTCTTGGTACGGAAGATTTGAAAATTAGGCTCTTTAAGATCAAAATCATCATACAAAAATTCTACCAAAAGTATTATATGTGTAGCATACTTCTTAATGTACTACTTATATTAATTTCTATTAGATCTCAATGTGCGCCTCAGTACTATGGCCGGGTGGCATCATTCGATGTTGTTGCGCTGTGCTGATGGATATTTCGATAGACACGTCAATTATCTCTCTCGTTGCAACACATGTACATATGTGCTAGTTATGTACTTATGTGTCTGTGTCGTGCGATCATTGATCTCTACCATCCACATTCCATTGGCCGTATTTTCTTATCTAATTTTTTTTGACATCACTGTATTCTCTTATCTTAGTAGTGTTGAGCTCCACCACAGCGAAACCTGGCCCAGTTTGTCGAAGGCTCATGCACCGCCGTGCAGTCACGATGAATCTATGAGTAGTATCAGGGGGTATGAATCATAGAGAAGTTGGAATGCAGTAGGTTTCACACCAATATAAACAAATAATGAGTTCATTACAGTACCTTTGAATGGTGGTTTGTTTTCTTATACTAACGGAGCTCACGAGATTTTTGGCAAAGTTTTGTGTTGTGAAGTTTTCAAGTTTTGAGTATGGCTTTGATGGACTATGGAACAAAGAGTGGCAAGAGCCTAAATAGCGGTGCCCAAGGCAACCCAAGGTAAAATTAAAGGACAACCAAAAGCCTAAGCTTGGGGATGCCCCGGGAAAGCATCCCCTCTTTCGTCTTCGTCTATTGGTAACTATACTTGATACTATATTTTTAATCACCACATGATATGTGTTTTGCTTGGAGCGTCATGTATGATTTGAGTCTTTGCTTGTTAGTTTGCCACAATCATCCTTGCTGGACACACCTTTTGCGAGAGATAAATATGATTTAGAATTTATTAGAATACTCTATGTGCTTCACTTATGTCTTTTGAGCTAGATAGTTCTGCTCTAGTGCTTCACTTATATCTTTTAGAGCACGGTGGTGGTTTTATTTTGTAGAAATTATTGATCTCTCATGCTTCGCTTATATCCTTTTGAGAGTGTTTTAGAATAGCATGGTAATTTGCTTTGGTTATAAAACTAGTCCTAATATGATAGGCATCCAAGATGGGTATAGTAAAAACTTTCATAAAAAGTGCATTGAATACTATGAGAAGTTGATACTTGATGATTGTTTTGAGATATGAGGATGGTAATATTAGAGTCATGCTAGTAGAGTAGTTGTGAATTTGAGAAATACTTGGGTTAAGGTTGCAACTCCCGTAGCATGCACGTATGGTAACCGTTGTGTGACAAATTTGAAGCATGAGGTATTTCATTGAGTGTCATCCTTTGTGTGGAGGTCAGGATCGCGCGATGGTTAACTCCTACCAACCCTTCCCCTAGGAGCATGCATGTAGTACTTTGTTTTCATGACTTGTAGATTTTTGCAATAAGTATGTGAGTTCTTTATGACTAATGTTAAGTCCATGGATTATACGCACTCTCACCCTTCCACCATTGCTAGCCTCTCTTGTACAGCGCAACTTTCGCTGGTACCATACACCCACCATATACCCTCCTCAAAACATCCACCATACCTACCTATCATGGCGTTTCCATAGCCATTCCAAGATATATTGCCATGCAACTTTCCACCGTTCCGTTTGCTATGACACGCTTCATCATTGTCGTATTTCCATGCATGATCATGTAGTTGACATCCTATTCGTGGCTAGGCCACCATGCATAATTTTTCATACATGTCACTCTTGATTCATTGCACATCCCGCTACACCGCCGGAGGCATTCATATAGAGTCATACCTTGTTCTAGTATCGCGTTGTAATATCAAGTTGTAAATCAATATAAGTGTGATGATCATCATTATTAGAGCATTGTCCCAAAGAAAAAAAAAAGGACAAAAGACAAGAAGGAAAGGCCAAAAAAAGGCCCAAAAAAGGAAAAAGAAAAGAAAAAAAGGGGGGAAGAAAAGAAAAGGGACAATGCTATTATCTTTCTCAACACTTGTGCTTCAAAGTAGCACCATGATCTTCATGATAGAGAGTCTCTTGTTTAGTCACTTTCATATGCTAGTGGGAATTTTCATTATAGAACTTGGCTTGTATATTGCAACGATGGGCTTCCTGAAATGTCCTAGGTTTTCGTGAGCAAGCAAGTTGGATGCGCACCCACTTAGTTTCTTTTGTTGAGCTTTCATACATTTATAGCTCTAGTGCATCCGTTGCATGGCAATCCCTACTCACTCACATTGATATATATTGATGGGCATCTCCATAGCCCATTGATATGCCTAGTTGATGTGAGACCATCTTCCTCTTTTGTCTTCTCCACAACCACCACTCTATTCCACATAGTGCTATGTCCATGGCTCACGCTCATATATTGTGTGAAAGTTGAAAGAGTCTGAAAAAATTTAAGTATGAAACAAGTGCTTGGCTGAAACCGGGGTTGTGCATGATTGGAATATTTTGTGTGACGAAGATGGAGCATAGCCTAACTATATGATTTTGTAGGGATGAACTTTCTTTGGCCATGTTATTTTTAGAAGACATGATTGCTTTGTTAGTATGCTTGAAGTATTCTTATTCTTATGTCAACATAGACTTTTTTCTTGAATCTTTCGGATCTGAACATTCATGCCACAATAAAGAAATTACATTGAGCATTATGTTGGTTAGCATTCCACATAAAAAATTCTATTTTTATCATTTACCTACTCGAGGACGAGCAGGAATTAAGCTTGGGGATGCTTGATACGTCCCCAACGTATCTGTAATTTTTGATTGTTCCATGCTATTATATATTCTGTTTTGGATGTTTAATGGGCTTTATTATACACTTTTATATTATTTTTGGGACTAACCTACTAACCCAAGGCCCAGTGCAAATTGTAGTGTTTTGCCTATTTCAATGCTTCGCCGAAAAGGGATATCAAACAGAATCCAAATGGAATGAAACCATCGGGAGAGTTATTTTTGGAACCATATCTTCACAGAAAACTTGTAGTACACGCGAGGGAACGAGCAAGGCATCCACGAGGTTCCAGGGCGTGCCCTCCACCCTCGTGGGCCCCCTCTGGCTCCCCCGATGCCCTCCTTCCTCCCATATATATCCATGTGCCATGAAAACATCGAGGCAACAGAGAAAACCCTAATTCCACCGCCGCAACCTTCTGTTCCCGTGAGATCCCATCTTGAGGGCTGTTCCCAAGCTCCGCCGAAGGGGGGATCGATCACGGACTGCTCCTACATCAACACCATAGCCTCGCCAATGAGTTGTGAATAGTTTGCCACAGACCTTCGGGTCCATAGTTATTAGCTAGATGGCTTCTTCTGTCTTTTTGGATCTATTCGATGTAATCTTCTGGCGGTGTGTTTGACGAGATCCGATGAATTGTGGGTTTACGATCAAGATTATCCATGAACATTATTTGATTCTTTTTTGATATCTTTTATGTATGATTATAATATCCTTGCAAGTCTCTTCGAATAATTGTTTTGGTTTGGCCCACTAGATCTATAGTTCTTGCAATGGGAGAAGTGCTTGGCTTTGGGTTCAATCTTGCGGTGTCCTTTCCCAGTGACAGTAGGGGCAGTAAGGCACGTATTGTATTGTTGCCATCGAGGATAAAAAGATGGGGTTTATATCATATTTCTTGAGTTTATCCCTCTACATCATGTCATCTTGCTTAAAGCATTAATCTGTTCTTATGAACTTAATACTCCAGATGCATGCTGGATAGCGATCGATGTGTGGAGTAATAGTAGTAGATGTAGAATCGTTTTGGTCTACTTGTTACGGACGTGATGCCTATATATAATGATCATGCCTAGATATTCTCATAACTATGCGCTTTTCTATCAATTGCTCGACAGTAATTTGTTCACCCACCGTAGAATTCTGCTATCATGAGAGAAGCCACTAGTGAAACCTATGGCACTCGGGTCTATCTTTGTCGTATTACTTTCCTGTCAACTAGCCAATTTCTGCCATCGTTGTTTATTTGCTTTATTTACTTTCTGTTCCTATACAAAAAATACCAAAAATATTATCCTATCCTATCTATCAGACCTCACTTTCGTAAGTTACCGTGAAGGGATTGACAACCCCTTATCGCGTTTGCTGCGAAGTTCTTATTTGTTTGTGCAGGTGCGAGGGACTCGGGCGTGGTCTCCTACTTGACTGATACCTTGGTTCTCAAAAACTGAGGGAAATACTTACGCTACTTTGCTGCATCACCCTTTCCTCTTCGAGGGAATACAACGCAAGCTCGAGAAGTAGCAGGGTTTTACCTTAATGATCGTTACTAGTTGCGGATGCTTGCTAATAGTTCCAATAATAAGTGCATAGAATTCCATGTCAAGGATGGCATGCTAGCGGTGGCCTCTCCCACATAAAACTTGCTATCGGTCTAGTAACGTAGTCAGTTGCTTAGGGACAATTTCGCAACTCCTACCATCACTTTTCCACACTCGCTATACTAACTTTATTGCTTATTTACCTAAACAGCCCCTAGTTTTATTTACATGATCTTTATATTCTTGCAAACCTATCCCGTTACACCTACAAAGTACTTCTAATTTTATACTTGTTATAGGTAAAGCGAACATCAAGCTTGCATAGAGTTGTATCGGTGGTCGATAGAACTTGAGGGAATATTAGTTCTACCTTTAGCTCCTCGTTGGGTTCGACAGTCTTACTTATCGGAATAGGCTACAATTGACCCCATATACTTGTGGGTTATCGGCTGCTATGGGCTTCTGGCAAGAACCGTTCTTACCTACGCATCAAAACCACAATGACTTTTTGTCAAGTATGTTGTTTTAACCTTGAACAAGGACCGACCATTGTCACATTCGATTCAACTAGAGTTGGAGAAACAGACACCCGCCAGCCACCTATGTGCAAAGCACGTCCGTAGAACCAGTGTCATGAACGCGGTCATGTAATGTCGGTCTGGGCCGCTTCATCCAACAATACCGCTGAATCAAAGTAAGTCGTTGGTGGTAAGAAGTATGACTATTATCAACCACAACTCTTTGTGTTCTACTCGTGCAAATCATCTACGCATAAACCTGCCTCTGATACCATTGTTGGGGAATGTAGCATGCAATTTTAAAAAAATCCTATGCTCGCGCATGATCTATATAGGAGATGCATAGCAACGAGATAGGGAGAGTGTGTCCACGTACCCTCGTGGACCGAAAGCGGAAGCGTTATGTTAACACGGTTGACGTAGTCGAACGTCTTCATGATCCAACCGATCCAAGAACTGAATGTACGGCACCTCCGTGTTCAGCACACATTCAGCTCGACGACATCCCACGAAATCTTGATCCAGCAGAGGCTCGAGGGAGAGTTCCATCAGCACGACGTCGTGGCGACGGTGTTGGTGATTTGATCCGTGCAGGGCTTCGCCTAAGCACCGCGACAATATGATCTGAGGTGTAATCTGTGGAGGGGGGCACGGCACACGGCTAAGAGAACTTGTGTTTCTTTGGGGTGCCCCATACCCACGTATATAAAGGAGTACGAGGAGGAGGCCCGCCGGCCCTAGGGGGCACGCTGCTACTTCTCGAGCTTGTGTTGTATTCCCTCGAAGAGGAAAGGGTGATGCAACACAGTAGCATAAGTATATCCCTCAGTTTTTGAGAACCAAGGTATCAATCCAGTAGGAGACCACGCATGTCGTGGAATTAGCACGACAGATGTCCGGTTTAGTGGACTTAGGTGTGAGGCCATCGTGCGGGTTAGCTTGAAGAGATTAAAGCGGACAAAGGACACATGGATTTTATACTAGTTCGGCCCCTTCGATGAAGGTAAAAGCCTACGTCTAGTTTCTTGTGGTATTGCTTGTGCGTCGATGAACAGGGAGCGAATCCGCTTGCCTGTGTCTTGAGCTGTTGTTTCGTGTCTTTGAACCGTCACCGGGTCGTCCCTTTATATAGGAAGCGACGCCCGATCTGGTTTACAGAGTCCCGAGGCCGGCTCATAAACGTGTCTGCGTCGGTCTCTACTCTTTCTACCTTACATCCCAAGTTACATGATAGGACGGTTTACATACCATGAGCTTTGTACATGGGCCCTAACCTATATGGGCTACGTCCTCTTTGTACATATTCTTATGGGCTTGTAATGATACAACCTTGTAAGGGTAATCCGGACCCTCCCGGCCGGTTTATACCTGCTAGTAATATCCCTGACATTAGGCCCCAGATTGATTTGAACTTGTTCATGTCAGTCTTCTAAGTCTTGCACAAATCTCCTTTCTGCAACTTATTTGCTTCATAAACCGGCCATCACGTCATCTCCTGGAATCGCCTTAATCCGTTGTGACATCATCTCCTTATTTAATGCTCGCATATGTCTATTACCTTTCTTAAATGTCGTACCGAAAATCGAGGCGACAGCTCAATCTTTATCCGATCTCTGGCCTCCTCGATTCCCGCGCTTACCGTTTTTACCTCTTCGGCATATAAATACCGCTGGGGCTCATCTATTTTCCCCTTCTGCCTTCTTCTTCCTCCATCTCCATCGCTCGAAGCTTCCCCCCGCTCTTCGAGCTCATCGTCATCATCGAGCCAGGCCGCTGCATCGACCTGAACGTCACCAGAGAACTTCGCCGCCGTCCTCTACTTCTTCAGGTACTCCTTCTTCTTCCCCGTAGATCTTACTCTAGGGTTTCTTCCGTAGCTTCGCCATGAACCCTCAAAGCTTTGCTGTTCATCCCCGTAGGTTAGCCTTGCTGAAGATTCAAACTTATTTAGACTCGACCCGAATCCATGTACTTCTGCTCCGCCATCATACCCTTAGTTTCTCTATCTTTTTTAGTTGAGATTCGATCTGTAGAGAAACTCCGTGGTCCTTCCTGAATATAACTTGTATTTATTCCATATTTTTCTTATGCCTTAGATCAATGTTTACCTTAGTTCTTTGTGAAAACTGTTTCTTCATACTTTAGATCTGTAACTCATCTCACCGGTTTAGCCATAACTCGCACGCCATACGCTTTTACTGACGGTTTAGATGTAAGCCCGTATCCCGTAATTGACGGTTTAGCTTCTTCTTTTTCCATCATCATGAACCGGTAGCTGTCTCGCTCATATCTGCTTCCGGATTAGTAATACCATTAGTCCCTTATTTAAACCGACAATTAGGCCCATAACTTCATAGAAATGCGCCGGTATGTACTCTAGCAATTAGTAAACTGGATTTTGCACTACATTTTTCAGCACTTCCCCATTCAAAACGATGGCCAAGAAATTTGTTGCTTGCAATTGGGTTCCTTCCCGGATCACGGAAGATGACTTAGTTGGAGCGGCCTCGATTGGCGTCCTGGGCCCCAAAGAAACTCTGCACTGGTGAGCTCCTGAAAAAGAATGCCCTCCTGCGCCTAAGGAGGGGGAAGTTGTAGTTTTTTATGATCATCTGGCCCGGGGTTTCAGTCCTCCCAGTTCAAAATTCTTCCAGGATGTACTAGCTGCCTTTCAACTCCACCCCCAAGATGTAGGCCCGAATTATGTTTCAAACATCTGCAACTTTCAAGTTTTCTCAGAGTCATACCTTCAGGAAGAACCATCAGTGGATTTATTCCGGGATTTTTTTCATTTGAACCGGCGGACGGAATTTACTAATGGACCTCATCAGGAACTGGGTGGCGTTAATATCCAGAAAAGAAAAGATGTGAGTTTTCCTCACGCTGCCCTTCATAGCCACCCCAAAGAATGGAACCAGACATGGTTCTATTGTAAGGACACCTCGCCTGCAGGAGAGAACCCGCTGCCGGGTTACCGTGCCTACCGCCTGGCAACAGACCATCCTCTACCACAACGTCTCAGTGCCCCAGACCGGGCCAGGTTTGCCCCTCAACTTTCCAAGCTTAGGGCCTTCGTAGAAAATGGTTTCACCAGCGTTGACTTCGTCCGCTGCTGGCTCTCTTGGAGCATTCTTCCACTGAGCCGGCGCTCAAGCCTGATGTGTGAATATTTTGGCAAACCGGATGATCCTCAGCGCCACACTGACATAGTACTTCCTGAAGATGAAGTTACTGAGTCCGCGAAGAAAATGCTGAACAACCCTTTGGAGGAGTGTAGCCGGACCGGTTTAGCTCCGTTCTACGCAACCAATAATCCGCCAGCGGTAAGTCCTTCCCGACCTTTTCATGTTTGTTTTAATCCGGCCATATCAATTGTCTTCCATTCATTACTTTTCTTTTGCACAGGCCAACGATCCTTTCTGGAAGAGAAAATCTCAAGATAAACCTGCCAGGCAACCATGCAAGAAAACTTATGCTATTAAGAAGAAAAAGGATGTTGCTGCCTCCGGTTCACATCCCGAAGAGGATGATCCGGACTCTGAGGTATCAACTAACCCCTATGTCGTTTGACTTCCCTGTATCTAAATTTTTATTAACAATACTTTTTCGCAGGACCTGGCGGAAGGAAGTAAAGCGAGGGGAGTTGAGGTAATTTCTCTCTCATCTGATTCGGAACCTTTGCCACCGAAGATCCGCCGGGTATCCCGGAAGTATCCCTTTTCTCATCCTTATGCTCAATTGGATCCCAACTTTCTTTTGAAGAAACAACAGCATGAAGCTCGCAGGCGTCGCTCAGAGATTTTACTCACTCCAACTCTCCTTCATCCAAAAGCTGGCCTTATACGTAAACCGCTTAAACAGTCTGATCCCAACTATCAGGAGGCTCCTCTGTCTTCTTCCGGTGAATCAACTGTCACGCAGGTCCCTGTACTCAAGACCATGCCTGGGTAAGTCCCTCTTCCAAACATTCGGTTTACTTTCATGTTTCTAACTTTATGATTCTCACTTTTCCTTAATCCTTTATCAGAATGCCAAAGCCCAGCAAAAAGGCAAAAGCATGTAAGCCGGCTGCTGAAACCACTGCTGCTGAACCGGCCGAGGACCCTGAAACGGCCGTACCTCCAGAGGACAATCTTGACATTCAACTTCAAGTTCCCGTTCCCATGGATCGTGACGACACTGCTGCTCTAAGAGGTGAAAATACGGAGAACGCGGCTGGACCGGCTAGCCCGGCTCCTCTCAGCCCGGCGCCTACTGCTGTCCCCCACTAGCCAACTGCTGCCTCATCCGCAGATGTTGAGGTAACCGGGCTAGGCTTCACTGCTCCCACAGAGCCTGTCACCTTGACTAGGCATACTGCCAAAGAGAAGAAATTCCAACAAGACAAAGGCAAGTGGAGTTCAGATTTATCCAACTATACTCAGTTGAGTGCCCAGGAAATTCATTCAGGGTACTTGAACCGGCTCTTTACTGGCCGCGACTACGAAGTCGGGTTAGTTAATATGATGAAGGATAAGTATGAGGTGACTTTCTTTCCTTTCACTTCTGTCTCTGCTTGTAATTTTGCAATCCTGCCTTTAGGCCATAGTAGCCCCCAACTGCCGGTTTAGCTTCATTGTAGGTGAACCGGGACATCCATTATGCCTGAGAATGAGCTTACATTAGCCCCCAAGTGCCAAGGGTATAACTTGTTTATGCGCTTGGGACTTGTCTGAATTTTTTTCTTTCTTTACTTCAAATGCACATTAGCCCCCAAGTGTCAAGTGTATAACTTGTTATGCACTTGAGACTTGATTGATTCGTCCTTCTAATCCGTTTGAATTCCTTGCAGGCTGACTTAACCCGGTTGGCTTCGGAGGTAACTGAACTCCGGAATAGCTTGGCTGTCCATGAAACTTCTTCAGCCAAAGCCAAGGAAGAACTTGTGCTTACCTTGACCAAGATGGAGAAATTGAAAAAGGACTTTTAAGCGGAGCGGTCCACATGGGAGGTGCAAAGGACGCCGAAGATGCCCGTAATCCGGTTACGCAGGAGTTAACCGGTTTAAGACAGCAAATAGAGCTCATGACTTCTGCTATCTTCGGTGAGTACTCATCTGTATATGTTTCTCATCTTTGAAATATTTGTTCCGCTCCGGTTTAACTCGACCAACATATGTAGGGAGGCGCATAACTCATCTTGGAGATGATGTCCGGAAAAAACTCAAGGCAGCTTATACCCTGGTGGAGCAACTCTATTCCGGCGCTCAAAGGGCTATCAGTGTCATGTCCCATAACAAACCGGCACCAACTACCATCCAAGCCACTTTGGAGAAGCTATATGTCCTGCCTGTGCGTCTGGTGGAGGTGAAGAAGTCTGCTGCACGGGCTGGTTCTCTTATGGCACTGACCCAGGCCAAAGCATGGGTTCCGGACTTTGATCCGGCTGAGGCTATGAACGGATATCCCAGCAATAAAGAGGATGGATCGACCTTCTCTGCTGAAGACCTACATGCCTTAACCAAGGAGATGCGCCCGCTCGCGAGCAAACTTGCCGATGAAGCGGATTTGACAAGGTATCATCCGGCCTACGATCTAGAAAATTCACGGGTGGAGCGGCCGGTTTACAATACTGAGAATCTGATCCCACCAGTTCGTGGTCATACATTCGCTCCAGATATTTACCCTTCAGATCTTATCGATGACGAAATGTATTTCCGTGCACTCTCCAAGATTGATTGGTGCGTTCCTGGTTTCCAGCCATTGCCTGAAACTGATGAAGACCCGGAACAGGTTGACCCTCAGCCTTCATAGCGTGAAGAGGAGTCGTAAACCGTCCGGTTTAATTTGTAGTTGCTGAATATTCTACAAAAAACATTGATCTATTCGGGCCCGCGGTTGCCTTGTAATAGGATAGCTGAAAATACTGTCTTTGTCCCAATATGGATGGCACAGCTTGACTTGGCAGCTGTCAATTTAATCCTCTGTTTTTCCATGCTTAATCCGTTTATGTTATCTGTGCCTGCATGAATGAGGCCAAAAGATGTCCTGGCGGTTTACCACCGGACAAATTACACTGCTCCAGTACATATATATATATATATATCAAAGGAACAACTGTTTATCACAAATATACCCCATACCTCTAATTAAGTGTGCCTGTCAACTTTAATACGATAGGTATCATTGAAAGCGTAGGCGCTGATGAGGCTCTTGGCTTTCTTGTTTGGCTTTTTCCTGATAGCCGATCCGGGTTACAATGAACGCCGGTTTAACTCATGCTGGTGCTCATGACCCAGACTTTTAACTTTGTCGATATATGGTCAACCTTGCGGTTACCCAATCCCATATCAATAGACTCGTTTAAAAAAACAAAATTTATGAAATAATAGAAACAACGCATTTTTGGCAAATAAGACCATGTAGTCGAGGCTATTTGCGAGCTGCCAGGCTCCAAATTCGAGGCTTTTTGTGAGCTGCCAGGCTCTAGGCTTTTTGCGAGCGGCCATTTAGCTCCAGGCTTTTTGCGAGCGGCCATTTAGCTCCAGGCTTTTTGTGAGCTGCCAGGCTCTAGGCTTTTTGCGGCTGCCATTTGGCTCCATAGGCTTTTTGCGAGCTGCTAGGCTCCATAGGCTTTTTGCGAGCTGCAGGCTCCAGGCTTTTTGCGAGCTGCCATTTGGCTCCACATTTGACGTAATCATCGATGACACACCACCCAATGTTTCAAGACCTCTGAGGGATCTTGTCTTTTGGGGATCATCTCGATGATAGTCATTGTCTGATTCCTTGATATATCAAGGGCGCCGGTTTAGGAGGCCATGGTGAGAATTCAGAGAAACTCCCATGTGACACTCCTTTGGTGTGCTCGTCGGGGTACCTATGTTTGAGTTGTGCTATGCAACAAACTCTCTTTGGTCCCTTAATAAATAACTCCTCTGTATATCAAAATATACGGATCAAAGTAATTGTTTTCTTGATGAGAATGATATATATCAAGAAAAATAAACTTTAGATGGATATCACCTGAGTTTTCAGCAAAACTCCCTTGTGATACTCTTTTTGAAGAAGATGGTTGATTCCCCGGTTTACTGGGGACGCCGGTTCATTGATTAATCATAATATATACATGGTACATAAAGCGGAGCCAATGGCTCAAGTGTAGTAAGGTCGTAGAAGAGCGATGTTTCATGGCCGCTTCGTCTCTTCCTCTGCTGTACGTGAGTCTTTATGCTCTCGAACGTCAACCAGATAGTATGAACCGTTGTGTAGGTTCTTGCTGACCACAAAGGGTCCTTCCCAAGGTGGGGATAACTTGTGCATATCTGTCTGGTCGTGGATGAGTCGGAGCACCAGACCCCCCTCCTGGAACGTCCTGGTCTTAACCCGGCGGCTGTGGTATCGGTGTAGGTCTTGTTGATAAATTGCTGATCGCGCTGCTGCCGTGTCCCGTTCCTCATCCAGCCGGTCTAAGCTGTTTTGTCTTGCTTGCTCATTATACGCTTCAACATAAGCTGCCACCCGTGGTGAGTCGTGCCGGATGTCACTAGGGAGAACCGCTTCAGCACCATATACCATGAAGAAGGGCGTATAACCTATAGACCTGTTAGGTGTAGTGTTGATGCTCCAAAGGACAGAAGGTAACTCCTCTACCCAGCAACCTGGTGTTCTTTTCAAAGGAACCATAAGCCGGGGCTTGATGCCTCTCAAGATCTCTTGGTTGGCCCTCTCAGTTGGCCATTGGACTGAGGGTGAGCTACTGATGATACATCCAGGCGAATATGTTCCCTTTGGCAAAACTCTTCCATCTCTCCTTTAGATAGGTTGGAGCCATTATGAGTAACGATGCTGTGTGGAAAGCCAAACCGGAAAATTACCTTTTTGATGAACTTAACCGTTGTTGCCGCATCACACTTACTGACAGGCTCTGCCTCAATCCACTTTGTAAACTTGTCCACTTCTACCAACAAGTATGTTTTCTGATCGGGATCGTTTAAAGGGCCCAACCATATCAAACCCCCAAGTTGCAAATGGCCAAGTAATTGGAATCATCCGTAGCTCCTGTGCCGGAACATGAGCATGCCGTGAAAATCTTTGGCAAGCATCATATTTTTTGACTAGGTCCTCCGCATCAGCATGAGCCGTTAACCAGTAGAACCCATGACGAAAAGCTTTAGCTATCAATGACTTTGAACCGACATGATGACCACAATCTCCTTCGTGTATCTCTCGAAGAATATCACAGCTTTCTTCTGATGATACGCATCGCTGAAAAGCCCCCGAGACACTGCGGTGATGAAGTTCTCCATTGACGATGGTCATAGATTTGGATCGCCGGATTATCTGTCGAGCCTCGACTTCATCTTCGGGCAACTCACCTCGGCTCAGGTACGCCAAGTAAGGGAGTGTCCAATCCGGCATAATGTGAAGTGCAGCAACTAACTGTGCTTCCGGATCAGGAACAGCTAAATCCTCCTCTGATGGTATTTGCACCGACGGACTGTGCAATTCATCCAAGAATGTATTTGGTGGAACCGGTTTACGCTGAGAGCCCAGCCGGCTTAATACGTCGGCCGCTTCGTTTTTCTGCCGGTCTATGTGGTCCACCTGATATCCTTTGAAGTACCCTGCAACCGCTTCAACTTCTCGTCGATAAGCCGCCATGAGCGGATCTTTAGAGTCCCACTTGCCAGACACCTGTTGTGCCACTAGATCTGAGTCACCAAGTTCATCTCCTTGGCCATCTGTAAACCGTGAAGGAGAGCTTCATACTCAGCAGCATTGTTAGTGCAAGGGAACATTAATCGAAGGACATAACAGAACTTGTCACCTCGTGGGGATGTTAGCACGACTCCAACCCCCGAGCCCTCCAGTTGCCTTGAACCGTCAAAGTGAATAGTCCAGTATGTATGATCTGGCTTCTCCTCGGGTGCTTGCAACTCTGTCCAATCATTGATGAAATCCACCAGTGCTTGGGATTTTATAGCAGTACAGGGTAGATACTTCAATCCGTGCCGTCTAAGCTCAATGGCCCATTTCGCCACTCTGCCAGTGGCTTCTCTATTCTGGATAATATCCCCCAATGGAGCTGAGCTGACAACAGTTATTGGGTGGCCCTGGAAGTAATGCTTCAACTTCTGGTTTGCCATGAACAGACCGTATACCAATTTCTGCCAGTGTGGATATCTTTGCTTCGACTCAATAAGAAGCTCGCTGATGTAGTAAATCGGGCGCTGAACCGGATATTCCTTGTCTGCTTCCTTGCGTTCCACCACAATTGCCACGCTAACTGCACGGGCATTGGCGACCACTTTGTCAACAGGGGCAGCAAGAACTGGCAGTTTTGCTAATTGCCGCTTCAAATCCTCAAATGCAGCGTTTGCACCATCGCTCCATACAAACCGGTCCGTCTTTTTCATCATCTGATAAAGCGGGATCGCCTTCTCTCCCAAACGGCTGATGAACCGCCTCAACGCTGCAATACGACCTGCTACGCGCTGGACATCATTGATGCAAGCCGGTTTAGCCAAGGACGTAATTGCCTTGATCTTCTCCGGATTAGCCTCAATTCCTCTGTTTGATACTAAGAATCCAAGGAGCTTGCCTGCTGGAACACCGAAAATGCACTTCTCCGGATTAAGCATCATCTTATAAACCCGGAGGTTGTCAAAGGTTTCTTTCAAGTCCTGTATCAGCGTCTCCTCCTTCCTGGATTTCACCACAATGTCATCAACATAATCATCGACATTTTTTCTGATCTGTCCTTTGAAACAGTTCTGCACACAATGTTGATAAGTTGCTTGGGCACTCTTGAGCCCAAAAGGCATAGATACATAGCAGAAAGCTCCAAAGGGAGTTATGAAAGTTGTCTTCTCCTGGTCCTTGACTGCCATCTTGATCTGATGATAACCTGAATATGCATCCAAAAAACTTAGCCGCTCACATCCTGCCGTAGCATCAATAATCTGATCAATACGGTGGAGAGCAAAAGGATCAGTTGGGCAAGCCTTATTTAAGTCTGCATAATCAACACACATCCTCCAGGTTCCGTTTTTATTTAGCACCAGCACCGGATTAGCCAATCACTCTAGATGGAACACCTCAACTATGAATCCTGCAGCCAAAAGCCTGGCCACTTCTTCACCTATAGCCTTGCGCCTTTCTTCATTGAAGCGGCGCAAATACTGCTTGACCGGTTTAAACTTTGGATCAATATTAAGACTGTGCTCAGCGAGTTCCCTCGGTATACCTGGCATGTCAGAAGGATTCCATGCGAAGATATCCCGGTTCTCACGGATGAACTCGATGAGCGCGCTTTTCTATTTGGGGTTTAGGTTAGCGCTGATAACGAACTAGTTGGACGGATCGCCTGGAACAAAGTCAACCGGCTTGGTCTCCTCCGCCGATTTAAACTTTAGTGCCGGATCATGCTCTATGGTTGGCTTCTTTAACGGGGACATATCCGCCGGATCAACATTGTCTTTGTAGAATTTCAGCTCCTCCGTGGCACAAACTGCCTCAGCGTATGCTGCGTCTCCTTCCTTGCATTCCAAAGCAATCTTACGGCTTTCGTGAACCGTTATTGTTCCCTTGTGACCCGACATCTTGAGCTGCAGATAAACATAACACGGTCTGGCCATGAACTTGGCGTAAACCGGTGTCCCAAACAGAGCATGATATGGACTCCTGATTTTTACGACCTCGAAGGTCACTGTCTCTGATCTAGAGTCCTGCTCATCCCCAAAGGTAACTTCCATATCAATTTTCCCAACTGGGTACACCGATTTACCGGGCACCACACCATGGAATACTGTGTTGGACTGCCGGAGCTTCTTATCTGTCAACCCCATACGTCGGAAAGTCTCATAATATAAGATGATGATGCTGCTGCTGCCGTCCATAAGCATCTTTGTGAACTTGTAGCCACCCACCTGTGGTGCCACCACTAATGCCAACTGGCCCGGATTATCAACCCGTGGCGGGAGATCCTCTCTGCTCCACACAATGGGTTGCTCAGACCAACGTAAGAAACGCGGTACCGCCGCTTCAACTGCGTGTACTGCCCATTTCAGCACCTTCTGATCCCGTTTGCACAAACTTGTGGTGAAAACATGATCTTGCCCACTGCTTAGCTCCTTCGGATTACTCTGATATCCGGATTGCTGCTGCTGCTGACGCTGCTGATTGCCTTGGTTGTTGTAACCACCCTGACCATGTTGTTGGTTATGTTGATGCTGACTGTTGCCGTTGTAGTTATTGTTACTGTTGTGATATCTTGGTCCGGATCCGTTACCTTGGTAACCTGGACCCTGAAAACCGGAACTTGATCCGCCGCTGGGGGGTCCGTGGTTATATCTAGCCTGTTTCATGGCCTCCTGCATGATACGACAGTCCTTCCATAGATGTTTAGTCGGGTTTCCCTCCGTACTGTGTCTTGGGAAAGGCACATTTAGCTGTTGATCTAGATTGAAGGATGGCCCCTCGCCACGCGGGGGCGGTTTACCCTTGCGGCGCTGCCTGTTTCCCTGAACATTGGTATTGGCCACAAAGTCGGAGCCGCCCTCCGCTTTTCGCTTGCCATTGTAACCTGTACCTGCCGGATTGGCCTGCGCCGGTTTACCAGCTTTGTTTGCCTTCCGGACTTGTCTCCATCTGCATCTGGGTACTTGGTGTTATCAGAATCCCCATACTTCACCAAGGCGCTCATGAGCGTTCCCATGTCGTTGCAGTCGCGCTTGAGCCGTCCTAACTTCAGTTTCAAAGACTCGAACCGGCAATTGTTTTCCAATGTCACTATCGCCGTACTGGGGTTGATGCTATTGGAAGAGTGCAGGATTTCTGATACTCGCCGCACCCAACTGCTCGTGGGTTCTTGCTCTCCTTGAACACATGCTTCTAAGTCTACCACCGACATCGGCTGTTTGCACGTGTCTTTGAAATTTTTGATAAACTGGCGACGCAACTCACCCCATGATCCGATGGAGTAAGGTGGTAGGCCCTTTAACCATGTACGGGCTGTACCCTCAAGCATCATGGTAAAGTACTTGGCGCATGCCGCTTCGTCCACATCAAGCATCTCCATAGCCATCTCATAACTTTCAACCCACGCCTCTGGAGCCAGATCCGCTGTGTAGTTGGGTACCTTGCGCGGGCCTTTGAAGTCTTTGGGTAATTTCACGCTTCGTAAAGCGGGGATGAGACACTGTACTCCAAAGGAACTAGCCGTGACTCCCGTTTCTGCGGTGGTGGGGTGAACCGGCGTCGCTTGACCGGTATCCTCACGGGCGTGTGCCTCTACCCCTACCGGATTATCCTGCCTGTGACGGTGCCGTCTCCGCTCGCTGCTAGATACAGGTGGTTCATCCCAGTGCGTTGTGTAACTCCGGCTCGGGCGGGGGGTTGAAAGAATCCTCTCCCGGCTATAAGAATATGCCTGCTGCTGCGTCAGCGCCGTGTCCAGTAACTCCTTAGCCCGTCGAGCTTCCATTGCCATGGGGGATGTCCCCTCAATGGGTAAAGCGGCCAGTCGTGAAGCGGCGGCGACTATGTTGTCCAACAGGTTAGAATAGTGGCCGGGAGGGGTGGGAACGTGCGGCGTTGGCACAACTTGGTGGTTCCGCTCGATGGCCGGCGGCTGAACCGGCGCGCCAGTCCCTGGAGCTCCTCCCCGGTTTACCTCTGGGCGGTTACTGGCCCCCGCTCTTGGTGTGCCAAAAAGATTCCTTGCCTCATAAAATGGCAGTAGACAAGTTTGTTGTCTTCTGTACATTACCTCATGTGCAAAATTCTGATCCAACCTGAGCCGGAAAGCTTGGGAGTCTAGCTCTGCTTGCCTTGTAGCCATCCTGGCTTTCTCCGCATCCAGATCCCGTTTAGCTTGCTCAATCTGTCCCTTCAGGTGAAGGATCTCCGCATCATGTTGCGCCTTGTCGGCAGGGGCCACTTCTGCAGTTGCGAGTGCCATCAAATTTTCGGTGAACACCCCGGTCCCGGTTGCCTGCCCCGGTTCCCGCTGCGTCTGCAGTGAACACCCCGGTCACCGAGGGCTACTGCGTAGGCTGTGATCCGGCCATGAATACAGCCACCCGGTTTGGCGGATCAAAGGGGTCCGAAATACCATCGCCCTCGGACACACCCTCTGGTCGGCCGTCCTGCAACATATGCAAAGATTCGGTCTCTCCGGACGAAGATTCATCGTCAGAATAGACAACTGTCTCGCCACCAGAACCCGATCCGTCATCGGCTTGTACTACGTGCACGGTTCCAACGAAAACATGCTTCACGGCGGGCCGAATCAGGGCGATCTCGCACGCTGAGCCGGCTCGACGATGTTGGGGAAGACTTCCGGCTCAGGTCCCGGTTCGCCGATCTTGCCGATGAAGACGTGGATGCCGCCGAAGGGGACCCGGTACCCGTATTCAATTGAATCGGCCTCGGGGCCCCAGCCTGCATCGACGATGTAGATCCGGCCGCGACGACTCATGGTCATCCGGCCAACCGCGTAACCCTTGAGTCCTTCAAAGCTGCCCTTCAAGAACTCGAAACCATCGTGCGATAGCCCCATGGTGGGCGCCAACTGTCGTAGAATTAGCACGACAGATGTCCGGTTTAGTGGACTTAGGTGTGAGGCCATCGCGCGGGTTATCTTGAAGAGGTTAAAGCAGACAAAGGACACATGGATTTTATACTAGTTCGGCCCCTTCGATGAAGGTAAAAGCCTACGTCTAGTTTGTTGTGGTATTGCTTGTGCGTCGATGAACAAGGAGCGAATCCACTTGCCTGTGTCATGAGTTGTTGTTTCGTGTCTTTGAACCGTCGCCGGGTCATCCCTTTATATAGGAGGCGACTCGAGGCCGGCTCATAAACATGTCCGCCTCGGTCTCTACTCTTTCTACCTTACATCCCAAGTTACATGATAGTACGGTTTACATACCATGAGCATTGTACATGGGCCCTAACCTATATGGGCTACGTCCTCTTTGTACATATTCTTCTGGGCTTGTAATGATACAACCGTGTAAGGGTAATCCGGACCCTCCCGGCCGGTTTATACCTGTTAGTAATATCCCTGACAACGCACGAGTCCCTCGCACCTGCACAAACAAATAAGAACCTCGTAGCTAACGTGATAAGGGGTTGTCAATCCCTTAACGGTCACTTACGAGAGTGAGATATGATAGATATGATTGGATAATATTTTTGGTATTTTTGTTATATAAACAAAAAGTAAATAATGCAAAGTAAAGTAGATGGAAGATTAATATGATGAGAATAGACCCGGGGGCATAGGTTTCACTAGTGGCTTCTCTCATCATAGCAGAACTCTATGGTGGGTGAACAAATTATTGTCGAGCAACTGATAGAAAAGCGCGTAGTTATGAGAATATCTACGCATGATCATTGTATATAGGCATCACGTATGTGACAAGTGGACCGAAACAATTCTTCATCTACTACTATTACACTACACATCGACCGCTATCCAGCATGCATCTAGAGTATTAAGTTCAAAAGAACAGAGTAATGCCTTAAGCAAGATGACATGATGTAGAGAGATAAACTCAAGCAATATGATATAAACCCCATCTTTTTATCCTCGATGGCAACAATACTATACGTGCCTTGCTGCCCATCCTGTCACTGGGAAAGAACACCGCAAGATTGAACCCAAAGTCAAGCACTTCTCCCATTGCAAGAACTATAGATCTAGTAGGGCAAACCAAACCAATAATTCGAAGAGACTTGCAAGGATATTATAATCGTATATAAAAGATTTCAGAAAAGAATCCAATATTGTGCAAAGATAATCTTGATCATAAACCAACAATTCATCGGATCTCGACAAACACACCGCAAAAAGATTACATCGAATAGATCTCCTCGAAGATCAAGGAGAACTTTGTATTGAGATTCAAAGAGAGAGAAGAAGCCATCTAGCCAATAACTATGGACCCGAAGGTCTGTGGTAAACTACTCACAACTCATCGGAGGAGCTATGGTGTTGATGTAGAAGCCCTCCGTGATCGATGCCCCCTCCGGTGGAGCTCCGGAACAGGCCTCTAGATGGGATCTCACGGGTACAGAAGGTTACGGCGGTGGAATTAGGGTTTCGTGGTGCTCCTCGATGTTTTCAGGGTACGTGGATATATATAGGAGGAAAAAGTACCTCGCTGGAGCAATATGGGGCCCACAAGGGTAGGGGTGCGCCTGCCCCCCCCCCCCTAGGCGCGCCCTGCCCCCTCGTGGGCACCATATTTCTTCTCTGGCTTGTACTCCAAGTCTCCCATGAAGATATCATTCCAAAAATAACTCTCCCGAAGGTTTCATTCCATTTGGACTCCGTTTGATATTCCTTTTCTGCGAAACACTGAAATAGGCAAAAAAACAACAATTTGCAGTGGGCCTTGGGTTAGTAGGTTAGTCCCAAAAATAATATAAAAGTGTATAATAAATCCCATTAAACATCCAAAACAGAATATATAATAGCATGTAACAATCAAAAATTATAGATACGTTGGATACGTTCGTATCATGCGCCAGGAGGGGAGTCCTACTAGGACTCCTAGTCCTAGTATGATTCCTCTTCAAGGAAGAGAGGGGGAAGGAAGGAGAGAGAGGGAGAAGGAAAGGGGGCGCCGCCCCCTTCCCCGAGTCCAATTCGGACTGCCATGGGGGGGCGCGGCCACCCCTTGCTGCCCTTTTCTCTCTCCACTAAGGCCCATGAAGGCCCATTAGTTCCCACGGGGGGTTCCGATAACCGTCCGGCACTCCGATAGTTATTCGGTACCTCTCGGAACTCATCCGGTTTCCGAATAACATCGTCCAATATATCATTCTTTATATCTCGACCATTTTGAGACTCCTCGTTATGTCCCTGATCTCATTCGGGACTCGGAACAAACTTTGGTCACCCAAACACATAACTCATAATACAAATCGTCATCGAACGTTAATCGTGTGGACCCTACGGGTTCGAGAACTGTGTAGACATAACCGAGACACATCTCTGGTCAATAACCAATAGCGTAACCTAGATGCTCATATTGGCTCCTAAATGTTCTATGAAGATCTTTATCGATCAAACCGCATAACAACATACGTTGTTCCATTTGTCATTGGTATGTTACTTGCCCGAGATTTGATCATCGGTATCACCATACCTAGTTCAATCTCATTACTGCCAAGTTTCTTTACTTATTCCGTAATACATCATCTCATGACTAACTCATTACCTATTTACTTGCAAGGCTTATTACGATGTGTATTACCGAGAAGGCCCAGAGATACCTCTCCGACACTCAGAGTGACAAATCCTATTCTCGATCTATTCTCGATCTACACTCAGAGTATTTTTATAATCACCCAGTTACGTTGTGACATTTGATAGAACAAAAGGTGTTCCTCCGGTATTCGGGAGTTGCATAATCTCATAGTCAGAGGAACATCTATAAGTCATGAAGAAAGCAATAGCAATAAAACTAAACAATCATTATGCTAAGCTAACGGATGGGTCTTGAACATCACATCATTCTCCTAATGATGTGATCTCGTTCATCAAATTACAACACATGTTTATGGTTAGGAAACTTAACCATATTTGATTAACGAGCTAGTCTAGTAGAGGCATACTAGGCACACTCTATTTTGTATATGTATTCACACATGTATCAAGTTTCTGGTAAATACAATTCTACCATGAATAAAAACATTTATCATGATATATAAGGAAATATAAATAACAACTTTATTATTGCCTTGAGAGCATATTTCCTTCATGTTACCTCTTCACCATCTGCGTGGCTGGCTTCCGCCTGATAGCAATCAGTGTTAATAAGATATACAAAAAAGGAGCTAAGAGAGTCAAGTTCTACAACTGACTCATCCTCCATAGCTAATGGATCAATTGCATCTGTCTTTTTCTTGGTAGGCTTCTTGGGAGCCTTGTTTTTTGTCCTGTCCTTTTTTGTTGGTTTATCCTGGAGTTTCTTATTCCAAATGGAGGAATCAACCTATAGAAATCAAGTGACAATGAGAAGACAGCCTATGGAGTTAACGATTAAATTGGAAATTGCTCAAAGTACATATAGCTGGAGGCTTTATAAGGTTGTAGAAGGGAGCCAACCCTGTTTGGCTACAAGTTGCCAAACTCTCATTAAGAAGTGTTTTGGTCATTTTGTTGATTGCATCATCGTCCAGTTTTATTTGACAGTGACGTTGTGGATCGTTGAGATCGCCGCTATTTTTGCACACTAAACCGGACCGGCGGCTCAGAGGCAAAATTCTCCAGGCGACCCAGCATCGGACTAGATCAACTCCGGTCAACCCGTTGGCTATTAAAGCCCTTGTCTTTGAAAACATTGGCATATTGTTAGCACGCTCTTGAGTGGTGATCAGGTCTGGGAGGGGATGTCTTGGACTAAGCCGGTTTTCACGAAAACCAGGTAGTGGATTTTCACTAGCTGGGGATGTATCTTGGTAGTAAAAACCAAGTTTGGTTCCAGTCCTTCAGATGACTGGGAGGTGCGGCTGTAGGAAAGACAAATTATTTCCATCTTTGAATAGATATTCCGCCAAGCTCTTAGATGTGTCCATCTGTGAACTCTGTCTGGCGGTTCAAATAATAACACTCTCTGAACAAATCCATAGTGGGTTCTTCTTGAAGGTATACTTCACAGAAAACTAGGTACTTGCTGATATTGGGGACATAGCTGGGTCCAATGTCTTGAGGGTGAAGTTGAAAGAAGTTCAACACGTCACGAAAAAACTTTGAGCCGGGTGGGGAAAAGCCTCGGAGCATATGATCAGCAAAAACTATGAACTCACCTTCCTTTTGAGCGGGTATGGCCTCATTCCCCGGAGCTCCCCGGAGAATAATATTTTGGACGGCTAAGACACCTACTTGGGCATATTTTGTGGGATTGCTCCGTAATAATCAAGGTGACCCAGTTGCATGAAGTGACGGTTGATACGTCTCCAACGTATCTACAATTTTTTATTGTTCCATGCTATTATATTACCCATATAGGATGTCTTATATGCATTTATATGCTATTTTATATTATTTTTGGGACTAACCTATTATCCTAGATCCCAGTGCCAATTTCTGTTTTTTCCTTATTTTTGAGTATCGCACAAAAGAAATACCAAACAGAGCCCAATTGACCTGAAACTCAACGGAGGATGTTTTTGGACCAGAAGAAGCCCAAGGAGTACCGGAGATGGACCAGGGGAGTCCCGGGCTGCCCACGAGGGTGGGGGGCACGCCCACCCCCCTGGGCGCGCCCCCTATCTCGTGGCCGCCTCGGGGACCCCCCCTAACTTGTTCCCGACTCCAACACCCCTTATATATACGGAAACCTCCAAAAAATAACCTAGATCGAGAGTTCCGCCGCCGCAAGCCTCTAGAGCCACCAAAAACCAATCTAGACCCGTTCCGGCACCCTGCCGGAGGGGAGAATCCCTATTCGGTGGCCATCTTCATCATCACGTCGCTCTCCATGATGAGGGGGGAGTAGTTCACCCTCGGGACTGAAGGTATGTATCAGTAGCTATGTGTTTGATCTCTCGCTCTCTCTCTCTCTCTCTCTCTCTCTCTCTCTCTCTCTCTCTCGTGTTCTTGAGATGGCACGATCTTGATGTATCGCGAGATTTGCTACTATAGTTGGATCTTATGATGTTTCTCCCTCTCTACTTTTGTAATGGATTGAGTTTTCCCTTTGAAGTTATCTTATCGGATTGAGACTTTAAGGATTTGAGAACACTTGATGTATGTCTTGCATGTGCTTATCTGTGGTGACAATGGGATATCACGTGATCTACTTGATGTGCGTTTTGGTGACCAACTTGCGGGTTCACTGACCTTGTGAACTTATGCATAGGGTTTGACACACGCTTTCGTCTTGACTCTCCGGTAGAAACTTTGGGGCACTCTTTGAAGTTCTTTGTGTTGGTTGAATAGATGAATCTGAGATTGTGTGATGCATATCGTATAATCATGCCCACGGATACTTGAGGTGACAATGGAGTATCTTCGTGACATTAGGGTTTTGGTTGATGTGCGTCTTAAGGTGTTATTCTAGTACGAACTCTAGGATAGATTGAACGGAAGGAATAGCTTCATGTTATGTTACTACGGACTCTTGAATAGATCGATCAGAAAGAATAACTTTGAGGTGCTTTTGTACCCTACCATAATCTCTTCATTTGTTCTCCGCTATTAGTGACTTTGGAGTCACTCTTTGTTGCATCTTAAGGGATAGTTATATGATCCAATTATGTTATTATTTTTGAGAGAACATCCACTAGTGAAAGTATGAACCCTAGGGCTTGTTTCAAAGCATTGCAATACCGTTTGTGCTCACTTTTAGCATTGCAATTATGTTATATTTTCATATTACAAAAACCTATATCTACCATCCATATTGCACTTGTATCACCATCTCTTCGCCGAACTAGTGCACCTATACAATTTACCATTGTATTGGGTGTGTTGGAGACACAAGACACTCTTTGTTATTTGGTTGAAGGGTTGTTTGAGAGAGACCATCTTCATCCTACGCCTCCCACGGATTGATAAACCTTAGGTCATCCACTTGACGGAAATTTTCTACTGTTCTACAAACCTCTGCACTTGGAGGCCCAACAACGTCTACAAGAAGAAGGTTGCATAGTAGACATCAAGCTCTTTTTTGGCACCGTTGCCGGGGAGGTGAGTGCTTGAAGGTATATCTTTAGATCCTGCAATCGAATCTTTTAGTTTCTTGTTTTATCACTAGTTTAGTTTATAAAAGAAAACTACAGATAAATGGAATTAAGGTTGCCTCGTATGCTTCATCTTTTTAATGTCTTTCGTTAAAATGATGGAAAGGAAAATTGTGCTCCAGTACTAGAAGAAGAAATACATAGAATGTTTGGCAAAAAATATGTGAATGATGAGCATGATTGCAATGTTGTTAGTATGAATTCTTTGAATACCCATGATGCTAATGATATGCAAAGCCACAAGCTTGGGGATGCTATGTTTGATGAAGATGATATGATTAACATAATCGAATCACATGATATTTCCCATAAAACATGCAATGGAGACGCACCCGGAGGTCATTCCTTCGTGGTCAAGAGAGGACGAGAATTATGTACGGCTACAAAAGCACACCTCAAAGTTCGTAGTTCTCAATCTAAGGATTTCCCAATGTCACCGCGGCCATCCAAAGAGAGTCCCACAATCACCACAACATATCTAAAGGATAGTCAAAGACAAGCACCAACAGACTCTCAATCTTCAATCAACACACAAGAGAGGAAATCACTCATGAAAATATTTTTCTAATCCATGTCCAATAGACCGCTGTCACCTTGGTCTCGGAGATTATACTAGATAAAGACAAGTGAGTACATCAATCCAATACATAGAGGAAGGGGAAATATCATGGGATCACCCTAGATTAACATAGCCTATGATCACAACGAAGATCACATCATGGGAGAGAGAGATAACCACATAGCTACACGTACGAGTCCTCGGCCCCGGAGAAGACTACTCACACATGGACATGGTGAGGAGGAGGTTGATGATGGTGTTGATGGAGAGGTGCAGCCCCGCGAGGAGGAGACGGCCGGCGGCAGCCCTTGGGGGCGCGGCGGCGGCGGCGGTCCTAGGGGGCGGCGGCGGCCCTCGGGGCGGCGCGGCCCTAGGGGCAGCGGCTCCTTGGCCCCCCTTCTTCCTTGTGGATGGTGCTGGTCCTCCCCTCCAAGACGGCGGCTCGGGAGGAGGAAAATTCGTGGCCCTTGGTGACCTAGGTTTCCTCTCTTTATATAGACTCTTGGATTCCCGTCATCAGATTTTGGGCCTCAGTAAAACGGGCTTTACTCGGCCGTCCGGACTCCGATTTGGATGAATTTTATATCCAGAAGCATCGCCTCGAAATTCCCCACACTTTCGCAACTAGATTTTTTCCGTTTGACGTCGTCTTCGGGCCGGAACGTGACCATCTTTAAAAAACGTTCTCAGACAAATTTCAGGAAAGTCAGAGTCCTACTCCAATACGACTCCTTTTGCGTTTTTGTCAATTTCCAAGTAATTCCTACACAATAAAGTGTAAAACAAGAACATTGTGCACTTTTACAACCATTAGTAGGTTAGTCCAAATATGATCAAAAGTGTATGGAAGTGCATAAATATCATAGCAATATCACACAAAAGAGGCATGGAGCAAGCAGAAATTATAGATACGTTTTGGATGTATCAACATCCTCAAGCTTAATTCCTGCTCGTCCTCGAGTAGGTAAATGATAACAAGCACAATTTCTGTGGTGACATGATATTAACCATATAAGGACTTTTCACAGTCACATGACAAAAGCTTACTGAGACAATGAATCTGTAGTAATTAAGTTGCCTCATGAGAAAATCACAAAGAACTGAAAGTTTTACAATATGATATTGAAACACTCAATCGATTTGTAGTAAGCATGGTGTTCAAATATGACAAAGTGGTACCTCGCTTGCGCCCTTTAGTGAAGCAAAACATAAATGCAGGGGCACCTCCAAGGTTTAAGTGACGACTAGATACAATGATTTCAGAATAAACGATATCATAATCATGCAAAAGACAATGGTACTTTGGGACAATGCACATTACACTCAGAATGACAATCATGCTCTCAATAGTTGGTGCTTTAAAGAAGGTGGAGACTCTCGAACCGTGGCTTTTGATGGCAAGGTTGAAAACCCGTGGTCGGAAACAAAAACTAAACATGTACCAGAGCTCTTGGTTTTAAAAATAGAGGTAAAAATTATTTTTTTAGAATATGGATATTTCGTCAACGAATGCTAGTAGATAACTCAATTACTTCTCGAGCTGGACAAGTTTCGAGGAACGGCTCCCGCATGAGGACGATCACATCCTCTTAGTCTCCTTTGTTTACCACTGCCAAAGTTTTCTGATTTCTCATGAACAAAGCGTGAAGGAGGGTTTGTTTGTTGTATTATTTTTTTAATGAGCCGGGCGCACTCTATGCCAGTTCCTTCTCGTATTATGGGTTTGCACATTAGACATGCAATCCCGGGGTGAAGCTTGTCCAACTTCAAAAGATCATAAATTAACTACTACTTCCTCATGATCTAAAACAGAGGCACAAAAGAGAAATGCTTTTTTTGAATAATTTCGAGATGGTACATGAAAGTCTTCGTTAGGAATGGCAGGTAAATACCATGTATAGGAAGGTATGGTGGACTCATATGGCATAACTGGTTTAAAGGATTTTGGATGCACAAGCAGTCAGTCCGCTTAGTACAGGTGAAGGTTAGCAAAAGACTGGGAGCGACCAACTAAGAGAGCAATGACGGTCATAATCATGCAGAGCGACAAAGCAACATTGAATCAGGCATGGAAGTTATATCGCTACTCAGAAATTAAAGATCATCAAGGCTTGATAGACTTTCTTTACATTCTTAAATATGCGTGAGCATACGTCAATTCAATCAAAATAAATTCTTGAAGGAAGATGTCACTAAACCATACCACATCATAGACAAACAAATCATCTTGGTACTCCAATAACACATTGGGAACCCCCCAGCTATTTGAGACTAACCATAAGAAAACATGAACTACTAAGCACCATTATGCACGTAGCATTTTTATCATAGACATATCGACCAGTGCAACAGAAGCCAACTCTCTTAACAAGATAAGCATGATAACTAAAGAGAGTTCCAGCGACCAACTAAACAAAAGCTCTTTAAAAAGATAAGCATGGAAACTAAGAGCTAAGCATGATAGTAGCTATTGAAAGACAAAAACACACACAGCAAGGATAGACATGAAAATTATATGTTATGTTCTAGGTTGAAGTGGAGCGGGTCTCTCTCCCACACAAAGAAAGCTGAGTTCCAACTCGTTATGAAAAGCAATCAAAGCTAAAGAAAACTAAAAAGGAAACTAAAAGCAAGACGCTCCAAGCATAGCACATAACACATGAAGTGATAAAAATATAGTGGAACGAAAGACGAACTGATAATTGTTGATGGAGAAGGGGATGCACTGGGGCATCCCCAAGCTTAGACGCTTGAGTCTTCTTGAATATTTCTTGGGGGTGCACGGGGGCATCCCCAAGCTTGAGCGTTTGACACTCCTGAATCTTTTTATCATCTTCCCTCGCACACTTGAAAACTCCCTTCATACATAACTCATCATAATCTGATTAGCGAGGTTAGTACCCTTAATAAAATAATTGTTCCTTGCTGTAAATAAGGATATTCTTGAAGGTCTACTGTTTCTCAAGATTGCCAAAAGGTTTTTGCAAAGAAAAAGCAAGCTCAAGGTTTGCAAAATGAAGGAAAGGCAAAACAGGACAGAATCTGTGAAAAACAGACCAGCAGGTAGTAAATGATTTTTTCGGGGCACTTCTGCAACTCTAATCAAAAAACTCAGAACAGACGCCCGAAAGCCAATTGTATAGAGCACGCTGTCGAAAAAATTCAGAACAAAAAGATGATCTGGTGATTTTATACGAATTTTTCTATCCAAGGACAGAATCTGTTTATTGGACAGCACGTCACAACTTTTGAACTTTCTTGCAATCAGAGGCTACACTTGGCACAAAGCTGAAAAGTAAAGATACAATGATGATGCTACTGTAGTAACAACATCAAGACACAACAAAAGCAAAATAAAATTTTATTCATTGTGGGCTGCCTCCCAAAAGCGCTTTCTTTTATGCCTTTAAGCTAGGCATAAGACTTTAATGACGCTCTCGTTGGAATAAGAGTTGAAGAACAAAAGAGAGCATCAAGAAGCAAATACCAAACACATTTAAGCCTAACATGCTTCCTATGCATAGGAATATTGCAATAGAATAATTCATTAAAGCACAAAGCAATAAGCATAGGAAGGCAAAACAAGCATAACTTCAAAATATTCACCATAAAAAGAGGAAACTTCTTATTATTAAGATATTTAGAACCATGTCTCCCTCTCTCATTATAAATTTCAGTGGCATCATGGATGAACTCAACAATATAACTATCACATAAGGCATTATTTCCATGATCCAAAAGCATAAAAGTGTCATTACTCTTCATATAAGCAAAATCTTTCTTATTAGCAATAGTGAGAGTAAGACTATCATAACCATCATGGTAATCATCGTATTTAGGAGGCATATCATAATCATAATAAATTTTATCCTCAATAGTAGGTGGACTGAAAATATCATATTCATCATTGTAATCATCATATATAGGAGGCGTAGTATCATTAAAGTAAATTTTCTCCTCAAAAGTTGGGGGACTAAAAATATCATGTTCATCAAACGTGTCATCCCCAAGCTTAGAGCTTTCCATGTCATTAGCAATATTGATATTAAATAAAAACATACTAATAACATCACCACCATCATAATTGTTATGCAAATAATAAAGTTCCAAAGGTTTTTTTAATTTTCTCTTCGAACACATCATGTCCAAGTTCAAGGTAGAGCTTATAAAGCTCTCTCATATTTTTGTTGTTTTCCATTAAGCAAAACTAGTGAAAATAAAAACAAGAAACAAAAAGAATTAATTGCAAGATCTAAAGATATACCTTCAAGCACTCACCTCCCCGGCAACGGCGCCAGAAATAGCTTGATGTCTACACACGCTTCTACTCTTGTAGACTATGTTGGGCCTCCAAGCGCAGAGGTTTGTAGGACAGCAGCAATTTCCCTCAAGTGGATGACCTAAGGTTTATCGAACTCAGGCAAGTAGAGGTTGAAGATGGTCTCTCTCAAGCAACCCTGCAACTAAGATACAAGAAGTCTCTTGTGTCCCCAACACACCTAATACAACTAGGAGTTGTATAGGTGCACTAGTTCGGCGAAGAGATGGTAACATATGGATGATAGGAGTGGCAGAGCAAAGTAATATAAATCTGTAATAAAAAGTGCTGCAAGCAAACAAGTGGTAAACGTGAGCACAAATGGTATTGCAATGGTGGAAACAAGGCCTAGGGATCATACTTTCACTAGTGGCAACTCCCAACAACATTAACATAATCGAATCACATGATATTTCCCATAAAACATGCAATGGAGACGCACCCGGAGGTCATTCCTTCGTGGTCAAGAGAGGACGAGAATTATGTAGGGCTACAAAAGCACACCTCAAAGTTCATAGTTCTCAATCTAAGGATTTCCCAATGTCACCGCGGCCATCCAAAGAGAGTCCCACAATCACCACAACATATCTAAAGGATAGTCAAAGACAAGCACCAAGAGACTCTCAATCTTCAATCAACACACAAGAGAGGCACTACTACAAAAAGGGCTACTAATGGCGCACCGGTTTTGCCCATTAATGGCGCACTACCGGTGCGCCATTACTAGCACGCCATTAGTAGTTGGATACTAATGGCGCACGCCATTAGTATGCCTCGCAGGGGGCCATCTATACCCAAGTGCTTTGGCATACTAATGGCGCACTACGTAGAAGTGCGCTATTAGTATTTTTTTTCAAAAAAAAAATTTCAAAATTTTTTATTTTTTTTTCTTAATCTCAGATTATTATGGCTTAATCTGGGGTCAATTTGCTTAATCTCAAGTCAAATTGCACTCTGTGGTCAAACTTCCCATAAGGTCACCCATCCTCACACTACTCCAGCCCGAGCACGCTTAACTCGTAGTTCTATCCAACCCCAGCACCAGCTCACTTCACACGCACTTGTTGATATATCTATAATATCAATCCTATTAACCCTTCTTGATGTCTAGGAGTTTGTTAATGTTCATGAGTATGATGAAATTTTGAAAATATATTTCAAACTTCCCGGTCATATTACGTATCATATTTTGGAAAAAATTTATATTTTTTTTCTGTTACTAGTGGCGCACCTAGCAAACGGTGCGCCACTAGTAAGTTTGAACTTTTTTGAATTTTTTTGCCTGTAGATCTTAAAAGCCCCGTAACTTTTCGAGTAGATGATTTTTCATATAAAAAACTTTTTAATCCGAGTTCGTATGCAAAAGTTATACCCGTTTTACTAAATTCCAGACATATTTTGCAAATAAAGTCAAAATTCATATTTGTAAATTTTCCCAACAAGTAAACCACATATCACATGGGAAACTTATTTTCTTTTATTTTTTGACATTTACATCATTTTCTTTTATTTTTTTTTGAACTGAAAAAGGCGGTCCACAGGGGGGGGGGTGCAGTAATGGCCAAGTTACTAATGGCGCACCGTGGTAGTGGTGCGCCATTAGTAGTTCAACTACTAATGGCGCACCACACCCACGGTGCGCCATTAGTAGTTTTTGAAAAAAAAACAAAAAAAAAACAAAATTTGAAAAAAAAATACTAATGGCGCACCGTGGGAGTGGTGCGCCATTAGTAAGTTGAACTACAAATGGCGCACCACTCCCACGGTGCGCCACTAGTTTATTTCCAAAAAATACTAATGGCGCACCGTGGGAGTGGTGCACCATTAGTAAGTTGAACTACTAATGGCGCACCACTCCCACGGTGCGCCATTAGTATTTTTTCAAAATATAATTAAAAAAAATAAAAATAAAATTTGAAAAAAAATTACTAATGGCGCACTGTGGATGTGGTGCGCCATTAGTAGTTGAACTACTAATGGCGCACTATCCACTGGTGCGCCATTAGTAGTTTTGAGAAAAATATGAAAAAAAAAGTGTTACTAATGGCGCACCACGTCAACGGTGCGCCATTAGTATTTGGATACTAATGGCGCACCGCATGTCTGGTGCACCATTAGTGTCAATTCCATCTATAGCCCTTTTCCTAGTAGTGAGGAAATCACTCATGAAAAATATTTTTCGAATCCATGTCCAGTAGACCGCTGTCACCTTGGTCTCGGGGATTATACTAGATAAAGACAAGTGAGTACATCAATCCAATACATAGAGGAAGGGGAAATATCATGGGATCACCCAAGATTAACATAGCCTATGATCACAACGAAGATCACATCATGAGAGAGAGATAACCACATAGCTACACGTACGAGCCCTCGGCCCCGGAGAAGACTACTCACACATGGACATGGTGAGGAGGAGGTTGATGATGGTGTTGATGGAGAGGTGCAGCCCCGCGAGGAGGAGACGGCCGGCGGCAGCCCTTTGGGGCGCGGCGGCGGCGGTCCTAGGGGGCGGCGGCGGCCCTTGGGGCGGCGGCGGCCCTAGGGGGCAGCAGCTCCTTGGCCCCCCTTCTTCCTTGTGGATGGTGCTGCAATGGTGCTGGTCCTCCCCTCCAAGACGGCGGCTCGGGAGGAGGAAAATTCGTGGCCCTTGGTGACCTAGGTTTCCTCTCTTTATATAGACTCTCGGATTCCCGTCATCAGATTTTGGGCCTCAGTAAAACGGGCTTTACTCGGCCGTCCGAACTCCGATTTGGACGAATTTTATATCCAGAAGCATCGCCTCGAAATTCCCCACACTTTCGCAACTAGACTTTTTCCGTTTGACACGTCTTCGGGCCGGAACGTGACCATCTTTAAAAAACGTTCTCAGACAGATTTCAGGAAAGTCAGAGTCCTACTCCAATACGACTCCTTTTGCGTTTTTTGTCAATTTCCAAGTAATTCCTACACAATAAAGTGTAAAACAAGAACATTGTGCACTTTTGCAACCATTAGTTGGTTAGTCCAAATATGATCAAAAGTGTATGGAAGTGCATAAATATCATAGCAATATCACACAAAAGAGGCATGGAGCAAGCAGAAATTATAGATATGTTTTGGATGTATCAGGTCGCAAGGAAGAGGATGTGAGCACAGGGGTAAAAGTGAAAAGATGGGCCCCCTGTTCCTATTTATAAGGAGGTGACTAGACGACATGCGCGAGAATCGAGGAGGCCGATAATGATTATATGGCTATATGGATGACTCGATTCTCGGGAAGTCTATTAAGATAAAGGTATGTTGAGATGTCCTAGGCTTTGTGCGAAGTTCATGTGGATGATGTCTTGGCAGGTTACCACTGTTCTGTGAGGTGACGTCATGGCGGGTTATAGCGAATTGATAAGGTATTAATAATGCAAGATTCTGCTAAGTCAAGTGGTGAAGATAGATGTGAAAAAGTTCAAATCAACTTGGGGCCCAATGTTGAGGATATAACTACTAGGTATGACCCACCCAGGAGGGGCTGGGTAATACCATTGGCGACTTAAAGATGAAGATGCCCGATAAGGTCCAAGAAGATATGAAGATGGTGGTTTATAGAGCAAGCCTATTGAAGGCCCAAGACCCGGAGGCGACTCTATGGCCCGGAGGTGTGAACAGTCAGGCGATGACTTGCTTTGTAAGGCAAGTTTAGTTAGAAACCGAGCCGGTCACGTCTGTGTGAGCCGGCCTGGACTCTCTAAGCCGCCGGACATCAACCTGTATATAAAGGGGTGACCCGGCGGGGGGTCAACTGAGGAAAACAATCGTTCAAGAGCTGGGTCAAGCATATTTTTGCTCCCTGGTAATTGAGACTCGAGCAATACAACTAAAAGCAGGAGTATGCATTTACCTCCACTGCGAGGGGCTGAAACCTGGGTAAACTCCATGTGTCCTTTGTCCCGTTCAACCCCTTTAAGCTAACCTAGTTAAGATGGCTCCACACCTAAGTCCTTTTGCTAGGACATCTACCGTGAGAAAACCACGACAACCGCAATACATCAATATTGTGCATCTCAAGAACACGAGAGAGAGAGAGAGAGAGAGAGAGAGAGAGAGAGAGAGAGAAAGAGAGAGAGAGAGAGAGAGAGAGAGAGAGAGAGAGAGATTAAACACATAGCTACTGGTACAAACCCTCAGCCCCGAGGGTGGACTACTCCCTCCTCATCATGGTGGCCGCTGGGATGATGAAGATGGCCAACGGTGATGATTTCCCCCACCGGTGGAGTGCCGGAGAAGGGCTCTAGATTGGGTCTAATGGATACAGAAGCCTGCGGCGGTTGGAACAAAATTTCCTCGACTCCCCTAGGGTTTTGGAATATTTGAGAATTTATAGAGCGAAGAGGCGGTGCGGGAGGCCAACGAGGTGGTCACAACCCACCTGGGCATGTCTGGGCCTCCTGGTGCGCCCAGGTGCCTTATGCTCACATCGGGCCTCCCCTCTGGTACTTATTTGGCTCACTAGGTGTCTTCTGGTCCAGAAAAAATCACCAAAAAATTTCACTGCGTTTGGACTCCGTTTGATATTGATTTTCTGCGATGGTAAAACAAGCAAAAAACAACAACTGGCACTGGGCACTATGTCAATAGGTTAGTCCCAAAAAATAATATAAAATGACTATAAAGTTGTAAAACATCCAAGAATGATAATATAATAACAGGGAGCAATCAAAAATTATAGATATGTTCGATACGTATTTGTATTCATTTAGTTTAATTCCACGTTAGGATAAAGCCAAATTCGTCAAAGTTCAGAACGCTTATTCCCACATGACTAAGCAACATGTAGGTCCTTTTATTGAACAATGTGACTAGTACACACAATAAGATGCAAACGAGGCAAAGCTATGAACGGGTCGACGACCGGCTTTGCTTATGTTGACACATCCATGCTCGGTGTTTTACCTTTGAGGCATCACTGAGAGCTTATTCCTGTCAGGACCCCGATCCTAAGTCACACAGGTCTAGCGTGTAACACACCATATCACTTTGCGGCCTCACGCACGGTATCCCCACGGGTGACACCTTACCTGGCCCGGGACCGTTTGCGCATTTTGGCACACGTATATAATAGTGTCGCTAGCATCCATATGACAGAGAACCCGGGCCGACATGACCAGTTATAAACCAAAAGTGGCACTAAATTACAGAGACAGGCATACATGACCCAGCAACGAACGTGTCGGTCATCAACGTATGAACCCAAGTCGTAGCAAGCTACAAGGACTTAAAGAAACAACGCGTGACATTTCCCCTAAGGGACAGACACAGGAACGAAGAAGGACACATGCCGGCCAGCCTAAGTGTTCCGGAGCAGTAGCGAGCTACCAAGGCTCGGTGGAAGCACTAGGAGACATTTCCCTGTAAGATAGGCTACCAAAGGTAAACAACTAGGTGTCGGATCCCACACATAGCAATACACATTACACGTACGCATAACATGCAAGTATGTGTTGTACAACATGGCATCACAACATAACTCAACAACTCATATAGATAAGGCCCAGAAGAGCCATCATAGCATTTATTACAAACAGAGGTCACATGACCCAACATACAGGGCATACAGGCAACGAAAGCATAACATGTCTGAGTACAGACAACTACAAATGAAAAAGGCTGAGAAGCCTGACTATCTACAAGACCCTCCCAAGGGTACAAGATCGTAGCTGAGGTAACAAGCTAAACGTCGAAGTCCACGCGGAACCACTAGCGAGACTGAAGTCTCTCTGCAAAAACATAATTAAGCAAACGTGAGTACAAAGGTACTCAGCAAGACATACATCAGAACTAGCTACATATGCATCAGTATAAACAAAGGGGTGGTGGTGTTTGACTGCAGCAAGCCAGCTTTGACCCGGTGGCTATCCTGAACTACGACTGCAAGTTACTCTTTTGAGGTGGCGCACACGAGTCCACATATTCACCAATCAATACACCACTATGGATCCGCTCCCGTCTCCCTACGAGAAGGCCATCCATAGCACTCACGCTCATCTTGCGCGTTTTAGAGTATCCACTTTCACTTGTCTATGAACTGTAGAGGTAACCCAGAAGTCCATTTCCGCAGACACGGCTATTCGAATAGATCATATATAACCCTGCAGGGGTGTACTTCTTCACACACGCTCTCACCACTTACCGCGGTTTACACGACATGTACTCGGCAACCTTCAAGCAGAGGTCCAGCGAGGGTGTCGGCCACGACCTGACTAACCACACAAGTCTCTCGTCCAGGTTTATCGCCTATTTGGGTTCCATCCGTGGGGAGATCCGGCCGGGGTGTCGCTCACGGCCCCAAACGAAGTGTACAGGGTTCCCGCATCACCAAACGGGCGATCGGTACACCGTGCCACGTACCTGCCGCGTTACAGCCCACCCCGAGGGTCAGCGCTGCGCACGACCTCCAGTAAACTACAAACACCAGAAACTAGTTGCAACTCCTGGACAGAGATCATGTTGATTAATAAGTCGAGAGAGTCAATTAAGGATCCCAATGTGTGGTAGTAGCTGTTTCATGGACCAACCAACACAGAACTCAGTTCCTGAGGACGGCTGCAATGAGACAACCCACCATGTACTCCTACATGGCCTCTCATCGCTACCTTTACCAAATCGTGTTCACACACTTAGCTCACACACGCTAGGACATGTTCATCACCCTTCCAATTCATCCCCGATGAATCAGACCTGACACAACTCTAAGCAATAGCAGGCATAACCAGAAAGCATGAATGAGTAGGCACAACATGGCTCAAACAACTCCTACTCATACTAGTGGGTTTCAACTATTTACTTTGGCAACGACAGGTCATGCAATGGAAAGGGGTTCAACTACCGCAGCAGGTAACAGTTGAAGCGTTGTTGTCCTAATGCAGTAAAGAGAGCAAGAGCGAGAGAGTGGGATTGTATCGGAATGCTCAATGGGGTTTTGCTTGCCTGGCACTTTGGAAGATAACATTGGGTCTTCATCGATGTCATCGAACTCATCGTCGGAACACGTCTATTGAAAGGGGACAAGCACCGGCAAACAAGAGAGAACACAATCAATGCAATGCGACAATATGATGCATGATCATGATATGGCAATATGCTGTTGATTGAGCTAATGCAACTAGCAACACAATTAAATGAAGTTGGTTTGAACCCAAGGTTCAAATTCAAACTCCATATGTGGTTATTTAATTATCATTTAATTGATTTGACCTGATCAACAGGTTTAACTTGCTCAAACATGCATGGAAATGCCATAAACAGATTCCTTGAATTTTTTTGATCATTTTTCATATATAAAATATTTTCATTGGAGTTATAGATTATTTTCTGTGATTTTTAGAAGTTTTGGCTATTTTCTGAAATAAATAAACCATTTCTGATTTATTTTAAATCACAGAAAATAGTTATTGCGTCAGCTTGACGTCAGGATGACGTCATCAGTCAACAGAGGCTGGTCCAGGTCTAACCTGACCTGTGGGTCCCACAGTTCAGTGGCACAACTACTAAACTAACTTAATTAGCACTAACCCAGTTTAGTTAGCCGGGCGGGGCCCACATGTCAGTGAGTCAAAGGCTAACTAATTGCAAATTAGCACTAATCTAAATTTAGAGGGCACTGGGCCCACCTGTCAGTGTCTACTTAAACTAATGACAGAATTTAAAACTTAACTAAAAACCTAAACTAATACTAGTCAAGGCTGGCCCACAAGTCAGTGAGTGAGAGGGGTCAAACCTCGTCGGTCAAGGCGGTCAACTCGCTGGCGTTTAGCCGCCGGCGAGGCTAGACGCGGCGGAGCGTGTCGGGTTTCACCTACAGGGGCTCTTTTGGAGCGCAAGGAGCAGCTACGGGAAGAGGGCGGAGTGGCGCATCCAACGCTGGCAATGGGGGAGGCTGGGGTGGCCGGAGTTCGGGCGAGGTCGAAGCCGTCGCTAGGAGGCATGGCGAGGTGCGTGGGGAGGTGATGCGGGCTTCTGCGAGTGCGGTGAAGACGATGCCGTGCTCGGAATCAAACCAACGTGGCTGTGGCCACGACGACGATGTGCGGTGGCGGCGGCTGGTGCGGCTGAGCTCGGCGTGGTCGCTGTGGTGCACAAGAAGGCAAACGGAGAGGGGGGAAAGGGGCGGGAGCTCACAGAGATTCCAGGGGGACAAACGGCGAGCGCGGGGAGGCACGGACGACGACGGAGCATCTCCGGCGATCTGGGGGGCAGAAGGTTGAAGACGACGGCGTTGAGGGCGCTGCGGTGCTCCCCAGCTTGAGTACGCCGATGAAATAGGAATACGGAGCTGCGGCGATTCTTCTTGGCACAACGGAGTGGCGTGGCAGTGGCTCTGGCCGCGGCGCACGACGAGCGGCGGTGGCGGCGTGTTCGGTCGTGCGAGAGGAGAGAGCCAGGGGAGGGAAGAGACACGGGAAGAGAGTGAGAGGGGTCCGGGGGGGTGCGTGGAGACGCCAGAGATGTCTAGGGCGAAGCGGCAAGCAGGAGGTGGCCGTCGGTGGTCGTGCGCGTGCTGGTGCGCCGCGGGCACACGCCCTCGTGCCTTCTGGCACGAGGTTGAAGGAGGCGGTGCTGGGCTGGGCCTCTACAGGAGTGGGCTGGGCCAACAGTGCTGGGCCGCCAGGCTGGACAGGTAGCCCTTCTCTTTTTCTAATTCTGTTTCTGTTTTCTATTTTATCTTTTGTTTTCTATTTTGTTACTTTGTTCTGGGCTTTATTAAAAATACTTAGGCACACTCAAAAATCATGAAACCAAGCATGGCTATTGTTTAGAATAAATCCAACAGTAAACATTTTATCTTATGATTATTTGAGCATTTAAATTAATATATAAAATTTAAATGCCCAAATGCAAGTAAGATATGATTTAATTCAAAAATCCAGAATGGTCCTAGAAATATGTGCAACATTTTTGGCAGAGGCTTTTAATCAATCCAAAAATGATGAACTTTTCCAAGGGGCATTTTGGGTTCATTGAAAAAGATTTTAATTTGACCCTAGTTGAATTCATTTAGTGCTACGGTTTGAGCATCCCCATTTCCAGTTTCTGAGAAATTTAAACATGATGCACACTAAGACCAAGCAAGGCAGCAAGGGCTGGTCTAGGGCTGTGACAACTCACCCCCACTAAACAAAAATCTCATCCCGAGATTCAGGACGTGAGATAAGAAATCAGAGGGGACACTAACTAACACAAACTTCATGATCCAAGTGTCCTCCATATAAGTGTTGATTGCTTGCCTCATGTTGATCCTGGCATCCTTGCTTTCGAGATCTTCGTCCAAACGGTGATGATGAGAGGAACTCTACAAAATTGATCTTCCGAAAGATCGAGCAACTCAAGATCAACCCATGGAGTGAGACGTTGAAACATCTCTTGAGCTGAGACACGGAGTACACCTCCAGACAGATGTAGTGAAATAAATGATGAAGGTTCACCTAATGGCAATAATTCCACACCTAAGAAGAGGGTGATCGATGTCACCAGGTGGGGTACCTTAGAGAAGGTGACTCGTAGAGTTACTCGCTTAAGTGGCAAAAAGAATTACTTTTGATACAGATATCATTGAAATTCTCTATACCAGCCTGAGGCGGATCACAATCGATCATTTGACGGAGTCCGTAGGAATGACATTCTCGGCCAGAATGGATGATGTGGACTACCTTGTTAAAGACAACAGAAGGGATGATTTTGGTTATCATTGGAAATGGATGGGACCCATGGAAAGTCCATTGCCGAAGATAATCCTGAGCAGCAGTGATTGAGAACGGTAACCCATGGAGAATTGGCACATTGGAGGTGTAAGCTGGGAGCAAAATGCATATGGTGGGAATGATTATGGTAACTGGGAAGAATCCCAACAGTAGAGAGTAAATCTACTCTTGAGGGGTTATAGCATAACCAAGAGCACTGGGAGCAATCCCGGTTAGTGTCGAGGATAACACCTAGTGCTTGTGCGTGCTCTCAAGAACTTGAGCATTCCCATATTCATCAAGGTTTTACCAATATCCGTGCCAAGGATCCTGGCAACATCACATACTACCATGATGAATAATGATGGATGATGCAGATGCAAAGGAAGATAACACCTTCTCGGATTTCACCTTGGCGAGGCCAAGGGGACGAAATCTGGATGATCCACCGAGAGACATTTAGCACTCCGTTTCTAATGTTCTCCTTGATGTGCTAGGTACTACGGTCAACGCTTAAAAGCATCAACATGGCCATCAAGTAAACGTCGGACTTCGGGAGCACAAAAGGTCCATAAGGAACAACTAGGGAGTAAATCCTACGAAATCCTTATGGGGAGGTGGCCAACTTCTTCAATCAAGATATTACAAGAATAGGTCTTCCGGCTAGGTGTGTTGGCCACGACATCCACTTTACCGGTTATCGAGGCACCAATATTATAGTTCTTGGGAAAGGCTCCAACCATCATATCTGCCTAAGATTCAGTTTTGGTTGGTGTCAGGATATTCCAGACTCATCGAGTCTAGAAGGAAAATGAAAGTTTACAACACAAATCGACGAGATGGCGTTGCGAGATTCCCGGGGAGTGAACTACGATAGCAAGCTCCAAAACATGAGCTGGTTCTGCTACATACATGTGAACACGTTGTCCAAGAAAAACATGACCACGTAGTAGTCTTACAATGAAACACTACCAAGTTCGGGTTGGGGAACCATCATCGTGGATATCGAAGTCCTTGCATAAGTCCGGATCTTAAGAAGGAACTTCTTCTCCTTGAACAAATCAATCAGTGGCTTGGTGTGCTAGGGATACATACAGAATGAAGATGATCAGTCTATCAGACCATAAAATACTTCGCACGTATGCATGACTGACTTGGGATGACTCCAGAGGAAGAAAAACAACTTTCTCGAACTCACGGTGGCAACTTACGTCAATTACACATGACTTAGGGAAGGTCTCTCCTCTCATCCAACATATACCTCATGAACGGGACACGAAGGCAATGCTTACAAAGTTTCCAACACTAGCTTAATGTCCTACAAAATCATGGAGAAGATAGCAGTGTTATTGATGGGCTCAACAACAATTCATCCAGGTTTCCATGAAGATGGAATTCCACAATTTATATGAACAAGGTGGTAGCATTGGTCAGACCAAGAGATATAATGAGGTATGCTCGAGGGACACCCACGAGTAAGACAACATTATGAATATCATTGGTTCTGATTTGATTTGATGATAGCCCATACTCAAATCAAAGTTTTGATATGACAATAGGTCCAACAACTGATCACAGGGACCAACTGATGAAGATGTCATCTATCTTCAACACCCGCAAACATACCCCTTGAGATGAACTAAGCTGGCAAGCTTTTATCTTCCAACTCTCCAAGTTATTGTTTTAGCTTAACCAACCAGTTCAGGGTATCCAACACAGATTCTTGGAGAAGTGGTGGTTTATAAGGAACCAACTTGATCACGAACTCAACATAGAGGTCAGGGAACAACCTGGTAATACTTCCGAGAAGATGTTCGGAAATCACGAACCACCGATATGTTACTAAGCTCGAGATCAATCTTGCTTTTCAGGGCAAGACGATATGATCAAATGAGCAAGGACTTAACAAAATCCTAACTCATGAATCAAGGAGTGCACCAAGAAATTGGACTAGGTAGCACGATCAATCTTAGGATGATGATTCGGTGACCATCATGCTAAGAATGAGATTATCGTCCATTAACTACCTAGCAACGAAGTTGCTAGGAGTATTGATTTCACACATCACAATTCACTTGTCGGTATTCCGGTTATAACAACGTGGAGACCGAGGAATGAACGACAATGGTGAGAAGTATTACTGTATCAAGAGTTCATAGGATGATGTGCAATTCCCATGACATTCTTGACCTAAAGATGGTAATATTCCAAGATAGAACAGATTAGAAGCTGGATTAACATTCTCCATCTGCGAGGTACAATTTCTTTGACCCAATCCTGGATATGGATAAGGTACTGGAGTTTGTTTCTCCTAGTCATTCCAGAATAGAATGGCTTGACAGACCACAAGAGTAAAAGGCATCGATGAACACGAGTGCACAACTACTCCTGACTATCAATTGATAGACGAGGGTCATAATACAACTAAAAAGGAGACAACTCAAGGAACATATAACTTCTGAGTTGTGGATGCATAGATTAACATGTCGAACGAGCTCAACATATGTCTTCCGGATAGCCCATGCGGAAAGTAGAATTGGCAGAGTCACAATATGAATGGAGTACTACTCAAGAGCACTCGGGTTGTGATCTTTTGGTTCAGAAGAACTTCTGCCATGATGGTTCATGGTATTTGGAAGAAGGATATACCACGGACCTCGAGGACTATCACAAGGTTACTAATATCCTAAAGGGACGAGCAATACTATCAACATGAAGTAAGTAGAGTGAATCTTGGGTTCAAGAACCCAGAAATAGAAGGCCTACTAACTAAATGGCATCATGGGATGCTTTCGAGAGTAATGGCCAGAATCATCACACCGTGAATATAAAGCATTGCTAGATTACTGGGTGATCCTCTAAGACACCTAGGGTCATAATAATAACTCCAACATACATGTCGAGGTAACAGAGTACCTCAACACACCGACTGGTGTGATTAATCTGGCCTAAAAAGGACATCGGAACAGGAAGAAGGGATTTGCAAATGCATCAGATCATTTAGAAACCTGGGAAGACTCGGACAGCATAACGGCTGCAAATGCTCGAAAATACTTTAGAGATCCAAGCAAAAGGGTAGCATAACCACTTAACATCATAATGTCAAGGTTCTGAGTCCAACAGTTGAACAAACGGAAATAGTAGAAACTGAACTGAGGGTTGAATCCACAATAACGTGATCCTAATAAATAGAAAGAGAATCCTAGTTCTTAATCCCCGTAGAAAGAAGAAGGTGACTCAGATCAGAAGGTCATAAGGTAAAGGAGTAAAAAGAGCCTTACGTTCCCTTCCACAATCAATTCCCTTATATAACTAAAGAGTTTCTAGACTCAACTTCGACCAGTTTGGCTTACTAATCCTACAGGCAGTCAGGCTCTGATACCAAAGATGTTAGGACCCCGATCCTAAGTCACACAGGTCTAGCCTGTAACACACCATATCACTTTGTGGCCTCACGCACAGTATCCCCACGGGTGCCACCTTACCTGGCACGGGACCGTTTGCGCATTTTGGCACACGTATATGATAGTGTCGCTAGCATCCATATGACAGAGAACCCGGGCCGACATGACCAGTTATAAACCAAAAGTGGCACTAAATTACATAGACAGGCATACATGACCCAGCAACGAACGTGTCGGTCATCAACGTATGAACCCAAGTCATAGCAAGCTACAAGGACTTAAAGGAACAACGCGTGACATTTCCCCTAAGGGACAGACACAGGAACGAAGAAGGACACATGCCGGCCAGCCTAAGTGTTCCGGAGCAGTAGCGAGCTACCAAGGCTCGGTGGAAGCACTAGGAGACATTTCCCTGTAAGATAGGCTACCAAAGGTAAACAACTAGGTGTCGGATCCCACACATAGCAATACACATTACATGTACGCATAACATGCAAGTATGTGCTGTACAACATGGCATCACAACATAACTCAACAACTCATATAGATAAGGCCCAGAAGAGCCATCATAGCATTTATTACAAACAGAGGTCACATGAGCCAACATACAGAGCATACAGGCAACGAAAGCATAACATGTATGAGTACAGACAACTACAAATGAAAAAGGCTGAGAAGCCTGACTATCTACAAGACCCTCCCAAGGGTACAAGATCGTAGCTGAGGTAACAAGCTAAACGTCGAAGTCCACGCGGAACCACTAGCGAGACTGAAGTCTCTCTGCAAAAACATAATTAAGCAAATGTGAGTACAAAGGTACTCAGCAAGACTTACATCAGAACTAGCTACATATGCATCAGTATCAACAAAGGGGTGGTGGTGTTTGACTGCAGCAAGCCAGCTTTGACCCGGTGGCTATCCCAAACTACGACTGCAAGTAACTCTTTTGAGGTGGCGCACACGAGTCCACATATTCACCAATCAATACACCACTATGGATCCGCTCCCGTCTCCCTACGAGAAGGCCATCCATAGCACTCACGCTTATCTTGCGCGTTTTAGAGTATCCACTTTCACTTGTCTATGAACAGTAGAGGTAACCCAGAAGTCCATTTCCGCGGACACGGCTATTCGAATAGATCATATATAACCCTGCAGGGGTGTACTTCTTCACACAGGCTCTCACCACTTACCGCCGTTTACACGACATGTACTCGGCAACCTTCAAGCGGAGGCCTTGCGAGGGTGTCGGCCACGACCTGACTAACCACACAAGTCTCTCGTCCAGGTTTATCGCCTATTTGGGTTCCATCCGTGCGGAGATCCGGCCGGGGTGTCGCTCACGGCCCCAAACGATGTGTACAGGGTTCCCGCATCACCAAACGGGCGATCGGTACACCGTGCCACGTACCTGCCGCGTCACAGCCCACCCCGAGGGTCAGCGCTGCGCACGACCTCCAGTAAACTACAAACACCAGAAACTAGTTGCAACTCCTCGACAGAGATCATGTTGATTAATAAGTCGAGAGAGTCAATTAAGGATCCCAATGTGTGGTAGTAGCTGTTTCATGGACCAACCAACACAGAACTCAGTTCCTGAGGACGGCTGCAATGAGACAACCCACCATGTACTCCTACATGGCCTCTCATCGCTACCTTTACCAAATCGTGTTCACACACTTAGCTCACACACGTTAGGACATGTTCATCACCCTTCCAATTCATCCCCGATGAATCAGACCTGACACAACTCTAAGCAATAGCAGGCATAACCAGAAAGCATGAATGAGTAGGCACAACATGGCTCAAACAACTCCTACTCATACTAGTGGGTTTCAACTATTTACTGTGGCAATGACAGGTCATGCAATGGAAAGGGGTTCAACTACCGCAGCAGGTAACAGTTTTAGCGTTGTTGTCCTAATGCAGTAAAGAGAGCAAGAGCGAGAGAGTGGGATTGTATCGGAATGCTCAATGGGGTTTTGCTTGCCTGGCACTTCTGAAGATAATATTGGGTCTTCATCGGTGTCATCGAACTCATCGTCGGAACACGTCTACTGAAAGGGGACAAGCACCGGTAAACAAGAGAGAACACAATCAATGCAATGCGACAATATGATGCATGATCATGATATGGCAATATGCTGTTGATTGAGCTAATGCAACTAGCAACACAATTAAATGAAGTTGGTTTGAACCCAAGGTTCAAATTCAAACTCCATATGTGGTTATTTAATTATCATTTAATTGATTTGACCTGATCAGCAGGTTTAACTTGCTCAAACTTGCATGGAAATGCCATAAATAGATTCCTTGAATTTTTCTGATCATTTTTCATATATAAATTATTTTCATTGGACTTATAGATTATTTTCTGTGATTTTTAGAAGTTTTGTCTATTTTCTGAAATAAATAAACCATTTCTGATTTATTTTAAATCACAGAAAATAGTTACTGCGTCAGCTTGACGTCAGGATGACGTCATCAGTCAACAGAGGCTGGTCCAGGTCAACCTTGACCTGTGGGTCCCACGGGTCAGTGGCACAACTACTAAACTAACTTAATTAGCACTAACCCAGTTTAGTTAGCCGGGCGCGGCCCACATGTCAGTGAGTCAAAGTCTAACTAATTGCAAATTAGCACTAATCTAAATTTAGAGGGCACTAGGCCCACCTGTCAGTGTCTACTTAAACTAATGACAGAATTTAAAGCTTAACTAAAAACCTAAACTAATACTAGTCAAGGCAGGCCCACAAGTCAGTGAGTGAGAGGGGTCAAACCTCGTCGGTCAAGGCGGTCAACTTGCCGGAGTTTAGCCGCCGGCGAGGCTAGACGCGGCGGAGCGCGTCGGGTTTCACCTCCAGGGGCTCTTTTGGCACGCAGGGAGCAGCTACGGGAAGAGGGCGGAGTGGCGCATCCAACGGTGGCGATGGCGGAGGCTGGGGTGGCCGGAGTTATCGCCGGCGACGATCTAGGCGGTCGCCGGAGTTCGGGCGAGGTCGAAGCCGTCGCTAGGAGGCATGGTGAGGTGCGTGGGGAGGTGCTATGGGCTTCTGCGAGTGCGGTGAAGACGATGTCGTGCTCGGAATCAAACCAACGTGGCTGTGGCCACGACGACGATGTGCAGTGGCGGCGGCTGGTGCGGCTGAGCTCGGCGTGGTCGCTGTGGTGCACAAGAAGGCAAACGGAGAGGGGGGAAAGGGGCGGGAGCTCACAGAGATTCCAGGGGGACGAACGGCGAGCGCGGGGAGGCACGGACGACGACGGAGCATCTCCGGCGATCTGGGGGCAGAAGGGTGAAGACGACGGCGTTGAGGGTGCTGCGGTGCTCCCCAGCTCGAGTACGCCGATGAAATAGGAATACGGAGCTGCGGCGATTCTTCTTGGCACAACGGAGAGGCGTGGCAGTGGCTCTGGCCGCGGCGCACGACGAGCGGCGGCGGCGGCGTGATCGGTCATGCGAGAGGAGAGTGCCAGGGGAGGGAAGAGACACGGGAAGAGAGTGAGAGGGCTCCGGGGGGTGCGTGGAGACGCCAGAGATGTCCAGGGCGAAGCGGCAAGCAGGAGGTGGCCGTCAGTGGCCGTGCGCGTGCTGGCACTCCGCGGGCACACGCCCTCGTGCCTTCTGGCACGAGGTTGAAGGAGGCGGTGCTGGGCTGGGCCTCTACAGGAGTGGGCTGGGCAGCCAGGCTGGACAGGTAACCCTTCTCTTTTTCTAATTCTGTTTCTGTTTTCTATTTTATCTTCTGTTTTCTATTTTGTTACTTTGTTCTGGGCTTTATTAAAAATACTTAGGCACACTCAAAAATCGTGAAACCAAGCATGGCTACTGTTTAGAATAAATCCAACAGTAAACATTTTAGCTTATGATTATTTGAGCATTTAAATTAATATATAAAATTTAAATGCCCAAATGCAAGTAAGATATGATTTAATTCAAAAATCCAGAATGGTCCTAGAAATATGTGCAACATTTTTGGCAGAGGTTTTTAATCAATCCAAAAATGATGATCTTTTCCAAGGGGCATTTTGGGTTCATTGAAAAAGATTTTAATTTGACCCTAGTTGAATTCATTTAGTGCTAGGGTTTGAGCATCCCCATTTCCAGTTTCTGAGAAATTTAAACATGATGCACACTAAGACCAAGCAAGGCAGCAGGGGCTGGTCTAGGGTTGTGACAACTCCCACATTGAACTTAGGTGAAAACCCCGAGTTCTACTCATTGGACACACCAACTTTGTCAAAGATGGCTTACTATTGTTTTTTAGTGTGATCGTTAAACTGACAATGCATTGTGTTCTTTTCAGTGACAGCGTTATCCACACAGCCAAAACAATATCACCAGATCTATGAGGAAATATGTTTTCACAATGTATTTAGTGGGTCTTGTAAATATGTCTTGTTAAGTAAAACATTATGTCTTAATACAAGACTATGTGACTTTGTGCAGATGAGAGCATAGTTTGTAAGATCTTATTCGGGGTGGTGCAAGGAACCTTCTCTGCATGAGATATCTCTTACCGTCAATTCACATCTTGTACCCTCCTTCATCTTGTAACCTCCTTCATGTCTCTATAAGGGATATCAAATATTGAAGACTTCAGTGTAGTTTCTTGAAAAGATTCACATTTTTAGCAAGTTTGTCCTTTTCGATAAAAAGAATATTTCTAGAAAATTAGATTATTGAGGGACTGTCAAGAAAAACATGAATCCACTTCCCTAAAATATCCAATGGGTCTATTTAAGCATGCCTAACCCTAAATCCCCACCCATGCCTCCCACTTCCATCCTCCGCCACCGCCTCCGCCGCCACCCCTCTCACACAACCCTCAATTCTCTCTAGAGACTCTAATCACCGTATGGTCTCTACATCTTCGATGATACCATGCCTTGACAACATTAGGCGCCATGCCGATTGTCCGACGACCACCTCGCCAACTGACCGCCTCCTGTCGCCCATTGTCAATTTATTGCGAGCTATAAGCCTTGATCCATTCCTCCTAGTTTGAGCTTTGAGCTTGATAAGAATCCATGGCACAAGCCATCGGATTTAGATAGATGGAAACACTCTCAAAACACGTCGCTTCCTGTCATCGTTGCTCTCTAGATCTAATATGGGCCTCGACGGATACCCATGGTGTAGATCTCATGACAAAGATGGATCACGATACTCGACCGGATTCCTGTAGATCTGGGAGACCAGACACGACATATAAGGTACCTTCTTAGCAAATCCAATAAGTGTTAGCAAAATCATCCATTGAGAAGATATCTCACAAGTTTAACCGGAGGTCATTGCAGGCTACCAGATCTAAATATGACGACACCATTGGCTCTCATTGCTACACACCTCTATTTTGTATAATCACTGCTCACTAGAGCTATGCCTGTGGGCCTAAAGTGAATCCCCATTGCATAAATCTAACGATGTAAATGGATCATTACACCCAGCAGGATTAACTCAAGGCTGCAAGATCTGGCATGATAGATGAGGTATGTAATTAATTAGTGCTACAACATTCCAGAATCATGGATTGAACAAAATTGTTGTCCTCGTCTTGTGATGAGGCAATCACATGCCACCATATCTTTATATGGCAACGTCCTCGATTTTCATGGATCATGATGCCTGCCTAGATGAGCTAAAAAATATGAAATAGATAATGATAGACCATGTACCTAGCTACTTATTACTCACTCCATCCTACAATATAAGATGTTACTACAGGAAACATAGGAGGGAGGGGATAAATTTTCTCATTTACAGGTCAGATATCTGGGAGCAGCCATGGATAGAGCACCTTCAACCAAGACAAGGAAAGTCTTGATTTTTTTCAAATGAACACCATTCTAAAATATTTATATTAACATGTCCGATTGCTTTATGTCGAGTAAGTAGAGATCACTTTCCTTTTTCTTAGAGATTAATCACTCATCATTACAATATTCAAAGCATTTTATATGGATATGATGTAAGTTGTTGGGAGATGCTTAAGGTAGTCCATGCCTCTTTAATGTCTTACTAGTTAATTGCCTGTTGTGTTACAACTGCAGGCATACATATTCTATTGGTTCAACACTAGTCGCGTCTGATATATACCATTCTAGATTTTAGTAAAATTTGATTTGAGTATGTGTAGGGGAATGCAAGAAAAGTTTTGATTTAGTTGATATTTTAGTAAGGTTTGATTTGATTTGGCTATGACTAGGGGAGGGCAAGGGAAGTTTTCATTTAGTTAAGATTTTGGTAAGATTTGATTTCATTTCATTTCATTGAGTTAATGCATGACATAGTTTTGGTAAGATATGATTGAGTTAATGTAAGACATGGTTTCCAATAAAATCAAGGAAAGTAATGATTGCATTTAGATTATTTCAAACCAAGGAAGGAGGGGCGTCGAGCGAAAAAAGGAAACATAGGAGGGAGGGATGAGGAGAACGTATCAACTCTCCTTAATAACAATAACAACAAAACAATAATAATAATAATAATAATAATAATAATAATAATAATAAGAATAAGAATAAGAATAAGAATAATAGCGACTAGTGTTTTGTGATTTGTGAAGTTTGTACTATGATCCTTATGATACAAATGAGACACGTATTACCATGCAAAAAAGTTACTTTGGGCCCTCTCCTCACCAAAACCTTTTTAAATCACCGGTGAAAGACATTGCGAGAAATCAATATTATTAATAACATATATACTCTTTTGTTAGCATATCATGCGACCATAGCTAGTTCAATCAAGTGAACTGAAGAATTTGATGACTATTCATAGACACATATCATACCCTGTGAACCTGTCTCTACATATACTCTCATGTGACAATGGAATAGTCAGCTTGCATGGGATTAGATAGGTTTGTGTTTTTCATAGTTTGTTAAACAAAACAATCTTCTGGGCATTATTTCTTGTTTTTTATAGACAAATCACTTCATGTGGGACTAAGTTGTCTCTGGTAACCAATTATTTTGGGTAAATCTTCTTATTTTTCTGATAGACTATAGAGATTTCAAGATATTTTCGAAAATTTACCTTTCAACCATATAGAGTAAAGGTTCTTACAATGATTCACTAGTTAGGGGGTCCTCCCAATAGGACAATACTGTACGAAGCCTCCTCACTAGTTATGGGGTCCTCCCACATGGAAAATTCACTTTATGCTTTTCTCATTCCACTGATTTGAATGATAAAATCAAGCAGAAATTTCTAAGATCAGTATTTCTTAAAGACAAAAAAGTTAAGGCTAGGCAGCAAATAACAAGTTGTCTATCTATGGTAGAAGTATCCATTATTCATATGTATCAATTCCTTAGAGAATTGGATACATATACCTAGCAAAGATAATTTGTCCATGTGACTAATCAGGGTGTTCTGTAGAAGTAGCCGTTGATAATTCCAAGAAAGAAATAAAATCTTACCATAAGTTACAACATTGCTAATCTATACGAAAAAGAAACACACAAGCGCAAGTAAATTTAGAACAAAATACATCTTGCTCTAGCAGTGATGAATTCATAGTCAAGAATGGAAAGGCGAGAATTCTTGGCCTTTAAAAGGAGTTGCTAGGCAGCATGTTTCTCACCGGGCATTGCCCGATTATCCTGGTCAGCCCTTCTCTTCTCCGCCTAAGTTGTTGTCTTCCATGGGGGGCAAAACCGACGTTTCATGTTCAGGTTGCCATTTTGTCTCCTCTTTTTGTTTGGTTGAGCAGTGGATACTAGTAGCAGTAGTAACAAGTTTGGTTGGAGTTGATGCGGAATCCTCGTTTCTTGGTTGAAACTCTGGTAGATGGCTGCCTAGCAGAACAAGTGGAAGGAAAATATGCGCTGCACGGATTCATTGTTGCAGGACTCAGTATGGTCCTACAAGAGGCCCCGGCAGCCTGCTCCAGAGTAGGTATAAGTACAATACTTTATCAGATTGTGGTTGTAGGATTTTGCTGGTAGATACGTTTTATGGGATTTTTCTTCTTTGATGCAGTTCTGTGTTAATGGATTCTAGAGATAGTTTTCCTATGATATTATTGTGTATTTATGGATTAGCATAGGACTAGGTTATCTCTGTGATGCGATTCTACCACTAGTAGATAAAGGGACATATGCCCCGGTTGGTTAGGGCCTTTGGCCCTAGTTCTTGAACCGGGACTAAAGGGTCGGTACTAATGCCCTAACCCTTTAGTCCCGGTTCAATCTAGAACCGTGGCAGATGGGTCTCCACGTGGACTGTGCGCGGAGCCCAGGCAGGAGGGCCTTTGGTCCCGGTTGGTGGCACCAACCGGGACCAAAAGGCATCCACGCGTCAGCATTTCTGTGGCTGTGGTTTTTGTTTTTTTTTGAAAGGGGAGGGGGGGTTGGTGGTTTTGGAGGGTTAATTTAGGTGTTTCCTATATTGTGTTAGCTAGCTAATTAATAGAGATAAGTGTCATCTATTATGTCCGTGCGTGGTCGACGCTGCGTACTACACATACGTATAGAGAGGACTAGAAACGCTAGCTAGCTAGCTAGTAAGCAATCGAAGGAAACAGAAGATCGTAATCAACATATATATGCATACAGAGAGAAGTAATATCGACCACCTGTCCTTCTCCGAGAGATTGGTCGAACACCAAGTTCTCGTATATCTATCCGACACTACCAGTTACATATATACAATAATTATCTCTTACAAATATAATCTCCTATACGATGGACGCATGGTCCACATAGTATTCTCCGTCTGGCGATCACGTGGTCAAGGAAGAATGCCGCCAATTCCTCTTGAATTGCTCGCAGACGATCTGGTGCTAGGAGTTCATTCCGCATCCGAAAGATCTAATTTGAAGAAGGGGGTCAATACATATATCACAAATGATGTTAATGAAATAAAATTGTGAATATTATTAATTGCTTACGCAATTCAAATTGTGCTTCAGAGTAGCCCCACTCACAGGTCGTGTGGCGGATGGACTCGCAAATGTAGTATCCACAGAAATCATTCCCTTGTTCCTTCCACAACTACTTTACAAGAAATAGAGGTCAATCAAACTGATAAGCAAGAATGCCAAATGGTATTGATGAAACTGGCGCTTGAATCAATATATAGGAGATGCGCGAAACATGCTACTATATAGTACTTACTTTCGGGTGTCTAAATTCCAGCTTCTTCGGCAGTCCCGGAGCTTTTTTGGTGAATTTTCTCCAAACCCTGCCAGACAAAGAAAAAAATTACTTGATATCAGAAATGAACAAAGTTGCTGATATGCATGGTGGATAATGATCGATTTAACTTACTTCTCGAGCATTTGAGTCATGTCCGCATACTCCTTGGGATCTTTTCGTTTAGAGTCCAAGATAGTTACTACTCCCTGCTCAAGCTTAATCTCTAGGAGAATATAGTGGAAGCTGCGCACGCATGCATGAACTAATCAATTACATTACTGTAACCTTCACTGATATATAAGGGAAACCGAATATGCACAAGACAGTAACACTCACTTGAAGCTGTAAGGAAAGAGTATTATATCTTTGTTTTCATTTACCACCAACGATCATAGCAAGTTGGCCTCGGTATCTGAGGCACGCAATGTAACCTCGGTTGCATCTATGAGGTATGTGTTAATGAACCCAATAGCACCGACTTGTCTTTTCTTCCATTCGACGATCTTCAATCTGCATAATATAGTGAGGATAATTATAAATACATGCAATGAAAGAGCTGAGCTATATAGAGAGACTTAATGACAGAAGTAGTACTACTTACAGACAGTAGCAGGTGACTGTTGCTTTATCGAGGGCCAATTGATTGAAAAACTGATAGAACTCCTCAAATGGAATAGGCAACAGTTCAATTCCAACGAGGTCATGCTCCGGTTTAACTCTCACATACAAACTATCCCCCCCCCCAGACTCTCTGCAGATTTTCAAGTACCAATCATGCAATCTTCGCATCATCGTTGATAGAGATCTTTCATCTTTGACGAGAGGCTTCCCGTACTCGTATATTTGTATCTGCACCTCCAAGAAATCATAATGTACATCGTCGGGCAGGTAATCTCCAAGATTGCTATAACCGGGCACCATCCTCGGATCATTAGTGACCATGTCGCTAGACACCTTGAGCGGGGGGCACGATTGGTCCGCTTGTTCGCCGAGCTGGGCAATTTGTTTCCCAGCTCGTCCTTCTGCTAACCTTTGATAAATTTAAGTACTTCCCGACCGCTTCGCTTCGTGAAACGACTTTTCAATAATGCGGTCATAGTTGTCTTTTAGCTGACTTTTCGCTGGTTTCTTCAGGGCAGCAAGAGTGCGCTTTGCTTTCAACGGATCTATCTTCTCCTCTGGAGGTGGATGTCTCTGCGCTTTCAACCCTTCAAGCCAGTCCTTCACTTCGCCTTCAGCGATCTTCGTGTTTTCCTCGTCGGACCTCTCGTATGGTAACTTCTCTAGAGGCGTGAGAGAAGGACCGAATCTGTATTGCCTCCCGCCTCTGGCTGTACTGCTAGACGCCAGCAGACCAGATGAAGCGGCTGTCTTCTTTCCTTGCTTACGCGCCGGAGAAGGAGCAGCCGGAGTGGCGGCATGTCTCTTCCGCCCTTTCTGACTAGGCGGAGAAGGAGGAGGCTGGCTGCTCGGGCGCGCCGCCGCAGGCGGAGAAGGAGGCGGAGTGCCGCCACGCGCCGGAGAATGAGCCGGAGTGCCCTGATCGTCACTCGCCGGAGGAGGAGGCGGTGGAGGAGGCGGAGTGCCCTGACTCACCGGAGAAGGAGGAGGAGGCGGAGGAGTCCAGTTGAGAATGTTGATGAGGTCCTTCCGCCATAGGCATGGAGTCTTCAGTGAAGAACCTATCCGAGTCTCCCCTTCACCGGTAGGGTGGTCAAGCTGGAGGTCCTCAAATCCCTCCGTTATTTCATCCACCATCACCCTAACATATCCTTTTGGAATCGGCCTGTAGTGAAAAGTTGCGCCGGTTCCAGTAGGATAAACAGAGCCAGCAGCCGCCTTGACCTTCATATTTATCCATTGCGTCATAAGGTGGCAATTTTGTACCTCCGTGATAGCATCCACGGGATAGCTGGCAGGAGCCGTCAAGACATGCTCCGGCTGAAGCAGCTTGGTGGAAGCCACGCTGCTTCTCCGCTGAGATGGCGGGGTAGCTTCGGGGGAAGCTTCGGCAGTTCTTTTGTCCCGATTTGCTTCTCGTTCCTCTATAGCTTGTATTCTGGCGCGCGGCCCCTGCATTTCGGTCTGCTGCACTTTGTTCCTCCTCTCGTGGCATTAGTAACCGCATGCGTCCGGAAACCCAGCACTCCACGGAACGGAGCCTGGCGTGCCTCGTGTCCGTCCAGGGTGCTCAGGATTCCCGAGGGCCATTGTGAGCTCGTCGTTCTCTCTGTCGGGAAAGAACGTCCCTTGCTGCGCTGCATTGATATAGAAACGAAGCTTCTTGAGTGGTATTTCCAATTGCTTGTCCGTCCAAATGCACCTCCCTGATACATGGTCCAAGGTTCCGCCAGCCCCGAAGAACCAAGTCCGGCAATGGTCTGGCCAGTTCATTGTCTCTGGTTTGATCCTTTTCTGAAGAATATCATTCTCAGCCTTGGCCCACTTAGGCCGGGCTCTGAGGTAGCCACCTGACCCCGTGCGATGGTGATGCATCTTCTTCGCAGCATTTTTCTGGTTTGTCGCCGACATCTTCTTACTCTTTTCCGATGTCTTATAGGCCACAAATGCGGGCCAGTCATCTCTGATCTTCTCATATATGCCCTGGAATTCTAGAGTCTCTTTTTTGCGGACAAACTAATTCAGGTGTCTCTTCCACCCCCAGAATAGTTCTGCCATCTTCGTAAGAGCAAAAGACTTGATTAAATCCTCTGTAACTGGCTTCGCCGGATCAGCCTCTGGCGGTAGGGTGAAATTTGACTTCAGGTCAGTCCAAAGATCTTCTTTCTGCATATCAGTGACATAAGACACTTGAGCGTCTTCTGCAGCCGGCTTTAACCATTGATGGATGCTGATCGGGATCTTGTCCCTAACCAGAACCCCGCACTGATTAACAAATGCGTTCTTTGTCCGGATGGGTTCAATCGGTTTGTCGGTGCGCGCGATTTCTGTGATCTCAAACTTTTCATCCGAGCTCAACCTTTTCTTCGCGCCTCTTCTCTTTATCGAAGATTTGATCGATCCGGAGGGCTAGAAAAAAGAACAAAGAGGAGAGTTAATGAATGTATCAATTAACTAGTCAGCACAGGCTTAACTAATATATATACCTGCTGGCCGGACTCGGTTCGGTCACCGGAGCCATCATCACGGTCTCCTTCTTGCACCGGCATTGGGTCACCGGAGCCGTCCTCACGGTCTACTTCTTACATGTGCATTGGGTCACCAGAGCCATCAATATCATAGCCTAGATCTTCCTCTCTTTCCAGCAGCTCATTGGTGTCGTTGAGAAACGACAAGACGGCATCTTGTCCGTCCGCGATTATGTCCAGCAAAATCGGTTCTTGTGCTTCGTCTCGGGGGTTGTCGTCCATAGTTTCTACAAATATTTACAACATGCCAATTATTATTCAAACATGACAGATGGATATATTAATGGCAAACGTAGAACTAGCTAGCTAATCACAGTAAGGAATCATATATATTAATTTGTGGCCTCGACGCTGCTTCTCTAGGGTTTTGGGTGGCCTCGACAATGCTTCAAGGGTTAGGGGTGGCCTCGAAAACGCTTCAAGGAGGGGGTAATATCGAAGATTTCAAGAAAAACCATGACTTCATCATTAGCCGCAAATGACAGGCGCATAATGGTACGAGAAGCTCTTCAAAGTTGTTTTGGATGGAGTTCCCGATAGAATAATTTTCTTTTTAGTACCCTCGACCCCTGGACGACCCTCGACCCTCGACTGTTCGGCGATCCACAACCCTAGACCCCCTCATGTCACATTTTGTCTAGTGTCAAATGATTCAACAAAACCATGTCTTCATCATTAGGCGAAAGTAATAGGCGCATGATGGTACGAAGCTCTCCAAAGTTATTTTGGAACGGAGTTCCAGATAGGATAATTCGTAACAAAAGACGGATTATCCTATCAGGAACTCCGTTCCAAAATAACTTTCCAGAACTTCGTACCAACATGCCCCGGTTACTTCTGGCAAATGATGAAGGCATGGATTTCTTCAATACTTTGACACTAGGAAACCTCTCGACCCCTCGACCCTCGACTGCTCAGCGATCCACAACCCTAGACCCCCTCATGTCACATTTTGTCTAGTGTCAAATGATTCAACATAACCATGTCTTCATCATTAGGCGAAAGTAACAGGCGCATGATGGTACGAAGCTGTCCAAAGTTATTTTGGAACGGAGTCCCAGATAGGATAATTCGTAACAAAAGACGGATTATCCTATCAGGAACTCCGTTCCAAAATAACTTTACTGAACTTCGTACCAACATGCCCCGGTTACTTCTGGCAAATGATGAAGGCATGGATTTCTTCAATACTTTGACACTAGGAAACCTCTCGACCCCTCGACCCTCGACTGCTCAGCGATCCACAACCCTAGACCCCCTCATGTCACATTTTGTCTAGTGTCAAATGATTCAACATAACCATGTCTTCATCATTAGGCGAAAGTAACAGGCGCATGATGGTACGAAGCTGTCCAAAGTTATTTTGGAACGGAGTCCCAAATAGGATAATTCGTAACAAAAGACGGATTATCCTATCAGGAACTCCGTTCCAAAATAACTTTCCAGAACTTCGTACCAACATGCCCTGGTTACTTCTGGCAAATGATGAAGGCATGGATTTCTTCAATACTTTCACACTAGCTAGGCAACCTCTCGACCCCTCGACCCTCGACTTCTCGGCGATCCACAACCCTAGACCCCCTCATGTCACATTTTGTCTAGTGTCAAAGGATTCAACAAAACCATGTCTTCATCATTAGGCGAAAGTAATAGGCGCATGATGGTACGAAGCTCTCCAAAGTTATTTTGGAACGGAGTCCCAGATAGGATAATTCGTAACAAAAGACGGATTATCCCATCAGGAACTCCATTCCAAAATAATTTTCCAGAACTTCGTACCAACATGCCCCGGTTACTTCTGGGAAATGATGAAGGCATGGATTTCTACAATACTTTGACACTAGGCAACCTCTCGACCCCTCGGTGATCCTCGACCCTTGACGACCCTCGGTCCCTCGACGACCCTCGACCCACCCCCCCCCCCTCATGTCGAAGTTATCGGGGAGGGGGTATATCGACAACGACATACCCGATAAAAAAGAAGAAGAGGAAGAAGAAGAAAAAAAAAGAGGAGAAGAAGAAAAGAACAACTAGAGGAGAAGATCGAAGAAAAAAAGAAAAAAATGAGAAGAAGAAAGGAATAGAGGAGAAGAAGAGAAAATTTCTCTTCTTCTCCTCTATTCCTTTCTTCTTCTCCTCTTATTTTTCTTCTTTTTTCGTCTTCTTATTTATTTCTCCTCTTCTTCCTCTCCTCTTCTTCTTTCTTTCCTCTTCTTATTTTCTTCTTTCCTATCCTTCTTTTTCTAAATTTGTAACTTTTGCATATATATTACTTTTCTACAATTGTAACTTTCTATATATGAACAAAAAACTTTTTATGAAAAAAAAACATTTTTAACATTTATATTTAGCAAATTCCTAAGAAAAATAAAAAAAATATAGCCACATACACATATACATCACATACACATATACATTATAGCCACATACAGCAACTATATACACGTATACATATACACATAAGCAACTATATATATACACATACACATATATATACATATCATATCACATATGAAAAAAAACATATATATTGCATAAAACAGAGACGGGCAGGGGCGCGGCGGCTCACAGCGCAGGGGCAGGCAGAGGGCGCCGGCGACGAGGAGCGCGGGGGCAGAGGGCGCCGACGACGAGGAGCGACGGGGCGACGGGGCGGGGTGACGAGGCGACAGTGCCGGGTGACGGCGCGGGGCGACGGGGCGGCGGCGCGGGGCGAAGGCGCGAGGCGACGGCGCGGGGCGACGGCGAGCTCGAGCTTGGCGGCTTCGGGGGCGGGGAATAAGAACTGAACGAAAATTTTCACAAGTGTTACTCATATAGACAGGGCATTGGTCCCCTTTAGTCCCGGTTGGTGCCACCAACCGGGACCAAAGATCTCTTTTCAGCAGCCCAAAGGGCGGGAAGGAGAGACCTTTGGTCCCGGTTGGTGCCACCAATCGGGACTAAAGGGGTGCATTGGGCCCGGTTGGTGCCACGAATCGGGACCAATGCCCCCCCTTTAGCCCCGGTTGTTGCCACCAACCAGGACCAAAGCCCTTGTCCTGCCCCGCGGCAAAAATCTTTAGTCCCACCTCGCTAGTTGACAGTGGCTGCGAGTGGTTTACAAGCCCCACTGCGGTGCCAGTATTGAACTCCTCTCTATTGCAGGCTTCTGAGCCTAACTCTGCGCGCTGCCCTGTGAGTCTGCTGGGCCTTATAGTCCAGCTGCATCCTGGGCCATAGGCCTTGCAGGCTCACTGGGCAGCGCCCTTTTTTAAAAAAATAATCTTTTTTTGCTTTATTTATTTCTAAGTTATTTTTTGCTGTATTTAGAGTTTCTTTGTGAATATTATTGCTTTAGGTAAAACCAATTACAAACTTTCTGTTAGTGCCAGTAGTATTCAAATTTGAATAGTTTAAATTTGAAACTATTTGTTTTATTTGTTGCTTTATTTATTTTATTTTGTTTCTACTTACAACAAAATACTTATTGTTGCTATTTTTATTTATTTGCAAGTTTTTTTGTTTTGTTTTCTGCATTATTTATTTTCTTTTGTTTTTTCTTTATTTTTTAATTCTTTTTGTTAGTGCCATTAGTTTTAGAAAATTTATAAACTTTCTGTTAGTGCCATTAGTTTTCAAATTTGAATAATTAAATTTTGAATTCGTTGAAATTTGTGTGAATCACAAGTTTGTGGTTAACTTTACTAAAAAATGAACATATATGCACCTATAGAGAAAATTCGACCTAAATTCATAGTTTTCAAATGAACTCTGAAAAAGTTGGCATAGCATGTGCATGTACAAAACGGACAATGGTATCATACTCGTCTGTTACATAGTTGGCATGGTATCATCATAATAGTTGCGGAAAAAAGTCTTCATCGTTTATCAGGATGCTTGGGTCAGCCTTGACTTTGAAGGGAGGAATTTCATGAAACTTTTCATAATCTTCAGATATGTCTGTCTTGCCCTCCACTCCCAAGATGTCCCTTTTTCCTGAAAAAACTATGTGGCGCTTTGGCTCATCGTATGATGTATTCGCTTCCTTATCTTTTCTTTTTCTCGGTCTGGTAGACATGTCCTTCACATTGATAACCTGTGCCACATCATTGGCTAGGACGAACGGTTCGTCAGTATACCAAAGATTTTTCAGATCCACTGTTGTCATTCCGTACTGTGGGTCTACCTGTACCCCGCCTCCTGACAGATTGACCCATTTGCACTTAAACAAAGGGACCTTAAAATCATGTCCGTAGTCAAGTTCCATATGTCCACTATGTAACCATAATATGTGTCCTTTCCCCTCTCGGTTGTTGCATCAAAGCGGACACCGCTGTTTTGGTTGGTGCTCTTTTGATCTTGGACAATCGTGTAAAATGTATTCCCATTTATCTCGTATCCTTTGTAAATCAATACAATCAAAGATGGTCCCCTGGACAACAAGTACATCTCATCACAAACAGTGTTGTCACCTCTGAGACGTGTTTCCAACGAACTGCTGAAAGTCCTGATGTGTTCATATGTAATCCAGTCGTCGCACTGCTCCGGGTGTTTGGAGCGCAGACTGTTCTTGTGTTCATCGACATACGGGGTCACCAAGGTAGAGTTCTGTAGAACTGTGTAGTGTGCTTGAGACCAAGAATATCCGTCCTTGCATATTATTGAGTCCCTTCCAAGCATGCCTTTTCCAGTCAGTCTCCCCTCGTACCGCGATTTAGGGAGACCTATCTTATTAAGGCGAGGAGTGAAGTCAACACAAAACCCGATGGCATCCTCTGTTTGATGGCCCATGGAGATGCTTCCTTCTGGCCTAGTGCGGTTACGGACATATTTCTTTAGGACTCCCATGAACCTCTCAAAGGGGAACATATTGTGTAGAAATACGGGCCCCAGAATGACAATCTCGTCGACTAGATGAACTAGGACGTGTGTCATGATATTGAAGAAGGATGGTGGGAACACCAGCTCGAAACTGACAAGACATTGCGCCACATCACTCCTTAGCCTTGGTATGATTTCTGGATCGATCACCTTCTGAGTGATTGCATTGAGGAATGCACATAGCTTCACAATGGCTAATCGGACGTTTTCCGGTAGAAGCCCCCTCAATGCAACCGGAAGCAGTTGTGTCATAATCACGTGGCAGTCATGAGACTTTAGGTTCTGGAACTTTTTCTGTGGCATATTTATTATTCCCTTTATATTCGACAAGAAGCCAGTCGGGACCTTCATACTGAGCAGGCATTCAAAGAAGATTTCTTTCTCTTCTTTCGTAAGAGCATAGCTGGCAGGACCTTCATACTGAGCCGTCTTTTTCATGCAAACGTTGCAGGTCCTCCCGTGCCTCAGCTGTATCTTTTGTCTTTCCATACACGCCCAAGAAGCCAAGCAGGTTCACGCAAAGGTTCTTCATCACGTACATCACGTCGATTGAAGAGCGGACCTCTAAGTCTTTCCAGTAGGGTAGGTCCCAAAATATAGATTTCTTCTTCCACATGGGTGCGTGTCCCTCAGCGTCATTCGGAACAGCTAGTGCGCCGGGGCCCCTTCCAAAGATTACGTGTAAATCATTGACCATAGCAAGTACGTGATCGCCGGTACGCATGGCGGGCTTCTTCCGGTGATCTGCCTCGCCTTTGAAATGCTTGCCTTTCTTTCGACATTGATGGTTGGTCGAAAGAAATCAACGATGGCCCAGGTACACATTCTTCCTGCATTTGTCCAGGTATATACTTTTAGTGTCATCCAAACAGTGTGTGCATGCGTGGTATTCTTTGTTTGTCTGTCCTGAAAGGTTACTGAGAGCGGGCCAATCGTTGATGGTCACGGACAGCGACGCCTTTAGGTCAAATTCCTCCTGTCTGTGCTCATCCCACGCACGTACACCGTTTCCATTCCACAGCTGTAAATTGCGTCCTGATTAGTATTTCACATACAAGCGAATTAGTAAATTACAAATTCAATCTGAGAGAACTCCCCCTTAGCAGACTCAGCATAAGTTCAACACCGTCCCACTATGAAGTTTGCATCATAAACATCAATAATTTGGATATCTTACTGTATCATGTCAAGAGCCTGAAGGAAACAAAGCTAACTGTAACAATTGAGAGAACACATTTAATTTATTTTCACTGATGCTACCAAAGAATTATAGCCTTGCAAATGCCACTGATTTATTGCAAAAGGCAAGAATGACCAGCCAAGCCCCTCCTGACGTCGAGGCACCGATCCACGAAATATATAAAAATGCAACATCTAAAAAGGAGAGGGATGTAGGATGTAGGAAAGCGCGCTCCTCAAATTGACAACTATCCTCCATAAAAAAAACTGACAACTTCCAAGTCTCAAAAGGTTGATGGTGTCGCAGCTAGCCATGCACTAATATCAGGTGTCTGTGCAAAGCAAAGCACTCAAAGCTCCCAAGCTCCATAGTGAGACAGAATACTCCAAGCTCTTAAAGAAAAAACAGTAACAATTATATAGTGAAATGGACAAACTATACTCCCAAAATCTGAAAGCATTACGATTACATAGTTAGATGGTACTTACGTGTTTTATTGTCAGAATACTTATATAAGATGTGAGAGGCAAAGGTTGTTACTCCTTGAAACTCTTCGCTTGAGTGATTCAAAGCTGTCGACCTGCCCCACGAAGAGGCAAAGGTGTCTCCAACAGGGAGTCTGGCCATCGTCCACCTCCGCACTTTGCCACTGGATCCGAACGACCGACAATTGTATTCATATCTCACTGGTGAAAGTAAGCGCGGCGATGCCCACCTGATTAACTGATGTGCAAGACACGAAGATGGAGTCCCGCCGTCCCGAGGAAGTCGCCCGACTCCTCGCCCTCGCCGCTTGTTGACGCCGAAGGCGTCCAAGGAGCTGAGCAACGACATGTAGAGGCATCGACGATTTGCGATTCTGAGTGGCCAGCGACAGAAAGGCACCCGGCCCGTGTACCAACGCCAGAGAGGCCTCGGAGTACTCCGAGATCTTCAATTTGGAAGAGATCCAACTCGAGCTGCTGCTGGCTCGATCCAGACCAAGGTTTTGGTTACCGGTCGAAATTTCAAGATTTCCCATGGTTACCGCATATTTCTGTACCCCTCGATAAATCCTCATACCGAGCAAAAATACCATTTTCTGAAATTTTTTAATTTAAACGCTCCATTTGAATTAAAGTGCGTAGGATCTAATTAATGCCATGAGAGTTGATTCTAACATGTTGGTAGCAACCTAGTTCCTGTTTTGACAGGTCTCTGGTTCGAATGTTCGTTCATTCATTTATTTGAATTCAAAATTCAAGTATAAAATTCGTTCGAAATATTCTCGGTATTTTCCGGTAACCGTGGTAACCACGTTTATCCGCCACCCTCGGTAAAATTGCCTCATTCGGTAACCAAAACCTTGATCCAGACAGAGGAGAAGGAGAGAAATAATTTGCCGCTTGGTTGCCTGCTTGGTGGCGTAGCTAGGAGAGGTAGCTTAAGTGGTTGAGGAGGAAAAGTAGGCACTAATAACATTAAGAAAGAAAGTCACTGGATTTAAGATCCGAACCTGTAGGTTGTGCCCGTACAACATATGGATGTGCCACAGAGGAATCAACACACCACCAGGTGTAAGTGGAGCGCGCAGGCGGGCGTCCCGGCGACTGTGATGCGGTGTGATATCTGCTCCTGTACAGGATCAAAATCAGACAGATGAGGATCGAGATTGAGATTGTGGTCGGAATCGAGAGATGACCTGCGGATAGAAGGTCGCCTTGTTCATCTGTCATCGCGCCCGAGGAAGACAGACCGCGAGAATCCCTAGCGGCGGAGGGAGCACCCAGATGTGGCCGGTTGAAGTAGACGAGCGCAGTGAAAAGGAGTTGGGTAGCCGCCGCGTGGGGAAGGAAACGACGGGTTCCAGGATGGTCGTGCCCCCTCGATTACAAACTGAAGCGGCTCTCCACAGCTGAAACTGCAGTGACGTGGCATATAAAGAAATAACAACAAAAATATTCAGTGGCTGAAAAAATGCTGATGTGGCAGATTGATGAGGTGGATAGGCTGCATGTCAAGAGAAATCATGTAGTGGGGATGAACTATTTAGGATATATAGATACATAGTTCTCGTGTCTTGGGACTTAATGTTGCAAAATATTTACAAAATGCTACTTGAGGAGTTGAACAGGATAGTACATATACAATGACAGAAATTCACAAAACATGATTTACCATATACACTTGAAGGGTTGAACAGGCCTGTACGATCACGAAGGAGGAATCATCATACTGTGTTAACAGAAATTCACATAAAGAATCTATACAATATATTCACAACATCAAACTTCAACGCAATATACCAAGTTTCAAATCAGAATTTGATCCAAACATCGCTGAATTTGAAACATTATCTTCCATGCCAGATACATCTTGTACCAATATGATGTCAAAAGGTTTCAAGAAAATTCCCAACTTCTCGATAGGCCAGTCAACAAGGTGTCCAAGCATCCAGCTGGCAGCTGTAGTTCTGTGACCATCCAGATGCACCTGTAGCAGCAAAGAGTTTATCAGGAACGAACAGATCTAGTAGTCTAGCGGCAAATTTTACAATAAAAACTATCGCAATCAACAACATTGGAAGGACGGGTGTGCAAGTAGAACATATTCCACTATTCTAACAGACAGTTTCTGGCAATCACACAATTTTTGGCTACAGATCATAATATTCACAACATCAAAATAATCTGTAGAAAGCAAGTCCATCTCTCACATAATTTTTGGCTACAATACATCCATGTGGAAGGAGGATTTGGGTCTGTTTTCAAGGGACAGCTTGGTGAGCAAACAATTGCATTAGAACGTTTGGATCGAGCAGGTCAGGGAAACAGAGAATTTTTGACAGAGGTCCAGACAATCAGCAGCATCCATCATATAAATCTGGTCAGGCTGATTGGTTTCTGTGCACAAAAAACCCATAGGCTCTTGGTTTATGAGTATATGCCAAGCGGGTCCTTGTACAAGTGGATATATTGTCGACATGACAATAGTGCTCCTCTGTTAGAATGAAGGGTGCAGTGCAAGATTATCACAAGAATAGCTAAGGGTGTCTCTTACCTTCATGAGGAGTGCATGAAGAGAATTGCTCATATGGATGACAAGCCACAAATATCCTCTTAGATGAAAGCTTCAATGCTAAGCTTTCTGATTTTGGACTGTGCAAGCTAATTGATAGAGATATGAGCCAAGTGGTTACTAGAATGAGAGGCACACCTGACTATTTAGCTCCAGAATGGTTGACATCGCAAATTACAGAAAATGCCGATGTATACAGCTTTGTTGTTGTGGTCATCAAAATCATGAGCGAACAAAAGAATCTCGATATTTCCCGTTCTGAAGAGAGCCTGCATCTTATTACCATGTTGGAAGAAAAGGTTAAGAAAGATCACTTGGTAGATTTGATTGACAAGAATAGCAACGACATGCAAACACATGAGCAAGTGGTAATTGAGATGATAAAGCTTGCAATGTGGTGTCTGCTGATTGATTGCAAGAGAAGGCATCAAACATGGTTGTTACAAATCTAGCAGATTTTGCTATTATTGTGAATGTGAGCTCTTCACCTCGCTGGCACGTGCTCAGAATCCTTGCACACGTAGTTAGTTGATTGGTAGGAGAATCCTTGCATAAATTTGCAAGTGGCATCATAGGTATATACCTATGAATGCTAGCTATAGTGTGGGGGAAAAGTACAGCTAGGGAAGAGCACCCGCCTGATACAGGAGCAGGAGCACGCAGACGATCCGTAGCCTGACGAAAAAGGGTTTCCCCGCTTTATATTTTAAAAAGCAACCATCACCTACATTCAAGCCATCGATACAAACGCACACTACACACACCGAAGTCGACATACAAGGATGTCGTGCATCGAAAGTTCGAAACACAACCTCAACGACTACCGAGCACCTACAAGATGTGTAGAAAAGAACCACTTGAGCCGACGGAGAACAACACCAAGAGCGATCATCCGAGAGGGTGTGTGACGAACCACGCCGGACCGAGGACTCTAAGACGATGCCTCCAAGAAGGGTACGACCATGGAATGTTGCCACCGTCCAATCCGAAGATCAAGTTTTCAACCGGAGCTGGACCGAAGGAGAGGGAGCACCACAAAAGAGCTTAAAGGGAGGGAACACGACGTCCGCGGATGTCGTCACTGTCGGCCGGTGCATGGATTGGGCAAGTGATGTACCCCGGTGCTTCAACCCCTCCATCGTATCCATGTTCCGCCATCCACACGCAGCCATGCCGCCTTAGCGGCCATGACTGCTTGCCCGCAACCGAGACGCTTGTCCGCCCACGACAAACACGCCTCCCATCGCCGACCTGCCACAAGACCACCATGAGAGCCACCAAAGAACACGACTTTGACCAAATCCACGCCCCCAACCGTCTCCGGAACCGCCGGCGGACACGTTGCCTCAAGAAGGACCGCGAGCATACGCCAGCCAGGGGAAAGGGAAGGTGAAGGAGCAGCACATGGCCAAGATAAAAACCACCTGTTTCGCCCCCGGAGCCACAGGACCAGACCAGCCGGACCACACAGGCCGCCGCCCGATGCTCAAGTGGAGGGAATCCCGATCCGCTGCTGCCGCATCCATGGGACACCACCAGGGAGGTCTTCCCGTGCCGAGCGCCGCAAGGGCCCGACTGGACGGTAATGCCAACCTCCACCGCTGCCCCACACACACACACACACCAGAGAGCCACGGCGAGAGAGGCCGCTCGCGACCTGGTCACGCCCAACCTGCAGCGCCAGAGGCGACTCTGATGCGCTTCCCGGAAGCAGTTGCCGCCATCACCACCCGACGGTCTGCACCACCGCCATGCCGCCCGTCACGCTGATGCCAGGCCACCGTCGTCGGCCCACGCCGGAGCACCGCCGCGCCGCCGTGCCCGGCATCAAGCACCACGTCCTGGCACGAGAGATCCGGCCCATGCAGTTCCCCCCGCGCGAGGAGACCAGTAGCCAGATCACCACCACGAGAACTCCGCCGGTTAGTTATCTCTCGGCCGAACTGATGCCTCCATATGGGTCGTGTTATCGGGGCCTAATCAAGTCGATATTGTCTCAATATTGTCAAACCAAAATCATTTTTTTAGATTTTCTCAGTTACCCTCAGTGATGAACATCTCCTACAAAAAGCATCTCACATACTAGTGTACATTACACTTCCAAAGTAAGAAAGAATGCAGTGAAAAGAAAGGGACCTCCACAACTTCAAGGAGCAAAAGACAACAGTACTAAAACAGGGTATGGAGTTCCACTGAGTAAAGCAAAAGGAAAAGCAAGACTGCGAATCTGCGATACTCCCTCCGTTTCTTTTTAGTTCGCATATAAGATTTGGTCAAAGTCAAACTTTGTAAAGTTTGACTAGCTTTGTAGAAAAAGATATCAACATTCACACTATGAAATTAATATTATTAGATGCATGTTGAAATTAACTTTCATAACATATAACTTTTGTATTGTAAATATTGATATATTTTTCTATAAAGTTAGTTAAACTTTATAAAGTTTGACTTTGACCAAATCTTATATGCGAAGTAAAAAGAAACGGAGGGAGTACCTTGGAGATGTTGTCGCTCAAAAAAATCTCACGTTACTGCAGCTGATATAAGGTTGCAAAACCTGGGCGTGCGTGTGCAGCACTAATGAGATAAAAACAACACCATGGAGAGATTTTTTTTAGGGACACCATGGAGAGATAATGCCTAGCGTCCAATGTTATTATTGTTATCATGACAAGGGTTCAAGCTAAACAAGCAACCTGTAAGGTAACAGATAGAAGGTTCTGATCCCAATCTGTGTGTCGCGATACTGATATTTTTTATAATTCCTACAGAAATTAATTGGCTAAATCACATGGTATATACATTACAGAGTATAAAACGTCAGTAGACTGAAATTCGGTCCATATACATAACCAGAATAAAACGTGAAAATCACCATCCATGGATAAATTTCATAATAATAGGATCGACTATCTTGACTAGTTACGTAACTTATCAGGAAGTCCATCGAAAATCAGTAGTCTTGTTGTCAGGGGTTTCCATATCTTGGAACTTCATCATTCTGGCCACCAGCCCCTCAACTACATCTGAATCTGGCGCAAACATCGCGTGGGTGATTCCAACCAGACCAGGGTGCAAGGCGGAGACCATAGTTCATGATGAAGTGAACCAGACCACGGGGAAAGATGAACACATCCCCCTCACATAGTCTCTTCTGAAACAACTTACCGGTTGTGTCAAAGAAACCGGCCAGCACACTGCCATCATGGACAAACATCATCTCGGACGCCCTTGGGTGAGCGTGTGGAAGCACTAACCCATAGGGGCCAATGTCGGTCCGTGCCATCGACATGCCAAGGGTGTTGAGGCCAGGGAACTCGGCAGCGGTGATGATGTTCGCCGATGACCGGACCACGTTGTCTAGTTTCCCGGCATGGTTGAGAAGCAATGTCTTGAAATCGGAAGCCAGTATGGTGCTAGGGTGCTTGCAGAGGTAACCATTTATGAACAACTTTCTTTCACTCTGAGGCACCATAGGGCACACATCTTGAAGAGGTGGACTGTCTGACAGGCTTGGTGGTGCATAGAGGCCAAGGAGGAGGACGCAGGAAAACAGGACAATGAAGAGCTTCATCTCCTGGATGCAGTGATGGGGTAGAAAGTCATGGGTTTAAATATTGTGATCAAAAAGGAGTGCAACCAAAGTCAAACCTGTGCAACCTTTATCAGATTTCTTGGAGTGCACTACAGAATTTGCTTTGGATTGTGGCGAAAGTAACAATCTCTGAATTGTGGCAAAAGGGTGAAGGTGTTAATATGAAGCTTTCAGATTCTAACGATGCCCCTAAGCCATTTGTTTCATCTCCAGGCTACCCTAGGCTGCAAATCTAGATAAATTGTCACGCTCATGCTTAAAATGCTTCAGATATTGTCAGTTGGCAAGTCTGCAGTATTGCACGCACTGTATATGATGCTTGATTCGCAAGTCAATTAGCATTCCCGTGGTAATGGTGATGGTATCCGAGGAGACGTTCATCGCCTACTTTGTACAATGTTAAAATTGGCGTGCTTGAGAAATTGCTGCTCATTGATTGTTTTAAAACCAAAGTCTGACTGAACTAATAGCTTTGCTGCTTGTGAACATGGAATGATTTAACGAAGGTAATATGATAACATCCGATTTGACAGCAGTTCGCAAATCAGCAAAACGAAGTAAGAAATTGTCACGGTGCATAGAGAATCATCGCCGACCAGCCGACGTCACCGGAAGGAGGAGAAGAAGATTCATCTTGTGGATGCTGAGGAGCCCAAGGTCGAAGGCGGCCCCCGCGGGGACTCACTGGAGACAAATATGGTAGAGGAGAGCGGTGGCATGCCACACGAGCAGGCGGACGAACGGACGGTTTCGTCAGGCTCGAGATCGCCGCCGCCGCAGGCCGCGCCGGAGCTCCGTCGGCCGGTTAAACCTCGTGCCTCGGTGCAGGATTAGCTGTCCGGGGAATCCCAAAAAACAAAAATAATCAAGTATACTGCTCAAATGAGAAAACAAATGTATTAATTACAGAAACATATCCCTCAAAAAAAATTACTATAGAAACATAACATGCATTTAAAATAAGCCACCACATTGAAATGTATTATTATTAGAGCGCAGCGGCAGAGAAGACCACCAAGCCTCTAGCCCGCTCCTCTAGCCCGCTACCTCGCCGACGGCCGCTCCGGCCCCGACGACCACCAAGCCTCGACGGCCGCCACTCCGGCACCGCCGCCCCCCTCACGCACATGGCCTCCCCCTCCCCCACCTCCGGCCGCGGCCGTGAGCTCCGCTGGATGGACTCCATCCCTTCCCCCTCTCCCGCCAGATCTGACACGCGCTCCTACCGGGTTGCCCTCTGCGCCGAGCTCCTCGCGTCCTCCGAGGCGGCCTCGCCGCCGGCACCGCGTTCTGAGATCCACCGCGCCTCTGCTATCGACGAGGTGCCCCTCCTCGAGGCGCCCTGGGAGGTCCCCCGCGGCCGCAAACGCGCGCGTCGCCGCTCTCCTCGTCGGCGCCGGAACGCGCCTACCACCGGTCGTCGTCCACCCCCGGCGGCCGCCCCTGGTGAGTGCCTGCGCTGCTACAGCACGGGCCACCCCCGCTCGGAGTGCTGCCGTGCCATCTGCTGCAGGCGTTGTCGCTTCCCTGGTCACGTCGCGCGGGACTGCATCGTGCCGCGCTCTCCGGCATCCTCCACCGAGCCGCCCTACAAGCGGCTACGCCAGTCCTCCCCGCGCCCAAGTTCGACGCCCTCCACGGCGTCCCCTGCCCTTTCGGGCTTGAGTGTCGCTGGTCCAAGCCACCCCGCGTCCTCCGGGGCTGGGGGCCGCTCCTCGCCCGTCTCTTCTTCCCCACCACCCAGCCGCGCCTCCACCACCTCCAGCACGACTCCCGTCGTTCTCTCGGGCCACCCAGCGATCCGCCCGGCGGCCGCAGTCTGCTACCTGCCCCGCACTCCTCGCCTCATCGCCGTGGAGACGGAGCGTGCGGAGCGTGCCCTGGTGGCCATCGTGGCTGGTAACCACTCTGGCATCCCGCGCGAGGAGGTAGCGGCCCTGTTGCGTGACAAGTGTGACCTCACTGACGACGCGTTCTCCGTCCATGGTCATGGCCGCGATGAGTTCCTCCTCAAGTTCACCTCCTCCGAGGGGTGCGCCCGGGCTGCCCTGCGCCGGCTGCGCTCCCCACGTTTCCGCCTCATCGTCCACCCGTTGAGCCGCGCCGCAGGCTGTGAACCCGTCCAGCTGCGCTTCCGCGTCGAGGTCGAGATTGTCGGTGTCCCTGACCAGGCGTGGCACCGCTCGGCTGTCGAAACCATGCTGGCGCCGTTCCTGGACATCGAGCACCTGCACCCTGCCACCCGCGACGGCTCCGACATGTCCCGCTTCCGTTTATCGGCATGGACAGCCAACCCGGACGCCATCCCTCGCTCCTCCGACCTGCTGCTCCCAGAGCTTGACGCCGTCGCCATCGATGCGGACCCCGACCGTGCGGAGCGGTTCGCTCTCCACACGCTACACAAGCCTGTCCAAATCTTCGTCACGCTCTCTGAGGATTTCCGCCTCCCGGTGCCTGCGCCGGCTACGCCCTCCCCTGGTGGCGGCTCCGACTCCGGCGTCGGCCCCTCCTCCCCACCGCTTCCCCCCAAGTGGCCTCAGCGACATAGGTTCAGGCGGCGCCCATCTCCCCTTTCGCCGCGCGGCGGGTCGTCGGCGGGCACCCATCTACGGTGCCCCCACCGGCTTCCGGGCCGCCGATCGCCAAACGGGTCTCCGACACACGTGACGCCCCACCGCCCCCACCACCCGCCAGGCCTCTGACCGCTGGGGGCCCGCCACCCCTCCTGCTGACACGGTCGCCGCACCAGGACAAGGGCTCGCCACCACAGGCCCGTGGCCCGCCCCGCGTGGCCACCTGTGGCGAACCAGCGTTCGACACACACTCTTCTAGCTCCTGCCTCGGATCCCCCTCCGTTTCGCCGGCCACGCCTACTGCGGTCTCCCCTGACAATACTGTCTCCGCGATCGTCATTGATGGACCAGGCACGACCGGCTGCGCCAATCCCAGCCCGCATGCATCTGGCCAGCCAGCTGTTTCTCCCCTGTCCGCGCCATCCCCGACGCGCGTACCAGATCGCCCTATCACCGCAGCTTCCCCCCTGCTGCCGGGTCACCTGATCGAGTGGGACGCGAGCCAATCAGCTGCGAGGACGGGGATCTTGCCCCACGCTCGTGCCAGGCCATCATCATTGTGCCGTGCAACGCCAACCCCGCCCCCACATCTGTCTTGGGCGCATGCTCCATCAGCCACGGCGGGCTGGACGATCTCTTTGATCGAATGGCTGAGATGAGCCTGGAACGCTTCGTCTCCTCGGTTCAAAACGCACCCGCACCGCTCCTCCCGCTTCCGCCGCCCCGTCGACGCTGGAACGAGGTGCCACTGGATTTCACCCCACGCCGGAGCGATCGCATTGCCAAGACGGACTGGGGCTACGGATCGGAGATGAAGGCCAAACGCGTTCTTCTCCGGCGCCTCGGCCTCCTCAAGGATGATGAGCCTCTCTCAGACACTCTCCTCGACCGCTATGCGCGCATGTTTGACCGTCCACTTGCCGCTGACACGATTGCTGCACTCGCTGACTACCATGGATGGAAGGTGCCGGCCAACCCCTCCGCGGCGGCGGTGGCCATGGCTCTTCTCATCGCCGAGGCCTAGTCTTACTTGCGCGCCTCCTCTCGGACCTTAACCGTTGTTCATGGAATACAACAAACGCATTATTTTTTGGAACGTACGCGGCCTTAACTGTCATGCAAGACGCTCCGCCGTGCATTCCGTGATCTCCTCCGCCAACCCCTCTATTGTTTGCCTCCAAGAGATGAAGCTTTCCGACGTCTCGTCGTCCATCGTCTTCGACTCGTGCGGTCGGGCTTTCACCAAGTTCTTCTTCCTACCGTCCATGGATACGCGTGGAGGCATCCTCCTTGCATGGCAAGACGACGTGGTGGCTATCTCCCACCCCACCATTGGCACGCACTTCATTAACTCGCTCGTCTCCCCCCGGGACGGTAGCCCGCATTGGTGGATCATCGGTGTGTACGCACCTCAAGATGTGGCCGCCAAGATCATGTTCCTCTCGGATTTGCACGACATGCGTGCCACTTGCAACGGCGCGTGGCTTCTCGGTGGTGGCTTCAATATGATCATCTCCCCCGAAGATAAGAATAACGACAACCTACATCGCGTCTCTACGCGGCGTTTTCGGCACTTCATCACCGACGAGGAGCTTAGAGACATGTATCTCCACGGCCGGCGCTACACATGGTCTAATAAACGTGAGGCTCCCACGCTCGAGCGCATCGATCGAGTTCTCTGCACCGTTGGCTGGGAGCTCAACCACCCGAGCTGCATGCTACGCTGTCTCACCTCTGTCGCCTCTGACCATGCGCCGCTCATCATCGACGCCTTGCCACGCTCCCTCGGACACAGGCGCTTCCATTTTGAACGCTTCTGGCCCAAACTGGAGAACTACCACGAAGTGATCGCCGAGGCATGGGCAGTCTCCCCCGACGAGCCCGATCCATTCCGCCGCATCTATGCACGCCTAAGCGCAACCGCCAAGCACCTACAGCGTTGGAGTGCCAAAACGATCGGCGACGTCCCGCTACAGCTCTCTGTTGCCTGTGAGCTGATTGCCCGCTTCGACGCGGCGCAAGACCACCGACCACTCTCCGCTGCCGAGGCATGGCTACGACGGCAGTTCAAGGCCTCCTACATTGGCCTCGCCTCCCTCGAGCGGTCCCTGGCAAGACAACGCGTGCGGTTCAACTTCCTCAAAGGTTGCGACACAAACCCGACTTTCTTCCATATCCACGCCGCGCACCGCTCCCGGAAAACCACGATCCATCAACTTCAGGTGGACGGCACCATCGTCTCCGGCCACGCTGCCATTGCCGAGGCCGCATACAACCACTACTCCGGCATCCTTGGTTCTGGGCGCGAAAGAACTTCCTCCATCGACATGGACGGCCTCGACCTGCGTTCCTTCGACCTTCAAGACCTTGAGATCCCATTTTCCGAGCAGGAAATCTGGAACGCCATCAAGTGCATGCCGATAGGAAGAGCCCCCGGGCCCGACGGGTTCACGTCCGAGTTCTTATGTGCATCCTGGCCTACGATCAAAGACGATTTCGTTGAGGCGTTCAACAAGCTATACTCCCTCAATGGCCTCGGATTTCAACGCCTGAATGAGGCCCTGCTCACTCTTATACCTAAAAAGCCCGACGCCTCCGTGCTCTCGGACTACCGCCCGATCAGCTTGATCCACCTATTCGCCAAGCTTTTCGCCAAGGTCCTCTCTCTCTGCCTTGTGCCGAAGCTCTGTGACATGATCTCCACCAACCAGAGCGCGTTCATCGCGGGCCGATGCATCCACGACAACGTTTTGCTGGTCCAGCAGACTGCCCGGCAGCTCCACAACCTCAAGCAACCACGCGACATGCTCAAGCTCGATATTGCCCGCTCGTTCGACTCCGTTTCATGGGCTTTCCTCCACGACACACTCCGCGATCTCGGCTTTGGCCGACGGTGGTGCGAATGGGTGTGCATCCTGCTCATTACGGCTAGCCCACGCGTCCTCGTCAACAGAATCCCAGCCCCCCCCATCCTTCATCGATGCGGCTTCCGCCAGGGCGACCCCCTGTCCCCCATGCTCTTCGTCATGGCCATCGACACCCTCAACAACCTGCTATGTCGTGCTGTGGCCGATGGCGTGATTCAACGACTCACCTCGCGACACATGACTTCGAGCATCTCTGCCGGCCGGACCTCCAGGACTTGTCCGCCGTCTGCCGTTTCCTCGATATCTTTGGGGCGGCCTCGGGGATGTATACCAACTTCGCCAAGTGTGCAGCCTCACCCATTCGATGCTCGCCAGACGACCGCGCCGCGATTACCTCCGGCTTTGCCTGCCCGTTAAGAGTTCCCGACGACGTACCTCGGATTGCTTCTATCCATCCGCAAGACCAGCGCCAATGACCTACAACCACTCCTAGACAAGCTCGAGAGCAGACTATCGCCATGGTGGGCGTCCATGATGTCTCGTGGTGACCGGCTCGCCCTGTGCAGGCACGTGCTGTCTGCGATGCCAGTGCACACTCTGCTTGTACTCGCCCTCAACAGCTCCATCCTCAAGCAAGTTAATCGCCTACTCCGCAACTTCCTTTGGTACGGTCGCAAGGACGCGAGCAGCGGCCATTGCATCGTCAGTTGGCGTCGGGTCTGCCGGCCAATCTGCCTGGGCGGCCTTGGTATCCCCGACCTCCAGCGTCTAGGAATTTCCCTCCGCACCAGATGGCTCTGGCTTCAGAAGACAGACACCTCGCGACCCTGGCAGCACCTGCACCTCCCGCACTACCCCGACGTCCAAGCCATCTTCAGGGCTTCGACCTCCTGGACCTTCGGCGATGGGCGGACCTGCAAATTCCGGGAGTACCACTGGCTTGATGGTCTGTCCATCGTCGAGATCGCGCCTCTTGTCCATGCCAAGGTTCCTAGACGACGACGCAAGACGCTCTCTGTGCGCGACGGCCTTCTCAACCGTGCTTGGGTCACGGACATCCAGGGCGCCCTGGGCATTGAGATGTCGCCCCAGTACGTCTCTCTCTGGCGGCGCCTAGGACAGGTCACCCTCTCCGACACTCCGGACACGCTATCCTGGCGTTGGTCTAGCTCCGGCTGCTACAGCGTGCGGACTTGCTACCAAGCCGTGTTCTCTGGATCCATCGAGGACCCCCACTGGCGCATCACTTGGCGATCGTGGGCGCCGTTACGCATCAAATTCTTCATCTGGCTGGCCCTGCTCGGACGGTGCTGGACAGCCGACCGCCTCGCACGCCACAATCTACCCCACGAGCCCGCTTGTCGTATCTACGATCAGGAGCCAGAGACGATGCAGCACCTCCCCGCGGGCTGCTCCTTCTCCGGCCAGATATGGCAAGAGGTGCTCTCCTGGTGTCGCTCCACCGCCTCCAACCCAGCCCAAGACGACGAGTTTATCACCTGGTTGACCTCGGCACTTGCTGCCACTCCTCGCAGCCTTCGACGCGGACTCTCCTCCATCACCATCCTCACGGCATGGTGGCTTTGGAAGCACCGCAATGGATGTGTCATCAACGGCGACCACCCCTCTGTGAACCGCACCTTCAACGACATTCGTGAGGAAGCGAGAATCTGGGCACGCGCGGGCGCCTCAGGATTGGCGCTAATCCTGCTAGAGACGTAGCCTAGGTCCGTACTGTTTGGCGCACACCCCCCCTCCCCCGTGCGCCATGGTTGCCGGTTCATGCCATCTGTGCGCACATGCTCGGCGGCCACCACCCCATCTCTCTGTTAATGTGTTGTAACTACTCCTACCTTTCTACCTATCAATGCAATGATACGCAAGCCTTTTGCGTATTCGCGAAAAAAAATTATTCTGAGGAAAAAATAAAATGAGATGCAAAAAATTGGAGCTAGAGAAACTTCCAAAAAATTTGTGTAACTTTTAATTTATCTCTTGCTCAAATATCTTTCAGTTTACTCGATCTAATATACTTTGCTTAGGGAACCGAACCGCCTGCTAAAATATACTATTCACTAAAACATATAAATTATAATAATTCTTATATAAATAAAGGGTATAAAGATCAAGTGTTACATGTTGCTCACCCATTTAAAAAAGGTTCTAGCTTTGCCCTTAGTGAAATATGTTCTAATTTAACCAAGGCTACAAAAAAAGCTACAAAATCATTTAGTGTTATACATGTTATACATATTAATATATTTTAAATACGGAACGAATAGTGTAGCTGTTTGTGATGATTTTATCCAGGTTATGGTGCCAAGTAGGATCACACTCAGTCTTTACAATATATTTAAACCAAATAACTACAATATATCTCCAAACCATACCTACAAGGTAATGAACAGGCGATTAGGTTTTCTCACCTCATGTTGGCGCCGGCATAGACCTGCCTCGTCTCCTTTGCCTGCGAGAGGGCTCCTCTCAGTTAATGGGTGTCTATTCGTACCTCGCAAAAGAAGGCGTCTATTTGTATGGTTTTAGGGTTTGTGTCATTCTTAGTAAAGCGAGGCGGTGGCGGCTTTCTGAAAATGGAATAATGTAGTATAACTTTTTAATTTTCGTCTCGTATAACTTTAGTATTGTAGATGTTGATATTTTTTTCATATACTAGCAAAAATGCCCGTGCGTTGCAACGGAAGAATAATTATAACTTCACCTTTCCACTACAATAACATAACATGAAAGGCATGAATATCTGGCCCTGCAGATGCGGTAGAGATAAAAGAACTTTGAAGAATTGTTGAATCATTATTTTCGCCGTCTTGTCTTCTCCGTGAGATGCTCTCAGACCATGAAGTCACCTCACAATCCCAGACGATGCAATTCTCGATTGAGACTTATGTGAAAACTGTTGATGAAGTCATGTGGTCAGATAATGATTTTTAAAAAGGCCATTCATGAAACTGGAAACATAACGGCGTTATCAAGACTTGATTTCCTAAGGCGGCACTCCTAAATATTATGCGGCCGAGTAGTTTTGTTTGGGCTACGTTGATGGACCCTATATTTACATTGATGAATCATTCACCCCGCCTTGACGTAGCCCTATACATGGTTACTTGATAGATACATATTTGTCATCAAATGTGAGTATATCCTTCTGTCCTATACATGGTTTCGAAAAAAAAGAGCATGGAAACATTCAATTGAGTATGAACGTGCTTATGACGGGTCAAATGCACAACTGAAGAAACCATACACGCTCTCGGACAATACAAATTATTTGCATCACAATTTTTTTTGAAGCAAAATAGATCCTATTGTGGCCATGCTATAACCTCTCTAATCTAGTAGTCTACTTAGCTAAATTAAGCTATGTCATAGTTCTTAGTCAAAAGCTATCTATACTTGTTTTATCAATGAGAGTCATCAAACACACTGGAGAATTAATCTGAAGCTTATGTGTTGTTCCCAACTTCTTCATGGTTCATTAGCTCTGTTGAGTTCCTTTTCTCTGAGCACATTTCTCCATCCATTTCCTCCTTTAAGCTACTATTTTTGGGGAAAGCAAAGTTTAGAGTATGATGGAGAATTCTATTTCAAGAAAAACATGTACAAATCAAAATTCAGTACAATTGAAATTTGGCTGATCAATACAAAATATCTGTGAGGTGTGCATAAATATAATAGCAATGAATTCTTTCTCAAAAAGTTCAGTCTGAGTACGCATTTGCAACTTGGAGTCCATGATCATATCTGCCATATGATATATCACATAATAGTGTGCCTACAGCTCTGCCACACATATAAATCAACCAAAATATATGCTACGTACTCCCTCCGTTCCAAATTAATCGTCGTGGTTTTAGTTCAAATTTTGAACTAAAACCACGACGAGTAATTTGGAACGGAGGGAGTACATACAAAGAGCCTGTAGTACTGGAAACTGAAAATACAACACTTACAAATATGTAACTCTGATCAATGGCAGAGCAACGTGAAGCGTCAGGCAGGGCCGCGACTCCCCCAACCCAAACGATTTTTTATTTCGATCACGTACATAGTAGTGGCCCTGCTGCGATGCACCTTGCGTTAGGAGTTAGGTTCAACTTGACGCACGTTGCGTGCACAAGCTCATATTCACGGATTGACACACACACGTAAATACGTAATGCTCTACTGCTAGCGTCGGCTGGTCTACTCAGAAGGATTCCAGACGCTAGCATAGACCAGCCGACGCCTACGCATAGGCTCAAGCCCAAACCCCGTCACCGAGGAGACCACGAGGGACTCGGTTACTCGGGAGGCAGGAGGTGACGAGGAACTTTGCGCCATGTGCGCCGCTGGCGACTACCCTGGAGCTGAGGTGCAGGTGTTGGTTGTGGGGGCCAAGGGCGCATCGGGCATCAACATAGGCGGTGTTCATCGATGCGTCAATTGCATGAGCTCTAGCATGCTGGCCGCCGTCGTCGCAAGCTGCGACGGCCCATAGATTGCACTACCAAAAAATCTGTATGATTGAGGCGGTCTCACCGGCATGTCGTAGAGGTCTGGTGTGCAAGCCGTCGAGTTAGCAGTAGATTGCAGGGAGGCAGCGGTCTTGTTGATGTTAGCCCGTCATCGTTGTCATTTTGATCCAGAGCTCCATGGTCTCATCGAGCTGGAACTATTGTAGTGTCCGATCTGTTCAAAGCTCCTGCTAGCACCTTCATGATTGTATCTCTCCTGTCCTCATGCATCCACCTGTCGTGGTTCAAAGGGACGGACTTGCCCTTGGGCGCCATTATCGAGGTCGCGCGATGAGCCGATCTAGAGGAACAGAGCGACTGCAAACGGGTAGCGTGAGCAGCCATCACTGAGCTGGGGAGGCAGCCGTAGCTGCTCCTCATATATGTCGTTGCCGTATGTCTTCCTTGTCATTTTTTTTTACCTTTGCCAAAGCTGTTTGTGTAGCGTCCGTTGTTTTTTTATTGAATTTATTGGCTGGACGTAATAGGAGAACACAAGAGGGAGGACGAACAAACCAGGCTACTTTTAAAATTAAATCTCAGCCGTCAATATTTGTGGTTAAAACAAAATCGACGGGTATAAGGGATGACGGATGGAGAACTATGAAAGCTTCCGTCCTTTATTATTAGGTAAGGTATAGATAGATGGTGAAAATTTACGTAGTTTGACTTTGAACAATTCTTATATGCAGAGTAAAAAGGACCGGAGTGAGTACATGTATCCAATTCTCTAAAGAACTGATACTTCTAAATAATGGATACTTCTACCACAGATAGACAACTTGTTATTACAGTTCAAGTCATGGATCATATTGTTTTGTAAAGGAAGCTAGCCATTGATAATTCCAGCCAAGAAATTAAAATCGACCATAAATGTAATCCTAACGCATGTGTGTTTTACAAGATTTGTGCTAATCTATAGGCAAAAAAGAAGCACGGATGATAACGAATTTTGAAGAAAATGTATCTAGCAGGCGATGAGGCATGAATTTCTAGAGGCAGGGATAGAAAGACGAGCCTTTTGGAACTTTTAAAAGGAGGTGCTAGGCAGTAAGTTCCCTACCAGACATTCCCGGATTCTCATCTGCCCTCCTCTCCTCTGCTTGAGTTGTTCTCTTTCTTGTTCTTGTGGAAGCTTTTTGCTCAGATTGACAATCTATTTTGTCTTTAATGGTTGGTTTGGGTAGTACGTAGTGGATAGTAGTACTGACAATTTTGGTTGGTGCTGTAGAGGAAGATGGCTGCGCAGGGGAACAACAGGAAGGAGAAGGTGCACTACATTTACTCATCCTCTCATGATTCAGTACAGTGCTACAAGAGGTCCGGGCGGCCGGCTCTGGAGACCATCCCGGACCTAATGCAGCAGGTATAATAATCCTTTATTGAATTCTCGCTTGTACAATTCTGCTGGTAGAAAATATGTATGGGCTTTATCTTCTGCGATGCAATTCTACGTTTATGGATTCTAGGGCTTTTTTTTTATGTCATGTGATTATGTATTAATGGATCTAGGTTATTTTTCTGTGATGCAATTATGTACATGTGGATTCAGGTTGGCTAAGTTCCTTGAGATGATTTGGTGTCCAGGGTAAATCCGCCTTAAATTTTTTGAGAGTGGTTTTTTTATCTCGGACAAATACGGATCTTACAGATTTCTGCTAGATTTTATCATTCGAATATTTGGAATGAAAAAAATCTTACCATAAATTTTCATCCAATCCCTGAACTAGTTAACATATGAGGGAAAACGATTCCTAAAACTAATACACCAAAAATACCGTTTCAGCCTTTGGGTCCATGATTGACAGAAACATACACTGTAAATGCAGGTACTGTCTCATGATTGGGCGCAGCGGTGATGTCACCATCCTCAAGCGCCATGTTGCTGGAAGCGGACGAAATCATGGTTTTGACCCTTTTGACAACCTTTAGCATGATCTGACCACGGTTTCAAAAACATTCACGATCTTACCTTTTCCTACCAGCATCGACCTTGGAGGTAGGGTATAACGGCCTGCTGCCAGGAACCTTGGCGGTAGGATGTTGGTCAACGTAGACGGTGCCGTCAGGCCATGCTGACGTGGTTGAATGCCTACCACCAAACTCACTGGTGGTATACCCTACCGCTAGGATCGATGGTGGTAGGCCCCCGAGAGTTATGTGACTGACGCGACAGCTTGTGGGGCACCCACCCACCCATTCGCTCGAGTTCATCTTATTTTTTCGTCCCGGAATAGAGAGGATACTCCTCTCTTTTCCCCTCCACTACCCCCTTGGATCTCCTCCGTTTGGGCACCGTCTTGTCGGTCTTGGATATAAAACAACGAGGAAGGTGGACCCTAGTTCATCAAGTTGTTTGAATGTTCTGATTTAAAATTTGTTTAGAACAGATTTTAAGTAGTAATAGAGTGTGTGAAGGAATGTATGGGTAGATTTTATGGATATGTTGTAGTAGTTAATTTTTTCCCTTTGTATGGATGAACAAATTGTAAGGATATGTTGTAGTAGTTAATTTTTTCCCTTTGTATGGATGAACAAATTGTATGGATATGTTGGATTTGGTTATTTTTTTAATGTGTATGGATAGATGCATATTGAAATTTGTGAATGAATGCATATGTATTGATGAACAAGATTTGTCATTGTATATGTATGGATATATGGAAATTTGATGAATGGATGTATGTGTATGTATGGATATGTGGATATGATATTTATGCATAATATGTTGTGAATTGATAGATGTAGGTTGTAAATTTTTCCCAATGTTTCCAATGTATATGGGCATATATATTCCAATTCATATGTATGAATGATGTTGTCAAATATGGCTGTTGTGAAATAATTCATTATATATGTCATTTGTATTAGGATAGGTGAGGCTGTCGACGATAGTTGTTCGTATGTTGGGCTTGACCCTGCTTTCGACAAAAGGCACTGTGGGCGTTTTATCGAGAATGGACAGGAAACATACTTTGGCATCATCGTATTCATGTTATTGTAATTCTTTTTAAGTTGAAGGTTCTGACACATTTGTGCCATTATGACACACGCTGCCAATAGTGTGAATCAGGGGTCACACCAAGACATACCAGTTGGCATACGATGAGCGGTTTGAGCCTTATCTCGAGAGAGCTAGCCGCCTACCGTTAGTTCTACAGTTCAAGTGTGTACCACCAGTGGTGAACCATACTGCTCTCACAGCCTGCTGGATCGCTGGCGGACGGAGATACACAGTTTCTACCTTCCCTATGGGGAGATGACAGTCACCCTGGAGGACTTCGCGATGATTATTGGTCTTCCGCTCCACTGCGAGCCTCTCATTGGACGAGTGTGTAACAAGTTCTGGCGTGAGAGGGTTACCGGTCTCATTGGTGATTGCTCCCCCTCTCTTACCGCCTGGGGAAAGATGGACAACCGAACATCCAGTGTCCCATTCAAGTGGCTCCGTGAGAACAGGACGGGATGCCCACAAGGTGTGGAGGATGAGACGGTGGAGCAATACACGTGGGCATACTTGTGGTATTTCCTATCCCAGGTACTTTTTGTAGACTGCTCTGGTGACATTGCGTCCTGTTTGTATCTTGACTTCCTGGTCGACTAGTACCGAAAGTACAACTAGGAGTTCGCTAGTCTCGCCTACTTGTATCGTCAGGTAACAAGTTACTGCAATAATTATTTATAGATGTATTTATGTTGTTAAGAATTGTTCAAAGCTAATGATGAACTGGTTCTTATTGGCAGCTCGGCGAGGCGTGTATGAAAACCAGCGACATACCCGGTATGGGCAGATGTACTTGGGACCTCTTGGTATGGATGTGGGCCTGGTTGCCGGTTGGACGTCCTGAAAAAAATGGACCCCAGATGGCCTTTGGAAGGCCTTGAGGGAGAAGAAGCCAATTTTTTGACTACCCACTATGGCTTTCGCTTGGAACAGAGCCAAAATGTTCGGAGGAAAGCAAGAGGCCTTGTACAAGAGCTTCATCAATGAGATGGACAATCTCAAATACAATCAGGTATAGCATTTTGTAACTTTTTTATGACCACTTTCCTGGAAGGCGTCGAAACATGGAGCCAACTCTTATGTAGGTTAACTGGACGCCATATTGGATAGTTAGGGATTTTCGACTGAATGCTATGTGTACGAGGGACAGAAATATTTGGTGGATTAGGTGTCCCCTCATGGCCTCATATGCATCTACACTGTCGAGTGACACCTACCACATTGTGTGGCATTGTACTTCAAAAGGAGCCAACGCACCCCACTAGAGGAAGCTACAGAGGGTGTCATGGAGCTTCATCGGTGAGCGACCTAACTTGTACTATATGTAGTATGTAATCTCAATTGTTTCTTTGGCTTTGTTGCTCTCATGCCAGGCAGCCAGAACCGGCAGATTTTCCCAAACGTAACAACTTAAACTTAGTTACCGTCCCTTTGCTAGAGTAACAACAACCGTGCATGTGGTCCTGGTCTCCGGCAGCACAAAGCACCGCCCCGATGATGTTGTGGAAGATTGTTGTGAACTCTAGTGGAGCGGCCACAAGATGATGGTCGCCGGTGACAAGGGTGCACATGACTAGATCCTTGCTCACATAGTCAATGATGAGCACGCGACCATGGAGACACCTAAGGAGGTCAGTGTCGAGAAGGAACCAGCTAGGTGTGTCATGTTTGCGGAGGCAGCTGTACGGAGCGTCGAGAACGGAGGTGAAGACGATGTTGTCTCGGTACTAAAAAAACCGAGGAGGAGGGGCTTCCGGTGGTGTGCATAGAAGCTGCAGAGGAACCTAGGGTCCGTGGTGTAACGCCGCCACCGCTTACATACCGCGGAGGCACATGGGAGGGAGGATGTCTGCGGCGGAAGGGTTAGGAGGATCTCCGTGAGAAGATCATCGCCATCCAGCAGGGAGTTGCTGCGGCGGCGGCATGCCATGTCGGCGCCCTTGCTCTGGCTCATGGCAGTGGGACGTACAAGGGAATCGGGAATTGGGGATCACAGACGCTGGGGAAAGGCAATGTTCGATTTGTTGTGGGCCGATCGATCTGGTTCCGAGAGACTATATTTACCTAATAATAAAGCACAGAGTGTTTCTGCCCATTCACCATCATCCAAATTACCCTCAAAGTTGGTCAGAATTACCCAACAATGCTATCCGTCGGTGGCAAAACCGATTCGTTTTTTATTAAGTTGTCACGGTTCCATTTGGTTCACATGCTGCTATGCCCTCCCATTGTCACAAGCACACCAGCAGCCGAGTGGCTTGGGCGTCACTTCCCCATCGGGAAGACCAAGGTTTGATCCTAGCTGCCTTTTTCTGTCTTTTCTGCCCGAATTTCAATTGGTGTAAGATAGAGCTGCCTCGCTGCGCAGTTCAATTTTGGTCCAGCTATTTTTTTAATTTCTTTTTCATGGATTCGAGTACTTTTTAAAATACTCTAATCTTTTGAACACTAACTTCAAATTTACAATGTTATATATGGAAAATCGCTCAGAAAAATGTGTAGATTCTAAATATGATATTATCTTGCATGTTAATCATTTTTAAACTATGTTTTTGGTGCACTGTTAATTAGTACATTTATTTTCTATAAACCTATATATAACGTACATTTCTCACTCCAATATTTTCGTACATCACTTATTAGCAGATTTCCATCCGTCATTTTGGTTCATTCCGTTCGGCTTTGATTTTTTGGCTCATTGGTTGAACTCCTCGCACATAGGCAATGGGCCCAGCTCTCTACCCCATTGCTATTGAGCATTTTTCTGCAGGAGCCGACCATAGTCATTGTGCGATAAAAAAATTTTGCCATAGAAAAAGTTAATTGATTCATGTGGTGTCAAACTCGAGACCTCAACCACAGTTTTGGAAGTTGCAACCAACTGAACTCGCCTATGTATTATTCAGTTTGCGACCGTGATGTGCTACCAGGAAGCTGAGAGGCGCTATGTAACAAACTGGGTCGTTTCGCAAGAAGCGGGCATTTTTATTGATCTTCAAGTGTATGAAGAGATGGCCTAAAATGCATTTAACAGAACACATATATTGATATATTTTTCACAACTTGATGCAAATTTCAAACATTGTTTCAACTTAAAAATAATGTCTTGGTACGGAAGATTTGAAAATTCAGCTCTTTAAGATCAAGATCATCATACAAAAATTCTACCAAAAGTATTATATGTGTAGCATACTTCTTAATGTACTACTTATATTAATTTCTATTAGATCTCAATGTGGGCCTCAGTACTATGGCCGGGTGGCACCATTCGATGTTGTTGTGCTGTGCTGATGGATATTTTGATAGACACGTCAATTATCTCTCTCGTTGCAACACATGTACATATGTGCTAGTTATGTACTTATGTGTCTGTGTCGTGCGATCATTGATCTCTGCCATCCACATTCCATTGGCCGTATTTTCTTATCTTAGTAGTGTTGAGCTCCACCACAGCGAAACCCGGCCCAGTTTGACGAAGGCTCTTGCACCGCCGTGCAGTCACGATGAATCTATGAGTAGTATCGGGGGGTATGAATCATAGAGAAGTTGGAATGCAGTAGGTTTAACACCAATATAAACAAATAATGAGTTCATTACAGTACCTTTGAGTGGTGGTTTGTTTTCTTATACTAACGGAGCTCACGAGATTTTTGGCAAAGTTTTGTGTTGTGAAGTTTTCAACTTTTGAGTATGGCTTTGATGGACTATGGAACAAAGAGTGGAAAGAGCCTAGATAGGGGTGCCCAAGGCAACCCAAGGTAAAATTAAAGGACAACCAAAAGCCTAATCTTGGGGATGCCCCGGGAAGGCATCCCCTCTTTCGTCTTCGTCTATTGGTAACTATACTTGAGACTATATTTTTATTCACCACATGATATGTGTTTTGCTTGGAGCGTCATGTATGATTTGAGTCTTTGCTTGTTAGTTTGCCACAATCATCCTTGCTGGACACACCTTTTTAGAGAGATAAATATGATTTAGAATTTATTAGAATACTCTATGTGCTTCACTTATGGATTTTGAGCTAGATAGTTCTGCTGTAGTGCTTCACTTATATCTTTTAGAGCACGGTGGTGGTTCTTTTTTGTAGAAATTGTTGATCTCTCATGCTTCACTTATATCCTTTTCAGAGTCTTTTAGAAAAGCATGGTAATGTGCTTTGGTTATAAAACTAGTCCTAATATGATAGGCATCCAAGATGGGTATAGTAAAAACTTTCATAAAAAGTGAATTGAATACTATGAGAAGTTGATACTTGATGATTGTTTTGAGATATGAGGATGGTAATATTAGAGTCATGCTAGTAGAGTAGTTGTGAATTTGAGAAATACTTGTGTTAAGGTTGCAACTCCCATAGCATGCACGTATGGTAACCGTTGTGTGACAAATTTGAAGCATGAGGTATTTCATTGAGTGTCATCCTTTGTGTGGAGGTCGGGATCGCGCGATGGTTAACTCCTACCAACCCTTCCCCTAGGAGCATGCGTGTAGTACTTTGTTTTTATGACTTGTAGATTTTTGCAATAAGTATGTGAGTTCTTTATGACTAATGTTAAGTCCATGGATTATACGCACTCTCACCCTTCCACCATTGCTAGCCTCTCTTGTACCGCGCAACTTTCGCTGGTACCATACACCCACCATATACCCTCCTCAAAACAGCCACCATACCTACCTATCATGGCATTTCCATAGCCATTCCGAGATATATTTCCATGCAACTTTCCACCGTTCCGTTTGCTATGACACGCTTCATCATTGTCATATTTCCATGCATGATCATGTAGTTGACATCCTATTCGTGGCTAGGCCACCATGCATAATTTTTCATACATGTCACTCTTGATTCATTGCACATCCCGCTACACCGCCGGAGGCATTCATATAGAGTCATACCTTGTTCTAGTATCGCATTGTAATATCAAGTTGTAAATCAATATAAGTGTGATGATCATCATTATTAGAGCATTGTCCCAAAGAAAAAAGAAAGAAAAAAAAAGACAAGAACGTAAGGCCAAAAAAGGCCCAAAAAAGGAAAAAAGATAAGAAAAAGAAGTGGGGAAGAAAAGAAAAGGGACAATGCTATTATCTTTTTCCACACTTGTGCTTCAAAGTAGCACCATGATCTTCATGATAGAGAGTCTCTTGTTTAGTCACTTTCATATGCTAGTGGGAATTTTCATTATAGAACTTGGCTTGTATATTCCAACGATGGGCTTCCTGAAATGCCCTAGGTTTTCGTGAGCAAGCAAGTTGGATGCACACCCACTTAGTTTCTTTTGTTGAGCTTTCATACATTTACAGCTCTAGTGCATCCGTTGCATGGCAATCCTAACTCACTCACATTGATATCTATTGATGGTCATCTCCATAGCCCATTGATATGCCTAGTTGATGTGAGACCATCTTCCTCTTTTGTCTTCTCCACAACCACCGCTCTATTCCACATAGTGCTATGTCCATGGCTCACGCTCATATATTGCGTGAAAGTTGAAATTTAAATATGAAAAAATTTAAGTATGAAACCAGTGCTTGGCTGAAACCTGGGTTGTGCATGATTGGAATATTTTGTGTGACGAAGATGGAGCATAGCGTAACTATATGATTTTGTAGGGATGAACTTTCTTTGGCCATGTTATTTTGAGAAGACATGATTGCCTTGTTAGTATGCTTGAAGTATTATTATTCTTATGTCAACATAGACTTTTTTCTTGAATCTTTCGGATCTGAACATTCATGCCACAATAAAGAAATTACATTGAGAATTATGTTGGTTAGCATTCCACATAAAAAATTCTGTTTTTATCATTTACCTACTCGAGGACGAGCAGAAATTAAGCTTGGGCATGCTTGATACGTCTCCAACGTATCTATAATTTTTGATTGTTCCATGCTATTATATATTCTGTTTTGGATGTTTAACGGGCTTTATTATACACTTTTATATTATTTTTGGGACTAACCTACTAACCCAAGGCCCAGTGCAAATGATTCTTTTTTGCCTATTTCAATGTTTCGCAGAAAAGGGATATCAAACGGAATCCAAACGGAATGAAACCTTCGGGAGAGTTATTTTTGGAACCGTATATTCACAGAAAACTTGGAGTACACGCGAGGGAACGAGCAAGGCGACCACGAGGGTCCAGGGCGCGCCCAGGGGGTGCAGGCGCGCCCTCCACTCTCGTGGGCCCCCTCTGGCTCCCCCGATGCCCTCCTTCCTCCTATATATATCCATGTGCCCTGAAAACATCGAGTCAACAGAGAAAACCGTAATTCCACCGCCGCATCCTTCTGTTCCCGTGAGATCCCATCTTGGGGCCTGTTCCGGAGTTCCTCCGGAGGGGGGATCGATCACGGAATGCTTCTACATCAACACCATAGCCTCACCAATGAGTTGTGAGTAGTTTACCATAGACCTTCCGGCCCATAGTTATTAGCTAGATGGCTTCTTCTCTCTTTCTGGATCTATTCGATGTAATCTTCTGGTGGTGTGTTTGTCGAGATCTGATGAATTGTGGGTTTATGATCAAGATTATCTATGAACATTATTTGATTCTTTTCTGAAATCTTTTATGTATGATTATAATATACTTGCAAGTCTCTTTGAATTATTGGTTTGGTTTGTCCTACAAGATCTATAGTTCTTGCAATGGGAGAAGTTCTTGGCTTTGGGTTCAATCTTGCGGTGTCCTTTCCCAGTGACAGTAGGGGCAGCAAGGCACGTATTGTATTGTTGCCATCGAGGATAAAAAGATGGGGTTTATATCATATTTCTTGAGTTTATCCCTCTACATCATGTCATCTTGCTTAAAGCATTAATCTGTTCTTTTGAACTTAATACTCTAGATGCATGCTGGAGAGCGGTCGATGTGTGGAGTAATAGTAGTAGATGCAGAATCGTTTCGGTCTACTTGTTACGGACGTGATGCCTATATATAATGATCATGCCTAGATATTCTCATAACTATGCACTTTTCTATCAATGGCTCGACAGTAATTTGTTCACCCACCGTATAATTCTGCTATCATGAGAGAAGCCACTAGTGAAACCTATGGCCCTCGGGTCTATCTTTGTCATATTACTTTCCTGTCAACTAGACAATTTCTGTCTTCGTTGTTTATTTGCTTTATTTACTTTCTGTTCCTATACAAGAAATACCAAAAATATTATCTTATCCTATCTATCAGACCTCACTTTCGTAAGTGACCGTGAAGGGATTGGCAACTGCTTATCGCGTTGGCTGCGAAGTTCTTATTTGTTTGTGCAGGTGCGAGGGACTCGCGCGTGGTCTCCTACTTGACTGATACATTGGTTCTCAAAAACTGAGGGAAATACTTACGCTACTGTGCTGCATCACCCTTTCCTCTTCGAGGGAATACAACGCAAGCTCGAGTAGTAGCAGGGTTTTACCTTAATGAACGTTAGTAGTTGCGGATGCTTGCTAATAGTTCCAATAATAAATGCATAGAATTCCAAGTCAAGGATGGCATGCTAGCAGTGGCCTCTCCCACATAAAACTTGCTATCGGTCTAGTAACATAGTCAATTGCTTAGGGACAATTTCGCAACTCCTACCACCACTTTTCCACACTAGCTATACTAACTTTATTGCTTATTTACCTAAACTACCCCTAGTTTTATTTACATGCTCTTTATATTCTTGCAAACCTATCCCGTTACACCTATAAAGTACTTCTAGTTTTATACTTGTTATAGGTAAAGCGAACATCAAGCTTGCGTGGAGTTGTATCGGTGGTCGATAGAACTTGAGGGAATATTTGTTCTACCTTTAGCTCCTCGTTGGGTTTGACAGTCTTACTTATCGGAATAGGCTACAATTGAGCCTATATACTTGTGGGTTATCAATTGCTACGGGCTTCTGGCAAGAACCGTTCTTACCTACGCATCAAAACCACAACGATTTTTTGTCAAGTATGTTGTTTTAACCTTGAACAAGGACCGACCATAGTCACATTCGATACAACTAGAGTTGGAGAAACAGACACCCGCCAGCCACCTGTGTGCAAAGCACGTCGGTAGAACCAGTGTCATGAACGCGGTGATGTAATGTCGGTCTGGGCCGCTTCATCCAACAATACCGCCGAATCAAAGTAAGACGTTGGTGGTAAGCAGTATGACTATTATCGCCCACAACTCTTTGTGTTCTACTCGTGCAAATCATCTACGCATAAACCTGCCTCTGATACCATTGTTGGGGAATGTAGCATGCAATTTAAAAAAAATCCTACGCTCGCGCAAGATCTATCTAGGAGATGCATAGAAACGAGATAGGGAGAGTGTGTCCACGTACCCTCGTAGACCGAAAGCGGAAGCGTTATGTTAACACGGTTGACGTAGTTGAACGTCTTCATGATCCAACCGATCCAAGAACTGAACGTATGGCTCCTCCGTGTTCAGCACACGTTCAGCTCGATGACATCCCACGAACTCTTGATCCAGCAGAGGCTCGAGGGAGAGTGCCATCAGCACGACGGCATGGCGACGGTGTTGGTGATTTGATCCGTGCAGGGCATCGCCTAAGCACCACGACAATATGATCTGAGGTGTAATCTGTGGAGGGGGGCATCGCACACGGCTAAGAGAACTTGTGTTTCTTTGGGGTGCCCCCTGCCCACCTATATAAAGGAGTACGAGGAGGAGGCCTGCCGGCCCTAGGGGGCGCGCTGCTACTTCTCGAGCTTGTGTTGTATTCCCTCAAAAAGGAAAGGGTGATGCAGCACAGTAGCATAAGTATATCCCTCAGTTTTTGAGAACCAAGGTATCAATCGAGTAGGAGACCACGCACGAGTCCCTCGCACCTGCACAAACAAATAAGAACCTCGCAGCTAACGTGATAAGGGCTTGTCAATCCCTTAACGGTCACTTACGAGAGTGAGAGCTGATAGATATGATTGGATAATATTTTTGGTATTTTTGTTATATAAACAGAAAGTAAATAATGCAAAGTAAAGTAGATGGAAGATTAATATGATGAGAATAGACCCGGTGCCATAGGTTTCACTAGTGGCTTCTCTCATCATAGCAGAACTCTATGGTGGGTGAACAAATTACTGTCGAGCAACTGATAGAAAAGCACGTAGTTATGAGAATATCTAGGCATGATCATTGTATATATGCATCACGTCTGTGACAAGTAGACCGAAACAATTCTGCATCTACTATTATTACACTATACATCGACCGCTATCCAGCATGCATCTAGAGTATTAAGTTCAGAAGAACAGAGTAATGCCTTAATCAAGATGACATGATGTAGAGGGATAAACTAAAGCAATATGATATAAACCCCATCTTTTTATCCTCGATGGCAACAATACTATATGTGCCTTGCTGCCCCTGCTGTCACTGGGAAAGGACACCGCAAGATTGAACCCAAAGTCAAGCACTTCTCCCATTGTAGGAACTATAGATCTAGTAGGGCAAACCAAACCAATAATTCGAAGAGACTTGCAAGGATATTATAATCATATATAAAAGATTTTAGAAAAGAATCCAATATTGTTCAAAGATAATATTGATCATAAACCAACAATTCATCGGATCTCAACAAACACACCGCAAAAATATTACATCGAATAGATCTCCTCGAAGATCGAGGAGAACTTTGTATTGAGATCCAGAGAGAGAGAAGAAGCCATCTAGCTAATAACTATGGACCCGAAGGTCTGTGGTAAACTACTCGCAACTCATCGGAGGAGCTATGGTGTTGATGTAGAAGCCCTCCGTGATCGATGCCCCCTCCGGCGAAGCTCTGGAACAGGCCTCAAGATGGGATCTCACGGGTACAGAAGGTTACGGCGGTGGAATTAGGGTTTCGTGGTGCTCCTCGATGTTTTCAGGGTACACTACTAGGGAAAGGGCTATAGATGAAATTGATACTAATGGCGCACCATAGAGCAAGTGCGCCATTAGTATATAGTAATGGCGCACTAGCAATTGATACGCCATTAGAGTTCGAAGTACTAATGGCGCACCTTGCCCGTAGTGCGCCATTAGTATCAAGAAATTTTTTTTTTAACTAGCGCGCCTGTCCAAACATACTAATGGCGCATCTTTTAATAGTGCGCCATCACTAGCTGTAAACAGTAATGGCGCACCAGCAGTTAAGTGCGCCATTAATTGTTTTTTTTTTATGATATTTATTATTCTGTTTTTTACAGAACTACTAATGGCGCACAATCCCGAAGTGCGCCATTACTAGTTTGTACCAGTAATGGCGCACTACGCTGAAGTGCGCCATTAGTATGTTTTTTTTTTGCAAAACTTTTAATGGCGCAGCAGCTTTAAATGCGCCATTAGTTACCTTGATTACTAATGGCCCATTAGTAGCTGGTGCGCCATTAGTATGCGCGCAGGAACTAGATATTTTGGACAGCCCCTCTCTACCACACACACTTTCCCCCCCACTTCTTCATTCTCTCTACTTCCTCTCCTCTCTGGTCCCTCCTCTTTTCCACCTCATTTCCACCATATATTCAATCAAATTAAGTGGTTAAATTACCTTGTTTTGGTAGGTAAGTATGGGGGGAAGCTATATTTATGTTGTACTCCATACAAACAATGTGCACATGCACTTTTATGGCCTATAGCTAGATCTATGTATGTTTGTGGTGTTGCATAGGTTTGTTGTGTTGCATATGTGTTTGTGTTTGGAGGTGTACCGGTATTTGAAATGCGATAGTTGCCAATATTTTCCCGGAATGTTGATTCATTTCCGTTTCGGTTAGAATTTTGGCATTAAGCATTCATTTTTGTCCTATTTTTAGGGAAAGTCATGGCAAATTTTTTCTTGGTTCTAAAATATCGTTTTGCTCTACCCCGCAGGGCGACCATGGTGCGCACGATGACCGAAGGCATCGTGAATAGGTTTTTGAGGTCCGCGAAGGCCGAGATGCTTCAAAAGAACGAGACGGAGATAAGATGTCCATGTCGAAGATGCAAGCTGAAGAGCCTTATTGCGGACCCGGATTCCAGGCAGGTGCGGGACCACCTGCTCTTGCGTGGTTTCATGGATGGCTATCGGTGGCAAGGTGATGAAGATGACTACGAAGTCGTTCATGGGGGCCGGGCAAGAAATGAGGAAGGGCAGCAAGACAACCACCGCGGCTCGGGCGGGCGAGAAGATGAAGAATCCCCAGGAGATGATCACGACGGTGATGCTGTACACAGTCATCATGTAGAAGATGCAGGACATGATGATGAGGAAGATGCCGGAGCAGACGACGGGCATGATCATGAAGATGATGATGCCGGCGGAGCAGACGACGCTGAACCATCGATGGGCTGGGTGCAGGACCCTCATATTCAAGAGCTGCTTCTCAAGCAGACCGATAACGCAAGAGCTGCCGCCCGAGAGAAAGCCAAGATGGATCAACTTGAGTTAGACGCGGTTACTCCATTGTATGAAGGATGCAGGCCCGAGGATACCCGCCTGAAAGTAACGCTCATGGCTCTGGAGATGAAGGTAAAACACAAAATGACCGACGCATGCTTCGACGAGAACATGTCATTCTGGCACGAACGTCTTCCCAAGGGG
>LR738711.1:56129104-56141468 GCA_902687465.1 Secale cereale
CCCGCCCCCCCCCCCCTACTCAACCGCCGCCGCCGACCCCCCGCACCCCTCCCCCTGTTTTAAATTTGATGATATTTTTTAAAAAAATATTTCTGTCTTATAAAAAATATTACTGTTATGATTTAAACAAGTTTGAACATATTTAAACACAAATAAGTATCAAAAAGCATTTTAAATGCATAAAAAAAATTGTGGAGCCTGGGATTCGAACCCAGGACATCCTGGTGGGAGAACTGGGGGCTGACCAGTCAAGCTAGCTAGGGGGGCTTGATGTGTATGAGGTATGGTGGGAGATAAACTGTTGGCTCGGGCGCAGAAATAAAAAAATATACTAATGGCGCACCAGGGTGAGGTGCGCCATTAGTATGGACGTACTTATGGCGCACCAGGGCGCAGTGCGCCATTAGTATTGTGCCCCATACATATTGATGCCCCCCGGCCCACTACACCTCCCCCCTCTCTCTCCCTCGCCTCGCCCTCGATCCCCTTCCCCTCTCCTCCGCCGCCTCCCCCGTGCCCCCGACGTCGCCGCCCCCCGCGCCCCAGCCCGAGCCCTAGCGCTCGCCGACGCCCGCGCCGACGCCGACCCACGCGCCCCCGAGCCCTAGCCCTAGCCCTAGCGCTCGACGACGCCGCTGCCCCCCGCGCCCCCGAGCCCTAGCCCTAGCGCTCGACGCCGCCCCACGCGCCCCCGCCGCCGGAGACTTGGAGCCGCCGCCGGAGACTTGGAGCCGCCGCCGGAGACTTGGAGCCGCCGCCGGATCCCCACCTCCCCAAGCTCGCCATCTCCCTCTGCCTCTTCTCGGTTAGTTCATCCCGTCCCAATTTGATTCCAAGTAATGGTAGCTTAATATATTTTGACTGATACGCATTAATATTAATTCCAAGTAATATTGGGGATGATTTAGAGCGGAATCTTGGGGACAGTTTGAGGATCTTGTTGTGATTATTCGAAACTGCTCAAGATTTAGGTTTCCAGGCCTGCTAATTAATTTTCTTCTTCTTGTTCAGTGCTAATTGATACCTCTGTTTGGTATGATAGGTCTTGTCAGTGGTTGCTGTCATATTTTGACAGTAAATCTTGATGCCAAAATGTATCAGTTTCCAGTGTAGATGAACCTGAATGTTTGCTCGGGATTACATTATCTGAATCTTGGTTACAGCGTCATGTGGCGTCCTTAGAATATAGGGGGAATCTTGGGCAAATGTTGGCAGGACTACACACGTCCTTGTCGCCTGCTGAAATTTTAGAGTAGTACAAACGGAATCTTGGGGATTTTCCCGGCTTGCTAATTGATTATCTTGTTCTTGTTCAGTGCTAGTTGATTCTTTTGTTTGGTTTGATGGCATGTTTTGCACTTTTGCTGCAAGTGAAAAATGTGGGGATCATGTCTAATGTCTTGGCAGTGGTTGCTGACTGTCATATTTTGGTTATAAATCTTGATGCCAAAATGTATCAGTTTTCAGTGTAGATGAATGGCGTTATAGGGGAAGTTAAGCTGAATGTTTGCTCGAGATTACTGAACTTGACGTACATTATCTGAATCTTGGTTAGAGCGTCATATGGCATCCTTAGAATATAGGAGAAATCTTGGGAAAATGTTGCTCGTGGGTCTTTCCACAATCTGGCATCTTATTTTGACGCAAATGACTATCTTGTTAAAACTCTTGTCTGTAAAATGTGAGGTCCTGTCCAGATTACTGCAATATTTTGGTAACAGAGCCTGAAATCGAATGTATGAGCTTCCTTTGTAAACGGATGCTGTTATGCACATTTGGTGTAGTATTACCTTATGATCTGCTCTTGTCATGTACACATAGAAGGTGAACTATCTTCACTGAAATTTACGGTTGGATTTGTGATAGTTGCGGCAACCTGAATCTGCGTAATAGCGCGGAAACAATAATTGTAATATGCCAGTGGTATTTTGGCTGCGTTTTATCTTCGGCCATCGTGTCGTGATAGTTTTGCAGGTACCCCGAGAGGCCCTTGAGTTTGCCGGAATGTCGATTAACTTCCGTTCCGGCAAATTCGGGTACTCCATATGTCCTATTTTCAGCAAAGGTCATGCTGAAATTTTCCATGAATTTTAGCATGACTTTGCTAAAAAATAGGACATATGGGGTACTTGTGACTAATCCATGGGCCGGGGTATCTTAGTAGTTAATTAAGTAGGATCAAGTGCCCCTTTGTTCTAGCTGCATTAAACCATAGGCGGCAATAGAGCCAAGTGATTAGGCCCAGCTTAGCTTTTAAGATGCCTCGGTGTCAACAAACCATTAATTATAAAACCTTGGCTTTTAGGGTGCCTCGGTGTCGATGAAAACCGAAATGATGAAAGCTTAGGCTTTTAGGGTGCCTCGGCGTCGAAAAACCCTCAATTATAAAAGCTTAGCTTTTAGGATGCCCCGGTGTCGACAAACCCTAAATGATGAGACCATGATCTTGTTCCTTGACAATAACCAACTTTTTGACCAAACTTTGTTCCTATTTAGAGAGAAACATGGCCAACAACGATGAGGCCGGCGGTTCGGGCGGGAAGGCATTCTGGGAGCTTTCCCAGGAGATGGAGGAACAACCTCACTTGTATGAGGACGCCGCCTTCCACACCGATCCTGAGACCACTGATGGTACCGCGGAGGATGACCCCACTGATGCCACCACTGATGGTGCCGCCGAGAATGCCACCACTGATGATGGCGGCGCACGCACAGATGGCAGCCAACCGAAGAGGCAACGGAAGGACCGGCGCCCGACCGTGCTCCGCACCCTCAAGGAGGAAGTTACTGAAGTGGACCCCGACGGGAATCCAACGGCGCCCGAACGAATAGTCAAGGGGTACTCGCTTCAGCTCGGGTGCATTCTTCGGAGCACCGTCTCGATCAACAGCGAGAACCTGAGGCATCCTGACAACGCGAATTACCGCAACCTCCTCTTCACGAAGCTGCACGAACGATACAAGTTCCCCGCTCAATTTGATAACACAAGCCTCAAAGGGAATAAAGTGAACAATGCTGCCCTCACGAAGATGAGCAAGGCCCTGTCTACTTGGAAAAGCAATGTGAAGATAATGATCAAGAAAGGTGAGAGTTATGAGACGATCAAGCAGAAACATCCTTCGATCACCGAAGATGACTACAACGAATTCAAGATCACTTGCTCGAGCGACTCACACTCCGAATCAAGTCAGTGGGGGAAAGAAATGCGGGAGCTCAACTTAGGGGAACACAGACTCAGTCCCGGCGGTTACAGAGTGGCGGAGCCTATATGGGACAAGGAGGAGGCGGACCGTGCCGAGCAAGGCCTACCGCCCCTCTTCGATAAATACGATGACAAGCAGACCAGGAACTTTATCAGGGCCCGGTACAAGAAGGACCCGAAAACAAAGGAGCTAACCACGGATCCGAAGACCAGGGCGCTTGAGCTTGTTCTCGTAAGGAATACACCCCCGCGTAATTAGCTCCATATGGTTGCATTCTAATTAATTAAGCCAAATTTCTAAATGATTCACATTCCTTCCGCAGGCGACTGAAAGCAGTAGCGTGGGGTCGACTAAGAGCGGCCCTTGGGACACGACTCTAAATAGGGCGTTGAATGTAATGAAGAACAAGGATAAGCTCGAGAAGCCGACGTCAGCTGGTCGTGTGGCCGGCAAAGGCTTGTCGACAAAATGGTCATCATACTATAACGCTGGTGGGCGAAAGGAGAAAAAGACCAGCTCGGAAAGCCAGGCGCGCGAGGTTCAAGAACTCAAGGCACAGGTGGCGCGGATTCCGGAGATTGTCCAAGAGCAAGTGCAACAACAGCTCGGAGCGACGATCACCGCCATTGTGCCTAGCTTGATCGAGGGGTTGAGTGCGTGGATTGCTGGCGGCCAACAGGGGCCGCCCCCGATTCCCAGCTTCACGGCCAGCAACTCGCAGAACGAGATGGCGGGGCCATTGGTGTCTTCGGCGGAGGCGGCATTGGTGTCTCCGACGCCGGCACGGGAGCTTAATGCACCCGTGTGTACGCCGGCCGGCACCTCTGCAGCAAGCGGCCCCTCCGTCAACTGCACTCCCGCCGTTGGCGGTGCCTCGACATTAGCCGAGCTCGACGCCATCATCACGGTAACTAATTAAGCCTCTCTCGGCCGAGGACTTCATCTCCTTGCCTTTGACTGGGCATCCCTGACGCCCTACATATTTTCGCAGGGCGCCGCCGACGTTCCGTGCAATCTACTGCACTTCGTGAACAACGAGTTGGTCGATGTCGCCAAGGGCAAAATCGTTCAACCGGGCCAGCCCTTGTTCCACGGTACCCAGATGCCACCCAACTTGTTTAGGGTTCAACTGGTTCGGGTGCTGCCAGGCTGCGACGACGTGTTACCTCCGATTCGACCCGTCGGGGCCGACGATGATGACGTCATGACCCTCAGCGCCTGCCTGAGCTGGCCCCTGCTTTGGCCGAAGAGCCAGATTCGTTTGGGGGCGGGGGAAACCACACCAAAGACAACACCGCCAGTCGTGCCGGCGCCAAGTCGTCCCCATGGCAAGTCCGCCGCAACGGTGCCGGACATCCCTATGCCACTGGATCCAAACATGCATATGGCACAGGATCAGGACGACGACGACGATACATTTGCCAACGTCGATCATTACTTTGCCGATCATGGGTACGGTGACGACTTCATGGGGGCTCCTTCTCAAGAACCCAACCCAACAAAAGACGTGCGCGATCAAGCCGGTACCGCGGAGAAGCCAAGTTGCAACAGACGTCGCCTGCCGTTCAGCTCTCAGGAGACGCCTCCAGCTGCCGATTTCACCGAGCCTCAAATAGGCGAGGTGCGAAATATGATCAGCCCCAACACACTAAAGAAGGCTGTCTCTGAGCAGAACTCGGTCCCAATTATGGAGATCAAGAAGAAGGCACGCAAAAGAAAAACTAACAAGGGTGCGAGCCAGCCGGCACCGAGTACGATCCGTGCTCAGGACGGGCCACCTTCACCTGAGGATGTAATGAGGAGGGTGCATGTGGCGGGTAGGCCGATGCTACCGACAAATATGCTCGATGCTGCAACCGGTGCCATGTGGAGTCTGCATGACAGTGTTCTTTCTTTGGAGAAGCGGCGTCTCACACAGAAGGATGTGGCGTACCCGGTTTTCGCGGCCAAGGTGCCGGAGGGCAAGGGCTTTGTGGATAACTCCATCGGGGGTACGATCGTGCTGCGGTTTGATGACATCCACGCTATGTTGAACCATCATCCGCTGCACTACACCTTCGTTCGGCTATTTTCGCTGAGTATGGAGATGCGGATCATTCGCGACAAGACCCCGGACATCGTGATAGTCGACCCCTTCTACATGCGTGCCAAGATCTTGGGCAGCGCTGGGGACCGGCAAGTCGCGAGTTCTTACCTCGGAGGCGTCATTCTGGCAAACCGAGATAAGGATAACTTCCTCGTGCCTTACTTTCCCGAGTAAGTCCTCCGCCTCAACCGCCCCGTAACATATGAATTCTTAGATTTCGATCGTTCTTCTTTTAACATTCCGTGTTTTCTGCAGTGACACACAGTGCACGCTCATCCTACTAAGCCCCAAATATTCCATGGCCACGTATTTCGACCCGGACCGTAAGTCGGCTGTAGACTACACAAATGTCAAGAAGGTTCTTGATGATGTTCTCGCCGGCTACGCCAAATCTGGAGGCACCTTCACCAGGACAACTCGTAAGTACGGCAAGCACGTGTTCTCCCACAACACGACGTTCTGCTGCGTCAAGCAGCCGCCTGGCGGTCAGAAGGGTGCCTACTACGCCATCCATCACATGCGGGCGATCGTACGGGACCATCATCAACTTCTGCTACCGAGTAAGCTCAAAGATTGGGCTGCGCGCGTGTCGGCAATCCAGGACGCGGACATCAGACAAGATTTCTTTCGCATCCAGTCGGAGTTTGCGGAAATCATCCATCAAGATGTCCTTTGTACCTCGGGGCTGTTCTACCTCAGGAATCAACCGTCGAACAGTGACATCGACACAATGCTACAAATGCAGGCTGACAACGCCCGTGATTTCATGACTCCCACGATAGACGGCGGCTTCATCCATGCTCCGGTGCATTGAGTCGAGTCGAAAGCAGTGATGCTGTGTCTAGTTCTGAAACATCGATTGGCTCTTGTTGTAATTAAACTTTAATGAACTTGTAGTATGTCTCTTTGGTTTCGAGAGTCGTTCAACTTAGATGTAATCGATGCTATTAATGTCTTCCTTTTCTCTTTCGATCGTTCTGTTGCATACTTATATATTGCTTATGAATTGTCTGTGAATTGATACTAACGTTTCGTTTGGCTAGTGCATATATATAGCGATGCCGTCGTATGTCGTGTACAAGGGTAAGGTTCCCGGAGTCTACGACGACTGGGAGGAGTGTCGGAGACAGGTTCACCGATTCAGCGGTAACAGTTACAAAGGGTACACCACTAGGGCCGAGGCCGAATCTAGATACGCCCGCTATCTAGCGGGAGAGGGGAGGGAGCGTTGGAGGAACCGGATGAAGACGAGTTTCATCGTGATGATGCTCATCATGACGACCGCAGCTCTCTTCTATGTGATGGTAGTTTAGATGATCGATATCGACTTGTAATGCGAAGACAAACTCGCTACTCGCGATCTCGAGACTTGTAATATATTGTTCTATCTTTGTTCCGTCTTTTCAATTCGGAGACTAATATGATCGATGAATTGTATTCGGAGACTAATATGATGAATTGTATTCAGAGATTAATCTTCTATTGTATTCGATGAATGTGTTGTTGATGTGTGCTGTCTATATTCTGTGCAATTATACATTTTGTAATCGGTGCAAAAAAAACAGAAAAATAATATTAAAAAAAACCTAATATTCATACTAATGGCGCATCAGAGGAAAGTGCGCCATTAGTATGCCAAAGCATAGTAATGGCGCATTAACTGGCAGTGCGCCATTAGTATGCCAAAGCATAGTAATGGCGCATTGACACGCAGTGCGCCATTACTATGCGGATAATACTAATGGCGCATTATACTTAGTGCGCCATTAGTATGCCATAGCACCTGGCCCCTGGGAGGCTTACTAATGGCGCACTAAGGTGCACATTAATGGCGCACCATGGATGCGCCATTAGTATACCAGATACTAATGGCGCACCAGAGGTGCGCCATTAGTATCAAATACTAATGGCGTGCTAGTAATGGCGCACCACTAATGCGCCATTAATGGCCAAATTAGGTGCGCCATTAATAGGCCTTTTCCTAGTAGTGGTATGTGGATATATATAGGAGGAAAATGTACGTCGGTGGAGCAATGTGGGGCCCACGAGGGTGGGGGCGCGCCTGCCCCGCCTAGGCGCGCCCTGCACCTCGTGGGCACCATATTTCTTATCTGTCTTGTACTCCAAGTCTCCCGTGAAGATATCATTCCAAAAATAACTCTCCCGAAGGTTTCATTCCATTTGGACTCCATTTGATATCCCTTAATTTCCACCACAATAACATAACATGAAAGGCATGAATATCTGGCCCTGCAGATGCGGTAGAGATAAAAGAACTTTGAAGAATTGTTGAATCATTATTTTCGCCGTCTTGTCTTCTCCATGAGATGCTCTCACACCATGAAGTCACCTCACATTCCCAGACGATGCAATTCTCGATTGAGACTTACGTGAAACTGTTGATGAAGTGATGTGGTCAGATAATGATTTTTAAAAAGGCCATTCATGAAACTGGAAACATAACGGCGTTATCAAGACTTGATTTCCTAAGGCGGCACTCCTAAATATTATGCGGCCGAGTAGTTTTGTTTGGGCTACGTTGATGGACCCTATATTTACATTGATGAATCATTCTCCCCGCCTTGACGTAGCCCTATACATGGTTACTTGATAGATACATATTTGTCAATAAATGTGAGTATATCCTTTTGTCCTATACATGGTTTCGAAAAAAAAGAGCATGGAAACATTCAATTAAGTATGAACGTGCTTATGACGGGTCAAATGCACAACTGAAGAAACCATACACGCTCTTGGACAATACAAATTATTTGCATCAAAATTTTTTTGCAGCAAAATAGATCCTATTGTGGCCATGCTATAACCTCTCTAATCTAGTAGCCTACTTAGCTAAATTAAGCTATGTCATAGTTCTTAGTCAAAAGCTATCTATACATGTTTTATCAATGAGAGTCATCAAACACACTGGAGAATTAATCTGAAGCTTATGTGTTGTTCCCAACTTCTTCATGGTTCATTAGCTCTGTTGAGTTCCTTTTCTCTGAGCACATTTCTCCATCCATTTCCTCCTTTAAGCTACTATTTTTAGGGAAAGCAAAGTTTAGAGTATGATGGAGAATTCTATTTCAAGAAAAACATGTACAAATCAAAATTCAGTACCATTGAAGTTTGGCTGATCAGTACAAAATATATGTGAGGTGTGCATAAATATAATAGCAATGAATTCTTTCTCAAAAAGTTCAGTCTGAGTACACATTTGCAACTTGTAGTCCACGATCATATCTGCCATATGATATATCACTTAATAGTGTGCCTATAGCTCTGCAACACAAATAAATCAACCAAAATATATGCTACGTACTCCCTCCGTTCCAAATTACTCGTCGCGGTCATAGTTGTCTTTCAGCTGACTTTTCGCTGGTTTCTTCAGGGCAGCAAGAGTGCGCTTTGCTTTCACCGGATCTATCTTCTCCTCTGGAGGTGGATGTCTCTGCGCTTTCAACCCTTCAAGCCAGTCCTTCACTTCACCTTCAGCGATCTTCGTGTTTTCCTCGTCGGACCTCTCGTATGGTAACTTCTCTAGAGGCGTGAGAGAAGGAACGAATCTGTATTGCCTCCCGCCTCTGGCTGTACGGCTAGACGCCAGCAGACCAGACGAAGCGGCTGTCTTCTTTCCTTGCTTACGCGCCGGAGAAGGAGCAGCCGGAGCAGCGGCAGGTCTCTTCCGCCCTTGCTGACTAGGCGGAGAAGGAGGAGGTTGGCTGCTCGGGCGCGCCGCCGCAGGCGGAGAAGGAGGCGGAGTGCCTCCACGCGCCGAAGAAGGAGCTGGAGTGCCCTGATCGACACTCGCCGGAGGTGGAGGCGGTGGAGGAGGCGGAGTGCCCTGACTCACCGGAGAAGGAGGAGGAGGCGGAGGAGTCCAGTTGAGAATGTTGATGAGGTCCTTCCGCCATAGGCATGGAGTCTTCAGTGAAGAACCCAGCCGAGTCTCCCCTTCACCGGTAGGGTGGTCAAGCTGGAGGTCCTCAAATCCCTCCGTTATTTCATCCACCATCACCCTAGCATATCCTTTTGGAATCGGCCTGCAGTGAAAAGTTGCGCCGGGTCCAGTAGGATAAACAGAGCCAGCAGCCGCCTTGACCTTCATATTTATCCATTGCATCATAAGGTGGCAATTTAGTACCTCCGTGATAGCATCCACGTGATAGCTAGCAAGAGCCGTCAAGACATGCTCCGGCTGAAGCAGCTTGGTGGAAGCCACGCCGCTTCTCCGCTGAGATGGCGGGGTAGCTTCGGGGGAAGCTTCGGCAGTTCTTTTGACCCGATTTGCTTCTCGTTCCTCTATAGCTTGTATTCTGGTGCGCGGGCCCTGCATTTCAGTCTGCTGCACTTTGTTCCTCCTCTCGTGGCATTTGTAACCGCCTGCGTCCGGAAACCCAGCACTCCATGGAACGGAGCCTGGCGTGCCTCGTGTCCATCCAGGGTGCTCAGGATTCCCGAGGGCCATTGTGAGCTCGTCGTTCTCTCTGTCGGGAAAGAACGTCCCTTGCTGCGCTGCTTTGATATAGAAACGAAGCTTCTTGAGTGGTATTTCCAATTGCTTGTCCGTCCAAATGCACCTCCCTGATACATGGTCCAAGGTTCCGCCAGCCCCGAAGAACCAAGTCCGGCAATGGTCTGGCCAGTTCATTGTCTCTGGTTCGATCCCTTTCTGAAGAAGATCATTCTCAGCCTTAGCCCACTTAGGTCGGGCTCTAAGGTAGCCACCTGACCTCGTGCGATGGTGATGCATCTTCTTCGCAGCATTTTTCTGGTTTGTCGCCGACATCTTCTTACTCTTTTCCGATGTCTTATAGGCCACAAATGCGGGCCAGTCATCTCTGATCTTCTCATATATGCCCTGGAATTCTGGAGTCTCTTTTTTGCGGACAAACTTATTCAGGTGTTTCTTCCAAACCCCAGAATAGTTCTGCCATCTTCGTAAGAGCAAAAGACTTGATGAAATCCTCTGTAACTGGCTTCGCCGGATCAGCCTCTTGCGGTAGGGTGAAATTTGACTTCAGCTCAGTCCAAAGATCTTCTTTCTGCATATCAGTGACATAAGACACTTGAGCGTCTTCTGCAGCCGGCTTTAACCATTGATGGATGTTGATCGGGATCTTGGCCCTAACCAGAACCCCGCACTGATTAACACATGCGTTCTTTGTCCGGATGGGTTCAATCGGTTCGTCGGTGCGCGCGATTTCTGTGATCTCAAACTTTTCATCCGAGCTCAACTTTTTCTTCGCGCCTCGTCTCTTTATCGAAGATTTGATCGATCCGGAGGGCTAGAAAAAAGAACAAAGAGGAGAGTTAATGAATGCATCAATTAACTAGTCAGCACAGGCTTAACTAATATATATACCTGCTGGCCGGACTCGGTTCGGTCACCGGAGCCATCATCACGGTCTCCTTCTTGCACCGGCATTGGGTCACTGGAGCCGTCCTCACGGTCTACTTCTTCCATGTGCATTGGGTCACCGGAGCCATCAATATCATAGCCTAGATCTTCCTCTCTTTCCAGCAGCTCATTGGTGTCGTTGAGAAACGACAAGACGGCATCTTGTCCGTCTGCGATTATGTCCAGCAACATCGCTTCTTGTGCTTCGTCTCCGGGGTTATCGTCCATAGTTTCTACAAATATTTACAACATGCCAATTATTATTCAAACATGACAGATGGATATATTAATGGCAAACGTAGAACTAGCTAGCTAATCATAGTAAGGAATCATATATATATATATATATATTAATTTGTGGCCTCAATGCTGCTTCTCTAGGGTTTCGGCTGGCCTCGACAACGCTTCAAGGGTTAGGGGTGGCCTCGAGAACGCTTCAAGGAGGGGGTAATATCGAAGATTTCAAGAAAAACCATGACTTCATCATTAGCCGGAAATGACAGGCGCATGATGGTACGAGAAGCTCTTTAAAGTTGTTTTGGATGGAGTTCCCGATAGAATAATTTTCTTTTTAGTACCCTCGACCCCTGGACGACCCTCGACCCTCGACTGCTCGGCGATCCACAACCCTGGACCCCCTGATGTCACATTTTGTCTAGTGTCAAATGATTCAACAAAACCATGTCTTCATCATTAGGCGAAAGTAACAGGCGCATGATGGTACGAAGCTCTCCAAAGTTATTTTGGAACAGAGTTCCAGATAGGATAATTCGTAATAAAAGATGGATTATCCTATCAGGAACTCCGTTCCAAAATAACTTTCTGGAACTTCGTACCAACATGCCCCGGTTACTTCTGGCAAATGATGAAGGCATGGATTTCTTCAATACTTGGACACTAGGAAACCTCTCGACCCCTCGACCCTCGACTGCTCCGCGATCCACAACCCTAGACCCCCTCATGTCACATTTTGTCTAGTGTCAAATGATTCAACATAACCATGTCTTCATCATTAGGCGAAAGTAACAGGCGCATGATGGTACGAAGCTGTCCAAAGTTAGTTTGGAACGGAGTCCCAGATAGGATAATTCGTAACAAAAGACGGATTATCCTATAAGGAACTCCGTTCCAAAATAACTTTCTAGAACTTCGTACCAACATGCCCCGGTTACTTCTGGCAAATGATGAAGGCATTGATTTCTTCAATACTTTCACACTAGCTAGGCAACCTCTCGACCCCTCGACCCTCGACTGCTCGGCGATCCACAACCCTAGACCCCCTCATGTCACATTTTGTCTAGTGTCAAAGGATTCAACAAAACCATGTCTTCATCATTAGGCGAAAGTAATAGGCGCATGATGGTACGAAGCTCTCCAAAGTTATTTTGGAACGGAGTCCCAGATAGGATAATTCGTAACAAAAGACGGATTATCCTATCAGGAACTCCGTTCCAAAATAATTTTCCAGAACTTCGTACCAACATGCCCCGGTTACTTCTGGGAAATGATGAAGGCATGGATTTCTTCAATACTTTGACACTAGGCAACCTCTCGACCCCTTGGCGATCCTCGACCCTTGACGACCCTCGGTCCCTCGACGACCCTCGACCCCCCCCCCCCTCATGTCGAAGTTATCAGGGAGGGGGTATATCGACAACGACATACCCGATAAAA
>LR738711.1:56149156-56271492 GCA_902687465.1 Secale cereale
TGAAGTTGTCAGCTATCATATCTACCATGTATTTGGGGTGGTTCCGCTATCATGTGACCGTTCCCCTTACAATAGAAGCACTTGGTCTCGAGGTTTGGGTTCAACCATGGGTTCCTTCATCAGAGCGACAACAGGTTTGCCATTCATGAAGTTTCCCTTCTAGCCCTTACCCTTTTGAAACCAGTGGTCTTGTTAAACCATCAACACTTGATGCTCCTTCTTGATTTCTACTTTTGCGGTACTAAGAACCGCTAACAGCACCGGGATCATCCATCCTTTGCATGCCATAGTTCTTCACGAAGTTCTAGTAGCTTGGTGATAGTGTCTAGAGAATTCCGTCAACCACTATCTCACCTGGAAGATTAACTCCCACTTGGTTCAAGTGATTTCAGCACCCAGACATTCTGTGCACATGCTCACTAGTTGAGCTATTCTTCTCCATCCTTTTGGCAAAGGAACTTGTCAGAGGTCTCATACCTCTTAACATGGGCATGAGCCTGAAATCCCAATTTCAGCTCTTAGAATATCTCATATGTTCCATGGCGTTCAAAACGTCATTGGAATCCCGATTCCAAGCCGTAAAGTATGGTGCACTAAACTATCAAGTAGTCATCAGGACGTCTCTGTCAGGTGTTCACAACATCCACAGACAACGTTGTAGGGGTTTGCACATCGAGCGGTGCATCAAAGACGTAAGCTTTCTGTGCAGCAGTGAGGACACTCCTCGGACTACGGACCCAGTCCGCATCCTTGCTTACAATATCTTTCAACTTAGTCTTTCTCTAGGATCGTATTTAAACAGGGAGCTACAACGCAAGCTATTGATCTACAACATAATTTGCAAAGGCAACTTAGACTTTTGTTCATGATAAGTGAGTTTAACTAATCAAATTACTTATAACTCCCACTCAAATTGACATCCCTCCGGTCATCCGAGCGTGACATGATCCAAATTCACCAACCCAAGTCCGATCATCACGTGAGATGAGGTGGTGTCAATGGTGAACATCAACATGTTGATCATATCTACTATATGACTCATGCTCGACCTTTCGGTCCTCCGTGTTCCGAGGCCATGTCTGTACATGCTAGGCCCGTCAAGTCTAACCCGAGTGTTCTGCATGTGCAAAACTGGCTTGCACCCGTTGTATGCGAACGTAGAGTCTATCACACCCGATCATCACGTGGTGCTTCGAAACGACGAACCTTCGCAACGGCGCACACTCGGGGGGAACACAATTTTATCTTGAAATTTTAGTGAGGGATCATCTTATAATGCTACCGCCGTCCTAAGCAAAATAAGATGCATAAAAGGATTAACATCACATGCAAATCATAAGTGACATGATATGGCCATCAACTCGTGCTTTTGATCTCCATCTCCAAAGCACCGGCATGATCTCCATCGTCACCGGCGCCACGCCATGATCCCCATCATCATGATCTCCATCATCGTGTCACCATCGGGGTTGTCGCGCGCCCACCATGCTCTTACTACTATTGCTACCGCTTAGCGATAAAGTAAAGCATTACAAAGCGCTTAATGATTGACACGCAGGTCATACAAAAATTAAAGACAACCCTATGGCTCCTGCCGGTTGCCGTATGCATCGACATGCAAGTCGATATTAACTATTACAACATGATCATCTCATACATCAAATATATCTCATCATGTCATTGGCCATATCATATCACATACATACCCTGCAAAAACAAGTTAGACGTCCTCTAATTTGTTGTTGCATGTTTTACGTGGCTGCTATGGGTATCTAGCAAGAACGCTTCTTACCTACGCAAAGCCACAACGGTGATATTCAAGTTGCTATTTAACCTTCTACAAGGACCGCCTTGTTCTATTCCGATTCAACTAAGATAGGAGAGACAGACACCCGCCAGCCATCTTATGCAACAAAAGTCACATGTCTGTCGATGGAACCGGTCTCATGTACGTGGACATGTAAAGTTGGTCCGGGCCGCTTCATCCCATAATACCGCTGAATCAAGAAAGACTAAGGAGGGAAGCAATCTAAACATCAACGCCCACAAACCCCTTTGTGTTCTACTCGTGAAAGCATCTACGCAAGAACCTAGTTCTGATACCACTGTTGGGGAACGTTGCATGGGAAACAAAAATTTTCCTACGCTCACCAAGATCAATCTAGGAGATGCACATCTACGAGAGGAGAGTTGGATCCACATACCCTTGTAGATCGCTAAGCGGAAGCGTTCAAGAACGCGGTTGATGGAGTCGTACTCGCCGCGATTCAGATCGCCGAAGATCCTAGCACCGAACGGACGGTGCCTCCGCGTTCTTCACACGTGCAGCCCGGTGACGTCTCCCACGCCTTGATCCAGCAAGGAGAGAGGGAGAGGTTGGGGAAGACTCCATCCAACAGCAGCACGACGGCGTGGTGGTGGTGGAGGAGCGCGGGACTCCAGCAGGGCTTCGCCAAGCACTGCAAGAGACGAGGAGGGAGAGGGGTAGGGCTGCACCAAGAGGGAGACGTTCTCATGTGTCTAGCAGCCCTAAAACCTCACATATATATAGGGGGAAGGGAGGGCTGCGCCCCCCTTTAGGGTTTCCCACCCCTAGGGTGCGGCCAGCCCTAGATCCCATCTAGGGGGGCGGCCAAGGGGGAGAGAGGGGGAGGCGCACCACTATTGGGCCCTAGGGCCCAACTGCCTTAGGGTTTGCCCCCCTCCCCTCTTGGAGGCGCCCTGGGACTTGGTGGGGGGGCGCACCAGCCCCCTTGGGGCTGGTCCCCTCCCACACTTAGCCCACGTAGCCTTCTGGGGCTGGTGGCCCCACCTGGTGGACCCCCGGGACCCTCCCGGTGGTCCCGGTACATTACCGATATCGCCCGAAACTTTTCCGGTGACCAAAACAGGACTTCCCATATATGAATCTTTACCTCCGGACCATTCCGGAACTCCTCGTGACGTCCGGGATCTCATCCGGGACTCCGAACAACATTCGGTAACCGCGTACATACTTTCCCTATACCCCTAGCGTCATCGAACCTTAAGTGTGTAGACCCTACGGGTTCGGGAACCATGTAGACATGACCGAGACAACTCTCCGGTCAATAACCAACAGCGGGATCTGGATACCCATGTTGGCTCCCACATGTTCCACGATGATCTCATCGGATGAACCACGATGTCAAGGATTCAATCAATCCCGTATACGATTCCCTTTGTCTATCGGTATAGCACTTACCCGAGATTCGATCGTCGGTATACCGATACCTCGCTCAATCTCGTTACCGGCAAGTCTCTTTACTCGTTCCGTAACACATCATCCCGTGATCAACTCCTTGATCACATATTGTGCACATTATGATGATGTCCTACCGAGTGGGCCCAGAGATACCTCTCCGTCACACGGAGTGACAAATCCCAGTCTCGATTCGTGCCAACTCAACAGACACTTTCGGAGATACTTGTAGTGCACCTTTATAGCCACCCAGTTACGTTGTGACGTTTGGTACACCCAAAGCATTCCTACGGTATCCGTGAGTTGCACAATCTCATGGTCTAAGGAAAAGATACTTGACATATAGAAAAGCTTTAGCATACGAACTACACGATCTGTGCTAGGCTTAGGATTGGGTCTTGTCCATCACATCATTCTCCTAATGATGTGATCCCGTTATCAACGACATCCAATGTCCATGGTTAGGAAACCGTAACCATCTATTGATCAACGAGCTAGTTGTCTAGAGGCTCACTAGGGACATGGTGTTTGTCTATGTATCCACACATGTATCTGAGTTTCCTTTCAATACAATTCTAGCATGGATAATAAACGATTATCGTGAACAAGGAAATATAATAATAACCAATTTATTATTGCCTCTAGGGCATATTTCCAACAGCCGGCGACGAGGAGGGACGGGGCGACGGGGCGGGGCGACGAGGCGACAGCGCGGGGCGACGGCGCGGGGCGACGAGGCGGCGGCGGGGGGCGACGGCGCGGGGCGACGGGGCGACGGCGCGGGGCGACGGCGCGGGGCGACGGCGAGCTCGAGCTTGGCGGCTTCGGGGGCGGGGAATAAGTACTGAACAAAAATTTTCACAAGTGTTACTTATATAGACAGGGCATTGGTCCCGATTCGTGGCACAAACCGGGACGAATGCCCCCCTTTAGTCCCGGTTCGTGCCACCAACCGGGACCAAAGGTCTCTTTTCAGCAGCCCAAAGGGCGGGAAGGAGAGACGTTTGGTCCCGGTTGGTGCCACCAATCGGGACTAAATGTGTGCATTGGGCCCGGTTGGTGCCACGAACCGGGACCAATGCCCCCCCTTTAGCCCTGGTTGTTGCCACCAACCAGGACCAAAGCCCGTGTCCTACCCCGCGGCGAAAATCTTTGGTCCCACCTCGCTAGTTGACAGAGGCTGCGAGTGGTTTATAAGCCCCACTGCGGTGGCAGTATTGAACTCCTCTCTATTGCAGGCTTCTGGGCCTAACTCGGCGCGCTGCCCTGTGAGTCTGTTGGGCCTTATAGTCCAGCTGCATCCTGGGCCATAGGCCTTGCAGGCTCACTGGGCAGCGCCCTTTTTTTTAAATTTGTTCTTTTTTTGCTTTATTTATTTCTAAGTTGTTTTTTGCGGTATTTAGAGTTTCTTTGTGAATATTATTGCTTTAGATAAAACCAATTCCAAACTTTCTGTTAGTGCCAGTAGTATTCAAATTTGAATAGTTTAAATTTGAAACTATTTGTTTTATTTGTTGCTTTATTTATTTTATTTTGTTTCTACTTACAACAAAATACTTATTGTTGCTATTTTTATTTATTTGCAAGTTTTTTTGTTTTGTTTTCTGCATTATTTATTTTCTTTTGTTTTTTGCTTTATTTTTTAATTCTTTTTGTTAGTGCCATTAGTTTTAGAAAAATTATAAACTTTCTGTTAGTGCCATTAGTTTTCAAATTTGAATAATTAAAATTTGAATTCGTTGAAATTTGTGTGAATCACAAGTTTGTGGTTAACTTTACTAAAATAATGAACATATATGCACCTATGGAGAAAATTCGACCTAAATTCATAGTTTTCAAATGAACTCTGAAAAAGTTGGCATAGCATGTGCATGTACAAAACGGACAATGGTATCATACTCGTCTGTTACATAGTTGGCATGGTATCATCATAATAGTTGCAGAAAAAAGTCTTCATCGTTTATTAGGATGCTTGGGTCAGCCTTGACATTGAAAGGAGGAATTTCATGAAAATTTTCATAATCTTCAGATATGTCTGTCTTGCCCTCCACTCCCAGGATGTCCCTTTTTCTTGAAAAAACTATGTGGCGCTTTGGCTCATCGTATGATGTATTCGCTTCCTTATCTTTTCTTTTTCTCGGTCTGGTAGACATGTCCTTCACATTGATAACCTGTGCCACATCATTGGCTAGGACGAACGGTTCGTCAGTATACCCAAGATTTTTCAGATCCACTGTTGTCATTCCGTACTGTGGGTCTACCTGTACCCCGCCTCCTGACAGATTGACCCATTTGCACTTAAACAAAGGGACCTTAAAATCATGTCCGTAGTCAAGTTCCCATAAGTCCACTATGTAACCATAGTATGTGTCCTTTCCCCTCTCGGTTGTTGCATCAAAGCGGACACCGCTGTTTTGGTTGGTGCTCTTTTGATCTTGGACAATCGTGTAAAATGTATTCCCATTTATCTCGTATCCTTTGTAAATCAATACAGTCAAAGATGATCCCCTGGACAACAAGTACATCTCATCACAAAAAGTGTTGTCACCTCTGAGACGTGTTTCCAACCAACTGCTGAAAGTCCTGATGTGTTCACATGTAATCCAGTCGTCGCACTGCTCCGGGTGTTTGGAGCGCAGACTGTTCTTGTGTTCATCGACATACGGGGTCACCAAGGTAGATTTCTGTAGAACTGTGTAGTGTGCTTGAGACCAAGAATATCCGTCCTTGCATATTATTGAGTCCCTTCCAAGCGTGCCTTTTCCAGTCAGTCTCCCCTCGTACCGCGATTTAGGGAGACCTATCTTATTAAGGCGAGGAGTGAAGTCAACACAAAACCCGATGGCATCCTCTGTTTGATGGCCCATGGAGATGCTTCCTTCTGGCCTAGCGCGGTTACGGACATATTTCTTTAGGACTCCCATGAACCTCTCAAAGGGGAACATATTGTGTAGAAATACGGGACCCAGAATGACAATCTCGTCGACTAGATGAACTAGGACGTGTGTCATGATATTGAAGAAGGATGGTGGGAACACCAGCTCGAAACTGACAAGACATTGCGCCACATCAGTCCTTAGCCTTGGTATGATTTCTGGATCGATCACCTTCTGAGAGATTGCATTGAGGAATGCACATAGCTTCACAATGGCTAATCGGACGTTTTCCGTTAGAAGCCCCCTCAATGCAACCGGAAGCAGTTGCGTCATAATCACGTGGCAGTCATGAGACTTTAGGTTCTGGAACTTTTTTTGTGGCATATTTATTATTCCCTTTATATTCGACAAGAAGCCAGTCGGGACCTTCATACTGAGCAGGCATTCAAAGAAGATTTCTTTCTCTTCTTTCGTAAGAGTATAGCTGGCAGGACCTTCATACTGCTTCGGAGGCATGCCGTCTTTTTCGTGCAAACGGTGCAGGTTCTCCCGTGCCTCAGCTGTATCTTTTGTCTTTCCATACACGCCCAAGAAGCCTAGCAGGTTCACGCAAAGGTTCTTCGTCACGTGCATCACGTCGATTGAAGAGCGGACCTCTAAGTCTTCCCAGTAAGGTAGGTCCCAAAATATAGATTTCTTCTTCCACATGGGTGCGTGTCCCTCAGCGTCATTCGGAACAGCTAGTGCGCCGGGGCCCTTTCCAAAGATTACGTGTAAATCATTGACCATAGCAAGTACGTGATCACCGGTACGCATGGCGGGCTTCTTCCGGTGATCTGCCTCGCCTTTGAAATGCTTGCCTTTCTTTCGACATTGATGGTTGGTCGAAAGAAATCGACGATGGCCCATGTACACATTCTTCCTGCATTTGTCCAGGTATATACTTTTAGTGTCATCTAAACAGTGCGTGCATGCGTGGTATCCTTTGTTTGTCTGTCCTGAAAGGTTACTGAGAGCGGGCCAATCGTTGATGGTCACGGACAGCGACGCACATGGCCTCTCCCTCCCCCACCTCCGGCCGCGGCCGTGAGCTCCGCTGGATGGACTCTATCCCTTCCCCCTCCCCCGCCAGATCTGACACGCGCTCCTACCGGGTTGCCCTCTGTGCCGAGCTCCTTGCGTCCTCCGAGGCGGCCTCGCCGCCGGCACCGCGTTCTGAGATCCACCGCGCCTCTGCTATCGACGAGGTGCCCCTCCTCGAGGCGCCCTGGGAGGTCCCCCGTGGCGGCAAACGCGCGCGTCGCCGCTCTCCTCGTCGGCGCCGGAACGCGCCTACCACCGGTCGTCGTCCACCCCCGGCGGCCGACCCTGGTGAGTGCCTGCGCTGCTACAGCACGGGCCACCCCCGCTCGGAGTGCTGCCGTGCCATCTGCTGCAGGCGTTGCCGCTTCCCTGGTCACGTCGCACGGGACTGCACCGTGCCGCGCTCTCCGGCATCCTCCACCGAGCCGCCCTACAAGCGGCTACGCCAGTCCTCCCCGCGCCCAAGTTCGACGCCCTCCACGGTGTCCCCTGCCCTTTCGGGCTCGAGTGTCGCTGGTCCAAGCCACCCCGCGTCCTCCGGGGCTGGGGGCCGCTCCTCGCCCATCTCTTCTTCCCCACCACCCAGCCGCGCCTCCACCACCTCCAGCACGACTCCCGTCGTTCTCTCGGGCCACCCAGCGCTCCGCCCGGTAGCCGCGGTCTGCTACTCAGCGTGCGGAGCGTGCCCTGGTGGCCATCGTGGCTGGTAACCGCTCCGGCATCCCGCGCGAGGAGGTGGCGGCCCTGTTGCGTGACAAGTGTGACCTCACTCACGACGCGTTCTACGTCCATGGTCATGGCCACGATAAGTTCCTCCTCAAGTTCACCTCCTCCCAGGGGTGCGCCCGGGCTGCCCTGCGCCGGCTGCGCTCCCCGCGTTTCCGCCTCATCGTCTACCCGTTGAGCCGCGCCGCAGGCTGTGAACCCGTCCAGCTGCGCTTCCGCGTCGAGGTCGAGATTGTCGGTGTCCCTGACCAGGCGTGGCACCGCTCGGCCATCGAAACCATTTTGGCGCCGTTCCTGGGCATCGAGCACCTGCACCCTGCCACCCGCTACGGCTCCGACATGTCCCGCTTCCGTTTTCCGGCATGGACAGCCAACCCGGATGCCATCCCTCGCTCCTCCGACCTGCTGCTCCCAGAGCCTGACGCCGTCGCCGTCGATGCGGACCCCGACCGTGCCGAGCGGTTCGCTCTCCACACGCTACGCAAGCCTGTCCAAATCTTCGTCACGCTCTGTGAGGATTTCCGCCTCCCAGTGCCTGCACCGGCTGCGCCCTCCCCTGGTGGCGGCTCCGACTCCGGCGTCGGCCCCTCCTCCCCACCGCTTCCCCCCAAGTGGCCTCAGCGACATAGGTTCTCGCACCGTCCATCTCCCCGTTCGCCGCCCGGCGGGTCGTCGGCGGGCACCCATCTACGGTGCCCCCACCGGCTTCCGGGCCGCCGCTCGCCCAACGGGTCACCGACACACGTGACGCCCCACCGCCCCCACCACCCGCCAGGCCTCTGACCGCTGGGGGCCCGCCACCCCTCCTGCTGACACGGTCGCCGCACCAGGACAAGGGCTCGCCACCACAGGCCCGTGGCCCGCCCCGCATGGCCACCTGTGGCCAACCAGCGTTGGACCACTATAAGAAATATGTCAACTTGTGACCACCACTATTGGTCACTGAATGGTCACAAATTTCCATTTGTGACATTTTGTGACCAAAAACATAAGGTCAAAAGCTGGCCGTCATAAACTGACTATAGCGACCTTCTCTGTGAGAAGGTCATAGACGTTTGTGACCAAAATATGCCTACTGTCGTGTTTTGGTCACAAGCAGCCTCCCCAAGCCACGTAGGCATCCAGCGTGGCAAGCTGATGTGGCACAAGATTCAGCCCGGTCCAATTCGTTGTTTTACATGGGCCGAGCCCAATAATTCAGCCTTTTAATATTAATTTTTTCTGTTAATTCAGCCCATTTAATACAATATTTTTTCTAATAATTTTGATTTGCTACATTGGGCTGACCCAACAATTGGGCCTTTCGTTTTTGGGCCATGGCCTTTTTGGCTCAACAGTTACATTTCTTTTTCTAGTTACATTTCTTTTTTAAGACAGATCCAATAGTCAGATGGGTTTGAGTGGGTCCCAATGGTCAGAGTCATGTTCTTCAAATTTTGATATTCCAGTAAATAAAAACAAATATTTAAATCAGAACTGACTGAAAACACAAGTAATACTTCAACAGATCAAAAAACCAAATTAGGCACATTACAATCAAACATAGTTCACACCACATTTATAATCGAACATACTTCGCATCAGGTTTACAGCCACCGAGAACACAACTAAATATCAAAATATAACTATCTATCAATGTATAACTAGCTCTAATGAGCTAGAACTCAATGCTTCTTCACATCTTGGAGCCCACGACGAAACACGAATGAAGTACAACATCTGCAAGTTATCAAACAATATGGTTAGGAGCTAAATAAAGGCAAATCTAAAAGCACATTAACTTGTAGGTAGTCTGCGTGCATAAATAAAGTAAAACAAGCAAAATGAGGCGTAGAAATCAGTGGATACAAGTAGTAACTATCAGCAGCAAGTAAATACTACTCCAATCACATCAGGTTTACAATCCTATAAATGCGACATTTTTATCATTTAAGCATAGAAGGACAAAGTAAACAACATTTCGATGTTTGAAACAAAGAACCATAATTTTAAATTTTGAACAACCAAAAAATTGTTCCAGTAGATCATATCCGGTTTAATTGAACCCCTTTGACACCAATATTAAGCAACATCAAAGAAGTATACATACTGATCAGGTTTAATTAGCACGTAGAAGCCAAATACTAGTAACTGATGTTTAGTACACAAAGACAAGATTTAGCTAAGTAGACAAGAAAATGGCTATCAGTGCATAAATAGCACATGATTTGTATACATAACTCCTGTGTTCAAGAACTTGATTAGAAAGCAGTACACTAAAGAAGGTAGCAAGCAAACATTTTAGTTCTGAAGATAAGAAACCCAGAACAGCACCTTCACCATGACCGCAAGCTTGACCTGGGTATGCATACTGCAAAACAAAGGGCATTTGATTAGGAGAAGGAAAACAACAGTTTAAATTAGCTAATGTATATTCTGTAGCACATAATTCAACATCATGCAAATGCACTATAGACACTGAAAGAAGAAAACACTTACCCACATTGTTATATATAGTTCTGCTAGGGAATTTTAAACATCACACGGGACAGAAAAGTTTTGCCATATTGGATGAAGATATGACCCAAACAAATTATTCATATAGGCGTTTGGCTATACCAAAAATTGCAGTTTCATACACAGTGGTATTGTTGTTACTGTGGTTCTCTTGGAGTATCAAAAAAGTTGACGGCATGCTAGGCATCAGTTTTAAAAAGCTCAATTTTAGATCATCAAAGACCAGGATCGGGCGGAAGGGCAAAGAGAGGGAGGTGGCTACCTACTCCACAGGGGAACTTGCTGGTGGTGATGTTGAGCAGCATCCTGACGGGGCCATGGACTCAACTATGTGCTCATCGAGCTTGTTGGGCTCGGGGGTGAGGTCGCGCATGTCCTGGTCGTCCTCCTTGTCCTCCTCTTCATCGTCGATGTCGTCCTCCTTGTCCTCCTCTTCAGCATGGAGCTCTTTCGATAGCGGTCGCAAACTAGGCACCCGCTTCTGTCAGGACCGGGCTAACAGAACGGTGATATGCCTTCCAGGGTCGGCCTATTGCATGTATCAACAGAGAAGAATTAGCATTAACAAGATCAGGAGAGAAGAATTAGAAAAACTGGAGCCAAAATACCAAGAAGAGACCATTCAAAAATGATAGTTATTTAGACTAGAATGATGACACAAATTCAGCTAGTACCATGATTTTTGTCCTCCAGCTAGTTAAAATGAGATAGCAGCAGCAATTCAAATAATTTAGCAATTTGAAACAGCAACAACAATTTAAAATGCGACACTTTTTCATTTAAGCATAGAAGGACAAGGTCAACAGCATTTCAATGTTTGAAAAATGAACCAGAATTTCAATGTTTGAACAGCAAAAAAGTTGATACAGTAGATCATATGCGGTTTAAATCAGCCCCTAAGGAGAGACACGTTGACACATTCATTTGGCTATAGAAATTGAACCTCATAAACATGCAAAGAAAATAAGGAGCCTAAGAATACCCTTCATAATATACTATCATATTGGAAGAATAACCTTCAGAACATATCAGAATATACTATCAATGTAGAGCAGAGTTGTGTAATAGCTAGCTAACTAGTGGAACTCATGTAGTATTGTTTCTGTTCATTCAGTTAACAATGGCACAGTAATTTTAGGGTACAACCTTCAGTACCAAATGGCACAGTAATTTTAGGCTGGAGAATTGCAAGCCAAGAAGGGTTAGCACGGCTAAAACTTGTAGTGGTTTCAACATTACAAGATTGTACACTAGTAGTTGGTATTGATGTTGTTTGACTGTATCAACACTACCCCTGCTGCTCAACATTACATATTTCCTACAGAGCAGGAAGTTGGGCATGTTATTAGTGAAACATGGGGCATAAAGCAGAAATAGACACCATGATTGTTCTACACATAATGCAGATAATCAGCACACAATATGCAGATAATCAGCCACATGAACCCATTATTTTGCCTTCTTGGTGTTCTTTTCTTTGCAGAAAGGTGCCAAACCAGCAAGATCTTGGACCAGGATGCACAACAATGCCATCTTATGGTCCTCACATTCTTAGCCTTGTCTCTTGTGTATATATAGTTATAGGGAAATGCCTGTATGTTTTTATGCCTTTTTGCCATTCTTCTCTTCATTCTTTTTGGCCTCGCTGTGTGTATACTTGCCTCCCCCGGCAGCAAAGGCTGCAGACGGTAGGCATGTTCTTAGGAGACCAATTTGTTCAGGTCTAATGTAAATCGTTAACCTCTCTTTTAAGTCTTAACCTTTGCTTGTATTATATAGATTTGTAGTAGATTTATCTTGAAATGCAAGATGGGTTAGCATGCTGTGATTATTATCCCCTCACAGCTTGACAAGAATAGGAAAATCGATCCTGAGACGAGTTTATAAGGAACATTATTGATTTAGCAAGTGCAGAATACCATTACAATGCTCAATTCAACTAAAAGAATCACCCTGAGACGAGTTTATACGAACAATTAGGAACACTAACAGAATCTACCATATCTATCAGTTCCATCTAATTAGGCACCCCGAAGCCCTACACGAAGTGCAGCTCGTTACCTTGAGCCACTGTGGGACGTTGCTGTGGTAGCAGGTGGCCAGGATCATGGCGTCGGCGGCCACTGTGGGATCTTGTCCAGCGCACCGATGTCCAGTACGGGCGTCCGGCCCTTGCTGTTCTTCAGCTCCAGCGGGCCTCCATGGGAAGGCCTCCGCAGGCCGAGCCTCGCCAGGTCACCGCCGACGAAGAGCCCCGCGAGGAGCACCAGTAGGCGGTCCACCGGCCGGAGTGGGAGGAAGCGGAGCAGGAAGACGGCGACGGAGAAGGTGGCGACGCTAAGCATCTCGCGCTGGGCACCGAGGCTGGCGGAGCAAGAAGGCCAGCACAGATCCGGGGCCTGCGTCCTTGGAGGCCGAGAAGGCAGAGGAGCGCCGGCATTCGTCGCCGACGCGCACGACCCGGCCGGCGGCTGCAGGGTGCGGCGCCCTGTTCGCGGATCCGGCGGCATCCTGCGATGCAGATCCAGAGATTGGTTGTCGTGGACGCGGGCTAGGGTTTCGGGCGCGAGGAGAGGAAGCTGTGGAGGTTGGACGCGAAGACTGGGGGAGAAGGACGGGGTGGAGGGCGCCGGCGGTGGCTGGGGGAGAGGAGGTTGCCGGCGGAAGTGGGATCGAGAGAGAGCGAGGAGGAAGTGGGATCTGGGGGTCGAGGGGAGGGGGAAAGAGTGGGTCAGTGCGAGGGGGAAAGAGTGGATCTGGGGGCTCGAGGGGAGGGTGGGTGGGTGAGTTAGGGTTTTTTTCTCGGAAGAAGCTCCACCGTTGGATGGGTGCGCCACGGATGGCTCACATTGAGTCTAATTTGGTGATCCACGTGAAGGCGATTCCTCGCATCTCATTGGTCCATCCAATCCACTCTGATTTTTCTAAACATAACAAAGGCATAGTTTGTCAAAATGATCTCGTATTTTTGCATAAGTGTGCATATTGGAATGACAAACAATATTGCTAAATAGAGCTTTCATTTTCTTTCCACAGAAAATTCATTTTCCATTTTTCGAGTGTCCAAAATGAGTTTTTTTGTGAAGGACCTAGCAAATATTTGTTGCAAATCTGGACCAAATCATTTTTATAAAATACTATGCCATATGTAATGCACAATTGACCAAATGGTTTGGTGTCAAAAGTTTTGATCCACCTCTCGTGAAAAAGACAAATTTCGGCCGATTCAGTTGGAAGCGGGTCAAATTTGAACTGCAGCTCCCTTGTAGTTTCCTATTTATTTTTTACAAAAATCATTTCTAGGTACATAAGTATCTATTTAATCACAGAAACACCAAAAAAATTCCAAGATTCAACCACTAGCTAGGAACGGTCATTCCCGCCGTTTTGACCGCATTTTGAAACGGGCATAAAAAATTCAAAAAAAATCAAAAAATTGGAACACCTTCGCATTGTGTCATTATATATGACCAAGTTACCAGGAAAAATAATAAACTTGTAATACGGTAATTCTATTAAAAAAGTGTTCTCAGAAATGAGCTATCATGCGTGAAGATTCATGGCTTTCAAGCCAAATGATCAATCTTATGGCCACATTCATGGCATAGTTTGTTCAAATGATCTCATATTGTGCACAAGGGTGCATCTTGGAATGGCAAACAATATTGATTAAGGAAGTTTTCATTTTCTTTGGACGAAAAAATCATTTTCCATTTTTCGAGTGCCCAAAAGGAGGTTTTTTTGTGAAGGACCTCCCAAATAATTGTTGCAAAATTTGCCCAAATCAATTTTCTAAAATACTAGGACATATTTAATGCACAATTGACAAAATGGTTGGGTGTAAAAAGTTTTGATCCACCTCTCGTGAAAAAGACAAATTTCCGCTGATTCAGTTGGAAGCGGGTCAAATTTGAACTGCGGCTGCCTCATAGTTTGCTATTTATTTTTTCCAAAAATCATTTCTAGGTACATAAGTACCTATTTAATCATAAATACATGGTTTGATGGCGATACGTCGAGGTTTGGGCGGTGGTCGAGGGCCCCAACTCTAGAGCGCGTAAACTCGCATGCCCGCTGCATGGTCACCGCGTGACTGTGGCGTTGCCATGTGTTCTGGGCGGCCTAGGCATGTCTAGTGGGTTGGCCACTCCCCGGGTAGGTGCTAGGAAGAAAATTACAACATAAGATTCTCACGAGGAGACCGATCGATGCTCAAACATGAATTAGCAGCCAAGTGTTTGATTAGCGGTACGGAAAATACACATGGCTAATGGGCGTGAGTTTTGGTTGAGGATGATCAGTTACTAAGAAGACCTTCTTCACAAATTTTCAGCTCAAAAGGAGGAGTCTAGGTGGTACTTGCTTTACAAAGTACCACACTGGACATAAATACGAATGTTGAAGATGGGCTCAAAATAATGAATGGATTGAGCTGGCATTTGGTGGAGGATAATTATTTGGGCATAGGAAAGAATTGTAGAAAATGGATACCATTTGGACATGCCAAAGTGGTACTTCCTTCACAAAGTGTTTTTTTGAACAGAATAGGAAAATGAATATTTTTGAATTATTTTTGAACTAGGCAAGGAAGGTTTTTTTACATATTTGACGAAGATATGACCCAAAGAATTTATGATATTTTTTGGGGAATTTTGGGAATGACAGAAATATAGGTTGCTTCACAACCTAGGGCAAAAACTGCCACATGGACATGACACATAGGCAAAACTGATGAGGTGGCGCCTAGTCGTAGCAACCCACCACAATTTTCAAGGTTATGACCATCTATATTGGTCATGAACAGCTAGAAATAAGGCAGCGAACCAGTGCTATCTGCTTTGTGACCATTTCGTGTAAGGAAATTATGACCTTTCTGACCAAAATGGTCGTTATAGTTTAGGGTTTGGAGCCCCCCGAACAGCTTTTGACCAATTGGTCTGAAATGGTCATAGATCTATGACCAATTCTTCCAGGGTCACTAACAAAAGGTCATAAGTTGACATATTTCTTGTAGTGGACACACACCCTTCTAGCTCCTGCCTCGGATCCCCCTCTGTTTCGCCGGCCACGCCTACTGCGGTCTCCCCCGACAATACTGTCTCCGCGATCGTCATTGATGGACCAGGCACGATCGGCTGCGCCAATCCCAGCCCGCATGCATCTGGCCAGCCAGCTGTTTCCCCCCTGTCCGCGCCATGCCCGACGCGCGCACCAGATCGCCCTATCACCACAGCTTCCCCCCTGCTGTCGGGTCACCTGATCGGGTGGGACGCGAGCCAATCAGCTGCGAGGACGGGGATCCTGCCCCACGCTCGTGCCAGACCATCATCATTGTGCCGTGCAACACCAACCCCGCCCCCACATCTGTCTTGGGCGCATGCTCCATCAGCCACGGCGGGCTAGACGATCTCTTTGATCGAATGGCTGAGTTGAGCCTGGAACGCTTCGTCTCCTCGGTTCAAAACGCACCCGCACCGCTCCTCCCGCTTCCGCCGCCCCGTCGACGCTGGAACGAGGTGCCACTGGATTTCACCCCACGCCGGAGCAATCGCGTTGCCAAGACGGACTAGGGCTACGGATCGGAGATGAAGGCCAAACGCGTTCTTCTCCGGCGCCTCGGCCTCCTCAAGGATGATGAGCCTCTCTCAGACACTCTCCTCGACCGCTATGCGCGCATGTTTGACCGTCCACTTGCCGCTGACACGATTGCTGCACTCGCTGACTACCATGGATGGAAGGTGCCGGCCAACCCCTCCGCGGCGGCGGTGGCCACAGCTCTTCTCATCGGCGAGGCCTAGTCTTACTCGCGCGCCTCCTCTCGGACCTTAACCGTTGTTGATGGAATACAACAAACGTATTATTTTTTGGAACGTACGCGGCCTTAACTGTCCTGCAAAACGCTCCGCCGTGCATTCCGTGATCTCCTCCGCCAACCCCTCTATTGTTTGCCTCCAAGTGATGAAGCTTTCCGATGTCTCGTTGTCCATCGTCTTCGACTCGTGCGGTCGGGCTTTCACCTAGTTCTTCTTCCTACCGTCCATGGATACGCGTGGAGGCATCCTCCTTGCATGGCAAGACGACGTGGTGGCTATCTCGCACCCCACCATTGGCACACACTTCATTAACTCGCTCGTCTCCCCTCGGGACGGTAGCCCGCATTGGTGGATCACCGGTGTGTACGCACCTCAAAAAGTGGCCGCCAAGATCATGTTCCTCTCGGATTTGCACGACATGTGTGCCACTTGCAACGGCGCGTGGCTTCTCGGTGGTGGCTTCAATATGATGATCTCCCCCGAAGATAAGAATAACGGCAACCTACATCGCGTCTCTACGCGGCGTTTTCGGCACTTCATCACCGACGAGGAGCTTAGAGACATGTATCTCCACGGCCGGCGCTACACATGGTCTAATAAACGTGAGGCTCCCACGCTCGAGCGCATCGATCGAGTTCTCTGCACCGTTGGCTGGGAGCTCAACCACCCGAGCTGCATGCTACGCTGTCTCACCTCTGTCGCCTCTGACCATGCGCCGCTCATCATCGACACCTTGCCACGGTCCCTCGGACACAGGCTCTTCCATTTTGAACGCTTCTGGCCCAAACCGGAGGGCTACCACGAAGTGATCGCCGAGGCATGGGCAGTCTCCCCCGACGAGCCCGATCGATTCCGCCGCATCTATGCACGCCTACGCGCAACCGCCAAGCACCTACAACGTTGGAGTGCCAAAACGATCGGCGACGTCCCGCTACAGCTCTCTGCTGCCCGTGAGCTGATTGCCCACTTCGACGCGGCGCAAGACTACCGACCACTCTCCGCTGCCGAGGCATGGCTACGACGGCAGTTCAAGGCCTCCTACATTGGCCTCGCTTCCCTCGAGCGGTCCCTGGCAAGACAACGCGCGCGGTTCAACTTCCTCAAAGGTTGCGACACAAACCCAGCTTTCTTCCGCATCCACGCCGCGCACCGCTCCCGGAAAACCACGATCCATCAACTTCAGGTGGACGACACCATCGTCTCCGGCCACGCTGCCATTGCCGAGGCCGCGTACAACCACTACTCCGGCATCCTTGGTTCTGGGCGCGAAAGAACTTCCTCCATCGACTTGGACGGCCTCGACCTGCGATCCTTCGACCTTCAAGACCTTGAGATCCCATTTTTCGAGCAGGAAATCTGGAACGCCATCAAGTGCATGCCGATAGGAAGAGCCCCCGGGCCCAACGGGTTCACGTCCGAGTTCTTATGTGCATCCTGGCCTACGATCAAAGACGATTTCGTTGAGGCGTTCAACAAGCTATACTCCCACAACGGCCTCGGATTTCAACGCCTGAATGAGGCCCTGCTCACTCTTATACCAAAAAAGCCCGACGCCGCCGTGCTCTCGGACTACCGCCCGATCAGCTTGATCCACCTATTCGCCAAGCTTTTCGCCAAGGTCCTCTCTCTCCGCCTTGTGCCGAAGCTCTGTGACATGATCTCCACCAACCAGAGCGCGTTCATCGCGGGCCGATGCATCCACGACAATGTTTTGCTGGTCCAGCAGACCGCCCGGCAGCTCCACAACCTCAAGCAACCACGCGTCATGCTCAAGCTCGATATTGCCCGCGCGTTCGACTCCGTTTCGTGGGCTTTCCTCCTCGACACACTCCGCCGTCTCGGCTTTGGCCGACGGTGGTGCGAATGGGTGTGCATCCTGCTCGGTACGGCTAGCCCACGCGTCCTCGTCAACGGAATCCCAGGCCCCCCCATCCCAGGCCATCGACACCCTCAACAACCTGCTATGTCGTGCTATGGCCGACGGCGTGATTCAATGACTCACCTCGCGACACATGACTTCGAGCATCTCTGCCGGCCGGACCTCCAGGACCTGTCCGCCGTCCGCCGTTTGCTCGATATCTTTGGGGCGGCCTCGGGGATGTATACCAACTTCGCCAAGTGTGCAGCCTCACCCATTCGATGCTCGCCAGACGACCGCGCCGTGATTACCTCCGGCTTTGCCTTCCCGTTAAGACTCCCCGACGACGTACCTCGGATTGCTTCTATCCATCCGCAAGACCAGCGCCAACGACCTACAACCACTCCTCGACAAGCTCGAGAGCAGACTATCGCCATGGTGGGCGTCCGTGATGTCTCATGGTGACCGGCTCGCCCTGTGCAGGCACGTGCTGTCTGCGATGCCAGTGCACACTCTGCTTGTACTCGCCCTCAACAACTCCATCCTCAAGCAAGTTAATCTCCTACTCCGCAACTTCCTTTGGTACGGTCGCAAGGACGTGAGCAGCGGCCATTGCCTCGTCAGTTGGCGTCGGGTCTGCCGGCCAATCTGCCTGGGCGGCCTTGGTATCCCCGACCTCCAGCATCTAGGCATTTCCCTCCGCACCAGATGGCTCTGGCTTCAGAAGACAGACACCTCGCGACCCTGGCAGCACCTGCACCTCCCGCACTACCCCGACGTCCAAGCCATCTTCAGGGCTTCGACCACCTGGACCTTCGGCGACGGGCGGACCTGCAAATACTGGGAGTACCACTGGCTTGATGGTCTGTCCATCGTCGAGATCGCGCCTCTTGTCCATGCCAAGGTTCCTAGACGACGACGCAAGACGCTCTCTGTGCGCGACGGCCTTCTCAACCGTGCTTGGGTCACGGACATCCAGGGCGCCCTGGGCATTGAGATGTCGCTCCAGTACGTCTCTCTCTGGCGGCGCCTACGACAGTGTTGGGGAACGTTGCATGGGAAACAAAAAATTTTCCTACGTTCACCAAGATCAATCTAGGAGATGCATCTACGAGAGGAGTGTTGGATCCACATACCCTTGTAGATCGCTAAGCGGAAGCGTTCAAGAACGCGGTTGATGGAGTCGTACTCGCCGCGATTCAGATCGCCGAAGATCCTAGCACCGAAGCAACGGTGCCTCCGCGTTCTTCACACGTACAGCTCGGGGACGTCTCCTCCTTCTTGATCCAGCAAGGGGGAAGGAGAGGTTGATGGAGACACCGGCAGCACGACGGCGTGGTGGAGATGGTGGTGGAGGATTCCTGCAGGGCTTCGCCAAGCACTGAGGAGTTCGCGAAGATGGATGTGGGAGAGGGAGGGCAGCGCCGAGGCACGAACGTGTGTGGCTGCCCTCCCTCTAACTCTCTTTATATAGGGGGAGTAGAGGGGAGGGGGCGCCCTAGGGTTTACCCCTAGGGGCGGCGGCCAAGGGGAGGTGGGAGGGGGCGGCGCCCCAGGGTTAGGGTTCCCCCCCCCCCCCCAAGTGCCTTGCCCCCCAAGCCTAGGGGGGTGCGGCAGCCCTAGGGGGGGCCAGCCCCCTTGGCGCATGAGGAGAGGGCCCAGGGGGGGCGCACAGCCCTATGAGGGCTGTTGTGTCCCCCTTTGTGGCCCATTAGGCCCGAAACTCTTTCCGGGACCCCGAAAACCCTTTTCGGTCATCCGCCGTCTTCCCGATACTCCTCGGAACACTTCCGGACTCGGAACACTCTCATCCTATATATCAATCTTCGTCCCCGGACCATTCCGGAGACCCTCGTCACGTCCGGGATCTCATCCGGGACTCCGAACAACCTTCGGTAACCATGCACTGTTCTCACTAACAACCCTAGCGTCACCGAACCTTAAGTGTGTAGACCCTGCGGGTTCGGAAACTATGCAGACATGACCGAGACACTCCCAGGTCAATAACCAATAGCGGGATCTGGATACCCATATTGGTTCCCACACGTTCCTCGATGATCTCATCGGATGAACCACGATGTCAAGGATTCAGGCAATCCCGTATACAGTTCCCTTTGTCTCGTCGGTATGTTACTTGCCCGAGATTCGATCGTCGGTATCTCTATACCTAGTTCAATCTCGTTACCGGCAAGTCTCTTTACTCGTTACCGTAATACATAATCCCGTGACCAACTACTTAATCACTTTGAGCTCATTGAGATGATGTATTACCGAGTGGGCCCGGAGATACCTCTCCGTCACACGGAGTGACAAATCCCAGTCTCGATCCATGTCAACTCAACAGACACCTTCGGAGATACCTGTAGAGTACCTTTATAGTCACCCAGTTACGTTGCGACGTTTGGCACACACAAAGCACTCCTACGGTGTCAGTGAGTTACATGATCTCATGGTCATAGGAACTTATACTTGACATGCAGAAAACTATAGCGATAACTGATACGATCAAAAGCTATGTTTAACGTTTGGGTCTCGTCCATCACATCATTCTCCTAATGATGTGATTGTTGGGGAACGTTGCATGGGAAACAAAAATTTTCCTACGCTCACCAAGATCAATCTAAGGAGATGCATCTACGAGGGAAGAGTCGGATCCACATACCCTTGTAGATCGCTAAGCGGAAGCGTTGCTAGAACGCGGTTGATGGAGTCGTACTCGCGGCGATTCAAATCGCGGAAGATCCGATCTAGCGCCGAACGGACGGCGCCTCCGCGTTCAACACACGTACGGCTTGATGATGCCTTCACCTCCTCGATCCAGCGAGCGATGGTGAAGTAGCAACTCGAGTCCTCCGGCAGCACGACGGCGTGGTGGAGGTGGTGGTGGAGAAAACTCAGCAGGGCTTCGCCAAGCACTGCGGAGAAGAAGATATGCTACGAGGGAGAGGAGAGGCAGCGCCAAGGCACGTAGGGGTATGGCTGCCCTCTCTCCCCCTCTCTATATATAGGGGGAGGGGAGAAGTGGAGGCGCCCCTAGGGTTTCCCCTAGGGGGTGGCGGCCACAAGGGAGAGGGGGGGGCGGCTAGGGTTTGGGTGGCCCCCCCTAGGCGCCTTGCCCCCCAAGCCAGAGGGGGCCGGCTGCCCTAGGGGCGCCCCCACCCTCCTAGCTGCGTGGGAGGGCTGTGGGGGGGCGCACAGCCCCTGTGTGGGCTGATGTGCCTCCCCCCTTTTGGCCCATGAGGCCCGCAACACTTGCCGGGACCCCCCGAAACTCCTTTCGGTCATCCGACGACTCCCCGGTGCTCCCCGGAACACTTCCGGACTCCGATTCCCATCATCCAATATATCAATCTTCATCCCCGGACCATTCCGGAGCTCCTCGTCACGTCCGGGATCTCATCCGGGACTCCGAACAACCTTCGGTTACCAACATAATGACTCGACTATACTTATATCATCACCAAACGTTAAGTGTGTAGACCCTGCGGGTTCGAGAACTATGCAGACATGACCGAGACACCTCTACGGTCAATAACCAATAGCGGGACCTGGATGCCCATATTGGTTCCCACATATTCTACGAAGATCTTATCGATTGAACATCGATGTCAAGGATTCAGACAATCCCGTATATAGTTCCCTTTGTCTGTCGGTATGTTACTTGCCCGAGATTCGATCGTCGGTATCTCTATACCTAGTTCAATCTCGTTACCGGCAAGTCTCTTTACTCATTCCGTAATACAAGATCATGTGATCAACTCATTGGTCACATTGCTTGCAAGCTCATTGTGATGTTGTATTACCGAGTGGGCCCTGAGATACCTCTCCGTCATACGGAGTGACAAATCCCAGTCTTGATCCATGCCAACTAAACAGACACCCTCGGAGATACCTGTAGAGCACCTTTATAGTCACCCAGTTACGTTGTGATGTTGGGTACACACAAGGTACTCTTCCGGTGTCAGTGAGTTGCATGATCTCATGGTCGTAGGAACATATACTTGACATGCAGAAAACAATAGCAATAGACTGACACAATCATATGCTACGTTTATCGTTTGGGTCTTGTCCATCACATCATTCTCCTAATGATGTGATCCCGTTATCAAATGACAACTCATGTCTATGGCTAGGAAACCGTAGCCATCTTTGATCAACGAGCTAGTCTAGTAGAGGCTCACTAGGGACACGGTGTTTTCTATGTATCCACACATGTATCTTAGTTTCCTATCAATACAATTCTAGCATGGATAATAAACGATTATCATGAACAAGGAAATATAATAATAACCAATTTATTATTGCCTCTATGGCATATTTCCAACAGTCTCCCACTTGCACTAGAGTCAATAATCTAGTTCACATCGCTATGTGATTAACACTCATAGTTCACATCGCCATGTGACTAATACCCAAAGAGTTTACTAGAGTCAATAATCTAGTCCACATCGCTATGTGATTAACACTCATAGGTCACATCGCCATGTGACTAACATCCAAAGAGTTTACTAGAGTCAGTAATCTAGTTCACATCAATATGTGATTAACACTCAATGAGTTCTGGGTTTGATCATGTTATGCTTGTGAGAGAGGTTGTAGTCAACGGGTCTTCAACATTCAGATCCCTATGTACTTTGCAAAACTTTATGTCATATCGTAGATGCTGCTACCACGTTCCACTTGGAGCTATTCCAAACTGTTGCTCCATTATACGTATCCGGTATCTCCACTAAGAGTTATCCGGATAGGTGTTAAGCTTGCATCGACGTAACTATTTACGTCGAACTCTTTATCACCTCCATAACCGAGAAACATTTCCTTATTCCTCTAAGGATAATTTTGACCACTATCTAGTGATCCACTCCTGGATCACCTTTGTACCCTCTTGCCAGACATGTGGCAAGGCACACATCAGGTGCGGTACTCATCATGGCATACCGTATAGAGCCTATGACAAAAGCATAGGGGACGACCTTCGTCCTTCCTCTTCCTTCTGCCGTGGTCAAGTTTTGAGTCTTACTCAACTTCACACCTTACAACTCAGGTAAGAACTCCTTCTTTGACTGATCTATTTTGAACTCCTTCAAAATCATGTCAAAGGTGTGTGTTCTTTTGAAAGTATCATCAGGCGTCTTGATCTATCTGTATAGATCTTGATGCCCAATATGCAAGCAGCTTTATCCAGGTCTTCCTTTGAAAAACTCATTTCAAACAACCCTTTATGCTTTCCAGAAATTCTACATCATTTCGGATCAACAATATGTCATTCACATATACTTATCAGAAATGTTGTGATGCTCCCACTCACTTTATTGTAAATACAAGTTTCTAACAAACTTAGTATAAACCCAAAAACTTTGATCACTCCATCAAAGTGTATATTCCGACTCCGAGATGCTTGCTCTAGTCCATAGAAGGATCGCTGGAGCTAGCATATCTTTTAGCATCCTTAGGATCGACAAAACCTTTCTGATTTTATCATATACAACCTTTCCTTACGAAAACTGGTAAGGAAACTTGTTTTGTCATCCATCTGCCAGATTTCATAAATGCAGCTAATGCTAACATGATTCCGACGGACTTAAGCATCGCTACGGGTGAGAAAATCTCATCGTAGTCAACTCCTTGAACTTGTGGAAAACTCTTCGCCACAAGTCGAGCTTCATAGACGGTGACATTACCGTCCACGTCCGTCTTAGTCTTTAAAGATCCATTTGTCTCAATGGCTTGCCAGTCATCGGCCAAGTCCACCAAAGTCCATACTTTGTTTCGATACATGGATCCTATCTCGGATTTCTCGGCTTCTAACCATTTGTCGGAATATGGGCCCACCATCGCTTCTCCATAGTTCGTAGGTTCATCGTTGTCCAACAACATGACCTCTAAGACAGGATCACCGTACCACTCAGGAGTAGTACATATCCTTGTCGACCTACGAGGTTCGATAGCAACTTGATCTGGAGCTTCATGATCACTATCATTAGTTTCCTCTTCAACGTCGTAGGTTCCACAGAAACATCTTTCTGTGTTGCACTACTCTCCGGTTGAAGTGAGGGTTCGACGACCTCATCAAGTTCTATCTTCCTCCCACTCAATTCTTTCGAGAGAAAACTCCTTCTCGAGAAAGGACCCGTTCTTAGGGACAAACATTTTTGCCCTTGGATCTGAGATAGGAGGTATACCCAACTGTTACCTTTGGGCATCCTATGAAGATGTATTTGTCCGCTTTGGGTTCGAGCTTTTCCCGGCTGAAGCCATAAGCCTCGCAGCCCCAAACATTTGGAAACGACAACTACGGTTTCTTGCCAAACCTTAGTTCATATGGCGTTGTCTCAACGGACTTAGATGGTGCCCTATATAAAGTGAATGCAGCTGTCTCTAATGCATAACCTCTAAATAATAGCGGTAGATCGGTAAGATACATCATAGATCGCACCATATCTCATAAGGTTTGATTACGATGTCCGGACACACCATTACTGTGGTGTTCCAGGGGGCTTCAACTGCAAAACAATTCCACAATGTCTTAAGTGATTGCCAAACTCATAATTCAGATAATATCCCCTTGATCAGATCGTAGGAACATGATCTTCTTGTTATGATGATTCTTAATCTTCACTCTGAAATTTTTGAACCTTTCAAACGTTTCAGACTTTTGCTTCATTAAGTAAATATACCATATCTACTCAAATCGTCAGTGAAGATGAGAAAATAACGATATCCACTACACGCCTTAATTCTCATTGGATCACACACATCAGCATGTATGATTTCCAACAAGTCACTTTCCCGTTTCATTGTACCTGAACACGGGATCTTAGTCATCCTGCCCAAGAGGCATGGCTCGCATGTGTCAAGTGATTCAAAATCAAGTGACTCCAAACGTCCATCAGCATGGAGTTTCTTCATGCATATTATGCCAAACTGACCTAAGCGGCAGTGCCACAAGAAAGTGGTACTATCATTATTAACTCTACATCTTTTGGCATTAACATTATCATCATGTGTATTACTATGATCGAGATTCAACAAACCATTGGGTGCATGACCATAAAGGTATTATTCATGTAAACAGAATAACCATTATTCTCTGACTTAAATGAATAACCGTATTGTAATGAACATGATCTAATCATATTCATGCTCAACGTAGACACTCGATAACATTTATCTAGGTTCAACACTAATCTCGAAAATAGAGGAAGTGTGCGATGGTGATCTTATCAACCTTGGAAACACTTCCAACACACATCGTCACCTCGCCCTTAGCTAGTCTCCGTTCAGTCCGTAGCTTTTGCTTCAAGTCACTAATAATAGCAACTGAACCGGTATCCAATACCCAGGTGCTACAAGGAGTACTACTAAGGTACACATCAATAACACGTATATCAAATATACTTTGTTGAAGTTGCCAGCTATCATATCTACCATGTATTTGGGGTGGTTCCGCTACCATGTGACCGTTCCCCTTACAATAGAAGCACTTAGTCTCGAGGTTTGGGTTCAACCATGGGTTCCTTCATCAGAGCGACAACAGGTTTGCCATTCATGAAGTTTCCCTTCTAGCCCTTACCCTTTTGAAACCAGTGGTCTTGTTAAACCATCAACACTTGATGCTCCTTCTTGATCTCTACTTTTGCGGTACTAAGAACCGCTGACAGCACCGGGATCTCCATCCTTTGCATGTCATAGTTCATCACGAAGTTCTAGTAGCTTGGTGATAGTGTCTAGAGAATTCTGTCAACCACTATCTCACCTGGAAGATTAACTCCCACTTGGTTCAAGTGATTTCAGCACCCAGACATTCTGAGCACGTGCTCACTAGTTGAGCTATTCTCCTCCATCCTTTTTGGCAAAGGAACTTGTCAGAGGTCTCATACCTCTCAACACGGGCATGAGCCTGAAATCCCAATTTCAGCTCTTAGAACATCTCATATGTTCCATGGCGTTCAAAACGTCATTGGAATCCCGATTCTAAGCCGTAAAGTATGGTGCACTAAACTATCAAGTAGTCATCAGGACGTGTCTCTCAGGTGTTCACAACATCCACAGACAACGTTGTAGGGGTTTGCACATTGAGCGGTGCATCAAAGACGTAAGCTTTCTGTGCAGCAGTGAGGACACTCCTCGGACTACGGACCCAGTCCGCATCCTTGCTTACAATATCTTTCAACTTAGTCTTTCTCTAGGATCGTATTAAACAGGGAGCTACAACGCAAGCTTTTGATCTACAACATAATTTGCAAAGGCAACTTAGACTATTGTTCATGATAAGTGAGTTTAACTAATCAAATTACTTATAACTCCCACTCAAATTGACATCCCTCTGGTCATCCGAGCGTGACATGATCCAAATCCACCAACCCAAGTCCGATCATCACGTGAGATGAGGTGGTGTCAATGGTGAACATCTTCATGTTGATCATATCTACTATATGACTCATGCTCGACCTTTCGGTCTTCCGTGTTCCGAGGCCATGTCTGTACATGCTAGGCTCGTCAAGTCTAACCCGAGTGTTCTGCATGTGCAAAACTGGCTTGCACCCGTTGTATGCGAACGTAGAGTCTATCACACCCGATCATCACGTGGTGCTTCGAAACGACAAACCTTCGCAACGGCGCACACTCGGGGGGAACACAATTTTATCTTGAAATTTTAGTGAGGGATCATCTTATAATGCTACCGTCGTTCTAAGCAAAATAAGATGCATAAAAGGATTAACATCACATGCAAATCATAAGTGACATGATATGGCCATCAACTCGTACTTTTGATCTCCATCTCCAAAGCACCGGCATGATCTCCATCGTCACCGGCGTAACACCATGATCCCCATCATCATGATCTCCATCATCGTGTCGCCATCGGGGTTGTCGCGCGCCCACCATGCTCTTACTACTATTGCTACCGTTTAGCGATAAAGTAAAGCATTACATAGCGCTTAATGATTGACACGCAGGTCATACAAAAATTAAAGACAACCCTATGGCTCCTGCCGGTTGCCGTATACATCGACATGCAAGTCGATATTAACTATTACAACATGATCATCTCATACATCAAATATATCTCATCATGTCTTTGGCCATATCATATCACATACATACCCTGCAAAAACAAGTTAGACGTCCTCTAATTTGTTGTTGCATGTTTTACGTGGCTGCTATGGGTATCTAGCAAGAACGCTTCTTACCTACGCAAAGCCACAACGGTGATATTTAAGTTGCTATTTAACCTTCTACAAGGATCGCCTTTGTCGAATCCGATTCAACTAAGGTGGGAGAGACAGACACCCGCTAGCCATCTTATGCAACAAAAGTCACATGTCTGTCGATGGAACCGGTCTCATGTACGAGGACATGTAAGGTTGGTCCGAGCCGCTTCATCCCACAATACCGCTGAATCAAGAAAAGACCAAGGAGGGAAGCAATCTAGACATCAACGCCCACAAACTCCTTTGTGTTCTACTCGTGATTGCATCTACGCAAAGACCTAGCTCATGATGCCACTGTTGGGGAACGTTGCATGGGAAACAAAAAATTTCCTAGGCTCACCAAGATCAATCTAAGGAGATGCATCTACGAGGGAAGAGTCGGATCCACATACCCTTGTAGATCGCTAAGCGGAAGCGTTGCTAGAACGCGGTTGATGGAGTCGTACTCGCGGCGATTCAAATCGCGGAAGATCCGATCTAGCGCCGAACGGACGGCGCCTCCGCGTTCAACACACGTACGGCTTGATGATGCCTTCACCTCCTCGATCCAGCGAGCGATGGTGAAGTAGCAACTCGAGTCCTCCGGCAGCACGACGGCGTGGTGGAGGTGGTGGTGGAGAAAACTCAGCAGGGCTTCGCCAAGCACTGCGGAGAAGAAGATATGCTACGAGGGAGAGGAGAGGCAGCGCCAAGGCATGTAGGGGTATGGCTGCCCTCTCTCCCCCTCTCTATATATAGGGGGAGGGGAGAAGTGGAGGCGCCCCTAGGGTTTCCCCTAGGGGGTGGCGGCCACAAGGGAGAGGGGGGGGGGCGGCTAGGGTTTGGGTGGCCCCCCCTAGGCGCCTTGCCCCCCAAGCCAGAGGGGGCCGGCTGCCCTAGGGGCGCCCCCACCCTCCTAGCTGCGTGGGAGGGCTGTGGGGGGGCGCACAACCCCTGTGTGGGCTTATGTGCCTCCCCCCTTTTGGCCCATGAGGCCCGCAACACTTGTCGGGACCCCCCGAAACTCCTTTCGGTAATCCGACGACTCCCCGGTGCTCCCCGGAACACTTCCGGACTCCGATTCCCATCATCCAATATATCAATCTTCATCCCCGGACCATTCCGGAGCTCCTCGTCACGTCCGTGATCTCATCCGGGACTCCGAACAACCTTCGGTTACCAACATAATGACTCGACTATACTTATATCATCACCAAACGTTAAGTGTGTAGACCCTGCGGGTTCGAGAACTATGCAGACATGACCGAGACACCTCTACGGTCAATAACCAATAGCGGGACCTGGATGCCCATATTGGTTCCCACATATTCTACGAAGATCTTATCGATTGAACCTCGATGTCAAGGATTCAGACAATCCCGTATATAGTTCCCTTTGTCTGTCGGTATGTTACTTGCCCGAGATTCGATCGACGGTATCTCTATACCTAGTTCAATCTCGTTACCGGCAAGTCTCTTTACTCGTTCCGTAATACAAGATCCTGTGATCAACTCATTGGTCACATTGCTTGCAAGCTCATTGTGATGTTGTATTACCGAGAGGGCCCTGAGATACCTCTCCGTCATACGGAGTGACAAATCCCAGTCTTGATCCATGCCAACTAAACAGACACCCTCGGAGATACCTGTAGAGCACCTTTATAGTCACCCAGTTACGTTGTGATGTTGGGTACACACAAGGTACTCTTCCGGTGTCAGTGAGTTGCATGATCTCATGGTCGTAGGAACATATACTTGACATGCAGAAAACAATAGCAATAGACTGACACGATCATATGCTACGTTTATCGTTTGGGTCTTGTCCATCACATCATTCTCCTAATGATGTGATCCCGTTATCAAATGACGACTCATGTCTATGGCTAGGAAACCGTAGCCATCTTTGATCAACGAGCTAGTCTAGTAGAGGCTCACTAGGGACACGGTGTTGTCTATGTATCCACACATGTATCTTAGTTTCCTATCAATACAATTCTAGCATGGATAATAAACGATTATCATGAACAAGGAAATATAATAATAACCAATTTATTATTGCCTCTAGGGCATATTTCCAACAGTGATCCCGTTATCAAATGACAACTCATGTCTATGACCTGGAAACCGCGGTCATCTTTGATCAACGAGCTAGTCCTGAAGAGGCTTACTAGGGACACAAAGTTTGTCTATTTATCCACACATGTATATGAGTTTCCAATCAATACAATTATAGCATGGATAATAAACGATTATCATGAACAAGGAAATATAATAATAACTCTTTTATTATTGCCTCTAGGGCATATTTCCAACAGTCTCCCACTTGCACTAGAGTCAATAATCTAGCATTACAAGGTAATGAATCTAACACCCATAGAGTCTTGGTGTTGATCATGCTTAGCCCGTGGAAGAGGCTTAGTCAACGGATCTGCAACATTCAAATCCGTGTGTACTTTGCAAATGCTTATGTCCTCCTCCTTGACTGAATCACGGATGGAATTGAAGCGTCGTTTTATGTGTCTGGTCCTCTTGTGAAACCTTGGTTCCTTGGCTAGAGCAATGGCACCAGTGTTGTCACAGAACAGAGTCATTGGGTTTAATGCACTAGGCACAACTCCAAGATCTGTCATGAACTCCTTCATCCAGACACCTTCCTTTGCCGCCTCCGAGGCAACTATGTACTCCGCTTCGCATGTAGAATCGGCTACCACGCTTTGCTTGGAACTGCACCAGCTTACCGCTCCCCCATTGAGAATATATACGTATCCGGTTTGAGACTTAGAGTCATCCGGAAAAGTGTCAAATCTTGCATCGACGTAACCCTTTACGACGAGCTCTTGATCACCTCCATAAACGAGAAACATTTCCTTAGTCCTTTTCAGGTACTTTAGGATATTCTTGACCGCTGTCCAGTGATCCATACCAGGATTACTTTGAAACCTTCCGGCCATACTTATGGCAAGGCTGACATCTGGTCTTGTGCACAGCATTGCATACATGATAGAGCCTATGGCTGAAGCATAGGGGACGACACTCATCTTTTCTCTATCTTCCGCAGTCACTGGGCATTGAGTCTTACTCAACCTTGTACCTTGCAATACCGGCAAGAACCCCTTCTTGGATTGATCCATTTTGAACTTCTTCAAAACTTTATCAAGGTATGTACTTTGTGAAAGTCCTATCAAGCGTCTTGATCTATCTCTATAGATCTTGATGCCCAATATGAAAGCAGCTTCACCGAGATCCTTCATTGAAAAACTCTTGTTCAAATACCCCTTCACGCTATCCAAAAATTCTATATTGTTTCCAATCAGCAATATGTCATCCACATATAATATTAGAAACGCTATAGAGCTCCCACTCACTTTCTTGTAAATACAAGCTTCTCCGTAAACTTGTACAAACCCAAACGCTTTGATCACCTCATCAAAGCGAAGATTCCAACTCCGAGATGCTTGCACCAGCCCATAAATGGAACGCTGGAGCTTGCATACTTTGTCAGCATTCTCTGGATCGACAAAACCTTCCGGTTGCATCATATACAACTCTTCCTTAAGAAAACCATTAAGGAACGCTGTTTTGACATCCATCTGCCAAATTTCATAATCGAAATATGCAGCTATTGCTAACATGATTCGGACGGATTTAAGCATCGCTACGGGTGAGAAAGTCTCATCGTAGTCAATTCCTTGAACTTGTGAAAAACCCTTTGCCACAAGTCGAGCTTTATACACAGTGACATTTCCGTCAGCGTCCGTCTTCCTCTTAAAAATCCATTTATTCTGAATGGCCTTCCGCCCTTCAGGTAATACTTCCAAAGTCCATACTTTGTTTTCATACATGGATCCCATCTCGGATTTCATGGCCTCTAACCATTTGTCGGAATCCGGGCCCACCATCGCTTCTCCATAGCTCGTAGGTTCACCGTTGTCTAACAACATGACCTCCAAGACAGGGTTACCATACCACTCAGGTGCAGTGCGTACCCTTGTCGACCTACGAGGTTCGGTAGTAACTTGATCAGAGGCTTCTTGATCATCATCATCGGCTTCCTCTTCAACCGCTGCAGGCTCCACAAAAACATCTTTCTGTGCTGTGCAACTCTCTGGTTGAAGCAGAGGTTCAATAACCTCATCAAGTTCTACCTTCCTCCCACTCAATTCATTCGAGAGAAACTCTTTCTCGAGAAAGGACCCGTTCTTAGCGACAAACACTTTTCCTTCGGATCTGAGATAGAAGGTGTACCCAACAGTTTCTTTTGGGTATCCTATGAAGACACATTTGTCCGCTTTGGGTTCGAGCTTTTCTGGCTGAAGCCTTTTGACATAAGCATCGCAACCCCAAACCTTGAGAAAAGACAACTTAGGTTTCTTACCAAACCATAGTTCATACGGTGTTGTCTCAACGGACTTAGATGGAGCCCTATTTAAAGTGAATGCAGCTGTCTCTAACGCATATCCCCAGAACGATAGTGGCAAATCGGCAAGAGACATCATAGAACGCACCATATCTAATAGGGTTCGATTACGACGTTCGGACACACCATTACGCTGTGGTGTTCCAGGTGGCGTCAACTGTGAAACAATTCCACATTTTCTTAAGTGATTGCCAAACTCATAACTCAGATACTCTCCCCCTCGATCAGATCGTAGGAATTTGATCTTCTTGTTACGATGATTCTCAACTTCACTCTGAAATTGCTTGAACTTTTCAAACGTTTCAGACTTATGCTTCATCAAGTAAATATACCCGTATCTACTCAAGTCGTCAGTGAAGGTGAGAAAGTAACGATATCCACCGCGCGCCGTGACACTCATCGGGCCACACACATCAGTATGTATGATTTCCAATAAGTCACTTGCCCGTTCCATTGTTCCTGAAAACGGGGTCCTTGTCATCTTGCCCATGAGGCACGGCTCGCATGTGTCAAGTGATTCAAAATCAAGAGACTCCAAAAGTCCATCAGCATGGAGCTTCCTCATGCGTTTTACGCCGATATGACCCAGACGGCAGTGCCACAAGAAAGTGGTAGTATCGCTAACTACTCTACATCTTTTGGCATCAATGTTATGAACATGTGTATCATCACTATCGAGATTCAATAAGAATAAACCCCTCACTTCGGGTGCATGACCATAAAAGATATTACCCATATAAATAGAACAACCTTTATTCTCTAATTTAAATGAGTAACCGTCTCGCAATAAACAAGATCCAGATATAATGTTCATGCTCAACGCAGGCACTAAATAACAATTATTCAGGTTCATAACTAATCCCGATGGTAATCGAAGAGCGAGCGTGCCGACGGCGATCACATCAACCTTGGAACCATTTCCCACGCGCATCGTCACTTCGTCCTTCGCCAGCCTCCGTTTATTCCGCAGTTCCTGTTTAGAGTTGCAAATGTGAGCAACCGAACCGGTATCAAATACCCAGGCCCTACAACGAGAGTTGGTAAGGTACACATCAATAACATGTATATCACATATACCTTGCTTGTTGTTGTTGTTGGCCCCCTTCTTGTCTGCCAGATACTTGGGGCAGTTCTGCTTCCAGTGGCCGTTCCCCTTGCAATAGAAACACTCAGTCTCTGGCTTGGGCCCAGCCTTGGGTTTCTTCACTGGATGAGCAACTGCTTTGCCACCCTTCTTAGAGTTACCCTTCTTGCCCTTGCCATTCTTCTTGAAACTGGTGGTTTTATTGACCATCAACACTTGATACTCCTTCTGGATGTCTGCCTCAGCGACTTTCAGCATCGAAAACAGCTCGGCGATGGTTTTGTTCATCCCTTGCATGTTATACTGCTGCACGAAGCTCTTGTAGCTAGGCGGGAGTGACTGGAGAATTCTGTCAATGATAGCCTCGTCCGGGAACACAAGTCCCAGATCAGCTATGCGGGTATAGTACCCAGACATCTTCAGTAAGTGCTCACTGACAGACGAATTCTCCTCCATCTTGCAAGCAAAGAATTTATCGGTGGTCTCATACCTCTCGATTTTGGCATTCTTTTCAAAGATGAACTTCAACTCCTGGAACATCTCATATGCTCCATGACGTTCAAAACGCCTTTGAAGTCCTCCTTCCAAGCTATACAACATAGCACACTGCACTATTGAGTAGTCATCCGAACGCGACTGCCAGGCGTTCATAACGTCCGCAGAGGCCTGAGGAGCGGGGGGGTTCACCTAGCGGTGCATTTAGGACATAAACCTTTTGGGCAGCTATGAGGATGATCCTCAGATTGCGGAGCCAGTCCGCAAAGTTGCTCCCATCATCTTTCAGTTTAGCTTTCTCTAGGAACGCATTAAAATTCAGGGGAGCTACTGCGCGAGCCATCTACAACAAAAGATTTGCAAAGACATTTTAGACTATTGTTCATGATAAGTGAGTTATTACCTAATCAAATTATTTATAACTCCCACTCAAATTGACATCCCTCTGGTCATTTGAGCGTGTCATGATCCAGATTCACCAACCCAAGTCCGATCATCACGTGAGATGAGGTGGTGTCAATGGTGAACATCTACATGTTGATCATATCTACTATATGACTCATGCTCGACCTTTCGATCTTCCGTGTTCCGAGGCCATGTCTGTACATGCTAGGCTCGTCAAGTCTAACCCGAGTGTTCTGCATGTGCAAAACTGGCTTGCACCCGTTGTATGTGAACGTAGAGTCTATCACACCCGATCATCACGTGGTGCTTCGAAACGACGAACCTTCGCAACGGCGCACACTCGGGGGGAACACAATTTTATCTTGAAATTTTAGTGAAGGATCATCTTATAATGCTACCGACGTCCTAAGCAAAATAAGATGCACAAAAGGATTAACATCACATGCAAATCATAAGTGACATGATATGGCCATCAACTCGTGCTTTTGATCTCCATCTCCAAAGCACCGGCATGATCTCCATCGTCACCGGCGCCACACCATGATCCCCATCATCATGATCTCCATCATCGTGTCGCCATCGGGGTTGTCGCGCGCCCACCATGCTCTTACTACTATTGCTACCGTTTAGCGATAAAGTAAAGCATTACAAAGCGCTTAATGATTGACACGCAGGTCATACAAAAATTAAAGACAACCCTATGGCTCCTGCCGGTTGCCGTATGCATCGACATGCAAGTTGATATTAACTATTACAACATGATCATCTCATACATCAAATATATTTCATCATGTCATTGGCCATATCATATCACATACATACCCTGCAAAAACAAGTTAGACGTCCTCTAATTTGTTGTTGCATGTTTTACGTGGCTGCTATGGGTATCTAGCAAGAACGCTTCTTACCTACGCAAAGCCACAACGGTGATATTTAAGTTGCTATTTAACCTTCTACAAGGACCGCCTTGTTCTGTTCCGATTCAACTAAGATAGGAGAGACAGACACCCGCCAGCCATCTTATGCAACAAAAGTCACATGTCTGTCGATGGAACCGGTCTCATGTACGTGGACATGTAAAGTTGGTCCGGGCCGCTTCATCCCATAATACCGCTGAATCAAGAAAGACTAAGGAGGGAAGCAATCTAAACATCAACGTCCACAAACCCTTTTGTGTTCTACTCGTGAAAGCATCTACGCAAGATCCTAGCTCTGATACCATTGTTGGGGAACGTTGCATGGGAAACAAAAAATTTTCCTACGTTCACCAAGATCAATCTAGGAGATGCATCTACGAGAGGAGAGTTGGATCCACATACCCTTGTAGATCGCTAAGCGGAAGCGTTCAAGAACGCGGTTGATGGAGTCGTACTCGCCGCGATTCAGATCGCCGAAGATCCTAGCACCGAAGCAACGGTGCCTCCGCGTTCTTCACACGTACAGCTCGGGGACGTCTCCTCCTTCTTGATCCAGCAAGGGGGAAGGAGAGGTTGATGGAGACACCGGCAGCACGACGGCGTGGTGGAGATGATGGTGGAGGATTCCTGCAGGGCTTCGCCAAGCACTGAGGAGTTCGCGAAGATGGATGTGGGAGAGGGAGGGCAGCGCCGAGGCACGAACGTGTGTGGCTGCCCTCCCTCTACATCTCTTTATATAGGGGGAGTAGAGGGGAGGGGGCGCCCTAGGGTTTACCCCTAGGGGCGGCGGCCAAGGGGAGGTGGGAGGGGGCGGCGCCCCAGGGTTAGGGTTCCCCCCCCCAAGTGCCTTGCCCCCCAAGCCTAGGGGGGTGCGGCAGCCCTAGGGGGGGCCAGCCCCCTTGGCGCATGAGGAGAGGGCCCAGGGGGGGCGCACAGCCCTATGAGGGCTGTTGTGTCCCCCTTTGTGGCCCATTAGGCCCGAAACTCTTTCCGGGACCCCGAAAACCCTTTTCGGTCATCCGCCGTCTTCCCGATACTCCTCGGAACACTTCCGGACTCCGAACACTCTCATCCTATATATCAATCTTCATCCCCGGACCATTCCGGAGACCCTCGTCACGTCCGGGATCTCATCCGGGACTCCGAACAACCTTCGGTAACCATGCACTGTTCTCACTAACAACCCTAGCGTCACCGAACCTTAAGTGTGTAGACCCTGCGGGTTCGGAAACTATGCAGACATGACCGAGACACTCCCAGGTCAATAACCAATAGCGGGATCTGGATACCCATATTGGTTCCCACACGTTCCTCGATGATCTCATCGGATGAACCACGATGTCAAGGATTCAGGCAATCCCGTATACAGTTCCCTTTGTCTCGTCGGTATGTTACTTGCCCGAGATTCGATCGTCGGTATCTCTATACCTAGTTCAATCTCGTTACCGGCAAGTCTCTTTACTCGTTACCGTAATACATAATCCCGTGACCAACTACTTAATCACTTTGAGCTCATTGAGATGATGTATTACCGAGTGGGCCCGGAGATACCTCTCCGTCACACGGAGTGACAAATCCCAGTCTCGATCCATGTCAACTCAACAGACACCTTCGGAGATACCTGTAGAGTACCTTTATAGTCACCCAGTTACGTTGCGACGTTTGGCACACACAAAGCACTCCTACGGTGTCAGTGAGATACATGATCTCATGGTCATAGGAACTTATACTTGACATGCAGAAAACTATAGCAATAACTGATACGATCAAAAGCTATGTTTAACGTTTGGGTCTCGTCCATCACATCATTCTCCTAATGATGTGATCCCGTTATCAAATGACAACTCATGTCTATGACCTGGAAACCGCGGTCATCTTTGATCAACGAGCTAGTCCTGAAGAGGCTTACTAGGGACACAAAGTTTGTCTATTTATCCACACATGTATATGAGTTTCCAATCAATACAATTATAGCATGGATAATAAACGATTATCATGAACAAGGAAATATAATAATAACTCTTTTATTATTGCCTCTAGGGCATATTTCCAACAGACAGGTCACCCTCTCCGACACTCCGGACAAGCTATCATGGCGTTGGTCTAGCTCCGGCTGCTACAGCGTGGGGACTTGCTACCAAGCCGTGTTCTCTGGATCCATCGAGGACCCCCACTGGCGCATCACTTGGCGATCGTGGGCGCCGTTACACATCAAATTCTTCATCTGGCTGGCCCTGCTCGGACGGTGCTGGACAGCCGACAGCCTCGCACGCCACAATCTACCCCACGAGCCCGCTTGTCGTCTCTACGATCAGGAGCCAGAGACGATGCAGCACCTCCCCGCGGGCTGCTCCTTCTCCGGCCAGATATGGCATGAGGTGCTCTCCTGGTGTCGCTCCACCGCCTCCATCCCAGCCCAAGACGACGAGTTCATCACCTGGTTGACCTCGGCACTTGCTGCCACTCCTCGCAGCCTTCGACGCGGACTCTCCTCCATCACCATCCTCACGGCATAGTGGCTTTGGAAGCACCGCACTGGATGTGTCATCAACGGCGACAACCCCTCTGTGAATCGCGCCTTCAACGACATTCGTGAGGAAGCGAGACTCTGGGCACGCGCGGGCGCCTCAGGATTGGCGCTAATCCTGCTAGAGACGTAGCCTAGGTCCGTACTGTTTGGCGCACACCCCCCTCCCCCGTGCGCCATGGTTGCCGGTTCATGCCATCTGTGCGCACATGCTCGGCGGCCACCACCCCATCTCTCCGTTAATGTGTTGTAAGTAACTACTGCTACCTTTCTACCTATCAATGCAATGATACGCAAGCCTTTTGCATATTCGCGAAAAAAATGTATTCTTAGGAAAAAATAAAATGAGATGCAAAAAATTGGAGCTAGAGAAACTTCCAAAAAATTTGTGTAACTTTTAATTTATCTCTTGCTCATATATCTTTCAGTTTACTCGATCTAATATACTTTGCTTAGGGAACCGAACCGCCTGCTAAAATATACTATTCACTAAAACATATAAATTATAATAATTCTGATATAAATAAAGGGTATAAAGATCAAGTGTTACATGTTGCTCACCCATTTAAAAAGGGTTCTAGCTTTGCCCTTAGTGAAATATGTTTTAATTTAACCAAGGCTACAAAAATAGCTACAAAATCATTTAGTGTTATACATGTTATACATATTAATATATTTTAAATACAGAACGAATAGTGTAGCTGTTTGTGATGATTTTATCGAGGTTATGGTGCCAAGTAGGATCACACTCAGTCTTTACAATATATTTAAACCAAATAACTACAATATATCTCCAAACCATACCTACAAGGTAATGTACAGGCGATTAGGTTTTCTCACCTCATGTTGGCGCCGGCATAGACCTGCCTCGTCTCCTTTGCCTGCGAGAGGGCTCCTCTCAGTTAATGGGTGTCTATTCGTACCTCGCAAAAGAAGGCGTCATGAAACTGGAAACATAACAGCGTTATCAAGACTTGATTTCCTAAGGCGGCACTCCTAAATATTATGCGGCCGAGTAGTTCTGTTTGGGCTACGTTGATGGACCCTATATTTACATTGATGAATCATTCACCCCGCCTTGACGTAGCCCTATACATGGTTACTTGATAGATACATATTTGTCATCAAATGTGAGTATATCCTTCTGTCCTATACATGGTTTCGAAAAAAAAGAGCATGGAAACATTCAATTGAGTATGAACGTGCTTATGACGGGTCAAATGCACAACTGAAGAAACCATACACGCTCTCGGACAATACAAATTATTTGCATCACAATTTTTTTTTGAAGCAAAATAGATCCTATTGTGGCCATGCTATAACCTCTCTAATCTAGTAGTCTACTTAGCTAAATTAAGCTATGTCATAGTTCTTAGTCAAAAGCTATCTATACTTGTTTTATCAATGAGAGTCATCAAACACACTGGAGAATTAATTTGAAGCTTATGTGTTGTTCCCAACTTCTTCATGGTTCATTAGCTCTGTTGAGTTCCTTTTCTCTGAGCACATTTCTCCATCCATTTCCTCCTTTAAGCTACTATTTTTGGGGAAAGCAAAGTTTAGAGTATGATGGAGAATACTGTTTCAAGAAAAACATGTACAAATCAAAATTCAGTACCATTGAAATTTGGCTGATCAATACAAAATATCTGTGAGGTGTGCATAAATATAATAGCAATGAATTATTTCTCAAAAAGTTCAGTCTGAGTACGCATTTGCAACTTGGAGTCCATGATCATATCTGCCATATGATATATCACATAATAGTGTGCCTACAGCTCTGCCACACAAATAAATCAACCAAAATATATGATACGTACTCCCTCCGTTCCAAATTAATCGTCGTGGTTTTAGTTCAAATTTTGAACTAAAACCACGACGAGTAATTTGGAACGGAGGGAGTACATACAAAGAGCCTGTAGTACTGGAAACTGAAAATACAACACTTACAAATATGTAACTCTGATCAATAGCAGAGCAACGTGAAGCGTTAGGCAGGGCCGCGACTTCCCCAACCCAAACGATTTCTTATTTCGATCACGTACATAGTAGTGGCCCTGCTGCGATGCACCTTGCGTTAGGAATTAGGTTCTACTTGACGCACGTTGCATGCACAAGCTCATATTCACGGATTGACACACACACGTAAATACGTAATGCTCTACTGCTAGCGTCGGCTGGTCTACTCAGAAGGATTCCAGAGGCTAGCATAGACCAGCCGACGCCTACGCATAGGCTCTCAAGCCCAGACCCCGTCACCGAGGAGACCACGAGGGACTCGGTTACTCGGGAGGCAGGAGGTGACGAGGAACTTTGCGCCATGTGCGCCGCTGGCGACTACCCTGGAGCTGAGGTGCAGGTGTTGGTTGTGGGGGCCAAGGGCGCATCGGGCATCAACATAGGCGGTGTTCATCGATGCCTCAATTGCATGAGCTCTAGCATGCTGGCCGCCGTCGTCGCAACCTGCGACGGCCCATAGATTGCACTACCAAAAAATCTGTATGATTGAGGCGATCTCACCGGCATGTCGTAGAGGTCTGGTGTGCAAGCTGTCGAGTTAGCAGTAGATTGCAGGGAGGCAGCGGTCTTGTTGATGTTAGCCCGTCATCGTTGTCATTTTGATCCAGAGCTCCATGGTCTCATCGAGCTGGAACTATTGTAGTGTCCGATCTGTTCAAAGATCCTGCTAGCACCTTCATGATTGTATCTCTCCTGTCCTCATGCATCCACCTGTCATGGTTCCAAGGGACGGACTTGCCCTTGGGCGCCATTATCGAGGTCGCGCGATGAGCCGATCTAGAGGAACAGAGCGACTGCAAACGGGTAGCCTGAGCAGCCATCACTGAGCTGGGGAGGCAGCCGTAGCTGCTCCTCAGATATGTCGTTGCCGTATGTCTTCCTTGTCATTTTTTTTACCTTTGCCAAAGCTGTTTGTGTAGCGTCCGTTGTTTTTTTATTGAATTTATTGGCTGGACGTAATAGGAGAACACAAGAGGGAGGACGAACAAACCAGGCTACTTTTAAAATTAAATCTCAGCCGTCAATATTTGTGGTTAAAACAAAATCGACGGGTATAAGGGGATGACGGATGGAGAACTATGAAAGCTTCCGTCATTTATTATTAGGTAAGGTATAGATAGATGGTGAAACTTTACGTAGTTTGACTTTGAACAATTCTTATATGCAGAGTAAAAAGGACCGGAGTGAGTACATGTATCCAATTCTCTAAAAAACTGATACTTCTAAATAATGGATACTTCTACCACAGATAGACAACTTGTTATTACAGTCCAAGTCATGGATCATATTGTTTTGTAAAGGAAGCTAGCCATTGATAATTCCAGCCAAGAAATTAAAATCGGCCATAAATGTAATCCTAACGCATGTGTGTTTTACAAGATTTGTGCTAATCTATAGGCAAAAAAGAAGCACGGATGATAACGAATTTAGAAGAAAATGTATCTAGCAGGTGATGAGGCATGAATTTCTAGAGGCAGGGATAGAAAGACGAGCCTTTTGGAACTTTTAAAAGGAGGTGCTAGGCAGTAAGTTCCCTACCAGACATTCCCGGATTCTCATCTGCCCTCCTCTCCTCTGCTTGAGTTGTTCTCTTTCTTGTTCTCGTGGAAGCTTTTTGCTCAGATTGACAATCTATTTTGTCTTTAATGGTTGGTTTGGGTAGTACGTAGTGGATAGTAGTACTGACAATTTTGGTTGGTGCTGTAGAGGAAGATGGCTGCGCAGGGAAACAACAGGAAGGAGAAGGTGCACTACATTTACTCATCCTCTCATGATTCAGTACAGTGCTACAAGAGGTCCGGGCGGCCGGCTCTGGAGACCATCCCGGACCAAATGCAGCAAGTATAATAATCCTTTATTGAATTCTCGCTTGTACAATTCTGCTGGTAGAAAATATGTATGGGCTTTATCTTCTGCGATGCAATTCTATGTTTATGTATTCTAGGGCTATTTTTTTTATGTCATGTGATTATGTATTAATTGATCTAGGTCATTTTTCTGTGATGCAATTATGTACATGTGGATTCAGGTTGGCTAAGTTCCTTGAGATGATTTGTTGTCCAGGGTAAATCCGCCTTAAATTTTTTGAGAGTGGTTTTTTTATCTTGGAGAAATACGGATCTTACAGATTTCTGCTAGATTTTATCATTCGAATATTTGGAATGAAAAAAAATCTTACCATGAATTTTCATCCAATCCCTCAACTAGTTAACATATGAGGGAAAACGATTCCTAAAACTAATACACCAAAAATACCGTTTCAGCCTTTGGGTCCATGATTGACAGAAACAGACACTGTAAATCCAGGTACTGTCTCATGATTGGGCGCAGCGGTGATGTCACCATCCTCAAGCGCCATGTTGCTGGAAGTGGACGAAATCAGGGTTTTGACCCTTTTGACAACCTTTAGCATGATCTGACCACGGTTTCAAAAACATTCACGATCTTACCTTTTCCTACCGGCATCGACCTTGGAGGTAGGGTATAACGGCCTGCTGCCAGGAACCTTGGCGGTAGGATGTTGGTCAACGTAGACGGTGCCGTCAGGCCATGCTGACGTGGTTGAATGCCTACCACCAAACTCACTGGTGGTATACCCTACCACCAGGATCGATGGTGGTAGGCCCCCGAGAGTTATGTGACTGACGCGACAGCTTGTGCGGCACCCACCCACCCATTCGCTCGAGTTCATCTTATTTTTTCGTCCCGAAATAGAGAGGATACTCCTCTCTTTTCCCCTCCACTACCCCCTTGGATCTCCTCCGTTTGGGCACCGTCTTGTCGGTCTTGGATATAAAACAACGAGGAAGGTGGACCCTAGTTCATCAAGTTGTTTGAATGTTTTGATTTAAAATTTGTTTAGAACAGATTTTAAGTAGTAATAGAGTGTGTGAAGAAATGTATGGGTAGATTTTATGGATATGTTGTAGTAGTTAATTTTTTCCCTTTGTATGGATGAACAAATTGTAAGGATATGTTGTAGTAGTTAATTTTTTCCCTTTGTATGGATGAACAAATTGTATGGATATGTTGGATTTGGTTATTTTTTTATTGTGTATGGATAGATGCATATTGAAATTTGTGAATGAATGCATATGTATTGATGAACAAGATTTGTCATTGTATATGTATGTATATATGGAAATTTGATGAATGGATGTATGTGTATGTATGGATATGTGGATATGATATTTATGCATAATATGTTGTGAATTGATAGATATAGGTTGCAATTTTTTCCCAATGTTTCCAATGTATATGGGCATATATATTCCAATTCATATGTATGAATGATGTTGTCAAATATGGCTGTTGTGAAATAATTCATTATATATGTCATTTGTATTAGGATGGGTGAGGCTGCCGACGATAGTTGTTCGTATGTTGGGTTTGACCCTGCTTTCGACAAAAGGCATTCTGGGCGTTTTATCGAGAATGGACAGGAAACATGCTTTGGCATCATCGTATTCATGTTATTGTAATTCTTTTTAAGTTGAAGGTTCTGACACATTTGTGCCATTATGACACACGCTGCCAATAGTGTGAATCAGGGGTCACACCAAGACATACCAGTTGGCATACGATGAGCGGTTTGAGCCTTATCTCGAGAGAGCTAGCCTCCTACCGTTAGTTCTGCAGTTCAAGTGTGTACCACCAGTGGTGAACCATACTGCTCTCACAGCCTGCTGGATCGCTGGCGGACGGAGATGCACAGTTTCCACCTTCCCTATGGGGAGATGACAGTCACCCTGGAGGACTTCGCGATGATTATTGGTCTTCCGCTCCACTGCGAGCCTCTCATTGGACGAGTGTGTAACAAGTTCTGGCGTGAGAGGGTTACCGGTCTCATTGGTGATTGCTCCCCCTCTCTTACCGCCTGGGGAAAGATGGACAACCGAACATCCAGTGTCCCATTCAAGTGGCTCCGTGAGAACAGGACGGGATGCCCACAAGGTGTGGAGGATGAGACGGTGGAGCAATACGCGTGGGCATACTTGTGGTATTTCCTATCCCAGGTACTTTTTGTAGACTGCTCTGGTGACATTGCGTCCTGTTTGTATCTTGACTTCCTGGTCGACTAGTACCGGAAGTACAGCTAGGGGTTCGCTAGTCTCGCCTACTTGTATCGTCAGGTAACAAGTTACTGCAATAATTATTTATAGATGTATTTATGTTTTTAAGAATTGTTCAAAGCTAATGATGACCTGGTTCTTATTGGCAGCTCGGCGAGGCGTGTATGAAAACCAGCGACATACCCGGTATGGGCGGATGTACTTGGGACCTCTTGGTATGGATGTGGGGCTGGTTGCCGGTTGGATGTCCTGAAAAAAATGGACCCCAGATGGCCTTTGGAAGGCCTTGAGGGAGAAGAAGCCAATTTTTTGACTACCCACTATGGCTTTCGCTTGGGACAGAGTCAAAATGTTCGGAGGAAAGCAAGAGGCCTTGTACAAGAGCTTCATCAATGAGATGGACAATCTCAAATACAATCAGGTATAGCATTTTGTAACTTTTTTTATGACCACTTTCCTGGAAGGCGTCGAAACATGGAGCCAACTCTTATGTAGGTTAACTGGACGCCATATTGGATAGTTAGGGATTTTCGACTGAATGCTATGTGTACGAGGGACAGAAATATTTGGTGGATTAGGTGTCCCCTCATGGCCTCATATGCATCTACACTGTCGAGTGACACCTACCACATTGTGTGGCATTGTACTTCAAAATGAGCCAACGCACCCCACTAGAGGAAGCTAGAGAGGGTGTCATGTAGCTTCATCGGTGAGCGACCTAACTTGTACTATATGTAGTATGTAATCTTAATTGTTTCTTAGGCTTTGTTGCCCTCATGCTAGGCAGCCAGAACCGGCAGATTTTCCCAAACGTAACAACTTAAACTTAGTTACCGTCCCTTTGCTAGAGTAACAACAACCGTGCATGTTGTCCTGGTCTCCGGCAGCACAAAGCACCGCCCCGATGATGTTGTGGAAGATTGTTGTGAACTCTAGTGGAGCGGCCACAAGATGATGGTCGCCGGTGACAAGGGTGCACATGACTAGATCCTTGCTCACATAGTCAATGAGGAGCACGCAACCATGGAGACACCTAAGGAGGTCAGTGTCGAGAAGGAACCAGCTAGGTGTGTCATGTTTGCAGAGGCAGCTGTACGGAGCGTCGAGAACGGAGGTGAAGACGATGTTGTCCCGGTAATCAAAAAACCGAGGAGGAGGGGTTTCCGGTGGTGTGCATAGAAGCTGCAGAGGAACCTAGGGTCCGTGGTGTAACGCCGCCACCGCTTACATACCGCGGAGGCACATGGGAGGGAGGATGGCTGCGGCGGAAGGGTTAGGAGGATCTCCATGAGAAGATCATCGCCATCCAGCAGGGAGTTGCTGCCGCGGCGGCATGCCATGTCGCCGCCCTTGCTCTAGCTCATGGCGGTGGGACGTACAAGGGAATCGGGAATTGGGGATGACAAACGCTGGGGAAAGGCAATGTTCGATTTGTTTTGGGCCGATCGATCTGGTTCCGAGAGACTATATTTACCTAATAATAAAGCACAGAGTGTTTCTGCCCATTCACCATCATCCAAATTACCCTCAAAGTTGGTCAGAATTACCCAACAATGCTATCCGTCGGTGGCAAAACCGATTCGTTTTTTATTAAGTTGTCGCGGTTCCATTTGGTTCACATGCAGCTATGCCCTCCCATTCTCACTAGCACACCAGCAGCCGAGTGGCTAGGGCGTCACTTCCCCATCGGGAAGACCAAGGTTTGATCCTAGCTGCCTTTTTCTGTCTTTTCTGCCCGATTTTCAATTGGTGTAAGATAGAGCTGCCTCGCTGCGCAGTTCAATTTTGGTCCAGCTATTTTTTTTTAATTTCTTTTTCATGGACTCGAGTACTTTTTAAAATACTCTAATCTTTTAAACACTAACTTCAAATTTACAATGTTATATATGGAAAATCGCTCAGAAAAATGTGTAGATTCTAAATATGACATTATCTTGCATGTTAATCATTTTTAAACTATGTTTTTTGTTGCACTGTTAATTAGTACTTTTATTTTCTATAAACCTATATATAACGTACATTTCTTACTCCAATATTTCGTACATCACTTATTAGCAGATTTCCATCCGTCATTTTGGTTCATTCCTATCGGCTTTGATTTTTTTGGCTCATTGGTTGAACTCCTCACACATAGGCAATGGGCCCAGCTCTCTACCCCATTGCTATTGAGCATTTTTCTGCAGGAGCCAACCATAGTCATTGTGCGATAAAAAAAATTGCCATAGAAAAAGTTAATTGATTCATGTGGTGTCAAACTCGAGACCTCAACCACAGTTTTGGAAGTTGCAACCAACTGAGCTGGCCTATGTATTATTCAGTTTGCGACCGTGATGTGCAACCAGGAAGCTGAGAGGCGCTATGTAACAAACTGGGTCGTTTCGCAAGAAGCGGGCATTTTTATTGATCTTCAAGTGTATGAAGAGATGGCATAAAATGCATTTAACAGAACACATATATTGATATATTTTTCACAACTTGATGCAAATTTCAAACATTGTTTCAACTTAAAAATAATGTCTTGGTACGGAAGATTTGAAAATTCAGCTCTTTAAGATCAAAATCATCATAGAAAAATTCTACCGAAAGTATTATATGTGTAGCATACTTCTTAATGTACCAGTTATATTAATTTCTATTAGATCTCAATGTGGGCCTCAGTACTATGGCCGGGTGGCACCATTCGATGTTGTTGTGCTGTGCTGATGGATATTTCGATAGACACGTCAATTATCTCTCTCGTTGCAACCCATGTACATATGTGCTAGTTATGTACTTATGTGTCTGTGTTGTGCGATCATTGATCTCTGCCATCCACATTCCATTGGCCGTATTTTCTTATCTTAGTAGTGTTGAGCTCCACCACAGCGAAACCCGGCCCAGTTTGACGAAGGCTCTTGCACCGCCGTGCAGTCACGATGAATCTATGAGTAGTATCGGGGGGTATGAATCATACAGAAGTTGGAATGTAGTAGGTTTAACACCAATATAAACAAATAATGAGTTCATTACAGTACCTTTGAGTGATGGTTTGTTTCCTTATACTAAAGGAGCTCACGAGATTTTTGGCAAAGTTTTGTGTTGTGAAGTTTTCAACTTTTGAGTATGGCTTTGATGGACTATGGAACAAAGAGTGGAAAGAGCCTAAATAGGGGTGCCCAAGGCAACCCAAGGTAAAATTAAAGGACAACCAAAAGCCTAATCTTGGGGATGCCTCGGGAAGGCATCCCCTCTTTCGTCTTCGTCTATTGGTAACTATACTTGAGACTATATTTTTATTCACCACATGATATGTGTTTTGCTTGGAGCGTCATGTATGATTTGAGTCTTTGCTTGTTAGTTTGCCACAATCATCCTTGATGGACACACCTTTTTAGAGAGATAAATATGATTTAGAATTTATTAGAATACTCTATGTGCTTCACTTATGGCTTTTGAGCTAGATAGTTCTGTTGTAGTGCTTCACTTATATCTTTTAGAGCACGGTGGTGGTTCTTTTTTGTAGAAATTGTTGATCTCTCATGCTTCACTTATATCCTTTTGAGAGTCTTTTAGAAAAGCATGGTAATGTGCTTTGGTTATAAAACTAGTCCTAATATGATAGGCATCCAAGATGGGTATAGTAAAAACTTTTATAAAAAGTGAATTGAATACTATGAGAAGTTGATACTTGATGATTGTTTTGAGATATGAGGATGGTAATATTAGAGTCATGCTAGTAGAGTAGTTGTGAATTTGAGAAATACTTGTGTTAAGGTTGCAACTCCCGTAGCATGCACGTATGGTAACCGTTGTGTGACAAATTTGAAGCATGAGGTATTTCATTGAGTGTCATCCTTTGTGTGGTGGTTGGGATCGCGCGATGGTTAATTCCTACCAACCCTTCCCCTAGGAGCATGCGTGTAGTACTTTGTTTTTATGACTTGTACATTTTTGCAATAAGTATGTGAGTTCTTTATGACTAATGTTAAGTCCATGGATTATACGCACTCTCACCCTTCCACCATTGCTAGCCTCTCTTGTACCGCGCAACTTTCGCTGGTACCATACACCCACCATATACCCTCCTCAAAACAGCCACCATACCTACCTATCATGGCATTTCCATAGCCATTCCGAGATATATTGCCATGCAACTTTCCACCGTTCCGTTTGCTATGACACGCTTCATCATTGTCATATTTCCATGCATGATCATGTAGTTGACATCCTATTCGTGGCTAGGCCACCATGCATAATTTTTCATACATGTCACTCTTGATTCATTGCACATCCCGCTACACCGCCGAAGGCATTCATATAGAGTCATACCTTGTTCTAGTATCGCGTTGTAATATCAAGTTGTAAATCAATATAAGTGTGATGATCATCATTATTAGAGCATTGTCCCAAAAAAAAAAGAAAAAAAAGACAAGAAGGTAAGGCCAAACAAGGCCCAAAAAAGGAAAAAAGAAAAGAAAAAGAAGTGGGGAAGAAAAGAAAAGGGACAATGCTATTATCTTTTTCCACACTTGTGCTTCAAAGTAGCACCATGATCTTCATGATAAAGAGTCTCTTCTTTAGTCACTTTCATATGCTAGTGGGAATTTTCATTATAGAACTTGGCTTGTATATTCCAACGATGGGCTTCCTGAAATGCCTTAGGTTTTCGTGAGCAAGCAAGTTGGATGCACACCCACTTAGTTTCTTTTGTTGAGCTTTCATACATTTACAGCTCTAGTGCATCCGTTGCATGGCAATCCCAACTCACTCACATTGATATCTATTGATGGGCATCTCCATAGCCCATTGATACGCCTAGTTGATGTGAGACCATCTTCCTCTTTTGTCTTCTCCACAACCACCACTCTATTCCACATAGTGCTATGTCCATGGCTCACGCTCATATATTGCGTGAAAGTTGAAATTTAAGTATGAAAAAATTTAAGTATGAAACAAGTGCTTGGCTGAAACCTGGGTTGTGCATGATTGGATTTTTGTGTGACGAAGATGGAGCATAGCCTAACTATATGATTTTGTAGGGATGAACTTTCTTTGGCCATGTTATTTTAAGAAGACATGATTGCTTTGTTAGTATGCTTGAAGTATTATTATTCTTATGTCAACATAGACTTTTTTTCTTGAATCTTTCGGATCTGAACATTCATTCCACAATTAAGAAATTACATTGAGAATTATGTTGGTTAGCATTCCACATCAAAAATTCTGTTTTTATCATTTACCTTGGGCATGCTTGATACGTCTCCAACGTATCTATAATTTTTGATTGTTCCATGCTATTATATATTCTGTTTTGGATGTTTAAAGGGCTTTATTATACACTTTTATATTATTTTTGGGACTAACCTACTAACCCAAGGCCCAGTGCAAATGATTCTTTTTTGCCTATTTCAATGTTTCGCGGAAAAGGGATATCAAACGGAATCCAAATGGAATGAAACCTCCGGGAGAGTTATTTTTGGAACCGTACATTCACAGAAAACTTGGAGTACACGCGAGGGAACGAGAAAGGCGGCCACGAGGGTCCAGGGCGCGCCCAGGGGGTGCAGGCGCGCCCTCCACTCTCGTGGGCCCCCTCTGGCTCCCCCGATGCCCTCCTTCCTCCTATATATATCCATGTGCCCTGAAAACATCGAGGCAATAGAGAAAACCCTAATTCCACCGCCGCAACCTTCTGTTCCCGTGAGATCCCATCTTGGGGCCTGTTCCGGAGCTCCGCCGGAGGGGGGATCGATCACGGAATGCTTCTACATCAACACCATAGCCTCACCAATGAGTTGTCAGTAGTTTACCACAGACCTTCGGGTGCATAGTTATTAGCTAGATGGCTTCTTCTCTCTTTCCGGTTCTATTCGATGTAATCTTCTGGCGGTGTGTTTGTCGAGATCCGATGAATTGTGGGTTTATGATCAAGATTATCTATGAACATTATTTGATTCTTTTCTGAAATCTTTTATGTATGATTATAATATACTTGCAAGTCTCTTCGAATTATTGGTTTGGTTTGTCCTACTAGATCTATAGTTCTTGCAATGGGAGAAGTGCTTGGCTTTGGGTTCAATCTTGCGGTGTCCTTTCCCAATGACAGTAGGGGCAGCAAGGCACGTATTGTATTGTTGCCATCGAGGATAAAAAGATGGGGTTTATATCATATTTCTTGAGTTTATCCCTCTACATCATGTCATCTTGCTTAAAGCATTAATCTGTTCTTTTGAACTTAATACTCTAGATGCATGCTGGAGAGCGGTCGATGTGTGGAGTAATAGTAGTAGATGCAGAATCGTTTCGGTCTACTTGTTACGGACGTGATGCCTATATATAATGATCATGCCTAGATATTCTCATAACTATGCGCTTTTCTATCAATGGCTCGACAGTAATTTGTTCACCCACCGTATAATTCTGCTATCATGAGAGAAGCTACTAGTGAAACCTATGGTCCTCGGGTCTATCTTTGTCATATTACTTTCCTGTCAACTAACCAATTTCTGTCGTCGTTGTTTATTAGCTTTATTTACCAAAAATACCAAAAAATACTATCCTATCCTATCTATCAGACCTCACTTTCGTAAGTGACCGTGAAGGGATTGGCAACCGCTTATCGCGTTGGCTGCGAAGTTCTTATTTGTTTGTGCAAGTGCGAGGGACTCGCGCGTGGTCTCCTACTTGACTGATACCTTGGTTCTCAAAAACTGATGGAAATACTTACGCTACTATGCTGCATCACCCTTTCCTCTTCGAGGGAATACAACGCAAGCTCGAGAAGTAGCAGGGTTTTACCTTAATGAACATTAGTAGTTGCGGATGCTTGCTAATAGTTCCAATAATAAGTGCATAGAATTCCAAGTCAAGGATGGCATGCTAGCAGTGGCCTCTCCCACATAAAACTTGCTATCGGTCTAGTAACATAGTCAATTGCTTAGGGACAATTTCGCAACTCCTACCACCACTTTTCCACACTCGCTATACTAACTTTATTGCTTATTTACCTAAACAGCCCCTAGTTTTATTTACATGCTCTTTATATTCTTGCAAACCTATCCCGTTACACCTATAAAGTACTTCTAGTTTTATACTTGTTAAAGGTAAAGCGAACATCAAGCTTGCATGGAGTTGTATCGGTGGTCCATAGAACTTGAGGGAATATTTGTTCTACCTTTAGCTCCTCGTTGGGTTTGATAGTCTTACTTATCGGAATAGGCTACAATTGAGCCCATATACTTGTGGGTTATCAGCTACTACAGGCTTCTGGCAAGAACCATTCTTACCTACGCATCAAAACCACAACGATTTTTTGTCAAGTATGTTGTTTTAACCTTAAACAAGGACCGACCATAGTCACATTCGATTCAACTAGAGTTGGAGAAACAAACACCCTCCAGCCACCTGTGTGCATAGCACGAACCAGTGTCATGAACGCGGTCATGTAATGTCGGTCTGGGCCGCTTCATGCAACAATACCGCCGAATCAAAGTAAGACGTTGGTGGTAAGCAGTATGACTATTATCGCCCACAACTCTTTGTGTTCTACTCGTGCAAATCATCTACGCATAAACCTGCCTCTGATACCATTGTTGGGGAATGTAGCATGCAATTTTTAAAAAATCCTATGCTCGCGCAAGATCTATCTAGGAGATGCATAAAACGAGATAGGGAGAGTGTGTCCACGTACCCTCGTAGACCGAAAGCGGAAGCATTATGTTAACACGGTTGACATAGTCGAACGTGTTCACGATCCAACCGATCCAAGAACTGAACGTATGGCTCCTTCGTGTTCAGCACACGTTCATCTCGATGACATCCCACGAACTCTTGATCCAGCAGAGGCTCGAGGGAGAGTGCCATCAGCACGACGGCGTGGCGACGGTGTTGGTGATTTGATCCGTGCAGGGCATCACCTAAGCACCACGACAATATGATCTGAGGTGTAATCTGTGGAGGGGGGCACCGCACACGGCCAAGAGAACTTGCGTTTCTTTGGGGTGCCCCCTGCCCTCCTATATAAAGGAGTACGAGGAGGAGGCCTGCCGGCCCTAGGGGGCGCGCTGCTACTTCTCGAGCTTGTGTTGTATTCCCTCAAAGAGGAAAGGGTGATGCAGCACAGTAGCATAAGTATATCCCTCAGTTTTTGAGAACCAAGGTATCAATCCAGTAGGAGACCACGCACGAGTCCCTCGCACCTGCACAAACAAATAAGAACCTCGCAGCTAACGTGATAAGGGGTTGTCAATCCCTTAACGGTCACTTACGAGAGTGAGATCTGATAGATATGATTGGATAATATTTTTGGTATTTTTGTTATATAAACAGAAAGTAAATAATGCAAAGTAAAGTAGATGGAAGATTAATATGATGAGAATAGACCCGGGGCCATAGGTTTCACTAGTGTCTTCTCTCATCATAGCAGAACTCTACGGTGGGTGAACAAATTCCTGTCGAGCAACTGATAGAAAAGCGCGTAGTTATGAGAATATCTAGGCATGATCATTGTATATATGCATCACGTCTGTGACAAGTAGACCGAAACAATTCTGCATCTACTACTATTACACTATACATCGACCGCTATCCAGCATGCATCTAGAGTATTAAGTTCAGAAGAACAGAGTAATGCCTTAAGCAAGATGACATGATGTAGAGGGATAAACTCAAGCAATATGATATAAACCCCATCTTTTTATCCTCGATGGCAACAATACTATACGTGCCTTGCTGCCCCTGCTGTCACTTGGAAAGGACACCGCAAGATTGAACCCAAAGTCAAGCACTTCTCCCATTGCAGGAACTATAGATCTAGTAGGGCAAACCAAACCAATAATTCGAAGAGACTTGCAAGGATATTATAATCATATATAAAAGATTTTAGAAAAGAATCCAATATTGTTCAAAGATAATCTTGATCATAAACCAACAATTCATCGGATCTCGACAAACACACCGCAAAAAGATTACATCGAATAGATCTCCTCGAAGATCGAGGAGAACATTGTATTGAGATCCAGGGAGAGAGAGAGAAGAAGCCATCTAGCTAATAACTATGGAGCCGAAGGTCTGTGGTAAACTACGCGCAACTCATCGGAGGAGCTATGGTGTTGATGTAGAAGCCCTCCGTGATCGATGCCCCCTCCGGTGAAGCTCCGGAACAGGCCTCAAGATGGGATCTCACGGGTACAGAAGGTTACGGCGGTGGAATTAGGGTTTCTTGGTGCTCCTCGATGTTTTCAGGGTATGTGGATATATATAGGAGGAAAATGTACGTCGGTGGAGCAATGTGGGGCCCACGAGGGTGGGGGCGCGCCTGCCCCGCCTAGGAGCGCCCTGCCCCTCGTGGGCACCATATTTCTTCTCTGGCTTGTACTCCAAGTTTCCCGTGAAGATATCATTCCAAAAATAACTCTCCCGAAGGTTTCATTCCATTTGGACTCCGTTTGATATTCCTTTTCTGCGAAACACTGAAATAGGCAAAAAAACAGCAATTTGCAGTAGGCCTTGGGTTAGTAGGTTAGTCCCAAAAATAATATAAAAGTGTATAATAAATCCCATTAAACATCCAAAACAGAATATATAATAGCATGGAACAATAAAAAATTATAGATACGTTGGATACGTTCGTATCATGCGCCAAGAGGGGAGTCCTACTAGGACTCCTAGTCCTAGTATGATTCCTCTTCAAGGAAGAGAGTGGGAAGGAAGGAGAGAGAGGGGGAGAAGGAAAGGGGGCGCTGCCCCCTTCCCCTAGTCCAATTCGGACTGCCATGGGGGGGGGGCCACCCCTTGCTGCCCTTTTCTCTTTCCACTAAGGCCCATGAAGGCCCATTAGTTCCCACGGGGGATTCTGATAACCCTCCGGCACTCCGATAGTTATTCGGTACCTCTCGGAACTCGTCCAATTTATCATTCTTTATATCTCGACCATTTTGAGACTCCTCGTTATGTCCCTGATCTCATCCGGGACTCCGAACAAACTTTGGTCACCAAAACACATAACTCATAATACAAATCGTCATCGAACGTTAAGCGTGTGGACCCTACGGGTTCAGGAACTATGTAGACATAACCGAGACACATCTCTGGTCAATAACCAATAGCGGAACCTAGATGCTCATATTGGCTCCTACATATTCTACGAAGATCTTTATCGATCAAACCGCATAACAACATACGTTGTTTCATTTGTCATTGCTATGTTACTTGCCCGAGATTCGATCATCGGTATCATCATACCTAGTTCAATCTCGTTACTGCCAAGTCTCTTTACTTATTCTGTAATACATCATCTCATGACTAACTCATTATCTCTTTGCTTGCAAGGCTTATTATGATGTGTATTACCGCGAAGGCCCAGAGATACCTCTCCGACACTCAGAGTGACAAATCCTATTCTCGATCTATGCCAACTCAACAAACAACTTTGGAGACACCTGTAGAGTATTTTTATAATCACCCAGTTATATTGTGACGTTTGATAGCACAAAAGGTGTTCCTCCGGTATCCGGGAGTTGCATAATCTCATAGTCAGAGGAACATGTATAAGTCATGAAGAAAGCAATAGCAATAAAACTAAACAATCATTATGCTAAGCTAACGGATGGGTCTTGAACATCACATCATTCTCCTAATGATGTGATCCCGTTCATCAAATTACAACACATGTCTATGGTTAGGAAACTTAACCATCTTTGATTAACGAGCTAGTCTAGTAGAGGCATACTCGGCACACTCTATTTTGTATATGTATTCACACCTGTATCAAGTTTCCAGTTAATACAAATCTAGCATGAATAAAAGACATTTATCATGATATATAAGGAATTATAAATAACAACTTTATTATTGCCTTGAGGGCATATTTCCTTCAAGTTACCTCTTCACCATCTGCGTGGCTGGCTTCCGCCTGATAGCAATCAGTGTCAATAAGATATACAAAAAAGGAGCTAAGAGAGTCAAGTTCTACATCTCACTCATCCTCCATAGCTAATGGATCAATTGCATCTGTCTTTTTCTTGGCAGGCTTCTTTTTGGTCCTGTCCTTTTTTGTTGGTTTATCCTGGAGTTTCTTGTTCCAAGTGGAGGAATCAACCTGGAGAAATCAAGTGACAATGAGAAGACAGCCTATGGAGTTAACTATTAAATTGGAAATTGCTGAACGTACATATAGCTGGAGGCTTGATAAGGGTGTTGAAGGGAGCCAACCCCGTTTGGCTACAAGTTGCCAAACTCTCATTAAGAAGTGTTTTGGTCATTTTGTTGATTGCATCATCGTCCAGTTTTATTTGACAGTGACGCTGTGGATCGTTGAGATCGCCGGTATATTTGCACACTAAAGCGGACCGGTGGCTCAGAGGCAAAATTCTCCAGGCGACCCAGCATCGGACTAGATCAACTCCGGTCAACTCGTTGGCCATTAAAGCCCTTGTCTTTGAAAAGATTGGCATATTGTTAGCTCGCTCTTGAGTGTTGATCCGGTCTGGGAGGGGATGTCTTGAACTAAGCCGGTTTTCACGAAAACCAGGTAGTGGATTTTCACCAGCTGGGGATGTATCTTGGCAGTAAAAACCAAGTTTGGTTCCAGTCCTTCAGATGACTGGGACGTGCGGCTGTAGGAAAGACAACTTATTTCCATCTTTGAATAGAGATTCCGCCAAGCTCTAAGATGGGTCCATCTGTGAACTCTGTCTGGCGGTTCAAATAATAAAACTCTCTGAACAAATCCACAGTGGGTTCTTCTTGAAGGTATACTTCAGAGAAAACTTGGTACTTGCTGATATTGGGGGCACAGTTGCGTCCAATGTCTTGAGGGTGAAGTTGAAAGAAGTTCAACACGTCACAGAAAAACTTTGAGCCGCGTGGGGAAAAGCCCCGGAGCATATTATCAGCAAAAACTATGAACTCACCTTCCTTTTGAGCGGGTATGGCCTCATTCCCCGGAGCTCCCCAGTGAATAATATTTTGGGCGGCAAAGACACCTACTTGGGCATATTCTGTGGGATTGCTCCGTAACAGTGGAGGCGACCCAGTTGCATGAAGTGACGGTTGATACGTCTCCAACGTATCTATAAATTTTTATTGTTCCATGCTATTATATTAGCCATCTAGGATGTCTTATATGCATTTATATGCTATTTTATATTATTTTTGGGACTAACCTATTAACCTAGATCCCAGTGCCAATTTCTGTTTGTAATGGATTGAGTTTTCCCTTTGAAGTTATCGTATCAGATTGAGTCTTTAAGGATTTGAGAACACTTGATGTATGTCTTGCATGTGCTTATGTGTGGTGACAATGGGATATCACGTGAAATACTTGATGTATGTTTTGGTGATCAACTTGCGGGTTCAGTGACCTTGGTGAACTTATGCATAGGGGTTGGCACACGTTTTCTCCTTGACTCTCCGGTAGAAACTTTTGGGCACTCTTTGAAGTTCTTTGTGCTGGTTGAATACATGAATCTGAGATTGTGGGATGCATATCATATAATCATCCCCATAGATACTTGAGGTGACAATGGACTATCTAGGTGACATTAGGGTTTTGGTTGATGTGTGTCTTAAGGTGTTATTCTAGTATGAACTCTAGGATAGATTGAACGGAAAGAATAGCTTCATGTTATTTTACTACGGACTCTTGAATAGATCGATTAGAAAGAATAATTTTGAGGTGGTTTCATACCCTAACATAATCTCTTTGTTTGTTCTCTGCTATTAGTGACTTTGGAGTGACTCTTTGTTGCATGCTGAGGGATAGATATATGAACCAATTATGTTATTATTGTTGAGAGAACATACACTACTGAAAGTATGAACCCTAGGCCTTGTTTCAAAGCATTGCAATACCGTTTGTGCTCATTTTTATCATTAGTTACCTTGCTGTTTTTATATTTTCATATTACAAAAACCTATATCTACCATCCATATTGCACTTGTATCACCATCTATTCGCTGAACTAGTGCACCCATATAATTTAGACACAATGTACTCTTTGTTATTTGGTTGTAGGGTTGTTTGAGAGAGACCATCTTAATCCTACGCCTCCCACGGATTGGTAAAGCTTAGGTCATCCAATTGAGGGAAATTTGCTACTGTCCTACAAACCTCTGCACTTGGAGGCCCAACAACGTCTACAAGAAGACGGTTGCGTAGTTGACTTCAACGGTTTTTGTCATGGTTGGTTGATGAAAAGCCTAGAAAAAGAAATCTTGTCGGGTTAAGTTTATGATGTGAAGCCGCCCAGTGATCGAAAAGGGCATCGGGCAAGATCGATTCGTATGCATAGAATACAGTTGTCGGTAAGTCAATGTCGGAAGTTGTATGGATCAGTTGCATGATTTTGGATCTACATCAGTTCAGAAAATAAAATAACTCCTAAACCTAAGGTTGCGGCAGAGGGAGAACTCATGTGCTCATATGGGATTTGGTACAGAAAGGGGACCTTCTACGATTGGAAAGGGGTGTTACAACTACTGCCGCTCAACTTCAGTGTTGTCTTCAGATCAAACTATGCGTTTTAAAGACAAAAATGACGAATGATGAAGAACACCGATGGACAGCCGAAACCCTAATCCAGATCTGTTATGAGGAAAGGTGAGTACTTACTGATACTGATGAACAGCGGAGTTCCGCCGCAGGTTTCTGGTCCATTCAGGTCGATGCAGCGGCCGCAGTTGGTGCTGTTGGCGAAGGACGCGACGGCGGAGCTCGGTTGCAGCGGGGTCGCAAGGAAGAAGATGTGAGCACAGGGGTAAAACTAAAAAGATGGGCCCCCTGTTCCTATTTATAAGGAGGTGACTAGACGGCATGCGCGGGAATCGAGGAGGCCGATAATGATTATATGGCTATATGGATGACTCGATTCTCAGGAAGTCTATTAAGATAGATCTGTTGAGATCTCGTAGGCTTTGTGCGAAGTTCATGCGGATGAAGTCATGGCAGGTTACCACGGTTCTGTGAGGTGACGTCATGGTGGGTTATAGCGAATTGATAAGGTATTAATAATGCAAGATTCTGCCAAGTCAAGTGGTGAAGATAGATGTGAACAAGTTCAAATCAACTTGGGGCCCAATGTTGAGGATATAACTACTAGGTATGACCCACCCAGGAGGGGCTGGGTAATACCATTGGCGACTTAAAGATGAAGAGGCCCGATAAGGTCCAAGAAGATATGAAGATGGCGGTTTATAGAGCAAGCCTATTGAAGGCCCAAGACCTGGAGGCGACTCTATGGCCCGGAGGTGTGAACCTTCAGGCGATGACTTGCTTTGTAAGGCAAGTTTAGTTAGAAACTGAGCCGGTCACGTCTGTGTGAGCCGGCCGGGACTATGTAAGCCGCCGGATATCAACCTGTATATAAAGGGGTGACCCGGCGGGGGGTTAACTGAGGAAAACAATCGTTCAAGAGCTAGGTCAACCGTATTTTTGCTCCCTGGTAATCGAGACTCGAGCAATACAACTAAAAGCAGGAGTATGCATTTACCTCCACTGCGAGGGGTTGAAACCTGGGTAAACTCCCTATGTCCTTTGTCCCGTTCAACCCCTTTAAGCTAACCTAGTTGAGATGGCTCCACACCTAAGTCCTTTTGCTAGGACATCTACCGTGACAAAACCACGACATCCGCAATACATCAAGATTGTGCATCTCAAGAACACGAGAGAGAGAGAGAGAGAGAGAGAGAGAGAGAGAGACATTAAACACATAGCTACTGGTACAAACCCTCAGCCCCGAGGGTGGACTACTCCCTCCTCATCATGGTGGCCGCTGGGATGATGAAGATGGCCAACGGTGATGATTTCCCCCACCGGTGGAGTACCGGAGAAGGTCTCTAGATTGGGTCTCATGGATACAGAAGCCTGCGGGGTTTGGAACAAAATTTCATCGACTCCCTTAGGGTTTTTGGAATATTTGAGAATTTATAGAGCGAAGAGGCGGTGCAGGAGGCCAACGAGGTGGGCACAACCCACCTGGGCATGTCTGGGCCTCCTCGTGCGCCCAGGTGTCTTATGCTCACATCGGGCCTCCCCTCTGGTTCTTCTTTGGCTCACTAGGTGTCTTCTGGTCTAGAAAAAATCACCAAAAAATTTCACTTTGTTTGGACTCCGTTTGATATTGATTTTCTGCGTTGGTAATACAAGCAAAAAACAACAACTGGCACTGGGCACTATGTCAATAGGTTAGTCCCAAAAAATAATATAAAATGACTATAAATAGTTGTAAAACATCCAAGAATGATAATATAACAGCAGGGAACAATAAAAATTTATAGATATGTTAGAGACGTATCTGTATCCATTTAGTTTAATTCCACGTTAGGATAAAGCCAAATTTGTAAAAGTTCAGAACGCTTATTCCCACATGAATAAGCAACATGTAGGTCGTTTTATGGAACAATGTGACTAGTACACACAATAAGATGCAAACGAGGAAAAGCTATGAACGGGTCGACGACCGGCTTTGCTTATGTTGACACATCCATACTCGGTGTTTTACCTTTGAGGCATCACTGAGAGCTTATTCCCACATTGAACTTAGGTGAAAACCCCGAGTTCTACTCATTGGACACACCAACTTTGTGAAAGATGGCCTACTATTGTTTTTTAGTGTGATCGTTAAACTGACAATGCCTTGTGTTCTTTTCAGTGACGGCGTTATCCACACAACCAAAACAATATCACCAGATCAGTGACGGCGTTTTCACAATGTATTTAGTGGGTCTTGTAAATATGTTTTGTTAAGTAAAACATTATGTCTTAATACAAGACTATGTGACTTTGTGCAGATGAGAGCATAGTTTGTAAGATCTTATTTGGGATGGTGCAAGGAACCTTCTCTGCATGAGATATCTCTTACCGTCAATTCACATCTTGTATCCTCCTTCATGTCTCTATAAGGGATATCAAATATTGAAGACTTCAGTGTAGTTTCTTGAAAAGATTCATTTTTAGCAAGTTTGTCCTTTTCGATAAAAAGAATATTTCTAGAAAATTAGATTATTGAGGGACTGTCAAGAAAAACTTGCATACACTTTCCTAAAATATCCAATGGGTCTATTTAAGCATGCCTAACCCTAAATCCCCACCCATGCCTCCCACTTCCCTAATCCGCCTCCGCCTCCGCCGCCAGCCCTCTCACACAACCCTCAATTCTCTCTAGAGACTATAATCACCGTATGGTCTCTACATCTTCGATGATACCATACCTTGCCAGCATTAGGCGCCATGCCGATTGTCCGATGACCACCTCGCCAACTGACCGCCTCCTGTCGCCCATTGTCAATTTATTGCGAGTTGTAAGCCTTGATCCATTCCTCCTAGTTTGAGCTTTGAGCTTCACAAGAATCCATGGCGCAATCCATCGGATTTAGATAGCTGGAAACACTCTCAAAACACATCGCTTCCTGTCATCGTTGCTCTCTAGATCTAATACGGGCCTCGACGGATACCCATGGTGTAGATCTCATGACAAAGATGGATCACGATACTCAACCAGATTCCTGCAGATCTGGGAGACCGGGCACGACATATAAGGTACCTTCTTAGCAAATCCAATAAGTGTTAGCAAAATCATCCATTGAGAAGATATCTCACAAGTTTAACTAGAGGTGATTGCAGGCTACCAGATCTAAATATGACGACACCATTGGCTCTCATTGCTACACAACTCTATTTTGTATAATCACTGCTCACTAGAGCTATGGCGGTGGGCCTGAAGTGCATCCCCATTGCATAAATCTAACGATGTAAATGGATCATGACACCCAACAGGATTAACTCAAGGCTGCAAGATCAAGCATGATAGATGAGGTATGTAATTAATTAGTGCTACAACATTCCAGAATCATGGATTGAACAAAATCGTTGTCCTCGTCTTGTGATGAGGCAATCACATGCCACCATATCTTTATATGGCAACGTCCTCGACTAGCATGGATCATGATGCCTGCCGAGATGAGCTAAAAAATATGAAATAGATACTGATAGACCATGTACCTAGCTACTTATTACTCACTCCATCCTACAATATAAGATGTTACTACAGGAAACATAGGAGGGAGGGGATAAATTTTCTCTTTTACAGGTCAGATATCTGGGAGCAGCCATGGATAGAGCACCTTCAACCAAGATTAGGAAAGTCTTGATTTTTTTCAAATGAACACCCTTCTAAAATATTTATATTAGCATGTTCGATTGCTTTATGCCGAGTAAGTATAGATCACTCTCCTTTTTCTTAGAGATTACTCACTCATCATTACAATTTTCAAAGCATTTTATATGGATATGATGTAAGTTGTTGGGAGATGCTTAAGGTAGTCCATGACTCTTTTATGTCTTACTAGCTAATTGGCTGTTGTGTTACACCTGAAGGCATACATATTCTAATGGTTCAACACTAGTCTTGTCTGATATATACCATTCTAGATTTCGGTAAAATTTGATTTGAGTATGTGTAGGGGAATGCAAGAAAAGTTTTGATTTAGTTGATATTTTAGTAAGGTTTGATTTGATTTGGCTATTACTAGGGGAGGGCAAGGGAAGTTTTCATTTAGTTAAGATTATGGTAAGATTTGATTTCATTTCATTTCATTGAGTTAATGCATGACATAGTTTTGGTAAGATTTGATTGAGTTAATGTAAGACATGGTTTCCAATAAAATCAAGGAAAGTAATGATTGCATTTAGATTATTTCAAACCAAGGAGGGAGGGGCGTCGAGTGAAAAAAGGAAACATAGGAGGGAGGGGTGAGGAGAATGTATCAACTCTCCTTAATAACATTAAGATAATAATAATAATAATAATAATAATAATAATAATAATAATAATAATAATAATAATAATAATAATAATAATAATAATAATAATAATAATAATAATAATAATAGCGACTAGTGATTTGTGATTTTTGAAGTTTGTACTATGATCCTTATGATAAAAATGAGACACGTATTACCATGCAAAAAAGTTACTTTGGGCCCTCTCCTCACCAAAACCTTTTTAAATCCTTAGTGAAAGACATTGCGAGAAATCAATATTATTAATAACATATATACTCCTTTGTTAGCATATCATGCGACCATAGCTAGTTCAATCAAGGGAACTGAAGAATTTGATGACTATTCATAGACACATATCGTACCCTGTGAACCTGTCTCTACATATACTCTCGTCTGACAATGGAATAGTCAGCTTTCATAGGATTAGATAGGTTTGTGTTTTTCATAGTTTGTTAAACAAAACAATCTTCTGGGCGTTATTTCTTGTTTTTTATAGACAAATCACTTCATGTGGGACTAAGTTGTCTCTGGTAACCAATTATTTTGAATAAATCTTCTTATTTTTCCGATAGACTATAGAGATTTCAAGATAGTTTCTAAAATTTACCTTTCAACCATATAGAGTAAAAGTTCTTACCATGATTCACTAGTTAGGGGGTCCTCCCAATAGGACAATACTGTACGAAGCCTCCTCACTAGTTATGGGGTCCTCCCACATGGAAAATTCACTTTAAGCATTTTTCATTCCACGGATTTGAATGATAAAATCAAGCAGAAATTTCTAAGATCAGTATTTCTTCAAGACAAAAAAAATAAGGCTAGGTAGCAAATAACAAGTTGTCTATCTATGGTAGAAGTATCCATTATTCATATGTATCAATTCCTTAGAGAATTGGATACATATACCTAGCAAAGATAATTTGTCCATGTGACTAATCAGGGTGTTCTGTAGAAGTAGCCGTTGATAATTCCAAGAAAGAAATAAAATCTTACCAGAAGTTACAACACTGCTAATCTATATGAAAAAGAAACACACAAGCGCAAGTAAATTTAGAACAAAATACATCTTGCTCTAGTACTGATGAATTCATAGTCAAGAACGGAAAGGCAAGAATTCTGGGACTTTGAAAGAAGTTGCTAGGCAGCATGTTTCTCACCGGGCATTGCCCGATTATGCTGGCCAGCCCACCTCTTCACCGCCTAAGTTGTTATCTTCCATGGGGGGCAGAACAGACGTTTCATGTTCAGGTTGCCATTTTGTCTCCTCTTTTTGTTTGGTTGAGCAGTGGATACTAGTAGCAGTAGTAACAAGTTTGGTTGGAGTTGATGTGGAATCCTCGTTTCGTGGTTGAAACTCCGGTAGATGGCTGCCTAGCAGAACAAGCGGAAGGAAAATATGCGCTGCACGGATTCATTGTTGCAGGACTCAGTATGGTCCTACAAGAGGCCCCGACAGCATGCTCCAGAGTCAGGGTGGACACGGTCCGGGCCGGTCCGGTCCCTGACCGAGCCACCATTTGGACCGGCCGCCGGCGGACCGGACCGGACCGGACCGAGCCGTGCGGCGGTCCTCTTTTCCTGGACCGGACCGGCGGAGGAAAAGCTCGGGCCGGACCGAGAGGACCGGCGGCGGCGGCGAGGTCATGACCACAGCAGCCGCGAGAGACAACTCCTGCGAGTTCCTGGACACGGTCGAGAACGACGATGGTTCACACATGGCAGCAATGGGACGCGGCGGCGCTGGACGGGCCGCGAGTGTTACATGCGCACGTTTGTTCTTTAGCAGATTTTCCGCTACATGCAAGCAATTTAACGCATGCATGAGTCAACGATTTTGTGCGTACTGGCCTTGCCGTTATTAGAGGATCAAGTTTTACGTGGAGTTCGTCGTGGGGCGATGCCGTAATTGATGGAACAAACCTCGTTTCTCTGTTGAACGAAAAGAAGGAAAGCAAGCAACGGCCCACGATTTTCTGTGTACAGGCGGGGCAACCACGACCCACGATCACCACCACATGCAACTAGTGTTTTGGGGGGCTTCTTCATCAGGGTCTGCCGCTGCTGAAAATACGGAAGATTCTGAAAATATTGATGATTCTGACGAAACTGAACCGTGATTGCACATACAGATTGGGTAAGCATCTTACGTAGGAATAGGAGTTTCCTTGAGTTTTCTGTTCGATTGAATAAAAGGAAACAACATTGTGGACGAAAGGGAAACGGCAGCGTCGAGTTAGTCGTGGGATGGTGCCGTGATTATCGGATCTAATCCCGTTTCTCTTGTCCTTTCTCTTTTTTGTTGGACTGAATAATAGGAAAGAAACTTGAGCGCGTGACCAGAGTCTTCTACCTCTCGCCCCTATCTCTTCAGTTGACGGAAACAACGACGGGGCGGGGCATGGCCAGTGCGTCGCCGGCGGCTGCGACGTCGAGGACGATCTGCAGCTTCGGTCCGCTCGGTTGGACCGGTTAAAGACCGGACCGGACCGAGTAAATTTCGGGCTGAAATTTAGGGACCGGACCGGCCAATTTCTTCAACGGGCCAGGACCGATCGGTCCGGTCTACAACGGGCCACGAGCGGGCCGAAAAGCCCGCTCGCTCCGTCCAGGCTGACTCCAGAGTAGGTATAAGTACAATACTTTATCAGATTGTGGTTGTAGGATTTTGCTGGTAGATACGTTTGATGGGATTTTTCTTCTTTGATGCAGTTCTGTGTTAATGGATTCTAGAGATAGTTTTCCTATGATATTATTGTGTATTTATGGATTAGCATATGACTGGGTTGTCTCTGTGATGGGATTCTACAACAATGCGTTAGAGTTGGGCAAAATTTCCTATGAGGACGATATGTTGTTCTTGGTGAATATGCCTTGATATCTTTCTCTGGACTACAAATCTTACATATTTCTACTAGATTAACTCTATGATTCAGCTCCATCGAATGCAAAAAAGGTTCACCATGAAATGTCATCTATTTCCTAAACTTGTTAACATTTTGCAAGAAAATAATTAGCAGAAAAAATATATAAAATTCTTGTGTTGTATGCATTTCATACTTTGGCTCCAACTCTACCCTTTTCTTTCAAGTTATCGTGGCATTGCTATTTTGAATATTTCATGCGAAATTATGACATACCTCACCTGTACAACTATCTAACACTCTTCAGTTTTGCAGAATGCACATGGTTCCTTGAAAATTAGGGATAGGACGGGATGGGAACATGGTTCATGATTGACGGAAGCAGACGGTGGAAGTCTAGGTACTGCTACATGATTGGGTGCAGCGGTGGTGTCACCAGCCTCAACCACCATGTTGCCGATGGCAGTGGCTGTCTAAGGGCATGTCCATCTCCTCCCAAAGATGTTTCCAATTAGATGAAACATTAATTTGTTAGACAGTATGAGGAAGAAACCACATAAGTTGTTGTGCAGCTGGCCATGGCCACAACCTCTGAGTCCAAGAACTCTATACCCTTGACCATAGGTGTACTATGCTCCACACTAAGCGATTTGACAGAAGGTTCCACGATAAGAGGAATACACTATCTTCCTCGTAGTCTGTCTCAATATCGTGAGGTATCATGGAACCTTCCGTCGAATCGCTAAGTGTGGAGCATAGTACACCTATGGTCAAGGGTACAGAGTTCTTGGACTCAGAGGTTGTGTCCATAGCCGGTTGCACAACATCCCCTTTTTTTGTCGGCCACTTACGTGGTTTCCGCCTCGTACTGTCCGACTAACATTTCATCTCATAGGCGACATTTTTGGGAGCATATGGGCACACCCTTACCCTGCCACTGCGATTAGCAACATGGTGCTTGAGGCTGGTGACACCACCTTTGCGCCCAATCATTTAGCAGTACCTACATTTTCCACCATCTTCTTCCATCAATCCTGATAACATGTTGCCATCCCATTCTATCCCTAAGTTTCAAGGAACCATGTACATTCTGCAAAACTAAAGATTCTTAGATAGTAGTACAGGTGAGGTCTGTCATTTTTTTGCATGACATATTCAAAATAGCAAGGCCATCATAACTTGAAAGAAAAGGGCAGAGTTCGAGCCAAAGTATGAAATACATATATACAACACAAGATTTTTATCTTTTTGTTCTGCTAATTATTTTCCTTCAAAATATTAACAAGTTCAGGAAATAGATGACGATACATGGTAAGCTTTTTTTCCATTCCACGTAGCTGAATCATAAAATCTAGCAGAAATATGTAAGATTTGTAGTCCAGAGAAAGAAATTAATGCAGATTTACCAAGAACAACAGATCATCCTCACTAGAAATTTAGCCCAACTCGAAGGCATTGGTGCATAATTGCATCAGAGAGACAACCTAGTCCTATGCTAATCCATTAATTTACAATCATATCACAGAAAAACTAACCCTAGAATTCAATAGCACGGTACTGCATCAAAGCAGGTAAATCCCATATAGCTTATCTGTAAGCAGAATCCTACAACCATAATCTGATAAAGTATTATACTTATACCTACTCTTGGGCTGGCTGCAGGGGCCTCTTGTAGGACCGTACTGAATCCTCGAACAGCGAATCCATGCAGTGCATCTTCGCCTTCCCTTGTTCCTCTAGGCAGCCATCTACTAGAGTTTTGACCAAGAAACTAGGATTCTGCGTCAACTCAAATCGAACTTGTTACTACTGCTGCTAATATCCACTACCAAAGCAAACAAAAAGAGGAGACAAAATGGCAACCTGGACAGAAAGCGTTTGTTCGGCCCCCACGGAAGACAACAACTTGAGCAAAGGAGAGGAGGGCTAACCAGGATAATCCGGCAATGCCCGGTGAGAAACTTGCAACCTAGCATCTCCTTTTAAAGTCCCAGAATTCTTGCCTTTCTATTCTTGACTATGAATTTATCACCGCTAGTGCGAGATGTATTTTCTTCTGAATTTACTTGCGCGTGTGTGTTTCATTTTCGTATTGATTAGTAGTGTTGTAACTTCTAGTAAGCTTTTATTTCTTGCCTGGAATTATCAATAGCTACTTCTACAGAACACCTGATTCGTGACGTGGACAAAATATATTTACTAGGTACTCCCTCCAGTCCTTTTTAGTTCGCATATAAGATTTGTCTGAAGTCAAGCCGCGTAATGTTTGACCAACTTTATAGAAAAAGATATCAAAATTCACAATGTGAAATCGACATCATTAGATGCATCATGACTTTTTAATTTTCGTCTCGTATAACTTTAGTATTGTAGATGTTGATGTTTTTTTCATATACTAGCATAAATGCCTGTGCGTTGCAATGGAAGAATAATTATGACTTCACCTTAATTTCCATCACAATAACATAACATGAAAGGCATGAATATCTGGCCCTGCAGATGCGGTAGAGATAAAAGAACTTTGAAGAATTGTTGAATCATTATTTTGGCCGTCTTGTCTTCTCCATGAGATGCTCTCACACCATGAAGTCACCTCACATTCCCAGACGATGCAATTCTCGATTGAGACTTACGTGAAAACTGTTGATAAAGTGATGTGGTCAGATAATGATTTTTAAAAAGGCCATTCATGAAACTGGAAACATAACGGCGTTATCAAGACTTGATTTCCTAAGGCGGCACTCCTAAATATTATGCGGCCGAGTAGTTTTGTTTGGGCTACGTTGATGGATCCTATATTTACATTGATGAATCATTCACCCCGCCTTGATGTAGCCCTATACATGGTTACTTGATAGATACATATTTGTCACTAAATGTGAGTATATCCTTCTGTCCTATACATGGTTTCGAAAAAAAAGAGCATGGAAACATTCAATTAAGTATGAACGTGCTTATGACGGGTCAAATGCACAACTGAAGAAACCATACACGCTCTCGGACAATACAAATTATTTGCATCACAATTTTTTTTGCAGCAAAATAGATCCTATTGTGGCCATGCTATAACCTCTCTAATCTAGTAGCCTACTTAGCTAAATTAAGCTATGTCATAGTTCTTAGTCAAAAGCTATATATACTTGTTTTATCAATGAGAGTCATCAAACACACTGGAGAATTAATCTGAAGCTTATGTGTTGTTCCCAACTTCTTCATGGTTCATTAGCTCTGTTGAGTTCCTTTTCTCTGAGCACATTTCTCCATCCATTTCCTCCTTTAAGCTACTATTTTTAGGGAAAGGAAAGTTTAGAGTATGATGGAGAATTCTATTTCAAGAAAAACATGTACAAATCAAAATTCAGTACCATTGAAATTTGGCTGATCAGTACAAAATATCTGTGAGGTGTGCATAAATATAATAGCAATGAATTCTTTCTCAAAAAGTTCAGTCTGAGTACACATTTGCAACTTGGAGTCCACGATCATATCTGCCATATGATATATCACATAATAGTGTGCCTATAGCTCTGCAACACAAATAAATCAACCAAAATATATGATACGTACATACAAAGAGCCTGTAGTACGGGAAACTGAAAATACAACACTTACAAATATGTAACTCTGATCAATGGCGGAGCAACGTGAAGCGTCAGGCAGGGCCGCGACTCCACCAACCCAAACGATTTTTTATTTCGATCACGTACATAGTAGTGGCCCTGCTGCGATGCACCTTGCGTTAGGAGTTAGGTTCAACTTGACGCACGTTGCACGCACAAGCTCATATTCACGGATTGACACACACACGTAAATACGTAATGCTCTACTGCTAGCGTCGGCTGGTCTACTCAGAAGGATTCCAGACGCTAGCATAGACCAGCCGACGCCTATGCATAGGCTCGAGCCCAGACCCCGTCACCGAGGAGACGACGAGGGACTCTGTTACTCGGGAGGCAGGAGGTGACGAGGAACTTTGCGCCATGTGCACCGTTGGCGACTACCCTGGAGCTGAGGTGCAGGTGTGGGTTGTGGGGGCCAAGGGCGCGTCGGGCATCAACATAGGCGGTGTTCATCGATGCGTCAATTGCATGAGCTCTAGCATGCTGGCCGCCGTCGTCGCCAGCTGCGACGGCCCATAGATTGCACTACGCCAAAATCGGTATGATTGAGGCGATCTCACCAGCATGTCGTAGAGGTCTGGTGTGCAAGCCGTCAAGTTAGCAGTAGATTGCAGGGAGGCAGCGGTCTTGTTGATGTTAGCCTGTCAGCGTTGTCGTTTTGATCCAGAGCTCCATGGTCTCATCGAGCTGGAACTATTGTAGTGTCCGATCTGTTCAAAGCTCCCGCTAGCACCTTCATGATTGTATCTCTCCTGTCCTCATGCATCCACCTGTGGTGGTTCCAAGGGACGGACTTGCCCTTGGGCACCATTATCGAGGTCGCGTGATGAGCCGATCTAGAGGAACGGAGCGACTGCAAACGGGTAGCGTGAACAGCCATCACTGAGCTGGGGAGGCAGCCGTAGCTGCTCCTCATATATGTCGTTGCCGTATGTCTTCCTTGTCATTTTTTTTACCTTCGCCATAGCTGTTTGTGTAGCGTCCGTTGTTTTTTTATTGACTTTATTGGCTGGACGTAATAGGAGAACACAAGAGGGAGGACGAACAAACCAGGCTACTTTTAAAATTAAATCTCAGCCGTCAATATTTGTGGTTAAAACAAAATCGACGGGTATAAGGGGATGACGGATGGAGAACTATGAAAGCTTCCGTCCTTTATTATTAGGTAAGGTATAGATAGATGGTGAAACTTTACGCAGTTTGACTTTGAACAATTCTTATATGCAGAGTAAAAAGGACCGGAGTGAGTACATGTATCCAATTCTCTAAAGAACTGATACTTCTAAATAATGGATACTTCTACCATAGATAGACAACTTGTTATTACAGTTCAAGTCATGGATCATATTGTTTTGTAAAGGAAGCTAGCCATTGATAACTCCAGCCAAGAAATTAAAATCGACCATAAATGTAATCCTAACGCATGTGTGTTTTACAAGATTTGTGCTAATCTATAGGCAAAAAAGAAACACGGATGATAACGAATTTAGAACAAAATGTATTTTGCAGGCGATGAGGCATGAATTTCTAGAGGCAGGGATAGAAAGACGAGCCTTTTGGAACTTTTAAAAGGAGGTGCTAGGCAGTAAGTTCCCTACCAGACATTCCCGGATTCTCATCAGCCCTCCTCTCCTCTGCTTGAGTTGTTCTCTTTCTTGTTCTCGTGGAAGCTTTTTGCTCAGATTGACAATCTATTTTGTCTTTAATGGTTGGTTTGGGTAGTACGTAGTAGATAGTAGTACTGACAATTTTGGTTGGTGCTGTAGACGAAGATGGCTGCGCAGGGGAACAACGGGAAGGAGAAGGTGCACTACATTTACTCATCCTCTCATGATTCAGTACAGTGCTACAAGAGGTCCCGGCGGCCCGCTCTGGAGACCATCCGGACCCAATGCAGCAGGTATAATAATCCTTTATTGAATTCTCGCTTGTACAATTCTGCTGATAGAAAATATGTAAGGGCTTTATCTTCTGCGATGCAATTCTATGTTAATGGATTCTAGGGCTATTTTTTTATGTGATGTGATTATGTATTAATGGATCTAGGTTATTTTTCTGTGATGCAATTATGTACATGTGGATTCAGGTTGGCTAAGTTCCATGAGATGATTTGTTGTCCTGGGTAAATCCGCCTTAAATTTTTTATCTCGGAGAAATACGGATCTTACAGATTTCTGCTAGATTTTATCATTCGAATATTTGGAATGAAAAAAATCTTGCCATGAATTTTCATCCAATCCCTGAACTAGTTAACATATGACGGAAAACGATTCCTAAAACTAATACACCAAAAATACCGTTTCAGTCTTTGGGTCCATGATTGACAGAAACATACACTGTAAGTGCAGGTACTGCCTCATGATTGGGCGCAGCGGTAATGTCACCATCCTCAAGCGCCATGTTGCTGGAAGCGGACGAAATCATGGTTTTGACCCCTTTGACAACCTTTAGCATGATCTGACCACGGTTTCAAAAACATTCACGATCTGACCTTTTCCTACTGTCATCGACCTTGGAGGTAGGGTATAACGGCCTGCTGCCAGGAACCTTGGCGGTAGGATGTTGGTCAACGTAGACGGTGCCGTCAGGCCATGCTGACGTGGTTGAATGCCTACCACCAAACTCACTGGTGGTATACCCTACCGCCAGGATCGATGGTGGTAGGCCCCCGAGAGTTATGTGACTGACGCGACAGCTTGTGGGGCACCCACCCACCCATTCGCTCGAGTTCATCTTATTTTTTCGTCACGAAATAGAGAGGATACTCCTCTCTTTTCCCCTCCACTACCCCCTTGGATATCCTCCGTTTGGGCACCGTTTTGTCGGTCTTGGATTTAAAACAACGAGGAAGGTGGACCCTAGTTCATCAAGTTGTTTGAATGATTTGATTTAAAAAAAAATTAGAACATATTTTAAGTAGTAATAGAGTGTGTGAAGGAATGTATTGGAAGATTTTATGGATATGTTGTAGTAGTTAATTTTTTCCCTTTGTATGGATGAACAATTGTAAGGATATGTTGTAGTAGTTAATTTTTTCATTTTGTATGGATGAACAAATTGTAAGGATATGTTGTAGTAGTTAATTTTTTCCCTTTGTATGGATGAACAAATTGTATGGATATGTTGGATTTGGTTATTTTTTTCAATGTGTATGGATAGATGCATAGTGAAATTTGTGAATGAATGCATATGTATTGATGAACAAGGTTTGTTGTTGTATATGTATGGATAAATGGAAATTTGATGAATGCATGTATGTGTATGTATGGATATGTGGATATGATATTTATGCATAATATGTTGTGAATTGATAGATATAGGTTGTAATTTTTTCCCCAATGTTTCCAATGTATATGGGCATATATATTCCAATTCATATGTATGAATGATGTTGTCAAATATGGCTGTTGTGAAATAATTCATTATATATGTCATTTGTGTTAGGATGGGTGAGGCTGCCGACGATAGTTGTTCGTATGTTGGGCTTGACCCTGCTTTCGACAAAAGGCATTGTGGGCGTTTTATCGAGAATGGACAGGAAACATGCTTTGGCATCATCGTATTCATGTTATTATAATTTTTTTTAAGTTGAAGGTTCTGACACATTTGTGCCATTATGACACAGGGGTGATTGCCAATAGTGTGAATCAGGGGTCACACCAAGACATACCAGTTGGCATACGATGAGCGGTTTGAGCCTTATCTCGAGAGAGCTAGCCTCCTACCGTTAGTTCTGCAGGTCAAGTGTGTACCACCAGTGGTGAACCATACTGCTCTCACAGCATGCTGGATCGCTGGCGGACGGAGATACATAGTTTCTACCTTCCCTATGGGGAGATGACAGTCACCCTGGAGGACTTCGCGATGATTATTGGTCTTCCGCTCCACAGCGAGCCTCTCATTGGACGAGTGTGTAACAAGTTCTGGCGTGAGAGGGTTACTGGTCTCATTGGTGATTGCTCCCCCTCTCTTACCGTCTGGGGAAAGATGGACAACCGAAACTAGGGGCTGGCGGACTTTTTTCTTGAATCTTTCGGATCTGAACATTCATGCCACAATAAAGAAATTACATTGAGAATTATGTTGGTTAGCATTCCACATCAAAAATTCCGTTTTTATCATTTACCTACTCGAGGACGAGCAAGAATTAAGCTTGGGGATGCTTGATGCGTCTCCAACGTATCTATAATTTTTTATTGTTCCATGCTATTATATATTCTGTTTTGGATGTTTAATGGGCTTTATTATACACTTTTATATTATTTTTGGGACTAACCTACTAACACAAGGCCCAGTGCAAATTGTTGTTTTTTGCCTATTTCAATGTTTCGAAGAAAAGGGATATCAAACAGAATCCAAACGGAATGAAACCTTCGGGGGAGTTATTTTTGGAACCGTATCTTCACAGAAAACTTGGAGTACACGCGAGGGAACGAGCAAGGCGGCCACGAGGGTCCAGGGCGCGCCCTCCACCCTCGTGGGCCCCCTCTGGCTCCCCCGATGCCCTCCTTCCTCCTATATATATATCCATGTGCCCTGAAAACATCGAGGCAAAAGAGAAAACCCCAATTCCACCGCCGCAACCTTCTGTTCCCGTGAGATCCCATCTTGGGGCCTGTTCTGGAGCTCCGCCGGAGCGGGGATCGATCACGGAGTGCTTCAACATCAACACCATAGCCTCACCAATGAGTTGTGAGTAGTTTACTACAGACCTTCGGGTCCATAGTTATTAGCTGGATGGCTTCTTCTCTCTTTTTGGATCTGTTTGATGTAATCTTCTGGCGGTGTGTTTCTCGAGATCCGATGAATTGTGGGTTTATGATCAAGATTATCTATGAACATTATTTGATTCTTTTCTGAAATCGTCTATGTATGATTATAATATCCTTGCAAGTCTCTTCGAATTATTGGTTTGGTTTGGCCTACTAGATCTATAGTTCTCGCAATGGGAGAAGTGCTTGGCTTTGGGTTCAATCTTGCGGTGTCCTTTCCCAGTGATAGTAGGGGCTGCAAGGCACGTATTGTATTGTTGCCATCGAGGATAAAAAGATGGGGTTTATATCATATTTCTTGAGTTTATCCCTCTACATCATGTCATCTTGCTTCAAGCATTAATCTGTTCTTATGAACTTAATACTCTAGATGCATGCTGGATAGCGGTCGATGTGTGGAGTAATAGTAGTAGATGCATAATCGTTTCGGTCTACTTGTTACGGACGTGATGCCAATATATAATGATCATGCCTAGGTATTCTCATAACTATGCGCTTTTCTATCAATTGCTTGACAGTAATTTGTTCACCCACCGTAGAATTCTGCTATCATGAGAGAAGCCACTAGTGAAACCTATGGCCCTCGGGTCTATCTTTGTCATATTACTTTCCCGTCAACTATCCAATTTCTGCCGTCGTTGTTTATTTGCTTTATTTACTTTCTGTTCCTATACCAAAAATACCAAAAATATTATCCTATCGTATCTATCAGATCTCACTTTCGTAAGTGACCGTGAAGGGATTGACAACCCCTTATCGCGTTGGCTGCAAAGTTCTTATTTGTTTGTGCAGGTGCTAGGGACTCGCGCGTGGTCTCCTACTTGACTGATACCTTGGTTCTCAAAAACTGAGGGAAATACTTACGCTACTGTGTTGCATCACCCTTTCCTCTTCGAGGGAATGCAACGCAAGCTCGAGAAGTAGAAGGGTTTTACCTTAATGAACGTTAGTAGTTGCGGATGCTTGCTAATAGTTCCAATAATAAGTGCATAGAATTCCAAGTCAAGGATGGCATGCTAGCGGTGGCCTCTCCCACATAAAACTTGCTATCGGTCTAGTAACGTAGTCAATTGCTTAGGGACAGTTTCGCAACTCCTACCACCACTTTTCTACACTCGCTATACTAACTTTATTGCTTATTTACCTCAACAGCCCCTAGTTTTATTTACATGCTCTTTATATTCTTGCAAACCTATCCCGTTACACCTACAAAGTACTTCTAGTTTTATACTTGTTATAGGTAAAGCGAACATCACGCTTGCGTAGAGTTGTATCGGTGGTCGATAGAACTTGAGGGAATATTTGTTCTACCTTTAGCTCCTCGTTGGGTTCGACAGTCTTACTTATCGGAATAGGCTACAATTGACCCCATATACTTGTGGGTTATGAGCTGCTACGGGCTTCTGGCAAGAACCGTTCTTACCTACGCATCAAAACCACAACGATTTTTTGTCAAGTATGATGTTTTAACCTTGAACAAGGACCGACCATAGTCACATTCGATTCAACTAGAGTTGGAGAAACAGGCACCCATCAGCCACCTGTGTGCAAAGCACGTCGGTAGAACCAGTGTCATGTAATGTCGGTCTGGGCCGCTTCATCCAACAATACTGCCGAATCAAAGTAAGACGTTGGTGGTAAGCAGTATGACTATTATCGCCCACAACTCTTTGTGTTCTACTCGTGCAAATCATCTACGCATAAACCTGCCTCTGATGCCATTGTTGGGGAATGTAGCATGAAATTTAAAACAAATCCTACGCTCGCGCAAGATCTATCTAGGAGATGCATAGCAACGAGATAGGGAGAGTGTGTCCACGTACCCTCGTAGACCGAAAGCGGAAGCGTTATGTTAACACGGTTGACGTAGTCGAACGTCTTCATCATCCAACCGATCCAAGAACTGAACGTACGGCACCTCTGTGTTCAGCACACGTTCAGCTCGACGACATCCCACGAACTCTTGATCCAGCAGAGGCTCGAGGGAGAGTGCCATCAGCACGACGGCGTGGCGACGGTGTTGGTTATTTGATCTGTGCAGGGCTTCGCCTAAGCACCACAACAATATGATCTGAGGTGTAATCTGTAGAGGGGGGCACCGCACACGGCTAAGAGAACTTGTGTTTCTTTGGGGTGCCCCCTGCCCACGTATATAAAGGAGCACGAGGAGGAGGCCCGCTTGCCCTAGGGGGCGCGCTGCTACTTCTCAAGCTTGTCTTGTATTCCCTCGAAGAGGAAAGGGTGATGTAGCACAGTAGCATAAGTATATCCCTCAGTTTTTGAGAACCAAGGTATCAATCCAGTAGGAGACCACGCACGAGTCCCTCGCACCTGCACGAAGAAATAAGAACCTCGCAGCTAACGTGATAAGGGGTTGTCAATCCCTTAACGGTCACTTACGAGAGTGAGATCTGATAGATACGATTGGATAATATTTTTGGTATTTTTGTTATATAAACAAAAAGTAAATAATGCAAAGTAAAGTAGATGGAAGATTAATATGATGAGAATAGACCCGGGGGCCATAGGTTTCACTAGTGGCTTCTCTCATCATAGTAGAACTCTACGGTGGGTGAACAAATTACTGTCGAGCAACTGATAGAAAAGCGCGTAGTTATGAGAATATCTAGGCAGGATTATTGTATATAGGCATCACGTCTGTGACAAGTAGACCGAAACAATTCTGCATCTACTACTATTGCACTACACATCGACCGCTATCTAGCATGCATCTAGAGTATTAAGTTCAGAAGAACAGAGTAATGCCTTAAGCAAGATGAAATTATATAGAGGGATAAACTCAAGCAATATGATATAAACCCCATCTTTTTATCCTCGATGGCAACAATACTATACGTGCCTTGCTGCCCCTGCTGTCACTGGGAATGTACACCGCAAGATTGAACCCAAAGTCAAGCACTTCTCCCATTGCAAGAACTATAGATCTAGTAGGGCAAACCAAACCAATAATACGAAGAGACTTGCAAGGATATTATAATCATATATAAAAGATTTCAGAAAAGAATCCAATATTGTTCAAAGATAATCTTGATCATAAACCAACAATTCATCGGATCTCGACAAAGACACCGCAAAAAGATTACATCGAATAGATCTCCTCGAAGATCGAGGAGAACTTTGTATTGAGATCCAAAGAGAGAGAAGAAGCCATCTAGCTAATAACTATGGACCCGAAGGTCCGTGGTAAACTACTCACAACCCATCGGAGGAGCTATGGTGTTGATGTAGAAGTCCTCCGTGATCGATGCCCCCTCGGTCGGAGCTCCGTAACAGGCCTCAAGATGGGATCTCACGGGTACAGAAGGTTACGGCGGTGTAATTAGGGTTTCGTGGTGCTCCTCGATGTTTTCAGGGTACGTGGATATATATAGGAGGAAAAAGTACGTCGGTGGAGCAATGTGGGGCCCACAAGGGTGGGGGCGCGCCTGCCCCCCCCTAGGCGCGACATGCCCGCTCGTGGGCACCATATTTCTTCTCTGGCTTTTACTCCAAGTCTCCCGTGAAGATATCATTCCAAAAATAACTCTCCCGAAGGTTTCATTCCATTTGGACTCCGTTTGATATTCCTTTTCTGCGAAACACTGAAATAGGAAAAAAACAGCAATTTGCAGTGGGCCCTGGGTTAGTAGGTTAGTCCCAAAAATAATATAAAAGTGTATAATAAATCCCATTAAACATCCAAAATAGAATATATAATAGCATGGAAAAATAAAAAATTATAGATACGTTGGATACGTTCGTATCACGCGCGAGGAGGGGAGTCCTACAAGGACTCCTAGTCCTAGTATGATTCCTCTTCAAGGAAGAGAGGGGGAAGGAAGGAGAGAGAAAGGGAAAAGGAAAAGGGGCGCCGCCCCCTTCCCCTAGTCTAATTCGGACTGGCATGGGGGGGGGCGCGGCCTCCCCTTGCTGCCCTTTTCTCTCTCCACTAAGGCCCATGAAGGCCCATTAGTTCCCACGGGGCGTTCCGATAACCGTCCAGCACTCCGATAGTTATTCGGTACCTCTCGGAATTCATCCGGTTTTCGAATAATATCGTCCAATATATCATTCTTTATATCTGGACCATATTGACACTCCTCGTTGTGTCCCTGATCTCATTCGGGACTCCGAACAAACTTTGGTCACCAAAACACATAACTCATAATACAAATCGTCATCGAACGTTAAGCGTGTGGACCCTACGGGTTCGAGAAGTATGTAGACATAACCGAGACACATCTCTGGTCAATAACCAATAGCGGAACCTAGATGCTCATATTGGCTCCTACATATTCTACGAAGATCTTTATCGATCAAACCGCATAACAACATACGTTGTTCCATTTGTCATTGGTATGTTACTTGCCCGAGATTTGATCATCGGTATCATCATACCTAGTTCAATCTCGTTACTACCAAGTTTCTTTACTTATTCCGTAATACATCATCTCATGACTAACTCATTAGCTATTTGCTTGCAAGGCTTATTATGATGTGTATTACAGAGAAGGCCCAGAGATACCTCTCCGATACTCAGAGTAACAAATCGTATTCTCGATCTATGCTAACTCAACAAACAACTTCGGAGACACCTGCAGAGTTTTTTTATAATCACCCAGTTACGTTGTGACGTTTGATAGCACAAAAGGTGTTCCTCCGGTATTCGGGAGTTGCATCATCTCATAGTTAGAGGAACATGTATAAGTCATGAAGAAAGCAATATCAATAAAACTAAACAATCATTATGCTAAGCTAACGGATGGGTCTTGAACATCACATCATTATCCTAATTATGTGATCCCGTTCATCAAATTACAACACATGTCTATGGTTAGGAAACTTAACCATCTTTGATTAACGAGCTAGTCTAGTAGAGGCATACTAGGCACACTCTATTTTGTATATGTATTCACACATGTATCAAGTTTCCGGTTAATACAATTCTAGCATGAATAAAAGACATTTATCATGATATATAAGAAAATATAAATAACAACTTTATTATTGCCTTGAGGGCATATTTCCTTCAAGTTACCTCTTCACCATCTGCGTGGCTGGCTTCCGCCTGATAGCAATCAGTGTCAATAAGATATACAAAAAATGAGCTAAGAGAGTCAAGTTCTACATCTCACTCATCCTCCATAGCTAATGGATCAATTGCATCTGTCATTTTCTTGGTAGGCTTCTTGGGAGCCTTGTTTTTTGTCATGTCCTTTTTTGTTGGTTTATCCTGGAGTTTCTTATTCCAAATGGAGGAATCAACCTGCAGAAATCAAGTGACAATGAGAAGACAGCCTATGGAGTTAACGAATAAATTGGAAATTGCTCAAAGTACATATAGCTGGAGGCTTGATAAGGGTGTGGAAGGGAGCCAACCCCGTTTGGCTACAAGTTGCCAAACTCTCATTAAGAAGTGTTTTGGTCATTTTGTTGATTGCATCATCGTCCATGTCGGTGTACTAAGATAGGGGTACCTTAGTACCCCAACTTGTGCACGGGCAGTAGCAGCTTCCCGCGGCAGGGTTTACCACGTGCTCACCGGAAACCTTTCTGGTCCCTATAAAGCCATTCAAGAACGAAGTATACAAGTCAGAAGATCAAGTCCCCGGCAAGAGGAGCTTGCTGGGAAGGCCTTACCAGGCTCAAGATTATCACGTTAGCACAAGACCCTGGCAAGAGGGGCTTGCCAGGAAGGCCAAAGAATGCACACCTCAAGAAATGCCTCGGCGCGTCGTGCGCCCGGGCAGGACCCGGAGAGCGACAAGCTTCCGGGCCCGGCAAGGTCACGGCCCCGGCAAGGTGCTTGCCGGGGGAAACTTATGCTGTGTGCCCGCGCTCCAGCTCATTTGCCCACGCGTCGCCCTGGGGTCCTCCCAGGGACGCGTGGCGGAAGGATGTGCAGCCTGGGGCACACGGTGACGAGCCACGGTGACGAGGCTACTGCCGTGGCGGACGGAGAAGCACGGACGGACACTTTTGGGGTCGACGGTGACGGGCATTTAATGCCCTTGTCCCCCACTGCCAAAGTTAGGTGAAGACCACTGTTCATCCATTGTTCACGCACTATTCCCGCACTGTTACAACTACCACCAAAGTTACATTTTTGCCCTCCTCTACGTTGACACCTGTCGGTGACCCCTTGAGCTATAAAAGGAGGCCCATGCACAACGTAGAGGAGGTTCGGGGTTCGATTGGAAACCTAGACAACTCCCTCGCTCGGTGTAGCTAGCACTTTAGCTCTTCAAGCTCCCGAGCTCAAGAACTCAACACAACCTAAGGCAGGAGTAGGGTTTTACGCGTCCGCGCGGCCCGAACCTGGGTAAACTGCCCGCGTGTGCCCCTCGATCTGCTCTCCATGCTCCCTCCGCTCCCTTACCGCAACGTAGAAGGGGCTCCGGTCCCATAGGTGCTCGTGGGAGGACAGTTTCCCCCGACATCTTTGGCGCGCCAGGTAGGGGGCGTCGAGGTTGTGCGAACCTGCTCCGGCGCTCACGCGGGCGCATTCTTCATCAACCTCTCCAGCTTCACCAACTTCATCAGCTACATCAACATGCCTCCGAAGAAGAAGGCTTCGGAGGTCCGAGGCCCGTCTGCGTCGATTCCACCGCCACCAGAACCAACGGTTGGCGAAGGAGACGCCGGCGGAAGGGTGGTCGCTGGCGAGGAAACTCACGGCGCCACCAAGTCCAAGGAAAAGACGGACGACCGGGCGAATTCCGAAGCCTCGGTGTCCGTAGATGCACCACGTCTCTCTCAGCAGACGCCAGGCCAGCAGCGCCGTGGTACAGGAGGTACCATATGCTTGCTGGGGCAAGGACAAACCAGAGGATCGCGGGATGCTCAAGGCCACCGTCCTGGTACGAGAAAGGCGCGGTCGCCGGGGCGGGAAACTGCTCCTTCTAACCCTGTTAGAAGTCCGAGCATATCTCGCTCCTCGCACCGCTCGCCGCCGCTCCCCTCCTCTCCAGCAGAAGCTCTAGCGAGAGCACAGCTGCTCCTCGACTTCCCTCCAGCGGCAGACAAGGCCGAAGACTGGAGGGCGACGATACAGAGCCTCATCGCCTTCGCCAACAACGACACGCCGCAGCAGCCGGCGACATCGCGGCCACGGCAAGTCGACCAGACGAAGGCCGATGGCGACAAGACCGCCGGGGGTGCAACCACCGTGCACTCCCCGCCGCGGAAGCAGAAGACGCCACCCCGCCGGATCAATGTCGACGACGACTCCATGGCGTCGTCGGATCAACCGGCTCGTCGGGACCAACGCCAAGTCCTCGACGACCGGCGACAAGAAGACGCTCGAACGCGCATCGAGCGCCGACGAGAAACCCGACGACAGTCGGATCAGCGCGCTGGGACCGCTGTCGACACGCACGCGCCCGGTGAACCAGGCGACTTGCCGTACGCGGCAGGTTGCCCTGCGTTCACCCGTGAGCTGCGGCGCGTCCAGTGGCCCAGCATGAAAAACTTCAAGCCCGACGTACCCGAGAAGTACGACGGCAAGACGCACCCCTCGGAGCTCCTCAGCATCTACACCATCGCGGTGCAGGCTGCCGGGGGACGCGACGAGAAGATACTAGCCAATTACTTCCCGCTAGTGCTTAAGCCGAACGTCCGTTCTTGGCTTATGCACTTGCCGGAAGGCTCCATTTCTTCGTGGGCGAACCTGTGCCACCAGTTTGTTGGCGCCTTCACGGGCGGCCACAAACCCCACGGCCAAGAGAGCGATCTCCACATCCTAGCCCAGAAGGAAGGAGAATCCCTGCGCAAGTACATTCAGAGGTTCAGCCGCGTGCAACACAACATTCCCGATGTCCACCCCGCCGCGGTTATCAGCGCGTTCCATCAGAACGTGCGTAACCGCCGCATGAGGGAAGAGATGGCTATGAACAAGATCCGGGATGTCAGCGAGCTCTACGCTCTGGCTGACAAGTGCGCACGCGCCAAAGAGGGGAGGAGACTCCCCGGAGAGGATGCTGGCACAGGAGGAAGGGACAGTGAGGATGCCGCCCCGGCAAGGAAGAGCCGGCGGCGGAACAACAGAAAGAAAAAGAGCAAGGAGGTGCTAGTCGTCGAGCAGTCCGGCAAGGAGGCTCCCGCCAAGAAGGCACAGGCTGGCGGTTCCGGCAAGGAGCCTGCCCCTGTAGCGGCAGCCAACAAGCAAGGAGCAAGGAGCCTGCCCCTGTAGCGGCAGCCTGCCCCTGTAGCGGCAGTCGTCGAGCAGTCCGGCAAGGAGGCTCCCGCCAATATTGCAAGATCCACCGCACCAAGGGCCACGACCTTCAGAACTGCAAGCGAGTCGAGTACCTCGTAGAACAGCAGAGGGCTGAATACGAGCGTCGCGACAAGGAGAAGGCCCAAGGTGGCGGAGGAGAGCCGAGCAAGAAGCGGCCGTTCAATGGCCGGGGAGGACGCCGCGGCAAGGCCAAGCAGCGGCAAGGTGATCGACCTCCCCGAGGCCGCGACAAGGACGAGGAAGAAGACGACGACGACGAGATGGAAGAAGGAGATAACAGCGAGCAGGAGTTCCAGAAGGCCACAGAAGTTCTGTGTGTCGACGGAGGCGCTTCTCTGCACACTTCCCACCGCCAACTCAAGCAATGGGTGCGGGAAGTAAACGCAGCTGAACCGCCCGTCGAGTCGCGCAGGCTGCTGAAGTGGTCCAGCACGCCCATCATTTTTGACCTTGAGGACCACCCTGACCGCACAATGGCGGTCGGGTGCTTGCCGATGTTGGTCTCACCAACTATCCGCAACCTCAAGGTCACCAAAATGTTGGTTGACGGCGGGGCCGGCCTGAACTTGATCTCCTCGGCTGTGATCAAGAAGCTACAGATCCCAGATGGCGAGCTCGAAGAAACCGGGTCGTTCCAAGGGATCAACCCGGGAAGGAGCAAGCCGAAGGGCAAGATTACTCTGCCCGTGACCTTTGGCGGGGAGCTCAACTTCAGGACGGAGAGGATAACCTTCGACGTGGCTGATATTCCATTACCATACAATGGGATACTTGGACGTCCTGCCCTCGCCAAGTTCATGGCAGCTTCCCACTATGCCTACAACGTACTCAAGATGCCGGGGCAGATAAGCGTCATCTCTGTCCCTGGCGACAAGAAGGACGCGCTTATCTGCGCCGACAAGATATACCGGGATGCAGCAGCCGCAGCAGAAAGCAACACACTTGCCGCTGAAGCTCCCGGGGGGAAGACCAAGACCAAGTCCGGCAAGAGCTCTGGGGCCCACTCCGGCAAACGCACCTCTTCGGAGTGCTGCGCTGCCGTCGAGGACGCACCATCGAGCTCCACCGGCAAGTGCAAGAAAGGGATGGCAGCTCCACCGGCAACCAAGAAGGTGTCCGCCAAGGAGGACGGCACTGGTGGTACCTTCACCATCAGTGCTACGCTCAACAACAAATAGGAAAGCGCGCTCGTTGCCTTCCTGCGGGCGAATGTCGATGTGTTTGCGTGGCAACCATCTGACATCCCCGGCGTTCCAAGGAAGGTAATTGAGCACAAGCTTGCTATTTGTCCTCATGCGAATAAAGCATGTCCCAAGGATCCATTTCCCTTGCCGCGTATTGACCAGATTGTTGACTCCACTGCTGGATGTGAGCTGCTTTCCTTCCTTGATGCATATTCAGGTTACCACCAGATTTTCATGGCCAAGGAAGACGAAGAGAAGACTGCATTCATTACTCCATGTGGCACATATTGCTTCATACGCATGCCCTTTGGATTGAAGAATGCAGGCTCAACATTTGCAAGGGTGGTGCACACTGCTTTTGAGCCACAGATCCACAGAAATGTGGAAGCATACATGGATGATATAGTGGTCAAGAGTAAGAGCAAAGATACACTGATACAAGATTTAGAAGAGACTTTTGAGAATCTGCGCAAGATCCAGCTTAAATTGAACCCCGAGAAGTGCGTCTTCGGAGTCCCCTCCGGCAAGCTTCTCGGGTTCTTTGTGTCCCAGAGGGGGATTGAAGCCAATCCCGACAAGATAAAAGCCATCGAGCAGATTGAAGCCCCGAAGCGCGTCAAGGACGTGAGGAGACTTGCTGGTTGTGTGGCTGCCCTCAGCAGGTTCATTTCAAAGTCCGCAGAAAGCGCCCTGCCTTTCTTTAAAATCTTGAAGAAGGCAGGTCCTATGAAATGGACTCCGGAAGCGGAGGCAGCGCTGCAGGATTTGAAAGGATACCTGTCCTCCACTCCAATACTTGCGCACCTAGACCACAAGAGAAGTTGCTGCTGTACTTAGCGGCAACCAATCAAGTGGTTAGTGCTGCGTTGGTAGCGGAAAGGGAGGTAGAGGAAGAGCCCACAGCCCCGGCAAGTACTTCCAGCGACAAGCAGGGGGCTTCCCCGACAAGCTCTGGCCCCGACAAGGACAAGTCTGCGCAGGAACAAGGTGAAGTGTGAAAGAAGATGGTGCAGCGCCCAGTGTATTTTGTAAGTTCCCTCTTGCAGGGGGCTAGATCAAGATACTCTGGGGTGCAGAAGTTGCTATTCGGCCTCCTCATGGCCTCAAGGAAGCTGCGCCATTACTTCCAAGCACACGAGATAACGGTGGTCACTCGCTTTCCGTTGAAGAGGATATTGCAGAATCCAGAAGCAACAGGCAGGATCGTCGAGTGGGCACTAGAGCTGTCAAGCTTTGGTCTCAAGTTTGAGAGTACTTCAACTATACAGAGCAGAGCTTTGGCAGAATTCATAGCAGAATGGACCCCAACGCCAGATGAAGAAGTTCCAGAGACAAGCGTCCCCGTCCAAGAACCGAGCAGTGAATGGGTAATGTACTTTGATGGTGCCTTCTCGCTCCAAGGCGCCGGTGTCGGCGTAGTACTCATAGCACCCACCGGAGAGCACCTCAAGTATGTTGTCCAGATGCACTTTCCCAAGGAACAAGCGACAAACAATACTGCTGAGTATGAAGGTTTGCTTGCCGGCCTCAGAATTGCGGCCGAACTTGGGATCAAGAAGTTGATTGTGCGGGGAGATTCACAGTTGGTGGTCCGACAAGTGAATAAGAGTTACCAGAGCCCTTTGATGGAAGCTTATGTTGATGAAGTGAGGAAGCTTGAAGAGCACTTTGAAGGTCTGCAAATGGAGCACGTCCCAAGAGCTCAGAATGATATTGCAGATGGCCTCTCAAAGTGTGCTGCAATGAAGTTACCTGTGGAACCAGGGACCTTCCTGCTCAAGCTAACTCAGCCATCCGTTACACCATCAGTTGGGCAAAGTAAGAAGAGAAAGTTGGTCTCCGGCGACTATTTGCCGGCGGATCTCCCGGAAGCCGCCGCCAAGGTCCCCAAGATCAACAACCAAAATGCTGAGGAACAGTTTGCTCCTGCAGATCCAAGGATCTGTATAGTTGAAGCAAACGTTCCCGACAAGCCCTGCCCCGGCAGGCTTGCCGGGGGACCATCAGCTCCGGCAGAGCCACAGGTTCTTGTCGTAGAAGCTGAGGTTCCCGCAGCAGCCCTCATGCCTTTAGTCCTTGTTGTTGAGCCCCGGGCTCCAGCATGGGCACAGCAAATCGTCCGTTTTCTGCAAACTGGAGAACTTCCCGACGAGCCAGAAGAGATAGAGAAAATAACCAGACAGTCAAGTATGTACCAGTTCGTTGGCAGTGAACTGTACAGAAGAAGACTCAATGTTGTCAGGTTGAAGTGCATTTCCAGAGAAGATGGACGGAAGCTGTTGGCAGAGATACATGGAGGCATATGTGGCCACCACATTGGCGCAAGGGCACTTGCCGGGAAGGCGTTCCGGCAAGGATTCTTTTGGCCAGAAGCCCTCCAAGATGCAACTGCACAAGTAACCAAGTGTGAAGCGTGCCAGTTCCATGCCAAGCAAATTCACCAGCCAGCTCAAGCTCTCCGGACGATCCCTTTGTCCTGGCCCTTCTCGGTCTGGGGGCTCGATATCCTCGGCCCCTTTCCCCGCGCAGTCGGGGGCTTTGAGTACTTGTACGTAGCAATCGACAAGTTCACGAAGTGGCCGGAAGTGGAACCAGTGAGAAAGGTGACAGCACAGTCAGCAGTCAGGTTCTTCAAGTCAATTGTTTGCCGTTTCGGGATCCCTAACAGGATCATCACCGACAACGGTACACAGTTTACAAGTCGCACCTTCATGCAGTACGTCCAAGACCTTGGCGCCAAGGTCTGCTTCGCTTCTGTTGCTCACCCGAGGAGCAATGGTCAAGCGGAGAGGGCCAATGCTGAAGTGCTGCGCGGACTCAAGACAAGAACCTTTGACAGGCTGCGCAAGTGCGGAAGAAACTAGATAGAGGAGTTGCCGGCGGCTCTTTGGTCAATCAGGACGACACCAAATCGAGCCACCGGACAGACACCCTTTGCTCTTGTCTATGGAGCAGAGGCAGTTCTCCCCACGGAACTCGTATACGGATCTCCTCGAGTGCTCGCTTATGATGAGCTCGAGCAAGAGCAACTGCGACAACACCAGCAAGCCTTGCGTCGCTACCATAGCCGCAAGGTCAAGGACAGGAGTCTCGAGGAAGGCGACCTTGTTCTTCGGCGTGTTCAGTCCGCCAAGAATTCCAACAAGTTGACGCCGAAGTGGGAAGGCCCTTATCGGGTGAGACAAGTCACAAGGCCCGGCGCTGTCCGCCTTGAGACCGAAGAAGGCTTACCGGTGAGCAACACCTGGAACATAGAGCACCTTCGCAAGTTTCACCCATAAGGCGCGGTTGCCGTGATCCGCTCCGGCAACCACCTTTTGTACAAGTCTTGCCGCTGTTGCATGTAAACCTTTGTACAAAGCCGGGCGCAGACCCCGTGCATCAGTAAAGATTTTGTGCTTCGCACTATTTGCCATTTCCATGCTTTTTCTTTGTTATTTGCATGCTTTGTTTGGCACCGTGCGCAACGCACATCCCCGGTAAGCATTAGCAAGCCGAGAGGCCGTATACTTGTTTTTCCTCCTCTTTTTCTTTCCCTCTTATGCAGAAGGAACATTCCTCGCGCACAAGTTTGCCGGGGGGGAAGGAGGTGGAGGATGAACCAAGTGCTGTTCAAGAAAGAGAAGCCTTGTCGGGGGACGAGCAATTTATGAAAGCTAAGTTACCAGAATTTGAGCAATTCAAATTTTTAAAATTTAGTTATCTTCCTTGAACAACCACACTTTGTATGGAAAACCTGTGCGCGGAGGAACCTACCCGTGGCTAGCCGCGCCCTTACTCTGTTTCGAGCACGCTCAACGGCTTAAGTGAGCTGCGACAAGTGTCGCGCCCTTACTTCGTTTTCGAGTTCGCTCAGCAGTTAAAGTGTGCTGTGACTAGCTGCGGCAAGGTTACTTGCCGACGAGGTCTTTTGCCAGCAGGCTGCTAAGAGTCCAGCACTCAGCGCTCGCGGCAAGGGCCCCTTGCCAGCAAGTCCCCTGAAAGCGTAGGGTAGAAAGCATACAAAGTGGAGGACCAAAAGCAAGGGAGATAACATTGCATTGATATCTCAAAATAAGATTATATATTACAATGGATAACTTGGCACAATAACTAATTGATTCATGTCCATAACATACTTTGCAGCGGCAAAGGAAACAGAAAGAAAGAAGCCTAGTCTACGCGGTTGCCTTCACGCCTCGTGACCTTGTTCACCTTGGCGACGATGTGGGCAACCTGCGCCTTCAACGCCTCCTGATCAGCGTCGTCCGGCAAGGTGCGGAGGACGTTGACAAGGTTGATGCCAGGGTTGCGGTAGACGATCTTCGTCAAGACGCGCTCCAGAGTGCCCATGCAGAGCCGACGCGACTCGTCGGCCAGCTGCGCGGGGAGCTTCTCCCGCAGCCGTGCAAGCGCCGGCGCGATTTCCCTGAAGAAGAGACTTAACTTGGCGCTGTGAGGGAGGTCCTCATCGGGAGAGTACACGAGGTGCTCCGCCCTCAGCGCCATCATCTCCTTGTCAATGCTGGCGGCGGAGGTGACCAGCTCGTCGGTCCATTGCTCCACCGCCCGGCTGAAGTTGTTCGCTGAGACGGCGGCGCTCTCCACCAAGTTCCGCTCCTTGCGAAGCTCGTCCTTCAGCTTCGTCTCGCGGTCCCGGGCGGCGTCGAGCGAATCGGTCAGAGTGGAGACCTTCAACTCCAAGTCAGCAATTGAATCCTTGGCGGCAGTGAGCTCGTCGCCTTTCTTGGAGAGACGTACCTGCAAGTCAGAGTTGGTGTGGGCATCTTTCTCCCGCTCCACATTGAGCGCGGTGACTCTGTCCTCGCTTGCCTTCAGGTACCGCTCCAGCTGATCCACCTTAAGCTCCAGGTCCCTCTTGGCGGTTTCCGCGGCGGCTGCGACATCCTTTGCCTCCTTCAGGGCCCCGCCAATGGCCTGCTCCCGGGCGGTGAGGTCGTCCTCGTGGGCATCGAGGTCGACCTTCCGCTGGTTGAGCGCCCCCTCCCGCCGAGACAACTCCTCGGCGGCCAGCCGCTGCCGCTCTTCTGCCTCAGCCTTCTCCAGGAGGAAGGCTTGCTGCTCCCCGGCAAGCTCTTCCCGCTCCTCCGCCAAGTTACGGAGGGCTGCCTGGTTGGCGGCGCGGAGCTCCGCGGCGCGCTTCTCCAAGTCAACTCCAGCCTTGGCGGCAAGAGCTTCCCGGGAGTCCAGCTTCGCCTGCCTGGCCCGGTACAGGGCCAGGAGCCGGCGAAGGAGCTTCTCCTCTTCGGGCTCGTCTCCACCGCCAAGCGCTTCAACAACCTTCAACCCCGCGGAGGCGAGGACCTCTCCGTCGTAGGTCTCTCCCTCCACGGGGGCTCGCGACGAAGACCCCCACGGGACTTGTATAAAGACCCCGTTGGGGGCCTCAAGATAGACGCCTGACCGCTTCGTGGAGGCGGAGGGGTCGGCGGCCGGTGCAGCGCCCGACGCTCCTGCTGCCTCCGGGCCAGCAGTGTGGTCGCCGGTCCCTTCCCCAGCCGCGGCATCTGCGGTCGGGGCGGTCTCTTCAGCGGCAGGCTCGTCGGCTCCAGCCATGCCCTCTGCGGCAGTGGCGGTGCCGCCGTCGCCGTGCACGCCCTCCTCGCCGGCGGTCTCCGTCTCCATCCGCTCCGGTGCAGGAGGATCTAGCAGAAGAAAAAGAAAAGAAAAGAGTCAAGCAAATATCCAAAAAGAAGGGTCCAAGAAGATGAAGTTGCAAAGACTTACCTTCGCGGGCTTCTTCGACGACAGGCTCCCTCACCAGGGAGCTCTCCCTTGGCGACGGAGCAGTGGCGCCTGCTGGCGGAGGGCCGCCTGCGCCCTCCCTTGGCGGGGTGCTCACCCTTGTCGGGCTGCTCACCCTTGTCGGGCTGCTCACCCTTGGCGGAGTACTCGCCCTCGGCGGAGTGCCCGTCCTTGGCGGAGCGTTCTCCCTCGCCGGGGAGCTCACCCTTGGCGGGGAGGGTGGAGCAAGTAGTTCGTCAGGGGCGGCCTCCTGGCGCTCCTGCGGCTGCGGCTCCACTTCTGCGCAAGACAAATAAGACAACAAAATATCAGTACAAGCAACCACCTCAAGCGCGCCCGTCAAGCAGAAACATAAAGACCAGACTTACGCTGGGGGCTGCGCTGGGGGCTGCTCCTCGGAGCAGCAGGTTGATCTGGCAAGTTTGCCGCTGGTGCGTCTCCGGTCGCCGCGGCGGGCGAGACGTCTTCAACCTCGACCACAGGGATCTTGGCCCTCTTCGCCATCCGCTGGGCCAGGGTCCTGAAAGCAAAGCAAAAACGAGATCAGAATCAACAAGGGAAATCAAGACAGAATCAAAGAAACTACAAGTTGCAAGTACTTACTCCTCTTCCTCGTCGTCGGAGCTGAGAGCGGAGAAGTCGAACTCCACCTGAGATGCTCCCGCGCGAGGAGCAGGAGGAGAAGGCTCCCTCGGGCGCTTGGCGGTCTCCGGGGCTGTGGGCTGCGAAGACCCAGCCCCCGTTGACACCGAGGCCCGAGGAGCAGGAGGAGCGGCCGTTCCGCTCCGGGAGGATCCCCCTCCGCTTGGCGCTGGTGCGCGGGGCGCCTCCATCACGACTTTGCTCGCCCTGGTGGCGCACGTCGCCCGGCGCGCAGGCTGCTGTCGAGGCGCCTGCGGCCTCGTCGCCGTGGCCGCCTTGCGGAGGCGCTTCCTTGCTTGTTGCGTAGGACTTGCCGGAGGCGGGGAGTTCTCTGAGGACGAGGAGGCATCGTCGTCAAGTCCCAGAGATCCACCAGTATCTTCATCAGCCTCGACGTCCTCCTCCTCCTCCCCGGCAGGCCCGCTGGACCCGGCACCATGCCCAGTGGCCTCGCTCCCTCCGGCGGCCTCGCTCCGTCCGGCAGCCTCGCTCACCCCGGCAACCCCGGCTATCCCGGCAAACCTTAGGGAAGGCACCCCGGCAAACTCCTCGAGCGGAAGCTTGAGCAGCCTGAGGATTTCTGCCTCCTCTGCTTGGCACACCGCGTCCGCGGCCTCTGCATCGTCCGCGGTATATCCAATGTCACCCGCCGCCGCTGCTGCGGCGGCCTCCTCCATCCTGGAGGCGATGTAGGCTATATCCCGAGCCGTAGTGGCCCGGGTGAGGCCCGTGTTCTCCTCGGTGTTCTTGGGCGTCTCGACCAAGTTGTCGAAAAAGCTCAGCACTGTATCCGGCGGAGGCTCTATCCAAGTGGGGTCGACGCCGTGGGAATCACACGCAGGCATCATCGCGCGCAAGGAATCTCGGGCAGTGCTGTTGCACGGCGGCACCACTCCCCGGGAAGGTCTGAACCACTCCGGATGGGCTGGGTCATGCTTGAAGAGTTCTCGGACCATCCCCTTCAGCTCCAAAGCAGTGAAATTGAAGTTCAGTCCAGGGCGCAGCCTCATGATATCTGCCGCATTGCCGAATTCCCAGGCGGGTCTTTTCCTTTCTTGTAAGGGGGCAATGCGGCGGGGGAGGAAATCTGCCCCAACCTCTCCAATAGTCAGATTGGCTACCCGGAGGCGAATAATCCTAATGAGGGCAATGCTGAGCTTGTTGTCCTCCTGGGCCAATTCGCTCCAATCTCTGCCGCGCACTATGGCAGTTGTGCGCGGCGCGGTGAAGGGCTCCGGCTTATCCTCCACTACCCAGCACCAATCTGCACGCCATTCCTCCCACTTGCCGCGGAGTTCTCCCTTTAGGTATGAATCCTTCTTGTTCAGTCGAAAGATCCAGGAGATGCCGCCGGTGAGGGGAGCGCCAGCCTCTACTCTAGGCATAAAGAAATGGCGGAAAAGGGCTACGTTCGGATGGATCCCAACATAGTTTTCGCACAAATGTACGAAAACGGCCATCGTAAGGATGGCGTTGGGGGTAAAGTCTAGGAGGAGGAGGCCATATGTGTTCATGATATCACAAAAGAACTCCAAGAACGGAGGGCACAATCCACAATGGAAGAAAGCAGCAATGAAGAAGTACCCGCCGGGGAACATATCTTTGGCGACGGCGGGGAAGGTTCTGGTGCGGGGATGAGCTTTGGTCTCCCCTGACCAGAACAGATAATATTTGTTCCGCAGCTCCTTCGCGCCAAGCCTCGGCGCGAAGACCACACTCCTCTTCCGCAGGGCGGCCAGCTTCGCCGCCTTCTCGGACTTCTCCTTCTTGGCATTGTCTGCTTTCGCCTTGTCGCTCTTCGGAGCCATGGCGGAGGCGGCGAGGGAAGAGGCGAGGAGCTCGACAGCGCCGCGGATGCGGAAGACGGTGGAGGAGGGGTGGAGGCAAGGAGCAGCGGGGGTTTCTGGAGAGTCAAGACGCAATGAAGCCGAAGGAGGAAACTGCCCCTGCTTCCTCTGCTTTTAAGGGGGAAGTGGGGGACGCTCCGCATTTCCCATTAAAGAACAGGCCACGGTCTCTCCCACGACGCCGCAATCGACGCGTGCCGTTAGGGAGGGATGCGGCGGATGCGGAAGGGGATACGGCTTGCCGTGGCCCGCGTGTGCCCGTGCACTGTCTTGGGCCTGGCCCAACAGCGCTCGGCACCGTGTGTGGCCCAGGCCCGGGGGCTCCTGTCGGTGTACTAAGATAGGGGTACCTTAGTACCCCAACTTGTGCACGGGCAGTAGCAGCTTCCCGCGGCAGGGTTTACCACGTGCTCGCCGGAAACCTTTCTGGTCCCTATAAAGCCATTCAAGAACGAAGTATACAAGTCAGAGGATCAAGTCCCCGGCAAGAGGAGCTTGCCGGGAAGGCCGCACCAGGCTCAAGATTATCACGTTAGCACAAGACCCTGGCAAGAGGGGCTTGCCAGGAAGGCCAAAGAATGCACACCTCAAGAAATGCCTCGGCGCGTCATGCGCCCGGGCAGGACCCGGAGAGCGACAAGCTTCCGGGCCCGGCAAGGTCACGGCCCCGGCAAGGTGCTTGCCGAGGGAAACTTATGTTGTGTGCCCGCGCTCCAGCTCATTTGCCCACGCGTCGCCCTGGGGTCCTCCCAGGGACGCGTGGCGGAAGGCTGTGCAGCCTGGGGCACACGGTAACGAGCCACGGTGACGAGGCTACCGCCGTGGCGGACGGAGAAGCACGGACGGACACTTTTGGGGTCGACGGTGACGGGCATTTAATGCCCTTGTCCCCCACTGCCAAAGTTAGGTGAAGACCACTGTTCATCCACTGTTCACGCACTATTCCCGCACTGTTACAACTACCACCAAAGTTACATTTTTGCCCTCCTCTACGTTGACACCTGTCGGTGACCCCTTGAGCTATAAAAGGAGGCCCATGCACAACGTAGAGGAGGTTCGGGGTTCGATTGGAAACCTAGACAACTCCCTCGCTCGGTGTAGCTAGCACTGTAGCTCTTCAAGCTCCCGAGCTCAAGAACTCAACACAACCTAAGGCAGGAGTAGGGTTTTATGCGTCCGCGCGGCCCGAACCTGGGTAAACTGCCCGCGTGTGCCCCTCGATCTGCTCTCCGTGCTCCCTCCACTCCCTTACCGCAACGTAGAAGGGGCTCCGGTCCCATAGGTGCTCGTGGGAGGACAGTTTCCCCCGACAGTCCAGTTTTATTTGACAGTGATGCTGTGGATCGTTGAGATCGCCGGTATATTTGCACACTAAACCGGACCGGCGGCTCAGAGGCAAAATTCTCCAGGCGACCCAGCATCGTACTAGATAAACTCCGGTCAACATGTTGGCCATTAAAGCCCTTGTCTTTGAAAAGATTGGCATATTGTTAGCCCGCTCTTGAGTGGTGATCCGGTCTGGGAGGGGATGTCTTGAACTAAGCCGGTTTTCACGAAAACCAGGTAGTGGATTTTCACCAGCTGGGGATGTATCTTGGCAGTAAAAACCAAGTTTGGTTCCAGTCCTTCAGATGACTGGGAGGTGCGGCTGTAGGAAAGACAACTTATTTCCATCTTTGAATAGAGATTCCGCCAAGCTCTAAGATGGGTCCATCTGTGAACTCTGTCTGGCGCTTCAAATAATAAAACTCTCTAAACAAATCCATAGTGGGTTCTTCTTGAAGCTATACTTCACAAAAAACTTGGTACTTGCTGATATTGGGGACAGAGTTGGGTCCAATGTCTTGAGGGTGAAGTTGAAGGAAGTTCAACACGTCACGGAAAAACTTTGAGCCGGGTGGGGAAAAGCCCCAGAGCATATGATCAGCAAAAACTATGAACTCACCTCCCTTTTGAGCGGGTATGGCCTCATTCCCCGGAGCTCCCCAGTGAATAATATTTTGGGCGGCTAAGACACCTACTTGGGCATATTCTGTGGGATTGCTCCATAACAGTGGAGGCGACCCAGTTGCATGAAGTGACAGTTGACACGTCTCCAACGTATCTATAATTTTTTATTGTTCCATGCTATTGTATTAGCCATCTAGGATGTCTTATATGCATTTATATGCTATTTTATATTATTTTTGGGACTAACCTATTAACCTAGATCCCAGTGCCAATTTCTGTTTTTTCCTTGTTTTTGAGTATCGCAGAAAAGAAATACCAAACGGAGCCCATTGACTTGAAACTCAACGGAGGATGTTTTTGGACCAGAAGAAGCCCAAGGAGAACCGGAGATGGACCAGGGGAGTCCCGGGCTGCCCACGACGGTGGGGGGAGCGCCCGCCCCCCTATCTCGTGGCCGCCTCGGGGACCCCCCCTAACTTGTTCCCGACTCCAACACCCCTTATATATACGGAAAGCTCCAAAAAATAACCTAGATTGGGAATTCCGCCGCCGCAAGCCTCTGGAGCCACCAAAAACCAATCTAGACCCGTTCCGGCACCCTGCCGGAGGGGGGAATCCCTCTCCGGTGGCCATCTTCATCATCCCGTCGCTCTCCATGATGAGGGGGGAGTAGTTCACCCTCGGGGCCGAAGGTATGTATCAGTAGCTAGATGTTTGATCTCTCTCTCTCTCTCTCTCTCTCTCTCTCTCTCTCTCTCTCTCTCTCTCTCTCTCTCGTGTTCTTGAGATGGCACGATCTTGATGTATCGCGAGATTTGCTACTATATTTGGATCTTATGATGTTTCTCCCCCTCTACTTTTGTAATGGATTGAGTTTTCCCTTTGAAGTTATCTTATCGGATTGAGACTTTAAGGATTTGAGAACACTTGATGTATGTCTTGCATGTGCTTATCTGTGGTGACAATGGGATATCACGTGATCTACTTGATGTGCGTTTTTGTGACCAACTTGCGGGTTCACTGACCTTGTGAACTTACGCATAGGGTTTGACACACGTTTTCGTCTTGACTCTCCGGTAGAAACTTTCGTTCACTCTTTGAAGTACTTTGTGTTGGTTGAATAGATGAATCTGAGATTGTGTGATGCATATCGTATAATCATGCCCACGGATACTTGAGGTGACAATGGAGTATCTTGGTGACATTAGGGTTTTGGTTGATGTGCGTCTTAAGGTGTTATTCTAGTACGAACTCTAGGATAGATTGAACAGAAAGAATAGCTTCATGTTATGTTACTACGGACTCTTGAATAGATCGATCAGAAAGAATAACTTTGAGGTGGTTTTGTACCCTACCATAATCTCTTCATTTGTTCTCTACTATTAGTGACTTTGGAGTGACTCTTTGTTGCATGTTGAGGGATAGTTATATGATGCAATTATGGTATTATTGTTGAGAGAACATCCACTAGTGAAAGTATGAACCCTAGGCCTTATTTCAAAGCATTGCAATACCGTTTGTGCTCACTTTTATCATTAGTTACCTTGCTTTTTTTATATTTTCATATTACAAAAACCTATATCTACCATCCATATTGCACTTGTATCACCATCTCTTCGCCGAACTAGTGCACCTATACAATTTACCATTGTATTGGGTGTGTTGGAGACACAAGACACTCTTTGTTATTTGGTTGAAGGGTTGTTTGAGAGAGACCATCTTCATCCTACGCCTCCCACGGATTGATAAACCTTAGGTCATCCACTTGATGGAAATTTTCTACTGTTCTACAAACCTCTGCACTTGGAGGCCCAACAACGTCTACAAGAAGAAGGTTGCGTAGTAGACATCAAGCTCTTTTCTGGCGTCGTTGCCGGGGAGGTGAGTGCTTAAAGGTATATCTTTAGATCTTGCAATCGAATCTTTTAGTTTCTTGTTTTATCACGAGTTTAGTTTATAAAAGAAAACTACAAAAAAATGGAATTAAGGTTTCCTCATATGCTTCATCTTTTTAATGTCTTTCGTTAAAATGATGGGAATGAAAATTGTGCTCAAGTACTAGAAGAAAAATTACATAGAATGCTTGGCAAAAAAATATGTGAATGATGAGCATGATTGCAATGTTGTTAGTATGAATTCTTTGAATACCCATGATGCTAATGATATGCAAAGCCACAAGCTTGGAGATGCTATGTTTGATGAAGAAGATATGATTAGTCCCCCAAGTTTTGATGAGGAAATCTATTATGATGAAAGCATGCCTCCTATTTATGATGATTATTGTAATGACACATATGCTACAAAGAATAAAGATAACCATGAAACTTTTCATCGTGATTTTAAATTTCAATTGGATTATGCTTCACATGATAGTTATTTTGTTGAATTTGCTCCTCCCACTACTATGAATGAGAAGAATTTTGCTTATGTTGGGAGCAGTAAAATTTCTATGCTTATGGATCATGGAAAAAATGCTTTATGTTTTGTTTATATTGTTGAATTAATTCATGATGCTACTGTAAATTATTATGAGAGAGGAACATATGTTTCTACAAATTGCAATAATATCAAGTTTCCTCTCTGTGTGATTAAAATCTTGAAGTTATGCTCGTTTTCCCTTCCTATGCTAGTTGATTATCGTTCCCACAAGTTGTTAGCTCACAAAATCCCTATGCATAGGAAGTGGTTTAGACTTAAATGTGCTAGTCATATTCTTCATGATGCTCTCTTTATGTTTTAATTCTTATCTTTTATGCGAGCATCATTGAAATCATCATGCCTAGCTAAAAGGTATTAAAGAAGAGCGCTTGTTGGGAGACAACCCAATATGTACCCCTACTGTTTTTGTGTGTTCACATGATTAAAATACTGTAGTAATCATGTTTTATAGCTTTTGTTTCAATAAAGTGCCAAGTAGAACCTTTGGGAAGACTTGGGTGAGAGTTAATGTGATCTTGCTGTAAAAAGTAGAAACTTTGCGCTCACGAGTTAGCTGCCATTTTTTATTGGAGAGTTCTTTTAAGGTGATTCTTTTTGCAGATGATTAATAGACAAATTCCTCACGTCCACAAATTTATTTCAGAATTGTTTGAGTTACAGAAGAATTCGAAAGTTACAGATTGCTACAGACTGTTCTGTTTTTGACAGATTCTGTTTTCTATGTGTTGTTTGCTTATTTTGATGAATCTATGAGTAGTATCAGAGGGTATGAACCATACAGAAGTTGGAATACAGTAGATATTCCACCAATAAAAATATGGAATCAGTTCACAACAGTACCTAAGTGGTGGTTTTATTTTCTTATACTAACGGAGCTTACGAGTTTTCTATTGAGTTTTCTGTTGTGAAGTTTTCAATTTTTGGGTAAAGATTCGATGGACTATGGAATAAGGAGTGGAAAGAGCCTAAGCTTGGGGATACCCAAGGCACCCCAAGGTAAAAATCAAGGACAACCAAAAGCCTAAGCTTGGGGATGCCCCAGGAAGGCATCCCCTCTATCGTCTTTGTTCATCGGTAACTTTACTTGAGGCTATATTTTTATACACCACATGATATGTGTTTTGCTTGGAGCGTCATTTTGTTTCATTTTGTTTTGCTTGCTGTTTGAATAATATCCGAAGATCTCAAATTCGTAAATGTTAGAGAGTCTTCACATAGTTACATACTTATTCGACTACTCATTGATCTTCACTTATATCTTTCAGAGTAGTTTGTCATTTGCTCTAGTGCTTCACTTATATCTTTTTAGAGCACGGCTGTGGTTTTATTTTGAAGAAATAAATGAGCTCTCATGCTTCACTTATATTATTTTGAGAGTATTTTAGAACAGCATGGTAATTTGCCTTGGTTATGAATTTAGTCCTAACTAGATGATACCCCGCGCGTTGCTGCGGGAGCACATGATAATACATAAATCAAATAACTTTATTTGCATAGTAGATATATGATCTTCAGGTGAAAAAATTGCTATGAACATAGTACTCGGGATATAATTACAATGATTGAAAAATGTGAATTATGGGTTCAGGATAGGATATGAGTAATCTCATATGACTTACATAAATATTAATGAATGTAAGCATACTAAGAACATGATTCCTAATGGGGATGATGTGAATGGAAATGTACAAATTTTCATATTGAGATACTATGTGTACCTAAGGTCTGCCAAGAATAATTGTTAATGTAGACATTGAAAGGTAAATCAATCTTCATCTATGTGTACTTCAGATCCGCAAAGAATGGAAAGTAAACACAAATATTGGCCATTGTTATAGCTTGTTATGCTTAGTAGTGCGTGATGGAGCTCCAATGTCAACAATAACTACAAAATGAATCATGCCATCAAAGCAAAAGAGTACCAATTCATTTGTTCTTTTTTCCCTGAAGCGAGTTCTAATTCATTGCCTCCAAAGTTTGTGCTGAATAAGCATGAGAATTAATACATAAATAAGAACCAAGATCCAAATTATCAAGTTATAGTTGGAACTTGTTTGTAACAAATATATTAAACTTCAAAATTTATAAGCTACATTAAGCGAATAAAAAAATGACAATTTGTATGGTTTATGAACTCAAACATGATGAAGTGCATCGTAAGGATTTCTATTGAACCTTCTTTATTCCTCTGGAAACAAACTTCTCTTGCACTGCTCCAAGTATCCATGAATAGTTCCCTGAACCCGTGGAAGATGGAAGTAGGGAAAATCTTGATGTGTAACTCGGGCCAAGATAACAAAAGTGTGAGCATTTAGTGTAATATAACTCATGTATTATAGACAGTGTGGCATGAGTAGCAACCTGAATAACCAATGATGCTCCTTTCCATATGAAAAATAAATACACCAAGCCAATCAACTCATCCATGTATACATGGCAAAAAAAACATGGTGAGTTCAGTAAATTAATGTTTAAAGCCAAATAGAAGAAGGAAATATATAGCTGAACATCAAACATGAGGATAGGGAAGGAATGCTGCAAGTACCAAAATAGGGTGCCAACAGCCATGTTTGAGGCACACTACAGGGAATTTGTGTTAACCGGAGCAGCAGCAGTACTCACCAAAATGTCCTAGATCCTTTTCATCAGAAATCCTCCAGCATACTTGCACCGATCCAGCACAACAACGATGTTGTAGTTTTGACTGTAACAAATACAATTCAACGGAATCCTATGCCCTCTAAATAAGTGTAAAAACTAACATAATATGCATATAAGTCAATGCAAAAAATAAAATTTAGATATTGGAGCTTGTGTACAAATGCAATAAGCAAGAGTTCTGTGCAACGATGAAGAATCATCACCTTTCAGCAACGAAAACCAGAATAGCAAGGATCTGGTCAGAGCACCCACATGAGAGGAATCCACCTGAACAGCTACACTGATCGGCGGAAGAGCAGATGCCCAGATCGTAGCTGGGTCGCCTGGGTGCATCTTGCGGAGTGGCTCGTCGAGGCCACATGGGGTAGCGTCGACAGGGATGCGAGGTAGTGCTCACGGGGTCTGGACGACGATGTCCCCGGGGTCGCAGCGGATGGGGACATGGGGCACCGTCGATGGGGTCAGTCCCTCGCTGGGGGTGGCTCACCAGTCTGGCACCGCAGCATCGCTTCGGTCGTTGGCTCACTCTCAATGGAGGAGGATCGGCGTATTGTACGCATGCTAGTGGTGAACTGGTGATATGATTAGTGTGACTCGTCGGTCCAGCGAACAAAGTATTTATGTGAGTGGACCTTGCCATTGCTTTGTCAGTTACAGAAGGAAGAGCAAGCGTACAAAACAAAAACTAAATTACAGGATGTAATCAATGACGTGGCTAGGTTGCTGAGGTGGAAAAAGGTGAATGGTTGCATGTTGATTGCTGATGTGGACGGTGTGCATGATGAGAGAATAGGTAGTAGTGGGGATCAACTCCTTAAGAATGTTAGATATGATAGGCATCCAAGATGGGTATGACAAAAACATTCATATAAAGTGCATTGAATATTATGAGAAGTTTGATGCTTGATGATTGTTTTGAGATATGAGGATGGTGATATTAGAGTCATGCTAGTAGAGTAGTTGTGAATTTGAGAAATACTTGTGTTGAGGTTTGCAAGTCCCGTAGCATGCACGTATGGTAACCGTTGTGTGACAAAATTGAAGCATGAGGTATTTCATCGATTGTCATCCTTTGTGTGGAGGTCGGGATCGCGCTATGGTTAACTCATACCAACCCTTCCCCTAGGAGCATGCTTGTAGTACTTGGTTTTGATGACTTGTATATTTTTGCAATAAGTATGTGAGTTCTTTATGACTAATGTTGAGTCCATGGATTATAAGCACTCTCACCCTTCCACCATTGCTAACCTCTCTAGTACTGCGCAACTTTTGCCGGTACCATAAACCCACCATATATCTTCCTCAAAACAGCCACCATACCTACCTATTATGGTATTTCCATCGCCATTCCGAGATATATTGCCATGCAACTTTCCACCGTTCCATTTATTATGACATGTTTCATCATTGTCATATTGCCATGCATGATGATGTAGTTGACATCGTATATGTGGCTAGGCCACCATGTATAATTTTTCATACATGTCACTCTTGATTCATTGCACATCCCGATACACCGACGGAGGCATTCATATAGAGTCATACTTTGTTCTAGTATCGAGTTGTAAGTAAATAAAAGTGTGATGATCACCAATATTAGAGCATTGTCCCAAAAAAATGAAAAAAAGGGAAGAACGGCCAAAGAAAAAAAGAAAGGCCCAAAAAGAAAGGAAAAAATGAAAAAGAAAAATAAAAAGAAAAAAGGGACAATGCTACAATCTTTTCCACACTTGTGCTTCAAAGTAGCACCATGATCTTCATGATAGTGAGTCTCTTATTTTGTGACTTATATACACTAGTGGGAATTTTCATTATAGAACTTGGCATGTATATTCCAACGATGGGCTTCCTCAAATGCCATAGGTCTTCGTGAGTAAGCAAGTTGGATGCACACCCACTTAGTTTCTTTTGTTGAGCTTTCATACATTTATAGCTCTAGTGCATCCGTTGCATGACAATCCCTACTCACTCACATTGATATCTATTGATGGGCATCTCCATGGCCCATTGATACGCCTAGTTGAAGTGAGACCATCTTCCTCTTTTGTCTTCTCCACAACCACCATTCTATTCCACCTATAGTGCTATATCCATGGCTCACGCTCATGTATTGCGTGAAAGTTGAAAAAGTTTGAAAAAAATTAAGTATGAAACTATTGCTTGGCTGAAACCGGGGTTGTGCATGATTTGAGTATTTTGTGTGACGAAGATGGCGCATAGCCGACCTATATGATTTTGTAGGGATGAACTTTCTTTAGCCGTGATATTTTGAGAAGACATAATTGCTTTGTTAGTATGATTGAAGTATTATTATTCTTATGTCAATGTTAAACTTTTGTCTTGAATCTTTGAAATCTGAACATTCATGCCACAATAAAGAAAGTTACATTGAGAATTATGTTGGGTAGCATTCCACATCAAAAATTCTGTTTTTATCATTTACGTACTCAAGGACAAGAAGGAGTTAAGCTTGGGGATGCTTGATACGTCTCCAACGTATCTATAAGTTTTGATTGTTCCATACTATTACATTATCCATCTAGGATGTTTTATATGCATTTATATGCTAATTTATATTATTTTTGGGACTGACCTATTCACCTAGAGCCCAGTGCCAGTTTCTTTTTTTCCTTGTTTTTGAGTATCACAGAAAAGGAATACCAAATGGAGCCCAATTGACATGAAAGTCAACGGAGGATGTTTTTGGACCAGAAGAAGCCCAAGGAGTACCGGAGATGGACCATGGGAGTCCCGGGCTGCCCACGAGGGTGGGGGCGTGGCCACCCCCCTATCTCGTGGCCGCCTCGGGGACACCCCCCCTAAATTGTTCCCGACTTCAACATCCCTTATATATTAAGAAACCTCCAGAAAATAACCTAGATCGGGAGTTTCGCCGCTGCAAGCCTCTGGAGCCACCAAAAAACCGATCTAGACCTGTTCCGGCACCCTACCGGAGGGCGGAAATCCCTCTCCGATGGCCATCTTCATCATCCCAGCGCTCTCCATGACGAGGGGTGACTACTTCTCCCTCGGGGCTGAGGGTATGTTTCAGTAGCTATGTGTTTGATCTCTCTCTCTCTCTCTCTCTCGTGTTCTTGAGATGGCACGATCTTGATATATCGCGAGCTTTGCTACTATAGTTGGATCTTATTATGTTTCTCCCCCTCTACTTTTATAATGGATTGAGTTTTCCCTTTGAAGTTATCGTATCAGATTGAGTCTTTAAGGATTTGAGAACACTTGATGTATGTCTTGCATGTGCTTATGTGTGGTGACAATGGGATATCACGTGAAATACTTGATGTATGTTTTGGTGATCAACTTGCGGGTTCAGTGACCTTGGTGAACTTATGCATAGGGGTTAGCACACGTTTTCTCCTTGACTCTCCGGTAGAAACTTTGGGGCACTCTTTGAAGTTCTTTGTGCTGGTTGAATAGATGAATCTGAGATTGTGTGATGCATATCGTATAATCATCCCCATAGATACTTGAGGTGACAATGGAGTATCTAGGTGACATTAGGGTTTTGGTTGATGTGTGCCTTAAGGTGTTATTCTAGTATGAACTCTAGGATAGATTGAACGGAAAGAATAGCTTCATGTTATTTTACTACGGACTATTGAATAGATCGATCAGAAAGAATAATTTTGAGGTGGTTTTGTACCCTAACATAATCTCTTCGTTTGTTCTCCACTATTAGTGACTTTGGAGTACCTCTTTGTTGCATGTTGAGGGATAGATATATGATCCAATTATGTTATTATTGTTGAGAGAACATCCACTACTGAAAGTATGAACCCTAGGCCTTGTTTCAAAGCATTGCAATACCGTTTGTGCTCACTTTTATCATTAGTTACCTTGCTGTTTTTATATTTTCATATTACAAAAACCTATATCTACCATCCATATTGCACTTGTATCACCATCTCTTCGCCGAACTAGTGCACCCATATAATTTACCATTGTATTGGGTGTGTTGGGGATACAAGAGACTCTTTGTTATTTGGTTGTAGGGTTGTTTGAGAGAGACCATCTTCATCCTACGCCTCCCACGGATTAATAAAGCTTAGGTCATCCACTTGAGGGAAATTTGCTACTGTCCTACAAACCTCTGCACTTGGAGGCCCAACAACGTCTACAAGAAGATGGTTGCGTTGTAGACTTTAACGGGTTTTTTCATGGTTGGTTGATGAAAATCCTAGAAAGAGAAATCTTGTCGGGTTAAGTTTATCATGTTAAGCCGCCCAGTGATCGAAAAGGGCATCGGGCAAGATCGATTCGTATGCATAGAATACATGTTGTCGGTAAGTCAATGTCGGGTTATATAGGTTCTGAAAACATATTTGCGGTTTAAAAAGGGGATAATGGTATTTGGTGGGTTACGGCCTATCATATAATCCGCCCGCACGGCTGCATTTCAGAAATATTTGTAGACCTAAGAGTGAAATTTGGATAAGTACTGAACAAATAGGTTCCATGGATCAGTTCTATGATTTTGGATCTACATCAGTTCAGAAAATAAAATAACTCCTAAACCTAAGGTTGCGGTAGAGGGAGAACTCATGTTCTCATATGGGATTTGGTACAGAAAGGGGACCTTCTACGATTGGAAAGGGGTGTTACAACTACTGCCGCTCAACTTCAGTGTTGTGTTCAGATCAAACTATGTGTTCTAAAGACAAATATGAAGAACGATGAAGAACACCGATGGACGGTCGAAACCCTAATCCAGATCAGTTATGAGGAAAGGTGAGTACTTACTGACGCCGATGAACAGCAAAGTTCCGCCGCAGGTTTCTAGTCCGTTCAGGTCGATGCAGCGGCCGCAGTTGGTGCTGTAGGCGAAGGACGGCGACGGCGGAGCTCGGTTGCAGTGTGGTCGCAAGGAAGAAGATATGAGCACAGGGGTAAAAGTGAAAAGATGGGCCCCCTGTTCCTATTTATAAGGAGGTGAGTAGACGGCATGCGCGGGAATCGAGGATGCCGATAATGATTATATGGCTATATGGATGACTCGATTCTCGGGAAGTCTATTAAGATAAAGATATGTTGAGATGTCCTAGGCTTTGTGCGAAGATCATGCGGATGATGTCACGGCAGGTTGCCACGGTTCTGTGAGGTGACGTCATGGCGGCTTATAGCGAATTGATAAGGTATTAATAATGCAAGATTCTGCTAAGTCAAGTGGTGAAGATAGATGTGAACAAGTTCGGATCAACATGGGGCGCAATGTTGAGGATGTAACTACTAGGTATGACCGACCCAGGAGGGGCTGGGTAATACCATTGGCGACTTAAAGATGAAGAGGCCAGATAAGGTCCAAGAAGATATGAAGATGGCGGTTTATAGAGCAAGCCTATTGAAGGCCCAAGACCCGGAGGCGACTCTATGGCCCGGAGGTGTGAATCGTCAGGCGATGATTTGCTTTGTAAGGCAAATTTAGTTAGAAACCGAGCCGGTCACGTCTGTGTGAGCCGGCCGGGGGGTTAACTGAGGAAAACAATCATTCAAGAGCTGGGTCAAGCGTATTTTTGCTCCCTGGTAATCGAGACTCGAGCAATACAACTAAAAGCAGGAGTATGCATTTACCTCCACTGCGAGGGGCTGAAACCTTGGTAAACTCCCTGTGTCCTTTGTCCCGTTCAACCCCTTTAAGCTAACCTAGTTGAGATGGCTCCACACCTAAGTCCTTTTGCTAGGACATCTACAGTGACAAAACCACGACATCCGCAATACATCAAGATTGTGCATCTCAAGAACACGAGAGAGAGAGAGAGAGAGAGAGAGAGAGAGAGAGAGAGAGAGAGAGATTAAACACGTAACTACTGGTACAAACCCTCAGCCCCGAGGGTGGACTACTCCCTCCTCATCATGATGGCCGCTGGGATGATGAAGATGGCCAACGGTGATGATTTCCCCCACCGGTGGAGTGCCGGAGAAGGGCTTGAAGGAAATATGCCCTAGAGGCAATAATAAAGTTGTTATTCATATTTCCTTATATCATGATAAATGTTTATTATTAATGCTAGAATTGTATTAACCGGAAACTTAGTACATGTGTGAATACATAGACAAAATAGAGTGTCCCTAGTACGCCTCTACTAGACTAGCTCATTGATCAAAGATGGCTATGTTTCCTAGCCATAGACATGAGTTGTCATTTGATCAACGAGATCACATCATTAGGAGAATGATGTGATGGACTAGACCCATCCGTTAGCATAGCACTTTGCTCGTTTAGTTTTACTTCTATTGCTTTCTCCATGACTTATACATGTTCCTATGACTATGAGATTATGCAACTCCCGAATACCGTAGGGACACCTTGTGTGCTATCAAACGTCACAACGTAACTGGGTGATCATAAAGATGCTCTACAGGTGTCTCCGAAAGTATTCGTGGTGTTGGCATAGATCAAGATTAGGATTTGTCACTCCGAGTGTCGGAGAGGTATCTCTGGGCCCTCTCGGTAACACACATCATAATAAGCCTTGCAAGCAAATGACTAATGAGTTAGTCACGAGATGATGTGTTACGGAACGAGTAAAGAGACTTGCTGGTAACGAGATTGAACTAGGTATAGAGATACCGACGATCGAATCTCGGGCAAGTAACATACCGATGACAAAAGGAACAACGTATGCTGTTATGCGGTTTGACCGATAAAGATCTTCGTAGAATATGTAGGAGCCAATATGAGCATCCAGGTTCCGCTATTGGTTATTGACCGGAGAGGAGTCTCGGTCATGTCTACATAGTTCTCGAACACGTAGGGTCCGCACGCTTAACATTTGATGACGATCGGTATTACGAGTTTATGAGTTTTGATGTACCGAAGGTAGTTCGGAGTCCCGGATGACATCACGGACATGACGAGGAGTCTCGAGACATTAAAGATTGATATATTGGACGACTATATTCGGACACCGGAAGTGTTCTGGAAAGTTTCGGAATTTACCGGAGTGCCGGGGGGGGTTACCGGAACCCCCCGGGGGAATGGTGGCCCCTGGTGGGTGATACGTCCAAAACGTATCTATAATTTCTGCTTGCTCCATGCCTCTTTTGTGTGATATTGCTATGATATTTATACACTTCCATACACTTTTGATCATATTTGGACTAACCTATTAACTCAGTGCACCCCAGTGCCAGTTTCTGTTTTCTGCTGTTTTTGTATTTCAGGTTGTCCCATTACGTAAACTGCCAGAAAAATCCCGGAAAAATTATATAAAAAATCAGCGTTCCGGAAGCTTCCTTGAGGCCAAAGTAGGGCCGGAGGGTGGCCACCGGGGCTCCAGGCGGCCTGCCCACGCGGCCCCCCTCCTGGCCGCGCCGGGGGGGCGCCTGGGCCCCTCAGGCCTCCGCTGATGCCCCCCTTTGGCATATATTTAACACCCGTCGCAGAAACCCTGATTCCGGACCCCTTTTCTCCAGACGCAATTCCGATCTCCGCCGCCATCACCATCAAGCTTCGGGGGACCAGAATTCCTGTGCCGGCACCCTGCCGGGACGGGGAAGTGCCCCCGGATTCATCTCCATCGACGTTGCTTCCTCCCTCCATGATGCGGGAGTAGTTCCTCCTCGGGGCTGAGGTTTCTACCAGTAGCTATGTGGTCAATTATCTCTCCCATGATATGATCTTCGTTGTGATCATAGGCTATGTTAATCTAGGGTGATCCCATGTTATTTCTCCTTCCTCTATGTATTGGATTGATGTACTCACTTGTCTTTATCTAGTATAATCCCCGAGACCAAGGTGACAGCGGTCTATTGGACATGGATTAGAAAAATATTTTCATGAGTGATTTCCTCTCTTGTGTGTTGATTGAAGATTGAGAGTCTCTTGGTGCTTGTCTTTGACTATCCTTTAGATATGTTGTGGTGATTGTGGGACTCTCTTTGGATGGCCGCGGTGACATTGGGAAATCCTTAGATTGAGAACTACGAACTTTGAGGTGTGCTTTTGTAGCCCTACATAATTCTCGTCCTCTCTTGACCACGAAGGAATGACCTCCGGGTGCGTCTCCATTGCATGTTTTATGGGAAATATCATGTGTTTCGATTATGCTAATTTTGTTGGGAGTTGCCACTAGTGAAAGTATGAAGCCTAGGCCTTGTTTCCACCATTGCAATACCATTTGTGCTCGCGTTTACCACTTGTTTGCTTGCTGCACTTTTTATTACAGATTTATATTACTTTGCTTTGCCACTCCTATCATCCATATTTTACCATCTCTTTGCCGAACTAGTGCACCTATACAACTCCTAGTTGTATTAGGTGTGTTGGGGACACAAGAGACTTCTTGTATCTTAGTTGCAGGTTGCTTGAGAGAGACCATCTTCAACCTCTACTTCCCTGAGTTCGATAAACCATAGGTCATCCTCTTGAGGGAAATTGCTGCTGTCCTACAAACCTCTGCGCTTGGAGGCCCAACATAGTCTACGAGAGTAGAAGCGTGTGTAGACATCAAGCTATTTCTGGCGCCGTTGCCGGGGAGGTGAGTGCTTGAAGGTATATCTTTAGATCTTGCAATTAAAACTTTTTGTTTCTTGTTTTTATTTTCACTAGTTTTGCTTAATGGAAAACAACAAAAATATGAGAGAGCTTTATAAGCTCTACCTTGAACTTGGACATGATGTGTTCGAAGAGAAAATTAAAAAACCTTTGGAACTTTATTATTTGCATAAAAATCATGATGGTGGTGATGTTTTTAGTATGTTTTTATTTAATATCAATATTGCTAATGACATGGAAAGCTCTAAGCTTGGGGATGACACGTTTGATGAACATGATATTTTTAGTCCCCCAACTTTTGAGGAGAAAATTTACTTTGATGATACTATGCCTCCTATATATGATGATTACAATGATGAATATGATATTTTCAGTCCACCTACTATTGAGGATAAAATTTATTATGATTATGATATGCCTCCTAAATACGATGATTACCATGATGGTTATGATAGTCTTACTCTCACTATTCCTAATAAGAAAGATTTTGCTTATATGAAGAGTAATGACACTTTTATGCTTTTGGATCATGGAAATAATGCCTTATGTGATAGTTATATTGTTGAGTTCATCCATGATGCCACTAGAATTTATAATGAGAGAGGGAGACATGGTTCTAAATATCTTAATAATAAGAAGTTTCCTCTCTTTATGGTGAATATTTTGAAGTTATGCTTGTTTTGCCTTCCTATGCTAGTTGCTTTGTGCTTCAATGAATTATTCTATTGCAATATTCCTATGCATAGGAAGCATGTTAGGCTTAAATGTGTTTGGTATTTGCTTCTTGATGCTCTGTTTTGTTCTTCAACTCTTATTCCTTCGAGAGCATCATTAAAGTCTTAAGCCTATCTTTATGGCTATAAACAAAGAGCTCTAGGGAGACAACCCTTGTTATCTTTGCTTTCAGCTTGTCCTTTCAGTTTTTAGTGGTCTTGATGTTTGTTACTACTGTAGCAACATCATTGTATCTTTACTTTTCAGCTTTGTGCCAAGTTTAGCCTCTGATTGCAAGAAAGTTCAAAAGTTGTGACGTGCTGTCCAGGAAACAGATTTTGTCCTTGGACAGAAAAATTCGTATAAAATCACCAGTTCATCTTTTTGGTCTGAATTTTTTCGACTGCGTGCTCTATACAATTGGCTTTCGGGCGTCTGTTCTGAGTTTTTTTATTTGAGTTGCAGAAGTGCCCCGAAAAAATTATTTACTACCTGCTGGTCTGTTTTTCACAGATTCTGTCCTGTTTTGCCTTTCCTTCATTTTGCAAACCTTGAGCTTGCTTTTTCTTTGCAAAAACCTTTTGGCAATCTTGAGAAACAGTATACCTTCAAGAATATCCTTATTTGCAGCAAGGAAAAATTATTTTATTATGGGTACTAACCTCGCTAATCAGATTATGATGAGTTATGTATGAAGGGAGTTTTCATGTGTGCGAGGGAAGATGATAAAAAGATTCAGGAGTGTCAAACGCTCAAGCTTGGGGATGCCCCCATGCACCCCCAAGAAATATTCAAGAAGACTCAAGCGTCTAAGCTTGGGGATGCCCCGCGTGCATCCCCTTCTCCATCAACAATTATCAGTTCGTCTTTCGTTCCACTATATTTTTATCACTTCATGTGTTATGTGCTATGCTTGGAGCATCTTGCTTTAGTTTCCTTTTTAGTTTTCTTTAGCTTTGCTTGCTGTTCATAACGAGTTGGGACTCAGCTTTCTTTGTGTGGGAGAGAAACACGCTCCACTTCAACCTAGAGCACAACATAGAATTTTCATGTCTATCTTTGCTGTGTGTGTTCCTTGTCTTTCAATAGCTACTATCATGTTCAGCTCTTAGTTTTCATGCTTATCTTTTTAAAGAGCTTTTGTTTAGTTGGTCGCTGGAACTCTCTTTATTTTTCATGCTTATCTTGTTAAGAGAGTTGGCTTCTGTTGCACTGGTTGATATGTCTATGATAAAAATGCTATGTGCATAATGGTGCTTAGTAGTTCATGTTTTCTTATGGTTAGTCTCAAATAGCTGGGGGGTTCCCAATGTGTTATTGGAGTACCAACATGATTTGTTTGCCTATGATGTGGTATGGTTTAGTGATATCTTCCTCCGAGAATTTATTTTGATTGACTTGGCATATGCTCACGCATATTTAAGACTGTAAAGAAAGTTTATCAAGCCTTGATGATCTTTTATTTCTCAGTAGCGATATAACTTCCATGCCCGATCCAATGTTGCTTTGTCGCTTTGCATGATTATGACCGTCATTGCTCTCTTAGTTGGTCGCTCCCAGTCTTGTGCTAACCTCCACCTGTACTAAGCGGACTGACTTCTTGTGCATCCAAATCCTTTAAACCAGTTATGCCATATGAGTCCACCATACCTTCCTATACATGGTATTTACCTGCCATTCCTAACGAAGACTTTCATGTACCATCTCGAAATTATTCAAAAAAGCATTTCTCTTTTGTGCCACTGTTTTAGCTCATGAGGAAGTAGTAGTTAATTCATGATCTTTTTATGTTGGACAAGCTTCACCCCGGGATTGCATGTCTAATGTGCAAACCCATAATACGAGAAGGAACTGGCATAGAGTGCGCCCGGCTCATTAAAAAAATATACAACAAACAGACCCTCCTTCACGCTTTGTTCATGAGAAATCAGAAAACTTTGGCAGTGATAAACAAAGGAGATTAAGAGGATGTGATCGTCCTCATTCGGGAGCCGTTCCTCGAAACTTGTCCAGCTCAAGAAGTAATTGAGTTATCTGCTAGCATTCGTTGACGAAATATGCGTATTCTAAAAAATAATTATTACCTCTGTTTTTAAAACCAAGAGCTCTGGTACATGTTTAGTTTTTGTTTCCGACCACGGGTTTTCAACCTTGCCATCAAAAGCCACGGTTCGAGAGTCTCGACCTTCTTTAAAGCACCAACTATTGAGAGCATGATTGTCATTCTGAGTGTAATGTGCATTGTCCCAAAGTACCATTGTCTTTTGCATGATTATGATATCGTTTATTCTGAAATCATTGTATCTAGTCGTCACTTAAACCTTGGAGGTGCCCCTGCATTTATGTTTTGCTTCACTAAAGGGGGCAAGCGAGGTATCACTTTATCATATTTGCACACCATGCTCACTACAAATCTATTTGATGTTTCAGTATCATATTGTAAAACTTTCAGTTCTTTGTGATTTTCTCATGAGGCAACTTAATTACTACAGATTCATTGTCTCAGTAAGCTTTTGTCATGTGACTATGAAAAGTCCTTATATGGCTAATAGCATGTCACCACAGAAATTATGCTTGTTATCATTTACCTACTCGAGGACGAGCAGGAATTAAGCTTGGGGATATTGATACGTCCAAAACGTATCTATAATTTCTGCTTGCTCCATGCCTCTTTTGTGTGATATTGCTATGATATTTATACACTTCCATACACTTTTGATCATATTTGGACTAACCTATTAACTCAGTGCACCCCAGTGCCAGTTTCTGTTTTCTGTTGTTTTTGTATTTCAGGTTTTCCCATTACGTAAACTGCCAGAAAAATCCCGGAAAAATTATATAAAAATTCAGCATTCCGGAAGCTTCCTTGCGGCCAAAGTAGGGCCGGAGGGGGGGCCACCGGGGATCCAGGCGGCCTGCCCAAGCGGCCCCCCTCCTGGCCTCGCCGGGGGGGGCGCCTGGGCCCCCCAGGCCTCCGTTGATGCCCCCCTTTGGCATATATTTAACACCCGTCGCAGAAACCCTGATTCCGGACCCCTTTTCTCCAGACGCAATTCCGATCTCCGCCGCCATCACCATCAAGCTTCGGGGGACCAGAATTCCTGTGCCGGCACCCTGCCGGGACGGGGAAGTGCCTCCGGATTCATCTCCATCGACGTTGCTTCCTCCCTCCATGATGCGGGAGTAGTTCCTCCTCGGGGCTGAGGTTTCTACCAGTAGCTATGTGGTCAATTCTCTCTCCCATGATGTGATCTTCGTTGTGATCATAGGCTATGTTAATCTAGGGTGATCCCATGATATTTCCCCTTCCTCTATGTATTGGATTGATGTACTCACTTGTCTTTATCTAGTATAATCCCCGAGACCAAGGTGACAGCGGTCTATTGGACATGGATTAGAAAAATATTTTCATTAGTGATTTCCTCTCTTGTGTGTTGATTGAAGATTGAGAGTCTCTTGGTGCTTGTCTTTGACTATCCTTTAGATGTTGTGGTGATTGTGGCTCTCTCTTTGGATGGCCGCGGTGACATTGGGAAATCCTTAGATTGAGAACTACGAACTTTGAGGTGTGCTTTTGTAGCCCTACATAATTCTCGTCCTCTCTTGACCACGAAGGAATGACCTCCGGGTGCGTCTCCATTGCATGTTTTATGGGAAATATCATGTGATTCGATTATGTTAATGTTGTTGGGAGTTGCCACTAGTGAAAGTATGAAGCCTAGGCCTTGTTTCCACCATTGCAATACCATTTGTGCTCGCGTTTACCACTTGTTTGCTTGCTGCACTTTTTATTACATATGTATATTACTTTGCTTTGCCACTCCTATCATCCATATTTTACCATCTCTTCGACGAACTAGTGCACCTATACAACTCCTAGTTGTATTAGGTGTGTTGGGGACACAAGAGACTTCTTGTATCTTAGTTGCAGGGTTGCTTGAGAGAGACCATCTTCAACCTCTACTTCCCTGAGTTCGATAAACCGTAGGTCATCCACTTGAGGGAAATTGCTGCTGTCCTACTGATGGCTTCTCGCCCCTCGTTGGTTACCCCAAATGGAAGGTTTGAGATGCAGTGTAGCAGAAGTTTTCCCTTGGCAAAGATACCAAGGATCGATTTCCCCTGAGACTCCCAGTTTTCACTTGATCTTTCAGAACTAGGTTCAGTAAAGCAGGTTTAATTTCATACGAAGGTGCTGAAGTGGCAGGTGTAGTGATAGGTGTGCAGATAAAGTCATCATTGTTGTGACTAGTGAAGTCACACAACTTGGTGTTCTCGGTGGAACCCATAGTAGCAAGCAAGCAAGATAACTATTTTTGTGATTTTCGATAAAAGATACTAAAGCAAAAACTAAAAGGTAAACTAACAAGACTAAAAAGCAAAGGTAAAAGATAGCGTGCAACTCCCCTATCCTGAAGAGTGGAGTCCCCGGCAACGGCGCCAGAAAACTTTGCTTGATGGCTTCTCGCCCCTCCTTGGTTACCCCAAGTGGAAGGTTTGAGATGCAGTGTAGCGGAAGTTTTCCCTTGGCACAGATACCAAGGATCGATTTCCCCTGAGAACTCCCAGTTTCAACAAGAAGGTGTCAACTGCTAACGGCGCAAGATATTAGCAATCAACGTGGACCTGCACACAGATACAAATAACTTTGCTCCCAACGAGTACAGAGAGGTTGTCAATCCCTCTGGCCTTGCCGTTTACAAAGGATCAAACGCAAGTGATAATAGTGATAGATATTGCTGCAAGTAATAAGTAAAAGCGGAAAGTAAATAGCGGATGTGATCAGTGATGGTAATATGGACCGGAGTCCCATGATGTTCACTAGTGATGTCTCTCTCCCAAAAGACGATAAAACAGCTATGTGAGGTAAACGAATTACAGCTGGGCAATTGACATGACCATGTGCGCAAACCAATGCTAACTAAGTTGCAAGAAAGGTAGAGGTTCAAATCATGGGCGGTACGCCAAGGCAAGTAGACGGAAATCCATCTGCATCTACTACTAATCATCCACCTTGAGATATCTATCCAGAACATCTCGCTGGTATTAAGTTGCGAGTCCCATCCATAGTGTAAACTCAAAGCAACAGACAACTGCATTAAAAGAACTTTGCGTAAAGTAAACAGTCCTTGCACCCGCGCGCACAAGCACCGTTGTTTTCCCCCTTGTGGCAACATCACATCCCCTAGACTCATGTTTCTGTCACTCAAACTAGTCATCGAGGGGCATGAACCCACAATCAAGCATGAAGTTCCCTCTTGGAGTCACTAACTACTACTTGGCCAAAGCAATAAATAACAACGGAGAACATGCAAGAATTACTTACGAACATAAATATAAAAGAGGTAGATCAAATATATTACTCAAACACAATCTGAACATAATCTCATAATCCATCGGATCCCAGCAAACTCATCATAGCAACAGCATAAGGATTACATATGTGCCTCGATCATGTAGGGCAGCTCACGAGGACTAATTAGTGAAGCACAAGAACGGGAGGAGAACATCACATAGCTACTGTTCATGGACCCATGGTCCAAGGGAGACTACTCACAACTCATCCGGGAGGCGTCCATGGTGGTGGAGAAGCTCCCGGTGGTGATCCTCCCCTCCGGCAGGGTGCCGGGAAGAGTTCTCCTGGTGCTCCCGATCTTGGAAGCGCGGCGGCGGCGGAACAGAGATGAGATCGCGAAAAAGGGTTTCCGTCTCGAGGGTTTCGGGACACGATATAAATATATGCCAAAGGGGGGCATCAGCGGAGGCCTGGGGGGCCCAGGCGCCCCCCCGGCGCGGCCAGGAGGGGGTGCGCCACCAGGGCGCCTGGAGCCCTGGTGGCCCCCCTCCGGCTGTACTTCGGGTGCCGGGAAGCTTCTGGAACGCTGATTTTTTATATAATTTTTCCGGGATTTTTTTGGCAGTTCTCGTAATGGGAAAACCTGAAATACAAAAACAGCCGAAAACAGAAACTGGCACTGGGGTGCACTGAGTTAATAGGTTTGTCCAAATATGATCAAAAGTGTATGGAAGTGTATAAATAACATAGCAATATCACCCAAAAGAGGCATGGAGCAAGCAGAAATCATAGATACGTTTTGGACGTATCACCTACAAACCTCTGCGCTTGGAGGCCCAACATAGTCTACAAGAGTAGAAGCGTGTGTAGACATCAGTGGGCCATAGGGGAGAGATAGGGCAGCAGCCAGGAGGTGGCGCGCCCCCTCCCTAGGAGGAGTCCGAATTGGACAAGGGGAGGGGGCGCGGCCCCTCTTTCCCTCTCCCTCTCCCTCTCTTTCCTTTCCCCTTCTTCCTTCTTTGGTAGTTCCTACTAGGAATAGGATTGCAATCCTATTCCTAGTAGGATTGCAGCCCTAGCCGCACCATAGCAGGGCCGGCCGGCCTCCCCCCTTGCTCCTTTATATACGGGGGCAGGGGGGCACCCAAAGAGACACAAGTTGAATTGTTCCAGCCGTGTGCGGTGCCCCCCTCCACAGAAACACACCTCGGTCATACCGTCGCAGTGATTTGGCGAAGCCCTGCGCCGGTAGATACATCATATCCGTCACCACGCCGTCGTGTTGACGAAACTCTCCCGTGAAGCTCAACTGGATCAAGAGCTCGTGGGACGTCATCAAGCTGAACGTGTGCTGAACACGGAGGTGCCGTACGTTCGGTGCTTGATCGGTTGAATCGCAAAGAAGTTCGACTACATCAACCGCGTCGCTTGACGCTTCCGCTTCCGGTCTACGAGGGTACGTAGACACACTCTTCCCTCTCGTTGCTATGCATCTGGTAGATAGATCTTGCGTGATCATAGGAAAATTTTAAAATACTACGTTCCCCAACAGGGCTCTAGATTGGGTCTTATGGATACAGAAGCCTGTGGCGGTTGGAAAAAAATTTCATTGACTCCCCTAGGGTTTTTGGAATATTTGAGAATTTATAGAGCGAAGAGGCGGTGCGGGAGGCCAACGAGGTGGGCACAACCTACCTGGGCATGTCTGGGCCTCCTGGTGCACCCAGGTGTCTTATGCTCACATCGGGCCACCCCTCTGGTTCTTCTTTGGCTCACTAGGTGTCTTCTGGTCCAGAAGAAATCACCAAAAAATTTCACTGCGTTTGGACTCCGTTTGATATTGATTTTCTACGATGGTAAAACAAGCAAAAAACAACAACTGGCACCGGGCACTATGTCAATAGGTTAGTCCCAACAAATAATATAAAATGACTATAAATAGTTGTAAAACATCCAAGAATGATAATATAACAGCAGGGAACAATCAAATATTATAGATATGTTGATGACGTATCTGTATCCATTTAGTTTAATTCCACGTTAGGATAAAGCCAAATTCGTAAAAGTTCAGAACGCTTATTCCCACATGACTAAGCAACATGTAGGTCCTTTTATGGAACAATGTGACTAGTACACACAATAAGATGCAAACGAGGAAAAGCTATGAACGGGTCGACGACCGGCTTTGCTTATGTTGACACATCCATGCTCGGTGTTTTACCTTTGAGGCATCACTGAGAGCTTATTCCCACATTGAACTTAGGTGAAAACCCTGAGTTCTACTCATTGGACACACCAACTTTGTGAAAGATGGCCTACTATTATTTTTTAGTGTGATCGTTAAACTGACAATGCCTTGTGTTCTTTTCAGTGACGGCGTTATCCACACAACCAAAACAATATCACTAGATCTATGAGGAAATATGTTTTCACAATGTATTTAGTGGGTCTTGTAAATATGTTTTGTTAAGTAAAACATTATGTCTTAATACAAGACTATGTGACTTTGTGCAGATGAGAGCATAGTTTGTAAGATCTTATTTGGGATGGTGCAAGGAACCTTCTCTACATGAGATATCTCTTACCGTCAATTCACATCTTGTATCCTCCTTCATGTCTCTATAAGGGATATCAAATATTGAAGACTTCAATGTAGTTTCTTGAAAAGATTCATTTTTTGCAAGTTTGTCCTTTTCGATAAAAAGAATATTTCTAGAAAATTAGATTATTGAGTGACTGTCAAGAAAAACTTGCATATACTTTCCTACAATATCCAATGGGTCTATTTAAGCATGCCTAACCCTAAATCCCCACCCATGCCTCCCACTTCCCTCCTCCGCCTCCGCCTCCGCCGCCACCCCTCTCACACAACCCTCAATTCTCCCTAGAGACTCTAATCACCGTATGGTCTCTACATCTTCGATGATACCATACCTTGTCAGCATTAGGCGCCATGCCGATTGTCCGACGACCACCTCGCCAACTGACAGCCTCCTGTCGCCCATTGTCAATTTATTGCGAGCTATAAGCCTTGATCCATTCCTCCTAGTTTGAGCTTTGAGCTTGACAAGAATCCATGGCACAATCCATCGGATTTAGATAGATGGAAACACTCTCAAAACACATCGCTTCCTGTCATCGTTGCTCTCTAGATCTAATACGGGCCTCGACGGATACCCATGGTGTAGATCTCATGACAAAGATGGATCACGATACTCAACCAGATTCCTACAGATCTGGGAGACCGGGCACGACATATAAGGTACCTTCTTAGCAAATCCAATAAGTGTTAGCAAAATCATCCATTGAGAAGATATCTCACAAGTTTAACCGGAGGTGATTGCAGGCTACCAGATCTAAATATGACGAAACCATTGGCTCTCATTGCTACACACCTCTATTTTGTATAATCAGTGCTCACTAGAGCTATGGCGGTGGGCCTGAAGTGAATCCCCATTGCATAAATCTAACGATGTAGATGGATCATGACACCCAGCAGGATTAACTCAAGGCTGCAAGATCTGGCATGATAGATGAGGTATGTAATTAATTAGTGCTACAACATTCCAGAATCATGGATTGAACAAAATCGTTGTCCTCGTCTTGTGATGAGGCAATCACATGCCACCATATCTTTATATGGAAACGTCCTCGATTTTCGTGGATCATGATGCCTGACTAGATGAGCTAAAAAATATGAAATAGATAATGATAGACCATGTACCTAGCTACTTATTACTCACTCCATCCTACAATATAAGATGTTACTACAGGAAACATAGGAGGGAGGGGATAAATTATCTCATTTATAGGTCAGATATCTGGGAGTAGCCATGGATAGAGCACCTTCAACCAAGATTAGGAAAGTCTTGATTTTTTTCAAATGAACACCCTTCTAAAATATTTATATTAACATGTACGATTGCTTTATGCCGAGTAAGTATAGATCACTCTCTTTTTCTTAGACATTACTCACTCATCATTACAATTTTCAAAGCATTTTATATGGATATGATGTAAGTTATTGGGAGATGCTTAAGGTAGTCCATGCCTCTTTTATGTCTTACTAGCTAATTTCCTATTGTGTTACAACTGAAGGCATACATATTCTAATGGTTCAACACTAGTCGTGTCTGATATATACCATTCTAGATTTTGGTAAAATTTGAATTGAGTATGTGTAGGGGAATGCAAGAAAAGTTTTGATTTAGTTGATATTTTAGTAAGGTTTGATTTGATTTGGCTATGACTAGGGGAGGGCAAGGGAAGTTTTCATTTACTTAAGATTTTGGTAAGATTTGATTTCATTTCATTTCATTGAGTTAATGCATGACATAGTTTTGGTAAGATATGATTGAGTTAATGTAAGACATGATTTCCAACAAAATCAAAGAAAGTAATGATTGCATTTAGATTATTTCAAACCAAGGAGGGAGGGGCGTCGATCGAAAAAAGGAAACATAGTAGGGAGGGGTGAGGAGAACGTATCAACTCTCCTTAATAACAATGACAACAACAACAACAACAACAACAACAACAACAATAATAATAATAATAATAATAATAATAATAATAATAAGAATAAGAAGAAGAATAATAATAAGAATAATAATAATAAGAATAAGAAGAATAATAGCGACTAGTGTTTTGTGATTTGTGAAGTTTGTACTATGATCCTTATGATATAAATGAGACACGTATTACCATGCAAAAAAGTTACTTTGGGCCCTCTCCTCACCAAAACCTTTTTAAATCCCTAGTGAAAGAATCTCACGTTACTGCAGCTGATATAAGGTTGCAAAACCTGGGCGTGCGTGTGCAGCACTAATGAGATAAAAACAACACCATGGAGAGATTTTCTTTAGGGACACCATGGAGAGATAATGCCTAGCGTCCAATGTTATTATTGTTATCATGACAAGGGTTCAAGCTAAACAAGCAACCTGTAAGGTAACAGATAGAAGGTTCTGATCCCAATCTGTGTGTCGCAATACTGATATTTTTTATAATTCCTACAGAAATTAATTGGCTAAATCACATGGTATATACATTACGGAGTATAAAATGTCAGTAGACTGAAATTCGGTCCATATACATAACCAGATTAAAACGTGAAAATCACCATCCATGGATAAATTTCATAATAATAGGATCGACTATCTTGACTAGTTACATAACTTATCAGGAAGTCCATCGAAAATCAGTAGTCTTGTTGTCAGGGATTTCCATATCTCTGAACTTCATCATTCTGGCCACCAGCCCCTCAACTACATCTGAATCTGGCGCAAACATGGCGTGGGTGATTCCAACCACACCAGGGTTCTGGCTGTTGAGCACCGAGAACGTCGTTGCAAGGCGGAGACCGTAGTTCATGATGAAGTGAACCAGACCACGGGGAAAGATGAACACATCCCCCTCACATAGTCTCTTCTGAAACAACTTACCGGTTGTGTCAAAGAAACCGGCCAGCACACTTCCATCATGGACAAACATCATCTCGGACGCCCTTGGGTGAGAGTGTGGAAGCACTAACCCATAGGGGCCAATGTCGGTCCGTGCCATTGACATGCCAAGGGTGTTGAGGCCAGGGAACTCGGCAGCGGTGACGATGTTCGCCGATGACCGGACCACGTTGTCTAGTTTCCCGGCATGGTTGAGAAGCAATGTCTTGAAATCGGAAGCCAGTATGGTGCTAGGGTGCTTGCAGAGGTAACCATTTATGAACAACTTTCTTTCACTCTGAAGCACCATAGGGCACACATCTTGAAGAGTTGGACTGTCTGACAGGCTTGGTGGTGCATAGAGGCCAAGGAGGAGGACGCAGGAAAACAGGACAATGAAGAGCTTCATCTCCTGGATGCAGTGATGGGGTAGAAAGTCATGGGTTTTAATATTGTGATGAAAAAGGAGTGCAACCAAAGCCAAACCTGTGCAACCTGTATCAGATTTCTTGGAGTGCACTACAGAATTTGCTTTGGATTGTGGCGAAAGTAACAATCTCTGAATTGTGGCAAAAGGGTGAAGGTGTTAATATGAAGCTTTCAGATTCTAACGATGCCCCTAAGCCATTTGTTTCATCTCCAGGCTACCCTAGGCTGCAAATCTAGGTAAATTGTCACGCTCATGCTTAAAATGCTTCAGACTTTGTCAGTTGGCAAGTCTGCAGTATTGCACGCACTGTATATGGTGCTTGATTCTCAAGTCAATTAGCATTCCCGTGGTAATGGTGATGGTATCCGAGGAGACGTTCATCGCCTACTTTGTATACTGGTAAAAATTGGCGTGCTTGAGAAATTGCTGCTCATTGATTGTTTTAAAACCAAAGTCTGACTGAACTAGTAGCTTTGCTGCTTGTGAACATGGAATGATTTAACGAAGGTAGTATGATAACATCCGATTTGACAGCAGTTCGCAAATCAGCAAAACGAAGGTAAGAAATTGTCACGGTGCATAGCGAATTATCGCCGACCAGCCGACGTCACCGGAAGGAGGAGAAGAAGATTCATCTTGTGGATGCTGAGGAGCCCAAGGTCGAAGGCGGCCCCCGCGGGGACTCACTGGAGACAAATGTGGTAGAGGAGAGCGGTGGCGTGCCACACGAGCAGGCGGACGAACGGACGGTCTCGTCAGGCACGAGATCGCCGCCGCCGCAGGCAGCACCGGAGCTCCGTCGGCCGGTTAAACCTCGTGCCTCGGTGCAGGATTAGCTCTCCGGGGAATCCCACGAAACAAAAATAATCAAGTATACTGCTCAAATGAGAAAACAAATTTATTTATTATAGAAACATATCCCTCAAAAAAAATTACTATAGAAACATAACATGCATTTAAAATAAGCCACCACATTGAAATTACTAAACAGTAAACAGTAAGACTTAGCTACCTACGAGCAGCCACAGCGTTTTGACGTCATCAACCGTCGGATCAGGCAATGGAACGACCCAGGTCGTTCGGTCATCTAACCCCCAAAAGGTCAACCAGCGCACGTACTCGGGCTGCTGCTCCGCAGACCGAGCTAGGAACCCCCTCGTTCGTCGGGCTGATCGCTGGCCAGAAGCCCATATAGGCCCAACAACGTGATTTTCCACCCATCCCAATCTTCCTCCAATTGCTAGATTTTTTTCTCTTTGCCCATCTTTTCCAGTACCTGGCCATCAATTTTTTTCCCAGTACCCACGATGTGCGAAGATGCCGTCGTTCGCTTTAGTATTTGGTGCTCCTGTTTAGCATAAGTAGAAGAGCACCAGCTCCATAGACTCACTTGTTGTGACTACTACTAGGTTTTAAGCCAATACTACTGCCAATCCTGATATGCCAATGGATCAGTTTTAAGTTCAAATATATGGAATACCAGATCAAAAAAATATGCTAACGGATTGGTTCAAACTTCAAATAAATATGGCCCGTTACTGCTGCCATGTCATTCTAGCTTAAATGCATTCGACTTTCATCAAATATTTATATTATTCAACTTTTTCAAATATATCATAGCTTTTTGTTTAAGATGAACGGGCGCGGCAACGCGCGTCTTCATGGTCTAGTGTATTATTATTAGAGTGCAGCGGCAGAGAAGACCACCAGGCCTCTAGCCCGCTCCCTCGCTGACGGCCGCTCCGGCCCCGGCGACCACCAAGCCTCGGCGGCCGCCACTCCGGCACCGCCGCCCACATCACGCACATGGCCTCCCCCTCCCCCACCCCCGGCCGCGGCCGCGAGCTCCGCTGGATGGACTCCAGCCCCTCCTCCTCCCGCGCCAGATCTGACACGCGCTCCTACCGGGTTGCGCTCTACGCCGAACTCCTCACGTCCTCCGAGGCGGCCTCGCCGCCGGCACCGCGCCCTCAACCGCGGTCTGAGATCCACCTCGCCTTTGCTATCGACGAGGCGCCCTGGGAGGTCCCCCGCGGCCGCAAACGCGCGCGTCGCCGTTCTCCTTGTCGGCGCCGGAACACGCCTACCACCGGTCGTCGTCCACCCCCGGCGGCCGCCCCTGGTGAGTGCCCGCGCTGCTACAGCACGGGCCACCCCCGCTCGAAGTGCCGCCGTGCCATCTGCTGCAGGCGTTGCCGCTTCCCTGGTCACGTCGCACGGGACTGCACCGTGCCGCGCTCTCCGGCATCCTCCACCGAGCCGCCCTACAAGCAGCTACGCCAGTCCTCCCCGCGCCCAAGTTCGACGCTCTCCACGGCGTCCCCTGCCCTTTCGGGCTCGAGTGTCGCTGGTCCAAGCCACCCCGCGTCCTCCGGGACTGGTGCCGCTCCTCGCCCGTCTCTTCTTCCCCACCACCCAGCCGCGCCTCCACCACCTCCAGCACGACTCCCGTCGTTCTCTCGGGCCACCCAGCGCTCCGCCCGGCGGCCGCGGTCTGCTACCTGCCCCGCACCCCTTGCCTCCTCGCCGCGGAGACAGAGCTTGCGGAGCGTGCCCTGGTGGCCACCGTGGCTGGTAACCGCTTCGGCATCCCGCGCGAGGAGGTGGCGGCCCTATTGCGTGACAAGTGTGACCTCACCGACGATGCGTTCTCCGTCCATGGTCATGGCCGCGACGAGTTCCTCCTCAAGTTCACCTCCTCCGAGGGGTGCGCCCGGGCTGCCCTGCGCCGGCTGCGCTCCTCCCGTTTCCGCCTCATCATCCACCCGTGGAGCCGCGCCGCAGGCTATGAACCCGTCCAGCTGCGCTTCCGTGTCGAGGTCGAGATTGTCGGTGTCCCTGACCAGGCGTGGCACCACTCGGCCGTTGGTGCTGTAGGCGAAGGACGGCGACGGCGGAGCTCAGTTGCAGTGGGGTCGCAAGGAAGAAGATATGAGCACAGGGGTAAAAGTGAAAAGATGGGCCCCCTGTTCCTATTTATAAGGAGGTGAGTAGACGGCATGCGCGGGAATCGAGGATGCCGATAATGATTATATGGCTATATGGATGACTCGATTCTCGGGAAGTCTATTAAGATAAAGATATGTTGAGATGTCCTAGGCTTTGTGCGAAGATCATGCGGATGATGTCATGGCAGGTTGCCACGGTTCTGTGAGGTGACGTCATGGCGGCTTATAGCGAATTGATAAGGTATTAATAATGCAAGATTCTGCTAAGTCAAGTGGTGAAGATAGATGTGAACAAGTTCGGATCAACATGGGGTGCAATGTTGAGGATGTAACTACTAGGTATGACCGACCCAGGAGGGGCTGGGTAATACCATTGGCGACTTAAAGATGAAGAGGCCAGATAAGGTCCAAGAAGATATGAAGATGGCGGTTTATAGAGCAAGCCTATTGAAGGCCCAAGACCCGGAGGCGACTCTATGGCCCGGAGGTGTGAACCGTCAGGCGATGATTTGCTTTGTAAGGCAAATTTAGTTAGAAACCGAGCCGGTCACGTCTGTGTGAGCCGGCCGGGGGGTTAACTGAGGAAAACAATCGTTCAAGAGCTGGGTCAAGCGTATTTTTGCTCCCTGGTAATCGAGACTCGAGCAATACAACTAAAAGCAGGAGTATGCATTTACCTCCACTGCGAGGGGCTGAAACCTTGGTAAACTCCCTGTGTCCTTTGTCCCGTTCAACCCCTTTAAGCTAACCTAGTTGAGATGGCTCCACACCTAAGTCCTTTTGCTAGGACATCTACCGTGACAAAACCACGACATCCGCAATACATCAAGATTGTGCATCTCAAGAACACGAGAGAGAGAGAGAGAGAGAGAGAGAGAGAGAGAGAGAGAGAGATTAAACACGTAACTACTGGTACAAACCCTCAGCCCCGAGGGTGGACTACTCCCTCCTCATCGTGATGGCCGCTGGGATGATGAAGATGGCCAACGGTGATGATTTCCCCCACCGGTGGAGTGCCGGAGAAGGGCTTGAAGGAAATATGCCCTAGAGGCAATAATAAAGTTGTTATTTATATTTCCTTATATCATGATAAATGTTTATTATTAATGCTAGAATTGTATTAACCGGAAACTTAGTACATGTGTGAATACATAGACAAAATAGAGTGTCCCTAGTACGCCTCTACTAGACTAGCTCATTGATCAAAGATGGCTATGTTTCCTAGCCATAGACATGAGTTGTCATTTGATCAACGAGATCACATCATTAGGAGAATGATGTGATGGACTAGACCCATCCGTTAGCATAGCACTTTGCTCGTTTAGTTTTACTGCTATTGCTTTCTCCATGACTTATACATGTTCCTATGACTATGAGATTATGCAACTCCCGAATACCGTAGGGACACCTTGTGTGCTATCAAACGTCACAACGTAACTGGGTGATCATAAAGATGCTCTACAGGTGTCTCCGAAAGTATTCGTGGTGTTGGCATAGATCAAGATTAGGATTTGTCACTCCGAGTGTCGGAGAGGTATCTCTGGGCCCTCTCGGTAACACACATCATAATAAGCCTTGCAAGCAAATGACTAATGAGTTAGTCACGAGATGATGTGTTACGGAACGAGTAAAGAGACTTGCTGGTAACGTGATTGAACTAGGTATAGACATACCGACGATCGAATCTCGGGCAAGTAACATACCGATGACAAAAGGAACAACGTATGCTGTTATGCGGTTTGACCGATAAAGATCTTCGTAGAATATGTAGGAGCCAATATGAGCATCCAGGTTCCGCTATTGGTTATTGACCGGAGAGGAGTCTCGGTCATGTCTACATAGTTCTCGAACCCGTAGGGTCCGCACGCTTAACATTTGATGACGATCGGTATTACGAGTTTATGAGTTTTGATGTACCGAAGGTAGTTCGGAGTCCCGGATGACATCACGGACATGACGAGGAGTCTCGGAATGTCCGAGACATAAAGATTGATATATTGGACGACTATATTCGGACACCGGAAGTGTTCTGGAAAGTTTCGGAATTTACCGGAGTGCCGGGGGGGGGG
>LR738711.1:56271552-56333078 GCA_902687465.1 Secale cereale
TACCGGAACCCCCCGGGGGAATGGTGGCCCCTGGTGGGTGATACGTCCAAAACGTATCTATAATTTCTGCTTGCTCCATGCCTCTTTTGTGTGATATTGCTATGATATTTATACACTTCCATACACTTTTGATCATATTTGGACTAACCTATTAACTCAGTGCACCCTAGTGCCAGTTTCTGTTTTCTGCTGTTTTTGTATTTCAGGTTGTCCCATTACGTAAACTGCCAGAAAAATCCCGGATAAATTATATAAAAAATCAGCGTTCCGGAAGCTTCCTTGAGGCCAAAGTAGGGCCGGAGGGGGGCCACCGGGGCTCCAGGCGGCCTGCCCACGCGGCCCCCCTCTTGGCCGCGCCGGGGGGGCGCCTGGGCCCCTCAGGCCTCCGCTGATGCCCCCCTTTGGCATATATTTAACACCCGTCGCAGAAACCCTGATTCCGGACCCCTTTTCTCCAGACGCAATTCCGATCTCCGCCGCCATCACCATCAAGCTTCGGGGGACCAGAATTCCTGTGCCGGCACCCTGCCGGGACGGGGAAGTGCCCCCGGATTCATCTCCATCGATGTTGCTTCCTCCCTCCATGATGCGGGAGTAGTTCCTCCTCGGGGCTGAGGTTTCTACCAGTAGCTATGTGGTCAATTATCTCTCCCATGATATGATCTTCGTTGTGATCATAGGCTATGTTAATCTCGGGTGATCCCATGTTATTTCCCCTTCCTCTATGTATTGGATTGATGTACTCACTTGTCTTTATCTAGTATAATCCCCGAGACCAAGGTGACAGCGGTCTATTGGACATGGATTAGAAAAATATTTTCATGAGTGATTTCCTCTCTTGTGTGTTGATTGAAGATTGAGAGTCTCTTGGTGCTTGTCTTTGACTATCCTTTAGATATGTTGTGGTGATTGTGGGACTCTCTTTGGATGGCCGCGGTGACATTGGGAAATCCTTAGATTGAGAACTACGAACTTTGAGGTGTGCTTTTGTAGCCCTACATAATTCTCGTCCTCTCTTGACCACGAAGGAATGACCTCCGGGTGCGTCTCCATTGCATGTTTTATGGGAAATATCATGTGATTCGATTATGCTAATTTTGTTGGGAGTTGCCACTAGTGAAAGTATGAAGCCTAGGCCTTGTTTCCACCATTGCAATACCATTTGTGCTCGCGTTTACCACTTGTTTTCTTGCTGCACTTTTTATTACAGATTTATATTACTTTGCTTTGCCACTCCTATCATCCATATTTTACCATCTCTTTGCCGAACTAGTGCACCTATACAACTCCTAGTTGTATTAGGTGTGTTGGGGACACAAGAGACTTCTTGTATCTTAGTTGCAGGTTGCTTGAGAGAGACCATCTTCAACCTCTACTTCCCTGAGTTCGATAAACCATAGGTCATCCTCTTGAGGGAAATTGCTGCTGTCCTACAAACCTCTGCGCTTGGAGGCCCAACGTAGTCTACGAGAGTAGAAGCGTGTGTAGACATCAAGCTATTTCTGGCGCCGTTGCCGGGGAGGTGAGTGCTTGAAGGTATATCTTTAGATCTTGCAATTAAAACTTTTTGTTTCTTGTTTTTATTTTCACTAGTTTTGCTTAATGGAAAACAACAAAAATATGAGAGAGCTTTATAAGCTCTACCTTGAACTTGGACATGATGTGTTCGAAGAGAAAATTAAAAAACCTTTGGAACTTTATTATTTGCATAACTATCATGATGGTGGTGATGTTTTTAGTATGTTTTTATTTAATATCAATATTGCTAATGACATGGAAAGCTCTAAGCTTGGGGATGACACGTTTGATGAACATGATATTTTTAGTCCCCCTACTTTTCAGGAGAAAATTTACTTTGATGATACTATGCCTCCTATATATGATGATTACAATGATGAATATGATATTTTCAGTCCACCTACTATTGAGGATAAAATTTATTATGATTATGATATGCCTCCTAAATACGATGATTACCATGATGGTTATGATAGTCTTACTCTCACTATTCCTAATAAGAAAGATTTTGCTTATATGAAGAGTAATGACACTTTTATGCTTTTGGATCATGGAAATTATGCCTTATGTGATAGTTATATTGTTGAGTTCATCCATGATGCCACTAGAATTTATAATGAGAGAGGGAGACATGGTTCTAAATATCTTAATAATAAGAAGTTTCCTCTCTTTATGGTGAATATTTTGAAGTTATGCTTGTTTTGCCTTCCTATGCTAGTTGCTTTGTGCTTCAATGAATTATTCTATTGCAATATTCCTATGCATAGGAAGCATGTTAGGCTTAAATGTGTTTGGTATTTGCTTCTTGATGCTCTGTTTTTTTCTTCAACTCTTATTCCTACGAGAGCATCATTAAAGTCTTAAGCCTATCTTTATGGCTATAAAGAAAGAGCTCTAGGGAGACAACCCTTGTTATCTTTGCTTTCAGCTTGTCCTTTCAGTTTTTAGTGGTCTTGATGTTTGTTACTACTGTAGCAACATCATTGTATCTTTACTTTTCAGCTTTGAGCCAAGTTTAGCCTCTGATTGCAAGAAAGTTCAAAAGTTGTGACGTGCTGTCCAGGAAACAGATTCTGTCCTTGGACAGAAAAATTCGTATAAAATCACCAGATCATCTTTTTGGTCTGAATTTTTTCGACTGCGTGCTCTATACAATTGGCTTTCGGGCGTCTGTTCTGAGTTTTTTTATTTGAGTTGCAGAAGTGCCCCGAAAAAATTATTTACTACCTGCTGGTCTGTTTTTCACAGATTCTGTCCTGTTTTGCCTTTCCTTCATTTTGCAAACCTTGAGCTTGCTTTTTCTTTGCAAAAACCTTTTGGCAATCTTGAGAAACAGTATACCTTCAAGAATATCCTTATTTGCAGCAAGGAAAAATTATTTTATTATGGGTACTAACCTCGCTAAGCAGATTATGATGAGTTATGTATGAAGGGAGTTTTCATGTGTGCGAGGGAAGATGATAAAAAGATTCAGGAGTGTCAAACGCTCAAGCTTGGGGATGCCCCCATGCACCCCCAAGAAATATTCAAGAAGACTCAAGCGTCTAAGCTTGGGGATGCCCCGCGTGCATCCCCTTCTCCATCAACAATTATCAGTTCGTCTTTCGTTTCACTATATTTTTATCACTTCATGTGTTATGTGCTATGCTTGGAGCATCTTGCTTTAGTTTCCTTTTTAGTTTTCTTTAGCTTTGCTTGCTGTTCATAACGAGTTGGGACTCATCTTTCTTTTTGTGGGAGAGAAACACGCTCCACTTCAACCTAGAGCACAACATAGAATTTTCATGTCTATCTTTGCTGTGTGTGTTCCTTGTCTTTCAATAGCTACTATCATGTTCAGCTCTTAGTTTTCATGCTTATCTTTTTAAAGAGCTTTTGTTTAGTTGGTCGCTGGAACTCTCTTTATTTTTCATGCTTATCTTGTTAAGAGAGTTGGCTTATGTTGCACTGGTTGATATGTCTATGATAAAAATGCTATGTGCATAATGGTGCTTAGTAGTTCATGTTTTCTTATGGTTAGTCTCAAATAGTTGGGGGGTTCCCAATGTGTTATTGGAGTACCAACATGATTTGTTTGCCTATGATGTGGTATGGTTTAGTGATATCTTCCTCCGAGAATTTATTTTGATTGACTTGGCATATGCTCACGCATATTTAAGACTGTAAAGAAAGTTTATCAAGCCTTGATGATCTTTTATTTCTCAGTAGCGATATAACTTCCATGCCCGATCCAATGTTGCTTTGTCGCTTTGCATGATTATGACCGTCATTGCTCTCTTAGTTGGTCGCTCCCAGTCTTGTGCTAACCTCCACCTGTACTAAGCGGACTGACTTCTTGTGCATCCAAATCCTTTAAACCAGTTATGCCATATGAGTCCACCATACCTTCCTATACATGGTATTTACCTGCCATTCCTAACGAAGACTTTCATGTACCATCTCGAAATTATTCAAAAAAGCATTTCTCTTTTGTGCCACTGTTTTAGCTCATGAGGAAGTAGTAGTTAATTCATGATCTTTTTAAGTTGGACAAGCTTCACCCCGGGATTGCATGTCTAATGTGCAAACCCATAATACGAGAAGGAACTGGCATAGAGTGCGCCCGGCTCATTAAAAAAATATACAACAAACAGACCCTCCTTCACGCTTTGTTCATGAGAAATCAGAAAACTTTGGCAGTGATAAACAAAGGAGATTAAGAGGATGTGATCGTCCTCATTCGGGAGCCATTCCTCGAAACTTGTCCAGCTCAAGAAGTAATTGAGTTATCTGCTAGCATTCGTTGACGAAATATGCGTATTCTAAAAAATAATTATTACCTCTGTTTTTAAAACCAAGAGCTCTGGTACATGTTTAGTTTTTGTTTCCGACCACGGGTTTTCAACCTTGCCATCAAAAGCCACGGTTCGAGAGTCTCGACCTTCTTTAAAGCACCAACTATTGAGAGCATGATTGTCATTCTGAGTGTAATGTGCATTGTCCCAAAGTACCATTGTCTTTTGCATGATTATGATATCGTTTATTCTGAAATCATTGTATCTAGTCGTCACTTAAACCTTGGAGGTGCCCCTGCATTTATGTTTTGCTTCACTAAAGGGGGCAAGCGAGGTATCACTTTATCATATTTGCACACCATGCTCACTACAAATCTATTTGATGTTTCAGTATCATATTGTAAAACTTTCAGTTCTTTGTGATTTTCTCATGAGGCAACTTAATTACTACAGATTCATTGTCTCAGTAAGCTTTTGTCATGTGACTATGAAAAGTCCTTATATGGCTAATAGCATGTCACCACAGAAATTATGCTTGTTATCATTTACCTACTCGAGGACGAGCAGGAATTAAGCTTGGGGATATTGATACGTCCAAAACGTATCTTTAATTTCTGCTTGCTCCATGCCTCTTTTGTGTGATATTGCTATGATATTTATACACTTCCATACACTTTTGATCATATTTGGACTAACCTATTAACTCAGTGCACCCCAGTGCCAGTTTCTGTTTTCTGCTGTTTTTGTATTTCAGGTTTTCCCATTACGTAAACTGCCAGAAAAATCCCGGAAAAATTATATAAAAATTCAGCGTTCCGGAAGCTTCCTTGCGGCCAAAGTAGGGCCGGAGGGGGGGCCACCGGGGATCCAGGCGGCCTGCCCAAGCGGCCCCCCTCCTGGCCTCGCCGGGGGGGCGCCTGGGCCCCCCAGGCCTCCGTTGATGCCCCCCTTTGGCATATATTTAACACCCGTCGCAGAAACCCTGATTCCGGACCCCTTTTCTCCAGACGCAATTCCGATCTCCGCCGCCATCACCATCAAGCTTCGGGGGACCAGAATTCCTGTGCCGGCACCCTGCCGGGACGGGGAAGTGCCTCCGGATTCATCTCCATCGATGTTGCTTCCTCCCTCCATGATGCGGGAGTAGTTCCTCCTCGGGGCTGAGGTTTCTACCAGTAGCTATGTGGTCAATTCTCTCTCCCATGATGTGATCTTCGTTGTGATCATAGGCTATGTTAATCTAGGGTGATCCCATGATATTTCCCCTTCCTCTATGTATTGGATTGATGTACTCACTTGTCTTTATCTAGTATAATCCCCGAGACCAAGGTGACAGCGGTCTATTGGACATGGATTAGAAAAATATTTTCATTAGTGATTTCCTCTCTTGTGTGTTGATTGAAGATTGAGAGTCTCTTGGTGCTTGTCTTTGACTATCCTTTAGATGTTGTGGTGATTGTGGGACTCTCTTTGGATGGCCGCGGTGACATTGGGAAATCCTTAGATTGAGAACTACGAACTTTGAGGTGTGCTTTTGTAGCCCTACATAATTCTCGTCCTCTCTTGACAACGAAGGAATGACCTCCGGGTGCGTCTCCATTGCATGTTTTATGGGAAATATCATGTGATTCGATTATGTTAATGTTGTTGGGAGTTGCCACTAGTGAAAGTATGAAGCCTAGGCCTTGTTTCCACCATTGCAATACCATTTGTGCTCGCGTTTACCACTTGTTTGCTTGCTGCACTTTTTATTATATATGTATATTACTTTGCTTTGCCACTCCTATCATCCATATTTTACCATCTCTTCGCCGAACTAGTGCACCTATACAACTCCTAGTTGTATTAGGTGTGTTGGGGACACAAGAGACTTCTTGTATCTTAATTGCAGGGTTGCTTGAGAGAGACCATCTTCAACCTCTACTTCCCTGAGTTCGATAAACCGTAGGTCATCCACTTGAGGGAAATTGCTGCTGTCCTACTGATGGCTTCTCGCCCCTCGTTGGTTACCCCAAATGGAAGGTTTGAGATGCAGTGTAGCAGAAGTTTTCCCTTGGCAAAGATACCAAGGATCGATTTCCCCTGAGACTCCCAGTTTTCACTTGATCTTTCAGAACTAGGTTCAGTAAAGCAGGTTTAATTTCATACGAAGGTGCTGAAGTGGCAGGTGTAGTGATAGGTGTGCAGATAAAGTCATCGTTGTTGTGACTAGTGAAGTCACACAACTTGGTGTTCTCGGTGGAACCCATAGTAGCAAGCAAGCAAGATAACTATTTTTGTGATTTTCGATAAAAGATACTAAAGCAAAAACTGAAAGGTAAACTAACAAGACTAAAAAGCAAAGGTAAAAGATAGCGTGCAACTCCCCTATCCTGAAGAGTGGAGTCCCCGGCAACGGCGCCAGAAAACTTTGCTTGATGGCTTCTCGCCCCTCGTTGGTTACCCCAAGTGGAAGGTTTGAGATGCAGTGTAGCGGAAGTTTTCCCTTGGCACAGATACCAAGGATCGATTTCCCCTGAGAACTCCCAGTTTCAACAAGAAGGTGTCAACTGCTAACGGCGCAAGATATTAGCAATCAACGTGGACCTGCACACAGATACAAATAACTTTGCTCCCAACGAGTACAGAGAGGTTGTCAATCCCTCCGGCCTTGTCGTTTACAAAGGATCAAACGCAAGTGATAATAGTGATAGATATTGCTGCAAGTAATAAGTATAAGCGGAAAGTAAATAGCGGATGTGATCAGTGATGGTAATATGGACCGCAGTCCCATGATGTTCACTAGTGATGTCTCTCTCCCAAAATACGATAAAACAGCTATGTGAGGTAAACGAATTACAGCTGGGCAATTGACATGACCATGTGCGCAAACCAATGCTGACTAAGTTGCAAGAAAGGTAGAGGTTCAAATCATGGGCGGTACGCCAAGGCAAGTAGACGGAAATCCATCTGCATCTACTACTAATCATCCACCTTGAGATATCTATCCAGAACATCTCGCTGGTATTAAGTTGCGAGTCCCACCCATAGTGTAAACTCAAAGCAACAGACAACTGCATTAAAAGAACTTTGCGTAAAGTAAACAGTCCTTGCACCCGCGCGCACAAGCACCGTTGTTTTCCCCCTTGTGGCAACATCACATCCCCTAGACTCATGTTTCTGTCACTCAAACTAGTCATCGAGGGGCATGAACCCACAATCAAGCATGAAGTTCCCTCTTGGAGTCACTAACTACTACTTGGCCAAAGCAATAAATAACAACGGAGAACATGCAAGAATTACTTACGAACATAAATATAAAAGAGGTAGATCAAATATATTACTCAAACACAATCTGAACATAATCTCATAATCCATCGGATCCCAGCAAACTCATCATAGCAACAGCATAAGGATTACATATGTGCCTCGATCATGTAGGGCAGCTCACGAGGACTAATTAGTGAAGCACAAGAACGGGAGGAGAACATCACATAGCTACTGTTCATGGACCCATGGTCCAAGGGAGACTACTCACAACTCATCCGGGAGGCGTCCATGGTGGTGGAGAAGCTCCCGGTGGTGATCCTCCCCTCCGGCAGGGTGCCGGGAAGAGTTCTCCTGGTGCTCCCGATCTTGGAAGCGCGGCGGCGGCGGAACAGAGATGAGATCGCGAAAAAGGGTTTCCGTCTTGAGGGTTTCGGGACACGATATAAATATATGCCAAAGGGGGGCATCAGCGGAGGCCTGGGGGGCCCAGGCGCCCCCCCGGCGTGGCCAGGATGGGGCCGCGCCACCAGGGCGCCTGGAGCCCTGGTGGCCCCCCTCCGGCTGTACTTCGGGTGCCGGGAAGCTTCTGGAACGCTGATTTTTTATATAATTTTTCCGGGATTTTTTTGGCAGTTCTCGTAATGGGAAAACCTGAAATACAAAAACAGCCGAAAACAGAAACTGGCACTGGGGTGCACTGAGTTAATAGGTTTGTCCAAATATGATCAAAAGTGTATGGAAGTGTATAAATAACATAGCAATATCACCCAAAAGAGGCATGGAGCAAGCAGAAATTATAGATACGTTTTGGACATATCACCGAGAAACCTCTGCGCTTGGAGGCCCAACATAGTCTACAAGAGTAGAAGCGTGTGTAGACATCAGTGGGCCATAGGGGAGAGATAGGGCAGCAGCCAGGAGGTGGCGCGCCCCCTCCCTAGGAGGAGTCCGAATTGGACAAGGGGAGGGGGCGCGGCCCCTCTTTCCCTCTCCCTCTCCCTCTCTTTCCTTTCCCCTTCTTCCTTCTTTGGTAGTTCCTACTAGGAATAGGATTGCAATCCTATTCCTAGTAGGATTGCAGCCCTAGCCGCACCATAGCAGGGCCGGCCGGCCTCCCCCCTTGCTCCTTTATATACGGGGGCAGGGGGGCACCCAAAGAGACACAAGTTGAATTGTTCCAGCCGTGTGCGGTGCCCCCCTCCACAGAAACACACCTCGGTCATACCGTCGCAGTGATTTGGCGAAGCCCTGCGCCGGTAGATACATCATATCCGTCACCACGCCGTCGTGCTGACGAAACTCTCCCGTGAAGCTCAACTGGATCAAGAGCTCGTGGGACGTCATCAAGCTGAACGTGTGCTGAACACGGAGGTCCCGTACGTTCGGTGCTTGATCGGTTGAATCGCGAAGAAGTTCGACTACATCAACCGCGTCGCTTGACGCTTCCGCTTCCGGTCTACGAGGGTACGTAGACACACTCTTCCCTCTCGTTGCTATGCATCTGGTAGATAGATCTTGCGTGATCGTAGGAAAATTTTAAAATACTACGTTCCCCAACAGGGCTCTAGATTGGGTCTTATGGATACAGAAGCCTGTGGCGGTTGGAACAAAATTTCATTGACTCCCCTAGGGTTTTTGGAATATTTGAGAATTTATAGAGCGAAGAGGCGGTGCGGGAGGCCAACGAGGTGGGCACAACCTACCTGGGCATGTCTGGGCCTCCTGGTGCACCCAGGTGTCTTATGCTCACATCGGGCCACCCCTCTGGTTCTTCTTTGGCTCACTAGGTGTCTTCTGGTCCAGAAAAAATCACCAAAAAATTTCACTGCGTTTGGACTCCGTTTGATATTGATTTTCTACGATGGTAAAACAAGCAAAAAACAACAACTGGCACCGGGCACTATGTCAATAGGTTAGTCCCCACAAATAATATAAAATGACTATAAATAGTTGTAAAACATCCAAGAATGATAATATAACAGCAGGGAACAATCAAATATTATAGATATGTTGATGACGTATCTGTATCCATTTAGTTTAATTCCACGTTAGGATAAAGCCAAATTCGTAAAAGTTCAGAACGATTATTCCCACATGACTAAGCAACATGTAGGTCCTTTTATGGAACAATGTGACTAGTACACACAATAAGATGCAAACGAGGAAAAGCTATGAACGGGTCGACGACCGGCTTTGCTTATGTTGACACATCCATGCTCGGTGTTTTACCTTTGAGGCATCACTGAGAGCTTATTCCCACATTGAACTTAGGTGAAAACCCTGAGTTCTACTCATTGGACACACCAACTTTGTGAAAGATGGCCTACTATTATTTTTTAGTGTGATCGTTAAACTGACAATGCCTTGTGTTCTTTTCAGTGACGGCGTTATCCACACAACCAAAACAATATCACTAGATCTATGAGGAAATATGTTTTCACAATGTATTTAGTGGGTCTTGTAAATATGTTTTGTTAAGTAAAACATTATGTCTTAATACAAGACTATGTGACTTTGTGCAGATGAGAGCATAGTTTGTAAGATCTTATTTGGGATGGTGCAAGGAACCTTCTCTACATGAGATATCTCTTACCGTCAATTCACATCTTGTATCCTCCTTCATGTCTCTATAAGGGATATCAAATATTGAAGACTTCAATGTAGTTTCTTGAAAAGATTCATTTTTTGCAAGTTTGTCCTTTTCGATAAAAAGAATATTTCTAGAAAATTAGATTATTGAGTGACTGTCAAGAAAAACTTGCATATACTTTCCTACAATATCCAATGAGTCTATTTAAGCATGCCTAACCCTAAATCCCCACCCATGCCTCCCACTTCCCTCCTCCGCCTCCGCCTCCGCCGCCACCCCTCTCACACAACCCTCAATTCTCCCTAGAGACTCTAATCACCGTATGGTCTCTACATCTTCGATGATACCATACCTTGTCAGCATTAGGCGCCATGCCGATTGTCGGACGACCACCTCGCCAACTGACAGCCTCCTGTCGCCCATTGTCAATTTATTGCGAGCTGTAAGCCTTGATCCATTCCTCCTAGTTTGAGCTTTGAGCTTGACAAGAATCCATGGCACAATCCATCGGATTTAGATAGATGGAAACACTCTCAAAACACATCGCTTCCTGTCATCGTTGCTCTCTAGATCTAATACGGGCCTCGACGGATACCCATGGTGTAGATCTCATGACAAAGATGGATCACGATACTCAACCAGATTCCTGCAGATCTGGGAGACCGGGCACGACATATAAGGTACCTTCTTAGCAAATCCAATAAGTGTTAGCAAAATCATCCATTGAGAAGATATCTCACAAGTTTAACCGGAGGTGATTGCAGGCTACCAGATCTAAATATGACGACACCATTGGCTCTCATTGCTACACACCTCTATTTTGTATAATCAGTGCTCACTAGAGCTATGGCGGTGGGCCTGATGTGAATCCCCATTGCATAAATCTAACGATGTCGATGGATCATGACACCCAGCAGGATTAACTCAAGGCTGCAAGATCTGGCATGATAGATGAGGTATGTAATTAATTAGTGCTACAACATTCCAGAATCATGGATTGAACAAAATCGTTGTCCTCGTCTTGTGATGAGGCAATCACATGCCACCATATCTTTATATGGAAACGTCCTCGATTTTCGTGGATCATGATGCCTGACTAGATGAGCTAAAAAATATGAAATAGATAATGATAGACCATGTACCTAGCTACTTATTACTCACTCCATCCTACAATATAAGATGTTACTACAGGAAACATAGGAGGGAGGGGATAAATTATCTCATTTATAGGTCAGATATCTGGGAGTAGCCATGGATAGAGCACCTTCAACCAAGATTAGGAAAGTCTTGATTTTTTTCAAATGAACACCCTTCTAAAATATTTATATTAACATGTACGATTGCTTTATGCCGAGTAAGTATAGATCACTCTCTTTTTCTTAGACATTACTCACTCATCATTACAATTTTCAAAGCATTTTATATGGATATGATGTAAGTTATTGGGAGATGCTTAAGGTAGTCCATGCCTCTTTTATGTCTTACTAGCTAATTTCCTATTGTGTTACAACTGAAGGCATACATATTCTAATGGTTCAGCACTAGTCGTGTCTGATATATACCATTCTAGATTTTGGTAAAATTTGAATTGAGTATGTGTAGGGGAATGCAAGAAAAGTTTTGATTTAGTTGATATTTTAGTAAGGTTTGCTTTGATTTGGCTATGACTAGGGGAGGGCAAGGGAAGTTTTCATTTACTTAATATTTTGGTAAGATTTGATTTCATTTCATTTCATTGAGTTAATGCATGACATAGTTTTGGTAAGATATGATTGAGTTAATGTAAGACATGATTTCCAACAAAATCAAAGAAAGTAATGATTGCATTTAGATTATTTCAAACCAAGGAGGGAGGGGCGTCGAGCGAAAAAAGGAAACATAGGAGGGAGGGGTGAGGAGAACGTATCAACTCTCCTTAATAACAATAACAACAACAACAACAACAACAACAACAATAATAATAATAATAATAATAATAATAATAATAATAATAATAATAATAATAATAATAAGAATAATAATAATAAGAATAAGAAGAATAATAGCGACTAGTGTTTTGTGATTTGTGAAGTTTGTACTATGATCCTTATGATATAAATGAGACACGTATTACCATGCAAAAAAGTTACTTTGGGCCCTCTCCTCACCAAAACCTTTTTAAATCCCTAGTGAAAGAATCTCACGTTACTGCAGCTGATATAAGGTTGCAAAACCTGGGCGTGCGTGTGCAGCACTAATGAGATAAAAACAACACCATGGAGAGATTTTCTTTAGGGACACCATGGAGAGATAATGCCTAGCGTCCAATGTTATTATTGTTATCATGACAAGGGTTCAAGCTAAACAAGCAACCTGTAAGGTAACAGATAGAAGGTTCTGATCCCAATCTGTGTGTCGCGATACTGATATTTTTTATAATTCCTACAGAAATTAATTGGCTAAATCACATGGTATATACATTACGGAGTATAAAATGTCAGTAGACTGAAATTCGGTCCATATACATAACCAGATTAAAACGTGAAAATCACCATCCATGGATAAATTTCATAATAATAGGATCGACTATCTTGACTAGTTACATAACTTATCAGGAAGTCCATCGAAAATCAGTAGTCTTGTTGTCAGGGATTTCCATATCTCTGAACTTCATCATTCTGGCCACCAGCCCCTCAACTACATCTGAATCTGGCGCAAACATCGCGTGGGTGATTCCAACCACACCAGGGTTCTGGCTGTTGAGCACCGAGAACGTCGTTGCAAGGCGGAGACCGTAGTTCATGATGAAGTGAACCAGACCACGGGGAAAGATGAACACATCCCCCTCACATAGTCTCTTCTGAAACAACTTACCGGTTGTGTCAAAGAAACCGGCCAGCACACTTCCATCATGGACAAACATCATCTCGGACGCCCTTGGGTGAGAGTGTGGAAGCACTAACCCATAGGGGCCAATGTCGGTCCGTGCCATTGACATGCCAAGGGTGTTGAGGCCAGGGAACTCGGCAGCGGTGACGATGTTCGCCGATGACCGGACCACGTTGTCTAGTTTCCCGGCATGGTTGAGAAGCAATGTCTTGAAATCGGAAGCCAGTATGGTGCTAGGGTGCTTGCAGAGGTAACCATTTATGAACAACTTTCTTTCACTCTGAAGCACCATAGGGCACACATCTTGAAGAGTTGGGCTGTCTGACAGGCTTGGTGGTGCATAGAGGCCAAGGAGGAGGACGCAGGAAAACAGGACAATGAAGAGCTTCATCTCCTGGATGCAGTGATGGGGTAGAAAGTCATGGGTTTAAATATTGTGATGAAAAAGGAGTGCAACCAAAGCCAAACCTGTGCAACCTGTATCAGATTTCTTGGAGTGCACTACAGAATTTGCTTTGGATTGTGGCGAAAGTAACAATCTCTGAATTGTGGCAAAAGGGTGAAGGTGTTAATATGAAGCTTTCAGATTCTAACGATGCCCCTAAGCCATTTGTTTCATCTCCAGGCTACCCTAGGCTGCAAATCTAGATAAATTGTCACGCTCATGCTTAAAATGCTTCAGACTTTGTCAGTTGGCAAGTCTGCAGTATTGCACGCACTGTATATGGTGCTTGATTCTCAAGTCAATTAGCATTCCCGTGGTAATGGTGATGGTATCCGAGGAGACGTTCATCGCCTACTTTGTATAATGGTAAAAATTGGCGTGCTTGAGAAATTGCTGCTCATTGATTGTTTTAAAACCAAAGTCTGACTGAACTAGTAGCTTTGCTGCTTGTGAACATGGAATGATTTAACGAAGGTAGTATGATAACATCCGATTTGACAGCAGTTCGCAAATCAGCAAAACGAAGGTAAGAAATTGTCACGGTGCATAGCGAATTATCGCCGACCAGCCGACGTCACCGGAAGGAGGAGAAGAAGATTCATCTTGTGGATGCTGAGGAGCCCAAGGTCGAAGGCGGCCCCCGCGGGGACTCACTGGAGACAAATGTGGTAGAGGAGAGCGGTGGCGTGCCACACGAGCAGGCGGACGAACGGACGGTCTCGTCAGGCACGAGATCGCCGCCGCCGCAGGCAGCACCGGAGCTCCGTCGGCCGGTTAAACCTCGTGCCTCGGTGCAGGATTAGCTCTCCGGGGAATCCCACAAAACAAAAATAATCAAGTATACTGCTCAAATGAGAAAACAAATTTATTTATTATAGAAACATATCCCTCAAAAAAAATTACTATAGAAACATAACATGCATTTAAAATAAGCCACCACATTGAAATTACTAAACAGTAAGACTTAGCTACCTACGAGCAACCATAGCGTTTTGACGTCATCAACCGTCGGATCAGGCAATGGAACGACCCAGGTCGTTCGGTCATCTAACCCCCGAAAGGTCAACCAGCGCACGTACTCGGGCTGCTGCTCCGCAGACCGAGCTAGGAACCCCCTCGTTCGTCGGGCTGATCGCTGGCCAGAAGCCCATATAGGCCCAACAACGTGATTTTCCACCCATCCCAATCTTCCTCCAATTGCTAGATTTTTTTCTCTTTGCCCATCTTTTCCAGTACCTGGCCATCAATTTTTTCCCCAGTACCCACGATGTGCGAAGATGCCGTCATTCGCTTTGGTATTTGGTGCTCCTGTTTAGCATAAGTAGAAGAGCACCAGCTCCATAGACTCACTTGTTGTGACTACTACTAGGTTTTAAGCCAATACTACTGCCAATCCTGATATGCCAATGGATCAGTTTTAAGTTCAAATATGTGGAATACCAGATCAAAAAAATATGCTCACGGATTGGTTCAAACTTCAAATAAATATGGCCCGTTACTGCTGCCATGTCATTCTAGCTTAAATGCATTCGACTTTCATCAAATATTTATATTATTCAACTTTTTCAAATATATCATAGCTTTTTGTTTAAGATGAACGGGCGCGGCAACGCGCGTCTTCATGGTCTAGTGTATTATTATTAGAGTGCAGCGGCAGAGAAGACCACCAGGCCTCTAGCCCGCTCCCTCGCTGACGGCCGCTCCGGCCCCGGCGACCACCAAGCCTCGGCGGCCGCCACTCCGGCACCGCCGCCCCCATCACGCACATGGCCTCCCCCTCCCCCACCCCCAGCCGCGGCCGCGAGCTCCGCTGGATGGACTCCAGCCCCTCCTCCTCCCGCGCCAGATCTGACACGCGCTCCTACCGGGTTGCGCTCTACGCCGAACTCCTCGCGTCCTCCGAGGCGGCCTCGCCGCCGGCACCGCGCCCTCAACCGCGGTCTGAGATCCACCTCGCCTTTGCTATCGACGAGGCGCCCTGGGAGGTCCCCCGCGGCCGCAAACGCGCGCGTCGCCGTTCTCCTTGTCGGCGCCGGAACACGCCTACCACCGGTCGTCGTCCACCCCCGGCGGCCGCCCCTGGTGAGTGCCCGCGCTGCTACAGCACGGGCCACCCCCGCTCGAAGTGCCGCCGTGCCATCTGCTGCAGGCGTTGCCGCTTCCCTGGTCACGTCGCACGGGACTGCACCGTGCCGCGCTCTCCGGCATCCTCCACCGAGCCGCCCTACAAGCAGCTACGCCAGTCCTCCCCGCGCCCAAGTTCGACGCTCTCCACGGCGTCCCCTGCCCTTTCGGGCTCGAGTGTCGCTGGTCCAAGCCACCCCGCGTCCTCCGGGGCTGGTGCCGCTCCTCGCCCGTCTCTTCTTCCCCACCACCCAGCCGCGCCTCCACCACCTCCAGCACGACTCCCGTCGTTCTCTCGGGCCACCCAGCGCTCCGCCCGGCGGCCGCGGTCTGCTACCTGCCCCGCACCCCTTGCCTCCTCGCCGCGGAGACAGAGCTTGCGGAGCGTGCCCTGGTGGCCACCGTGGCTGGTAACCGCTTCGGCATCCCGCGCGAGGAGGTGGCGGCCCTATTGCGTGACAAGTGTGACCTCACCGACGATGCGTTCTCCGTCCATGGTCATGGCCGCGACGCGTTCCTCCTCAAGTTCACCTCCTCTGAGGGGTGCGCCCGGGCTGCCCTGCGCCGGCTGCGCTCCTCCCGTTTCCGCCTCATCATCCACCCGTGGAGCCGCGCCGCAGGCTATGAACCCGTCCAGCTGCGCTTCCGTGTCGAGGTCGAGATTGTCGGTGTCCCTGACCAGGCGTGGCACCACTCGGCCGTCGAAACCATGCTGGCGCCGTTCCTGGACATCGTCACCTGCACCCTGCCACCCGCGACGGCTCCGACATGTCCCACTTCCATTTTTCGGCATGGACAGCCAACCCGGACGCCATCCCTCGCTCCTCCGACCTGCTGCTCCCAGAGCCTGACGATGTCGCCGTCGATGCGGACCCCGACCGTGCCGAGCGGTTCGCTCTTCACACGCTAGGCAAGCCTGTCCAAATCTTCGTCACGCTCTCTGAGGATTTCCGCCTCCCGGTGCCTGCGCTGGCTGCGCCCTCCCCTGGTGGCGGCTCCGACTCCGGCATCGGCCCCTCCTCCCCACCTCTTCCCCCCAAGTGGCCTCAGCGACATAGGTTCACGCGGCACACATCTCCCCGTTCGCCGCGCGGCGGGTCGTCGGCGGGCGCCGCCGGCCACCGCGGTCACCACCATGGAACGCGTCCCCCGTTCCGTGGCTGGCAAGGAATCCTCGGGGCCGACCCATCTACGGTGCCCCCACCGGCTTCCGGGCCGCCGCTCGCCCAACGGGTCTCCGACACACGTGACGCCCCACCGCCCACACCACCCGCCAGGCCTCTGACCGCTGGGGTCCCGCCACCCCTCCTGCTGACGCGGTCGCCGCACCAGGACAAGGGCTCGCCACCACAGGCCCGTGGCCCGCCCCGCGTGGCCACCTGTGGCCAACCAGCGTTCGACACACACCCTTCCAGCCCCTGCCTCGGATCCCCCTCCGTTTCGCCCGCCACGCCTACTGCGGTCTCCCTCGACAATACTGTCTCCGCGATCGTCATTGATGGACCAGGCACGACCGGCTGCGCCAATCCCAGCCCGCCTGCGTCTGGCCAGCCAGCTGTTTCCCCCCTGTCCGCGCCATCGCCGACGCGCGTACCAGATCGCCCTATCACCACAGCTTCCCCCTGCTGCCGGGTCACCTAATCGGGTGGGACGCGAGCTAATCAACTGCGAGGACGGGGATCCTGCCCCACGCTCATGCCAGGCCATCATCATTGTGCCATGCAACGCCAACCCCACCCCCACATCTGTCTTGGGCGCATGCTCCATCAGCAACGGCGGGCTGGACGATCTCTTTGATCGAATGGCTGAGATGAGCCTGGAACGCTTCGCCTCCTCGGTTCAAGACGCATCCGCACCGCTCCTCCCGCTTCCGCCGCCCCGCCGACGCCGGAACGAGGTGCCACTGGATTTCACCCCACGCCGGAGCGATCGCATTGCCAAGACAGACAGGGGCTACGGATCGGAGATGAAGGCCAAACGCATTCTTCTCCGACGCCTCGGCCTCCTCAAGGATGATGAGCCTCTCTCAGACGCTCTCCTCGACCGCTATGCGTGCATGTTTGACCGTCCACTTGCCGCTGACACGATTGCTGCACTCGCTGACTACCATGGATGGAAGGTGCCGGCCAACCCCTCCGCGGCGGCGGTGGCCACGACTCTTCTCATCGCCGAGGCCTAGTCTTACTCGTGCGCCTCCTCTCGGACCTTAACTGTTGTTGATGGAATACAACAAACGCATTATTTTTTGGAACGTACGCGGCCTTAACTGTCCTGCAAAACGCTCTGCCGTGCGTTCCGTCATCTCCTCCGCCAACCCCTCTATTGTTTGCCTCCAAGAGACGAAGCTTTCCGACGTCTCATCGTCCATCGTCTTCGACTCGTGCGGTCGGGCTTTCACCAAGTTCTTCTTCCTACCGTCCATGGATACACATGGAGGCATCCTCCTTGCATGGCAAGACGACGTGGTGGCTATCTCCCACCCCACCATTGGCACGCATTTCATTAACTCGCTCGTCTCCCCCCGGGACGGTAGCCCGCATTGGTGGATCACCGGCGTGTACGCACCTCAAGATGAGGCCGCCAAGATCATGTTCCTCTCGGATTTGCACGACGTGCGTGCCACTTGCAACGGCCCGTGGATTCTCGATGGTGACTTCAATATGATCATCTCCCCCGAAGATAATATGAGCGTCTCTATGCGGCGTTTTCGGCACTTCATCGCCGACGAGGAGCTTAGAGACATGTATCTCCACGGCCCGCGCTACACATGGCCTAATAAATGTGAGGCTCCCACGCTCGAGCGCATCGATCGAGTTCTCTGCACCGTTGGCTGGGAGCTCAACCACCCGAGCTGCATGCTACGATGTCTCTCCTCTGCCGCCTCTGACCAAGCGCCGCTCATCATCGACGCCTTGCCACGCTCCCTCGGCCACAGGCGCTTCCATTTTGAACGCTTCTGGCCCAAACTGGAGGGCTACCACGAAGTGATCGCCGAGGCGTGGGCAGTCTCCCTCGATGAGCCCGATCCATTCTGCCGCATCTATGCACGCCTACGCGCCACCGCCAAGCACCTGCAGCGTTGGAGTGCCAAAACGATCGGCGACGTCCCGCTACAGCTCTCTGTTGCCCGTGAGCTGATTGCCCGCTCGGCGCAAGACCACCGACCACTCTCCGCTGCCAAGGCATGGCTACGACGGCAACTCAAGGCCTCCTACATTGGCCTCGCCTCCCTCGAGCGGTCCCTGGCGAGACAACGCGCGCGGTTCAACTTCCTCAAAGGTGGCGACACAAACCCAGCTTTCTTCCGCATCCACGCCGCGCACCGCTCCCGGAAAACCACGATCCATCAACTTCAAGTGGACGGCACCATCGTCTCCGTCCACGCTGCCATTGCCGAGGCCGTGTACAACCACTACTACGGCATCCTTGGTTCTGGGCGCGAAAGAACTTCTTCCATCAACTTGGACGGCCTCGACCTGCGTTCCTTCGACCTTCAAGACCTTGAGATCCCGTTTTCCGAGCAGGAAATCTGGAACGCCGTCAAGTGCATGCCGAATGGAAGAGCCCCCGGGCCCGACGGGTTCACGTCCGAGTTCTTATGTGCATCCTAGCCTACGATCAAAGACGATTTCGTTGAGGCGTTCAACAAGCTATACTCCCTCAACGGCCTCGGATTTCAACGCCTGAATGAGGCCCTGCTCACTCTTATACCAAAAAAGCCCGACGCCGCCGTGCTCTCGCACTACCGCCCGATCAGCTTGATCCACCTATTCGCCAAGCTTTTCGCCAAGGTCCTCTCTCTCCGCCTTGCGCCGAAGCTCTGTGACATGATCTCCACCAACCAGAGCGCGTTCATCGCGGGCCGATGCATCCACGACAAATTTTTGCTAGTCCAGCAGACCGCCCGGCAGCTCCACAACCTCAAGCAACCACGCGTCATGCTCAAGCTCGATATTGCCCGCGCGTTCGACTCCGTTTCGTGGGCTTTCCTCCTCGACACACTCCACCATCTCGGCTTTGGCCGACGGTGGTGCGAATGGGTGTGCATCCTGCTCGGCACGGCTAGCACACGCGTCCTCGTCAACGGAATCCCACGCCCCCCCCCCCATCCTTCATCCTTCAACGGAGTCCGTTTGATATTGATTTTCTGCGATGGTAAAACAAGAAAATAACAACAACTGGCACTGGGCACTATGTCAATAGGTTAGTCCCAACAAATAATATAAAATGACTATAAATAGTTGTAAAATATCCAAGAATGATAATATAACAGCAGGGAACAATCAAAAATTATAGATATGTTGATGACGTATCTGTATCCATTTAGTTTAATTCCACGTTAGGATAAAGCCAAATTCGTAAAAGTTCAGAACGCTTATTCCCACATGACTAAGCAACATGTAGGTCCTTTTATGGAACAATGTGACTAGTACACACAATAAGATGCAAACGAGGAAAAGCTATGAACGGGTCGACGACCGGCTTTGCTTATGTTGACACATCCATGCTCGGTGTTTTACCTTTGAGGCATCACTAAGAGCTTATTCCCACATTGAACTTAGGTGAAAACCCTGAGTTCTACTCATTGGACACACCAACTTTGTGAAAGATGGCCTACTATTATTTTTTAGTGTGATCGTTAAACTGACAATGCCTTGTGTTCTTTTCAGTGACGGTGTTATCCACACAACCAAAACAATATCACCAGATATATGAGGAAATATGTTTTCACAATGTATTTAGTGGGTCTTGTAAATATATTTTGTTAAGTAAAACATTATGTCTTAATACAAGAGTATGTGACTTTGTGCAGATGAGAGCATAGTTTGTAAGATCTTATTTGGGATGGTGCAAGGAACCTTCTCTCCATGAGATATCTCTTACCGTCAATTCACATCTTGTCTCCTCCTTCATGTATCTATAAGGGATATCAAATATTGAAGACTTCAGTGTAGTTTCTTGAAAAGATTCATTTTTAGCAAGTTTGTCCTTTTCGATAAAAAGAATATTTCTAGAAAATTGGATTATTGAGGGACTGCCAAGAAAAACTTGCATACACTTTCCTAAAATATCCAATGGGTCTATTTAACCATGCCTAACCCTATATCCCCACCCATGCCTCCCACTTCCCTCCTCCGCCTCCGCCTCCGCCGCCACCCCTCTCACACAACCCTCAATTCTCTCTAGAGACTCTAATCACCGTATGGTCTCTACATCTTCGATGATACCATACCTTGCCAGGATTAGGCGTCATGCCGATTGTCCGATGTCCACCTCGCCAACTGACCGCCTCCTGTCGCCCATTGTCAATTTATTGCGAGCTGTAAGCCTTGATCCATTCCTCCTAGTTTGAGCTTTGAGCTTGACAAGAATCTATGGCAAAATCCATCGGATTTAGATAGATGGAAACACTCTCAAAACACATCGCTTCCTGTCATCGTTGCTCTCTAGATCTAATACGGGCCTCGACGGATACTCATGGTGTAGATCTCATGACAAAGATGGATCACGATACTCGACCAGATTTCCTGCAGATCTGGGAGACCGGGCACGACATATAAGGTACCTTCTTAGCAAATCCAATAAGTGTTAGCAAAATCATCCATTGAGAAGATATCTCACAAGTTTAACCGGAGGTGATTGCAGGCTACCAGATCTAAATATGACGACACCATTGGCTCTCATTGCTACACACCTCTATTTTGTATAATCACTGCTCACTAGAGCTATGGCGGTGGGCCTGAAGTGAATCCCCATTGCATAAATCTAACGATGTAAATGGATCAAGACACCCAGCAGGATTAACTCAAGGCTGCAAGATCTGGCATGATAGATGAGGTATGTAATTAATTAGTGCTACAACATTCCAGAATCATGGATTGAACAAAATCGTTGTCCTCATCTTGTGATGAGGCGATCACATGCCACCATATCTTTATATGGCAACATCCTCGATTTTCGTGGATCATGATGCCTGCCTAGATGAGCTAAAAAATATGAAATAGATAATGATAGACCATGTACCTAGCTACTTTTACTCACTCCATCCTACAATATAAGATGTTACTACAGGAAACATAGGAGGGAGGGGATAAATTATCTCATTTACAGGTCAGATATCTGGGAGCAGCCATGGATAGAGCACCTTCAACCAAGATTAGTAAAGTCTTGATTTTTTTTCAAATGAACACCCTTCTAAAATATTTATATTAACATGTCCGATTGCTTTATGCCGAGTAAGTATAGATCAGTCTCCTTTTTCTTAGAGATTACTCAATCATCATTACAATTTTCAAAGCATTTTATATGGATATGATGTAAGTTGTTGGGAGATGCTTAAGGTAGTCCATGCCTCTTTTATGTCTTACTAGCTAATTGCCTGTTGTGTTACAACTGAAGGCATACATATTCTAATGGTTCAACACTAGTCGTGTCTGATATATACCATTCTAGATAATGGTAAAATTTGATTTGAGTATGTGTAGGGAAATGCAAGAAAAGTTTTGATTTAGTTGATATTTTAGTAAGGTTTGATTTGATTTGGCTATGACTAGGGGAGGGCAAGGGAAGTTTTCATTTAGTTAAGATTTTGGTAAGACTTGATTTCATTTCATTTCATTGAGTTAATGCATGACATAGTTTTGGTAAGATATGATTGAGTTAATGTACGACATGGTTTCCAACAAAATCAAGGAAAGTAATGATTGCATTTAGATTATTTCAAACCAAGGAGGGAGGGGCGCCGAGCGAAAAAAGGAAACATAGGAGGGAGGGGTGAGGAGAACGTAACAACAACAACAACAACAACAACAACAACAACAACAACAACAACAACAACAACAATAACAATAATAATAATAATAATAATAATAATAATAATAATAATAATAATAATAGCGACTAGTGTTTTGTGATTTGTGAAGTTTGTACTATGATCCTTATGATATAAATGAGACACGTATTACCATGCAAAAAAGTTACTTTGGGCCCTCTCCTGAAGAATTTGATGATATATTCATAGACACATATCGTAACCTGTGAACCTGTCTCTACATATACTCTCGTGTGACAATGGAATAGTCAGCTTGCATAGGATTAGATAGGTTTGTGTTTTTCATAGTTTGTTAAACAAAACAATCTTCTGGTCGTTATTTCTTGTTTTTTATAGACAAATCACTTCATGTGGGACTAAGTTGTCTCTGGTAACCAATTATTTTGGGTAAATCTTCTTATTTTTCTGATAGACTATAGAGATTTCAATATATTTTCTAAAATTTACCTTTCAACCATATAGAGTAAAAGTTCTTACCATGATTCACTAGTTAGGGGGTCCTCCCAATAGGACAATACTGTACGGAGCCTCCTCACTAGTTATGGGATCCTCCCACATGAAAAATTCACTTTAAGCATTTTTCATTCCACGGATTTGAATGATAAAATCAAGCAGAAATTTCTAAGATCAGTTTTTCTTCAAGACAAAAAAATAAGGCTAGGTAGCAAATAACAAGTTGTCTATCTATGGTAGAAGTACACATTATTCATATGTATCAATTCCTTAGAGAATTGGATACATATACCTAGCAAAGATAATTTGTCCGTGTGACTAATCAGGGTGTTCTGTAGAAGTAGCCGTTGATAATTCCAAGAAAGAAATAAAATCTTACCGGAAGTTACAACACTGCAAATCTATACGAAAAAGAAACACACAAGCGCAAGTATATTTAGAACAAAATACATCTTGCTCTAGCAGTGATGAATTCATAGTCAAGAACGGAAAGGCAAGAATTCTGGGACTTTAAAAGGAGTTGCTAGGCAGCATGTTTCTCACCGGGCATTGCCCGATTATCCTCGTCAGCCCTCCTCTTCTCCGCCTAAGTTGTTGTCTTCCATGGGGGGCAGAACCGATGTTTCATGTTCAGGTTGCCATTTTGTCTCCTCTTTTTGTTTGGTTGAGCAGTGGATACTAGTAGCAGTAGTAACAAGTTTGGTTGGAGTTGATGTGGAATCCTCGTTTCTTGGTTCAAACTCTGGTAGATGGCTGCCTAGCAGAACAAGCGGAAGGAAAATATGCGCTGCATGGATTCATTGTTGCGGGACTCAGTATGGTCCTACAAGAGCCCCCGACAGCCTGCTCCAGAGATACGTTTTATGGTACAATACTTTATCAAATTGTGGTTGTAGGATTTTTCTGGTAGATGCGGTTTATGGGATTTTTCTTCTTTGATGCAGTTGTTGATGCCGCCTCCTCGCAGCGCCTCTTCTTCTTCTACCTCAAGCTGACTCACACAACTCTTTTGTGGATTCTCTCTATCTTCTTCTCTCGCAAGAACAAAAGAACACACACACACATGGAGAAACACACACATACACACCAAGGGAGACCACAGGAGCTTTGCCAAAGGCCCTTCCCTTGGAGTACACAAGCGCTACATATTGCCACTGCCCTCTCGGCTCTCTTCCATTACTGAATCAGATGACTATTTATACAAAGTTTGGCACTCAGCCAAGACCCACGTACTCACGCCATACGCCACTAACTCCACCTCCTGAAATCACTCCACGGCCAACCGGCCACTACCAAACTTGTGCATGAATTCTGCATGCAACTAACTAACTCCTAGCTACAAGTGCGTACATGTCCAGCACTAACAAACTGATGCATGCAGCAAACAACTTCATGACTGACTCGACTACCTGCCCATGCAGCACGTTGGCCAGGTCCTACAAGCATTGCCGTCTCACATGGCTTCGCGTCTCATGCGGCACCATGGCATCTTACCGTCGTCTAGGTCGTATCGCACGACCGTCTATGGCATCTCACCTTGCATTCTTGCAGAACCAAAACTACGCACGTACTGCCGCACGACAAGCTACTCCATCACCTAAGATACATGCAGTACAAAAGTAACTATGCAGATACATGAATCAAGATTAAGTCTAACATTTTCCCCCCTAAACTTGATTCTCCAATCATCACAATCTTCAACGTGGATCACCCGCTGCCACTTGATGACGCCATCGTAGCGCCGCAGCCACTTGCCGTTGTCGACGCCGTCGCAGCGCCGGTCACCATGGACCATCTTATCGTAGATGACGTCCTCGCGACGCCGATCACCACACCATCATCATCTTGCGGCATCACACCACAACATTGGCTTCGCACCAACTCTCCATGATGACGATGTCATCGCACCACCGTCGTCGGCATCGCACCGACTCGAGTGACGGCATCGCGCCGCTGTACATCTTCTTAGCAGCGTCGCACCGCGTCTCCTTGTGACGGCATCACACCCTCGTCGTGGCAGCATCGCACTGCCATCTCCTCTTAGCGGCATCGCACCGCAACCGGCCGCCGGCGGCATCACGTCGCCAACGGCCTCCACCTCACGCCGCCATCCCCCACCTCACGTGGAGTCCGCCGCGGCGCCGCTACCGCCTCGGATCGACAAGGCTCTGATACCAATTGTTGATGCCGCCTCCTCGCAGCGCCTCTTCTTCTTCTACCTCAAGCTGACTCACACAACTCTTTTGTGGATTCTCTCTATCTTCTTCTCTCGCAAGAACAAAAGAACACACACACACATGGAGAAACACACACATACACACCAAGGGAGACCACAGGAGCTTTGCCAAAGGCCCTTCCCTTGGAGTACACAAGCGCTACATGTTGCCACTGCCCTCTCGGCTCTCTTCCATTACTGAATCAGATGACTATTTATACAAAGTTTGGCACTCAGCCAAGACCCACGTACTCACGCCATACGCCACTAACTCCACCTCCTGAAATCACTCCACGGCCAACCGGCCACTACCAAACTTGTGCATGAATTCTGCATGCAACTAACTAACTCCTAGCTACAAGTGCGTACATGTCCAGCACTAACAAACTGATGCATGCAGCAAACAACTTCATGACTGACTCGACTACCTGCCCATGCAGAACGTTGGCCAGGTCCTACAAGCATTGCCGTCTCACATGGCTTCGCGTCTCATGCGGCACCATGGCATCTTACCGTCGTCTAGGTCGTATCGCACGACCGTCTATGGCATCTCACCTTGCATTCTTGCAGAACCAAAACTACGCACGTACTGCCGCACGACAAGCTACTCCATCACCTAAAATACATGCAGTACAAAAGTAACTATGCAGATACATGAATCAAGATTAAGTCTAACAGCAGTTCTGTGTTAATGGATTCTAGAGATAGTTTTCCTATGATATTTTTGTATATTTATGGATTAGCATAGGACTGGGTTGTCTCTGTGATGCGATTCTACAACAATGCGTTAGAGTTGGGCAAAATTTCATGTGAGGACGATATGTTGTTCTTGGTAAATATAACATAATATCTTTCTCTGGACTACAAATCTTACATATTTCTACAAGATTAATTCTATGATTCAGCTCCATCGAATGCAAAAAAGGTTTACCATGAAATGTCATCTATTTCCTAAACTTGTTAACATTTTGAAAGAAAATAATTAGCAGAAAAAATATATAAAAATCTTGTGTTGTATGCATTTCATACTTTGGCTCCAACTCTACCCTTTTCTTTCAAGTTATCGTGGCATTGCTATTTTGAATATTTCATGCGAAATTATGACATACTTCACCTGTACAACTATCTAACACTCTTCAGTTTTGCAGAATGCACATGGTTCCTTGAAAATTAGGGATAGGACGGGATGGGAACATGGTTCATGATTGACGGAAGCAGACGGTGGAAGTGTAGGTACTGCTACATGATTGGGTGCAGCGGTGGTGCCACCAGCCTCAACCACCATGTTGCCGGTGGCAGTGGCTGTCTAAGGGCATGTCCATCTCCTCCCAAAGATGTTTCCAATTAGATGAAACATTAATTTGTTAGACAGTATGAGGAAGAAACCACGTAAATTGTTGTGCAGCTGGCCATGGTCACAACCTCTGAGTCCAAGAACTCTATACCCTTGACCATAGGTGTACTATGCTCCACACTAAGTGATTTGACAGAAGGTTCCACGATAAGAGGAATACACTATCTTCCTCGTAATCTGTCTCAATATCGTGAGGTATCATGGAATCTTCCGTCGAATCGCTAAGTGTGGAGCATAGTACACCTGTGGTCAAGGGTACAGAGTTCTTGGACTCAGAGGTTGTGTCCATAGCCGGTTGCACAACATCCCCTTTTTGTGCCGGCCACTTTCGTGGTTTCCGCCTCGTACTGTCCGACTAACATTTCATCTTAGGCGACATTTTTGGGAGCAGATGGGCACACCTTTACCCTGCCACTGCGATTAGCAACATGGTGCTTGAGGCTGGTGACACCACCGTTGCGCCCAATCATTTAGCAGTACCTACATTTTCCACCATCTGCTTCCATCAATCCTGATAACATGTTCCCATCCCGTTCTATCCCTAATTTTCAAGGAACCATGTACATTCTGCAAAACTAAAGATTCTTAGATAGTAGTACAGGTGAGGTATGTCATTTTTTTTGCATGACATATTCAAAATAGCAAGGCCATCATAACTTGAAAGAAAAGGGCAGAGTTCGAGCCAAAGTATGAAATACATATATACAGCACAAGATTTTTATCTATTTGTTCTGCTAATTATTTTCCTTCAAAATATTAACAAGTTCAGGAAATAGATGACAATACATGGAAAGCTTTTTTTCCATTCCACGTAGCTGAATCATAAAATCTAGCAGAAATATGTAAGATTTGTAGTCCAGAGAAAGAAATTAAGGAAGATTTACAAAGAACAACAGATCATCCTCACTAGAAATTTAGCCCAACTCGAAGGCATTGGTGCATAATTCCATCAGAGAGACAACCTAGTCCTATGCTAATCCATTAATTTACAATCATATCACAGAAAAACTAACCCTAGAATTCATTAACACGGAACTGCATCAAAGTAGATAAATCCCATATAGCTTATCTATAAGCAAAATCCTACAACCATAATCTGATAAAGTATTATACTTATACCTACTCTTGGGCTGGCTGCAGGGGCCTCTTGTAGGACAGTACTGAATCCTCGAACAGCGAATCCATGCAGTGCATCTTCGCCTTCCCTTGTTCCGCTAGGCAGCCATCTACTAGAGTTTTGACCAAGAAACTAGGATTCTGCGTCAACTCAAATCGAACTTGTTACTACTGCTGCTAATATCCACTACCAAAGCAAACAAAAAGAGGAGACAAAATGGCAACCTGGACAGAAAGCGTTGGTTCTGCCCCCACGGAAGACAACAACTTGGGCAAAGGAGAGGAGGGCTAACCAGGATAATCCGGCAATGCCCGGTGAGAAACTTGCAACCTAGCATCTCATTTTAAAGTCCCAGAATTCTCGTCTTTCTATTCTTGACTATGAATACATCACTGCTAGTGCGAGATGTATTTTCTTCTGAATTTACTTGCGCATGTGTGTTTCATTTTCGTAATGATTAGTAGTGTTGTAACTTCTAGTAAGCTTTTATTTCTTGCCTGGAATTATCAATAGCTACTTCTACAGAACACCTGATTCGTGACGTGGACAAAATATATTTACTAGGTACTCCCTCCAGTCCTTTTTAGTTCGCATATAAGATTTGTCTGAAGTCAAGCCGCATAATGTTTGACCAACTTTATAGAAAAAAGATATCAACATTCACAATGTGAAATCGACATCATTAGATGCATCATGACTTTTTAATTTTCGTCTCGTATATCTTTAGTATTGTAGATGTTGATATTTTTTTCATATACTAGCAAAAATGCCCGTGCGTTGCAACTGAAGAATAATTATAACTTTAAATTTCCACTACAATAACATAACATGAAAGGCATGAATATCTGGCCCTGCAGATGCGGTAGAGATAAAAGAACTTTGAAGAATTGTTGAATCATTATTTTCGCCGTCTTGTCTTCTCCGTGAGATGCTCTCACACCATGAAGTCACCTCATATTCCCAGACGATGCAATTCTCGATTGAGACTTATGTGAAAACTGTTGATAAAGTCATGTGGTCAGATAATGATTTTTAAAAAGGCCATTCATGAAACTGGAAACATAACGGCGTTATCAAGACTTGATTTCCTTAGGCGGCTCTCCTAAATATTATGCGGCCGAGTAGTTTTGTTTGGGCTACGTTGATGGACCCTATATTTACATTGATGAATCATTCACCCCGCCCTGACGTAGCCCTATACATGGTTACTTGATAGATACATATTTGTCATCAAATGTGAGTATATCCTTCTGTCCTACACATGGTTTCGGAAAAAAAGAGCATGGAAACATTCAATTGAGTATGAACGTGCTTATGAGATGTCAAATGCACAACTGAAGAAACCATACACGCTCTCGGACAATACAAATTATTTGCATCAAATATTTTTTTGCATCAAAATAGATCCTATTGTGGCCATGCTATAACCTCTCTAATCTAGTAGCCTACTTAGCTAAATTAAGCGATGTCATAGTTCTTAGTCAAAAGCTATCTATACTTGTTTTATCAATGAGAGTCATCAAACACACTGGAGAATTAATCTGAAGCTTATGTGTTGTTCCCAACTTCTTCATGGTTCATTAGCTCTGTTGAGTTCCTTTTCTCTGAGCACATTTCTCCATCCATTTCCTCCTTTAAGCTACTATTTTTGGGGAAAGCAAAGTTTAGAGTATGACGGAGAATTCTATTTCAAGAAAAACATGTACAAATCAAAATTCAGTACCATTGAAATTTGGCTGATCAATACAAAATATCTGTGAGGTGTGCATAAATATAATAGCAATGAATTCTTTCTCAAAAAGTTCAGTCTGAGTACACATTTGCAACTTGGAGTCCACGATCATATCTGACATATGATATATCACATAATAGTGTGCCTACAGCTCTGCAACACAAATAAATCAACCAAAATATATGCTACGTACTCCCTCCGTTCCAAATTACTCGTCGTGGTTTTAGTTCAAAATTTGAACTAAAACCACGACGAGTAATTTGGAACGGAGGGAGTACATACAAAGAGCCTGTAGTACTGGAAACTGAAAATACAACACTTACAAATATGTAACTCTGATCAATGGCGGAGCAACGTGAAGCGTCAGGCAGGGCCGCGACTCCCCCAACCCAAACGATTTTTTATTTCGATCACGTACATAGTAGTGGCCCTGCTGCGATGCACCTTGCGTTAGGAGGTAGGTTCAACTTGACGCACGTTGCATGCACAAGCTCATATTCACGGATTGACACACACACGTAAATACGTAATGCTCTACTGCTAGCGTCGGCTGGTCTACTCAGAAGGATTCCAGACGCTAGCATAGACCAGCCGACGCCTACGCATAGGCTCGAGCCCAGACCCCGTCACCGAGGAGACGACGAGGGACTCGGTTACTCGGGAGGCAGGAGGTGACGAGGAACTTTGCGCCATGTGTGCCGTTGGCGACTACCCTGGAGCTGAGGTGCAGGTGTGGGTTGTGGGGGCCAATGGCGCATCGGGCATCAACATGGGCGGTGTTCATCGATGCGTCAATTGCATGAGCTCTAGCATGCTGGCCGCCGTCGTCGCCAGCTGCGACGGCCCATAGATTGCACTACCAAAAAATCTGTATGATTGAGGCGATCTCACGGGCATGTCGTAGAGGTCTGGTGTGCAAGCCGTCAAGTTAGCAGTAGATTGCAGGGAGGCAGCGGTCTTGTTGATGTTAGCCCGTCATCGTTGTCGTTTTGATCCAGAGCTCCATGGTCTCATCGAGCTGGAACTATTGTAGTGTCCGATCTGTTCAAAGCTCCCGCTAGCACCTTCATGATTGTATCTCTCCTGTCCTCATGCATCCACCTGTCGTGGTTCCAAGGGACGGACTTGCCCTTGGGCGCCATTATCGAGGTCGCGCGATGAGCCGATCTAGAGGAACAGAGCGACTGCAAATGGGTAGCGTGAGAAGCCATCACTGAGCTGGGGAGGCAGCCGTAGCTGCTCCTCATGTACGTCGTTGCCGTATGTCTTCCTTGTCATTTTTTTTACCTTTGCCATAGCTGTTTGTGTAGCGTCCGTTGTTTTTTTATTGAATTTATTGGCTGGACGTAATAGGAGAACACAAGAGGGAGGACAAACAAACCAGGCTACTTTTAAAATTAAATCTCAGCCGTCAATATTTGTGGTTAAAACAAAATCGACGGGTATAAGGGGATGACGGATGGAGTACTATGAAACTTTACGCAGTTTGACTTTGAACAATTCTTATATGCAGAGTAAAAAGGACCGGAGTGAGTACATTTATCCAATTCTCTAAAGAACTGATACTTCTAAATAATGGATACTTCTACCACAGATAGACAACTTGTTATTACAGTCCAAGTCATGGATCATATTTTTTTGTAAAGGAAGCTAGCCATTGATAATTCCAGCCAAGAAATTAAAATTGACCATAAATGTAATCCTAACGCATGTGTGTTTTACAAGATTTGTGCTAATCTATAGGCAAAAAAGAAACACGGATGATAACGAATTTAGAAGAAAATGTATCTAGCAGGCGATGAGGCATGAATTTCTAGAGGCAGGGATAGAAAGACGAGCCTTTTGGAACTTTTAAAAGGAGGTGCTAGGCAGTAAGTTCCCTACCAGACATTCCCGGATTCTCATCAGCCCTCCTCTCCTCTGCTTGAGTTGTTCTCTTTCTTGTTCTCGTGGAAGCTTTTTGCTCAGATTGACAAACTATTTTGTCTTTAATGGTTGGTTTGGGTAGTACGTAGTAGATAGTAGTACTGACAATTTTGGTTGGTGCTGTAGACGAAGATGGCTGCGCAGGGGAACAACAGGAAGGAGAAGGTGCACTACATTTACTCATCTTCTCATGATTCAGTAAGTGCTACAAGAGGTCCCGGCGGCCCGCTCTGGAGACCATCCCGGACCCAATGCAGCAGGTATAATAATCCTTTATTGAATTCTCGCTTGTACAATTCTGCTGGTAGAAAATATGTATGGGCTTTATCTTCTGCGATGCAGTTCTATGTTAATGGATTCTAGGGCTATTTTTTTATGTGATGTGATTATGTATTAATGGATCTAGGTTATTTTTCTGTGATGCAATTATGTACATGTGCATTCAGGTTGGCTAAGTACCTTGAGATGATTTGTTGTCCTGGGTAAATCCGCCTTAAATTTTTTATCTCGGAGAAATACGGATCTTACAGATTTCTGCTAGATTTTATCATTCGAATATTTGGAATGAAAAAAATCTTACCATGAATTTTCATCCAATCCCTGAACTAGTTAACATATGAGGGAGAACGATTCCTAAAACTAATACACCAAAAATACCGTTTCAGTCTTTGGGTCCATGATTGACAGAAACATACACTGTAAGTGCAGGTATTGCCTCATGATTGGGCGCAGCGGTGATGTCACCATCCTCAAGCGCCATGTTGTTGGAAGCGGACGAAATCATGGTTTTGACCCTTTTGACAACCTTTAGCATGATCTGACCACGGTTTCAAAAACATTCACGATCTGACCTTTTCCTACCGGCATCAACCTTGGAGGTAGGGTATAACGGCCTGCTGCCAGGAACCTTGGCGGTAGGATGTTGGTCAACGTAGACGGTGCCGTCAGGCCATGCTGACGTGGTTGAATGCCTACCACCAAACTCACTGGTGGTATACCCTACCGCCAGGATCGATGGTGGTAGGCCCCCGAGAGTTATGTGACTGATGCGACAGCTTGTGGGGCACCCACCCTCCCATTCGCTCGAGTTCATCTTATTTTTTCATCCCGAAATAGAGAGGATACTCCTCTCTTTTCCCCTCCACTACCCCCTTGGATCTCCTCCGTTTGGGCACCGTTTTGTCGGTCTTGGATTTAAAACAACGAGGAAGGTGGACCCTAGTTCATCAAGTTGTTTGAATGTTTTGATTTAAAATTTGTTTAGAACAGATTTTAAGTAGTAATAGAGTGTGTGAAGGAATGTATGGGTAGATTTTATGGATATGTTGTAGTAGTTAATTTTTTCCCTTTGTATGGATGAACAAATTGTAAGGATATGTTGTAGTAGTTAACTTTTTCCCTTTGTATGGATGAACAAATTGTATGGATATGTTGGATTCGGTTATTTTTTTCAATGTGTATGGATAGATGCATATTGAAATTTGTGAATGAATGCATATGTATTGATGAACAAGATTTGTTGTTGTATATGTATGGATATATGGAAATTTGATGAATGGATGTATGTGTATGTATGGATATGTGGATATGATATTTATGCATAATATGTTGTGAATTGATAGATATAGGTTGTAATTTTTTTCCCAATGTTTCCAATGTATATGGGCATATATATTCCAATTCATATGTATGAATGATGTTGTCAAATATGGCTGTTGTGAAATAATTCATTATATATGTCATTTGTGTTAGGATGGGTGAGGCTACCGACGGTAGTTGTTCGTATGTTGGGCTTGACCCTGCTTTCGACAAAAGGCATTGTGGGCATTTTATCGAGAATGGACAGGAAACATGCTTTGGCATCATCGTATTCATGTTATTGTAATTTTTTTTAAGTTGAAGGTTCTGACACATTTGTGCCATTATGACACACGCTGCCAATAGTGTGAATCAGGGGTCACACCAAGACATACCAGTTGGCATACGATGAGCGGTTTAAGCCTTATCTCGAGAGAGCTAGCCTCCTACCATTAGTTCTGCAGTTCAAGTGTGTACCACCAGTGGTGAACCATACTGCTCTCACAGCCTGCTGGATCGCTGGCGGATGGAGATACACAGTTTCTACCTTCCCTATGGGGAGATGACAGTCACCCTGGAGGACTTCGCAATGATTAGTGGTCTTCCGCTCCACAGCGAGCCTCTCATTGGACGAGTGTGTAACAAGTTCTGGCGTGAGAGGGTTACCGGTCTCATTGGTGATTGCTCCCCCTCTCTTACCGCCTGGGGAAAGATGGACAACCGAACATCCAGTGTCCCATTCAAGTGGCTCCGTGAGAACAGGACGGGATGCCCACAAGGTGTGGAGGACGAGACGGTGGAGCAATACGCGTGGGCATACTTGTGGTATTTCCTATCACAGGTACTTTTTTTATACTGCTCTGGTGACATTGCGTCATGTTTGTATCTTGACTTTCTGGTCGACTAGTACCGGAAGTACAGCTAGGGGTTCACTGGTCTCGCCTACTTGTATCGTCAGGTAACAAGTTACTGCAATAATTATTTATGGATGTATTTATGTTTTTAAGAATTGTTCGAAGCTAATGATGAACTGGTTCTTATTGGCAGCTCAGCGAGGCTTGTATGAAAACCAGCGACATACCCGGTAGGGGCGGATGTACTTGGGACCTCTTGGTATGGATGTGGGGCTGGTTGCCGGTTGGATGTCCTGAAAAAAACGGACCCCAGATGGCCTTTGGAACGCCTTGAGGGAGAAGAAGCCAATTTTTTGACTACCCACTATGGCTTTCGCTTGGGACAGAGTCAAAATGTTCGGAGGCAAGCAAGAGGCCTTGTACAAGAGCTTCATCAATGAGATGGACAATCTCAAATACAATCAGGTATAGCATTTTGTAACTTTTTTATGACCACTTTCCCGGAAGGCGTCGAAACATGGAGCCAACTCTTATGTAGGTTAACTGGACGCCATATTGGATAGTTAGGGATTTTCGACTGAATGCTATGTGTACGAGGAACAGAAATATTTGGTGGATTAGGTGTCCCCTCGTGGCCTCATATGCATCTACACTGTCGAGTGACACCTACTACATTGTGTGGCATTGTACTTCAATAGGAGCCAACGCACCCCACTAGAGGAAGCTACAGACGGTGTCATGGAGCTTCATCGGCGAGCGACCTAACATGTACTATATGTAGTATGTAATCTCAATTGTTTCTTATGCTTTGTTGCCCTCGTGCCAGGCAGCCAGAACCGGCAGATTTTCCCAAACGTAACAACTTAAACTTAGTTACCGTCCCTTTGCTAGAGTAACAACAACCGTGCATGTGGTCCTGGTCTCCGGCAGCACAAAGCACCACCCCGATGATGTTGTGGAAGATTGTTGTGAACTCTAGTGGAGCGGCCACAAGATGATGGTCGCCTGTGACAAGGGTGCACATGACTAGATCCTTGCTCACATAGTCAATGATGAGCACGCGACCATGGAGACACCTAAGGAGGTCAGTGTCGAGAAGGAACCAACTAGGTGTGTCATGTTTGCGGAGGCAGCTGTACGGAGCGTCGAGAACGGAGGTGAAGACGATGTTGTCCCGGTACTCCAAAAACTGAGGAGGAGTGGCTTCCGGTGGTGTGCATAGAAGCTGCAGAGGAACCAGGGGTCCGTGGTGTAATGCCGCCACCGCTTACATACCGCGAAGGCACATGGGAGGGAGGATGGCTGCGGCGGAAGGGTTAGGAGGATCTCTGAGAGAAGATCATCGCCATCCAGCAGGGAGTTGCTGCGGCGGCGGCATGCCATGTCGGCACCCTTGCTCTGGCTCATGACGGTGGGACGTACAAGGGAATCGGGAATTGGGGATCACAGACGCTGGGAAAGGCAATGTTCGATTTGTTGTGGGTCGATCGATCTGGTTCCGAGAGACTATATTTACCTAATAATAAAGCACAGAGTGTTTCTGCCCCATTCACCATCATCCAAATTATCCTCAAAGTTGGTGAGAATTACCCAACAATGCTATCCGTCGGTGGCAAAACCGATTCGTTTTTTATTAAGTTGTCGCGGTTCCATTTGGTTCACATGCAGCTATGCCCTCCCATTATCACAAGCACACCAGCAGCCGAGTGGCTAGGGCGTCACTTCCCCATCGGGAAGACCAAGGTTTGATCCTAGCTGCCTTTTTTCTGTCTTTTCTGCCCGAATTTTAATTGGTGTAAGATAGAGCTGCCTCGCTGCGCAGTTCAATTTTGGTTCGGCTATTTTTTTTTACTTTCTTTTTCATGGATACGAGTACTTTTTAAAATACTCTAATCTTTTAAACACTAACTTCAAATTTACAATGTTATATATGGAAAATCGCTCAGAAAAATGTGTAGATTCTAAATATGATATTATCTTGCATGTTAATCATTTTTAAACTATGTTTTTGTTGCACTGTTAATTAGTACTTTTATTTTCTATAAACCTATATATAACATACATTTCTTACTCCAATATTTTCGTACATCACTTATTAGCAGATTTCCATCCGTCATTTTCGTTCATTCCGTTCGGCTTTGATTTTTTTTGGCTCATTGGTTTAACTCCTCGCACATAGGCAATGGGCCCAGCTCTCTACCCCATTGCTATTGAGCATTTTCCTGCAGGAGCCGACCCATGGTCATTGTGCGATAAAAAAATTTGCCATAGAAAAAGTTAATTGATTCATGTGGTGTCAAACTCAAGACCTGAACCACAGTTTTGGAAGTTGCAACCAACTGAGCTGGCCTATGTATTACTCAGTTTGCGACCGTGATGTGCAACCAGGAAGCTGAAAGGCGCTATGTAACAAACTGGGTCGTTTCGCAAGAAACTGGCCTAAAATGCATTTAACAGAACACATATATTGATATATTTTTCACAACTTGTTGCAAATTTCAATCATTGCTTCAACTTAAAAATAATGTCTTGGTACGAAAGATTTGAAAATTAGGCTCTTTAAGATCAAAATCATCATACAAAAATTCTACCAAAAGTATTATATGTGTAGCATACTTCTTAATGTACTACTTATATTAATTTCTTTTAGATCTCAATGTGCGCCTCAGTACTATGGCCGGGTAGCACCATTCGATGTTGTTGTGCTGTACTGATGGATATTTCGATAGACACGTCAATTAGCTCTCTCGTTGCAACACATGTACATATGTGCTAGTTATGTACTTATGTGTCTGTGTCGTGCGATCATTGATCTCTGCCATCCATATTCCATTGGCCGTATTTTCTTATCTAATTTTTTTGACATCACTGTATTTTCTTATCTTAGTAGTGTTGAGTAGTATCGGGGGGTATGAATCACAGAGAAGTTGGAATGCAGTAGGTTTAACACCAATATAAACAAATAATGATTTCATTACAGTTCCTTCGAGTGGTGGTTTGTTTTCTTATACTAACGGAGCTCACGAGATTTTTGGCAAAGTTTTGTGTTGTGAAGTTTTCAAGTTTTGAGTATGGCTTTGATGGACTATGGAACAAACAGTGGCAAGAGCCTAAATAGGGGTGCCCAAGGCAACCCAAGGTAAAATTAAAGGACAACCAAAAGCCTAAGCTTGGGGATGCCCCGGGAAGGCATCCCCTCTTTCGTCTTCGTCTATTGGTAACTATACTCGAGACTATATTTTTATTCACCACATGATACGTGTTTTGCTTGGAGCGTCATGTATGATTTGAGTCTTTCTTGTTAGTTTGCCACAATCATTCTTTCTGGACACACATTTTGAGAGAGATAAATATGATTTAGAATTTATTAGAATACTCTATGTGCTTCACTTATGTCTTTTGAGCTAGATAGTTCTGCTCTAGTGCTTCACTTATATCTTTTAGAGCACGGTGGTGGTTTTATTTTGTAGAAATTGTTGATCTCTCATGCTTCACTTATATCCTTTTGAGAGTCTTTTAGAACAGCATGGTAATGTGCTTTGGTTATAAAACTAGTCCAAATATGATAGGCATCCAAGATGGGTATAGTAAAAACTTTCATAAAAAGTGCATTGAATACTATGAGAAGTTGATACTTGATGATTGTTTTGAGATATGAGGATGGTAATATTAGAGTCATGCTAGTAGAGTAGTTGTGAATTTGAGAAATACTTGTGTTAAGGTTGCAACTCCCGTAGCATGCACGTATGGTAACCGTTGTGTGACAAATTTGAAGCATGAGGTATTTCATTGAGTGTCATCCTTTGTGTGGAGGTCGGGATCGCGCGATGGTTAACTCCTACCAACCCTTCCCATAGGAGCATGCGTGTAGTACTTTGTTTTTATGACTTGTAGATTTTTGCAATAAGTATGTGAGTTCTTTATGACTAATGTTAAGTCCATGGATTATACGCACTCTCACCCTTCCACCATTACTAGCCTCTCTTGTACCGCGCAACTTTTGCTGGTACCATACACCCACCATATACCCTCCTCAAAACAGCCATCATACCTACCTATCATGGCATTTCCATAGCCATTCCAAGATATATTGCCATGCAACTTTCCACCGTTCCATTTGCTATGACATGCTTCATCATTGTCGTATTTCCATGCATCATCATGTAGTTGACATCCTATTCGTGGCTAGGCCACCATGCATAATTTTTCATACATGTCACTCTTGATTCATTGCACATCCCGCTACACCGCCGGAGGCATTCATATAGAGTCATACCTTGTTCTAGTATCGCGTTGTAATATCAAGTTGTAAATCAATATAAGTGTGATGATCATCATTATTAGGGCCTTGCCCAAAGAAAAAAAAAGAAAAAATGACAAGGAAAGGCCAAAAAAGGCCCAAAAAAGGAAAAAGGAAAATAAAAAAAGGGGGAAGAAAAGAAAATGGACAATGCTATTATCTTTTTCATTATAGAACTTGGCTTGTATATTCCAACGATGGGTTTCCTGAAATGCCCTAGGTTTTCGTGAGCAAGCAAGTTGGATGCACACCCACTTAGTTTCTTTTGTTGAGCTTTCATACATTTATAGCTCTAGTGCATCTGTTGCATGGCAATCCCTACTCACTCACATTGATATCTATTGATAGGCATCTTCATAGCCCATTGATACACCTAGTTGATGTGAGACCATCTTCCTCTTTTGTCCTCTCCACAACCACCACTCTATTCCACATAGTGCTATGTCCATGGCTCACGCTCATATATTGCGTGAAAGTTGAAAGAGTTTGAAAAAATTGAAGTATGAAACAAGTGCTTGGCTGAAACCGGGGTTGTGCATGATTGGAATATTTTCTGTGACGAAGATGGAGCATAGCCTAACTATATGATTTTGTAGGGATGAACTTTCTTTGGCCATGTTATTTTGAGAAGACATGATTGCTTTGTTAGTATGCTTGAAGTATTATTATTCATATGTCAACATAGACTTTTTTCTTGAATCTTTCGGATCTGAACATTCATGCCACAATAAAGAAATTACATTGAGAATTATGTTGGTTAGCATTCCACATCAAAAATTCTGTTTTTATCATTTACCTACTCGAGGACGAGCAGGAATTAAGCTTGGGGATGCTTGATACGTCTCCAACGTATCTATAATTTTTTATTGTTCCATGCTATTATATATTCTGTTTTGGATGTTTAATGGGCTTTATTATACACTTTTATATTATTTTTGGGACTAAACTACTAACCCAAGGCCTAGTGCAAATTGTTGTTTTTTTGCCTATTTCAATGTTTCGCAGAAAAGGGATATCAAACGGAATCCAAACGGAATGAAACCTTCGGGAGAGTTATTTTTTGAACTGTATCTTCACAGAAAACTTGGAGTACACGCGAGGGAACGAGCAAGGCGGCCACGAGGGTCCAGGGCGCGCCCAGGGGGCAGGCGCGCCCTCCACCCTCGTGGGCCCCCTCTGGCTCCCCCGATGCCCTCCTTCCTCCTATATATATCCATGTGCCCTGACAACATCGAGGCATTAGAGAAAACCATAATTCCACCGCCGCAACCTCCTGTTCCCGTGAGATCCCATCTTGGGTCCTTTTCCGAAGCTCCGCCGGAGGGGGGATCGATCATGGAGTGCTTCTACATCAACACCGTAGCCTCACCAATGAGTTGTGAGTAGTTTACCACAGACCTTCGGGTCCATAGTTATTAGCTAGATGGCTTCTTCTCTCTTTTTGGATCTATTCGATGCATTCTTCTGGCGGTGTGTTTGTCGAGATCCGATGAATTGTGGGTTTATGATCAAGATTATCTATGAACATTATTTGATTCTTTTCTGAAATCTTTTATGTATGATTATAATATCCTTGCAAGTCTCTTCGAATTATTGGTTTGGTTTGGCCTACTAGATCTATAGTTCTTGCAATGGGAGAAGTGCTTGGCTTTGGGTTCAGTCTTGCGGTGTCCTTTCCCAGTGTCAGTAGGGGCAGCAAGGCACGTATTGTATTGTTGCCATCGAGGATAAAAAGATGGGGTTTATATCATATTTCTTGACTTTATCCCTCTACATCATGTCATCTTGCTTAAAGCATTAATCTGTTCTTATGAACTTAATACTCTAGATGCATGTTGGATAGCGGTCGATGTGTGGAGTAATAGTAGTAGATGCAGAATCGTTTCGGTCTACTTGTTACTGACGTGATGCCTATATATAATGATCATGCCTAGATATTCTCATAACTATGCACTTTTCAATCAATTGCTCGACAGTAATTTGTTCACTCACCGTAGAATTCTGCTATCATGAGAGAAGCCACTAGTGAAACCTATGGCCCTCGGGTCTATCTTTGTCAGATTACTTTCACGTCAACTAGCCAATTTCTGCCGTCGTTGTTTATTTGCTTTATTTACTTTCTGTTCCTATACCAAAAATACCAAAAATATTATCCTATCCTATCTATCAGACCTCACTTTCGTAAGTGACCGTGAAGGGATTGACAACCCCTTATCGCGTTGGCTGCAAAGTTCTTATTTGTTTGTGTAGGTGCGAGGGACTCGCGCGTGGTCTCCTACTTGACTGATACCTTAGTTCTCAAAAACTGAGGGAAATACTTATGCTACTGTGCTGCATCACCCTTTCCTCTTCGAGGGAATACAACACAAGCTCGAGAAGTAGCAGGGTTTTACCTTAATGAACGTTAGTAGTTGCGGATGCTTGCTAATAGTTCCAATAATAAGTGCATAGAATTCCAAGTGAAGGATGGCATGCTAGCAGTGGCCTCTCCCACATAAAACTTGCTATCGGTCTAGTAACGTAGTCAATTGCTTATGGACAATTTTGCAACTCCTACCACCACTTTTCCACACTAGCTATATTAACTTTATTGCTTATTTACCTAAACAGCCCCTAGTTTTATTTACATGCTCTTTATATTCTTGCAAACCTATCCCGTTACACCTACAAAGTACTTCTAGTTTTATACTTGTTATAGGTAAAGCGAACATCAAGCTTGCGTAGAGTTGTATCGGTGGTCGATAGAACTTGAGGGAATATTTGTTCTACCTTTAGCTCCTCGTTGGGTTCGACAGTCTAACTTATCGGAATAGGATACAATTGACCCCATATACTTGTGGGTTATCAGCTGCTACGGGCTTCTGGCAAGAACCGTTCTTACCTACGCATCAAAACCACATCGATTTTTTGTCAAGTATGTTGTTTTAAACTTGAACAAGGACCGACCATAGTCACATTCGATTAAACTAGAGTTGGAGAAATAGACACCCACCAGCCACCTGTGTGCAAAGCACGTCGGTAGAACCAGTGTCATGAACGCGGTCATGTAATGTCGGTCTGGGCCGCTTCATCCAACAATACCGCCAAATCAAAGTAAGACGTTGGTGGTAAGCAGTATGACTATTATCGCCCACAACTCTTTGTGTTCTACTCGTGCAAATCATCTACGCATAAACCTGCCCCTGATACCATTGTTGGGGAATGTAGCATGCAATTTAAAAAAATCCTACGCTAGCACAAGATCTATCTAGGAGATGCATAGCAACGAGATAGAGAGAGTGTGTCCACGTACCCTCGTAGACCGAAAGCGGAAGCGTTATGTTAACACGGTTGACGTAGTCGAACGTCTTCACGACCCAACCGATCCAAGAACTAAACATACGGCACCTCCGTGTTCAGCACACGTTCAGCTCGACGACATCCCACGAACTCTTGATCCAGCAGAGGCTCGAGGGAGAGTGCCATCAGCACGACGGCGTGGCGACGGTGTTGGTGATTTGATCCGTGCAGGGCTTCGCCTAAGCACCACGACAATATGATCTGAGGTGTAATCTGTGGAGGAGGGCACCACACACGGCTAATAGAACTTGTGTTTCTTTGGTGTGCCCCCTGCCCACGTATATAAAGGAGTACGAGGAGGAGGCCCGCCGGCCCTAGGGGGCGCGCTGCTACTTCTCGAGCTTGTGTTGTATTCCCTCAAAGAGGAAAGGGTGATCCAGCATAGTAGCATAAGTATATCCCTCAGTTTTTTAGAACCAAGGTATCAATCCAGTAGGATACCATGCACGAGTCCCTCGCACCTGCACAAACAAATAAGAACCTCGCAGCTAACGTGATAAGGGGTTGTCAATCCCTTAACGGTCATAAGCAAGGTATTCTTGTTATATAAATAGAAAGTAAATAATGCAATGTAAAGTAGATGGAAGATTAATATGATGAGAATAGACCCGGGAGCCATAGGTTTCACTAGTGGCTTCTCTCATCATAGCAGAACTCTACGGTGGGTGAACAAATTACTATCGAGCAACTGATAGAAAAGCGCGTAGTTATGAGAATATCTAGGCATGATCATTGTATATAGGCATCACGTCTGTGACAAGTAGACCGAAACAATTCTGCATCTACTACTATTACATTACACATCGACCTCTATCCAACATGCATCTAGAGTATTAAGTTCAGAAGAACAGAGTAATGCCTTAAGCAAGATTACATGATGTAGAGGGATAAACTCAAGCAATATGATATAAACCCCATCTTTTTATCCTCGATGGCAACAATACTATACATGCCTTGCTGCCCCTGCTGTCACTGGGAAAGGACACCGCAAGATTGAACCCAAAGTCAAGCACTTCTCCCATTGCAAGAACTATAGATCTAGTAGGGCTAACCAAACCAATAATTCGAAGAGACTTGCAAGGATATTATAATCATATATAAAAGATTTCAGAAAAGAATCCAATATTGTTCAAAGATAATCTTGATCATAAACCAACAATTCATCGGATCTCGAGAAACACACCGCAAAAAGATCGAGGAGAACTTTGTATTGAGATCCTAAGAGAGAGAAGAAGCCATCTAGCTAATAACTATGGACCCGAAGGTCTGTGGTAAACTACTCACAACTCATCGGAGGAGCTATGGTGTTGATGTAGAAGCCCTCCGTGATCGATGCCCCCTCCGGCGGAGCTCCGGAACAGGCCTCAAGATGGGATCTCACGGGTACAGAAGGTTACGGCGGTGGAATTAGGGTTTTGTGGTGCTCCTCGATGTTTTCAGGGTACGTGGATATATATAGGAGGAAAAAGTCCGTCCGTGGAGCAATGTGGGGCCCACGAGGGTGGGGGCGCGCCTGCCCCCCCTAGGCGCACCCTGCCCCCTCGTGGGCACCATATTTCTTCTCTGGCTTGTACTCCAAGTCTCCCGTGAAGATATCATTCCAAAAATAACTCTCCCGAAGGTTTCATTCCATTTGGACTCCGTTTGATATTCCTTTTCTGCGAAACACTGAAATAGGCAAAAAAAACAGCAATTTGCAGTGGGCCTTGGGTTAGTAGGTTAGTCCCAAAAATAATATAAATGTGTATAATAAATCTGATTAAACATCCAAAACAGAATATATAATAGCATGGAACAATCAAAAATTATAGATACGTTGGATACGTTCGTATCACGCGCCAGGAGGGGAGTCCTACTAGGACTCCTAGTCCTAGCATGATGCCTCTTCAAGGAAGAGAGGGGGAGGAAGGAGAGAGAGAGGGAGAAGGAAAGGGGGCGCCGCCCCGTTCCCCTAGTCCAATTCGGACTGCCATGGGGGGGGGGCGGCCACCCCTTGCTGCCCTTTTCTCTCTCGACTAAGGCCCATGAAGGCCCATTAGTTCCCACGGGGGGTTCCGATAACCCTTCGGCACTCCGATAGTTATTCGGTACCTCTCGGAACTCATCCGGTTTCCGAATAACATCGTCCAATATATCATTCTTTATATCTCGACCATTTTGAGACTCCTCGTTATGTCCCTGATATCATCCAGGACTCTGAACAAACTTTGGTCACCAAAACACATAACTCATAATACAAATCGTCATCGAACGTTAAGCGTGTGGACCCTACGGGTTCGAGAACTATGTAGACATAACCGAGACACATCTCTGGTCAATAACCAATAGCGGAACCTAGATGCTCATATTGGCTCCTACATATTCTACGAAGATCTTTATTGATCAAACTGCATAACAACATACGTTGTTCCATTTGTCATTGGTATGTTACTTGCCCGAGATTTGATCATCGGTATCATCATACCTAGTTCAATCTCGTTACTGCCAAGTTTCTTTACTTATTCCGTAATACATCATCTCATGACTAACTCATTAGCTATTTGCTTGCAAGGCTTATTATGATGTGTATTACCGAGAAGGCCCAGAGATACCTCTCCGACACTCAGAGTGACAAATCCTATTCTCGATCTATGCCAAATCAACAAACAACTTCGGAGAGACCTGTAGAGTATTTTTATAATCACCCAGTTACGTTGTGAAGTTTGATAGCACAAAAGGTGTTCCTCCGGTATTCGGGAGTTGCATAATCTCATAGTCATAGGAACATGTATAAGTCATGAAGAAAGCAATAGCAATAAAACTAAACAATCATTATGCTAAGCTAACGGATGGGTCTTGAACATCACATCATTCTCCTAATGATGTGATCTCGTTCATCAAATTACAACACATGTCTATGGTTAGGAAACTTAACCATCTTTGATTAACGAGCTAGTCTAGTAGAGGCATTTTAGGCACACTCTATTTTGTATCTGTATTCACACATGTATCAAGTTTCTGGTTAATACAATTCTAGCATGAATAAAAGACATTTATCATGATATATAAGGAAATATAAATAACAACTTTATTATTGCCTTGAGGGCATATTTCCTTAAAGTTACCTCTTCACCATCTGCGTGGTTGGCTTCCGCCTGATAGCAATAAGTGTCAATAAGATATACAAAAAAGGAGCTAAGAGAGTCAAGTTCTACATTTGACTCATCCTCCATAGCTAATGGATCAATTGCATCTGTCTTTTTCTTGGCAGGCTTCTTGGGATCCTTGTTTTTTGTCCTGTCCTTTTTTGTTGGTTTATCCTGGAGTTTCTTATTCCAAATGGAGGAATCAACCTGCAAAAATCAAGTGACAATGAGAAGACAGCCTATGGAGTTAATGATTAAATTGGAAATTGCTCAAAGTACATATAGCTGGAGGATTGATAAGGGTGTAGAAGGGAGCCAACCCCGTTTGGCTACAAGTTGCCAAACTCTTATTAAGAAGTGTTTTGGTCATTTTGTTGATTGCATCATCGTCCAGTTTTATTTGACAGTGACGCTGTGGATCGTTGAGATCGCCGGTATATTTGAACACTAAACCGGACCGACGGCTCAGAGGCAAAATTCTCCAGGCGACCCAGCATCGGACTAGATCAACTCCGGTCAACACGTTGGACATTAAAGCCCTTGACTTTTAAAAGATTGGCAATATGTTAGCCCGCTCTTGAGTAGTGATCCGGTCTGGGAGGGGATGTCTTGAACTAAGCCGGTTTTCACGAAAACCAGGTAGTGGATTTTCACCAGCTGGGGATGTATCTTGGCAGTAAAAACCAAGTTTGGTTCCAGTCCTTCAGATGACTGGGAGGTGCGGCTGTAGGAAAGACAACTTATTTCCATCTTTGAATAGAGATTCCGCCAAGATCTAAGATGGGTCCATCTGTGAACCTTGTCTGGCTGTTCAAATAATAAAACTCTCTGAACAAATCCACAGTGGGTTCTTCTTGAAGGTATACTTCATAGAAAACTTGGTACTTGCTGATATTGGGGACAGAGTTGGGTCCAATGTCTTGAGGGTGAAGTTGAAAGAAGTTCAACACGTCACGGAAAAACATTGAGCCGGGTGGGGAAAAGCCCCGGAGCATATGATCAGCAAAAACTATGAACTCACCTTCCTTTTGAGCGGGTATGGCCTCATTCCCCGGACCTCCCCAGTGAATAATATTTTGGGCGGCTAAAACACCTACTTGGGCATATTCTGTGGGATTGCTCCGTAACAGTGGAGGCGACCCAGTTGCATGAAGCGACGGTTGATACGTCCCCAACGTATCTATAATTTTTTATTGTTCCATGCTATTATATTAGCCATCTAGGATGTCTTATATGCATTTATATACTATTTTATATTATTTTTGGGACTGACATATTAACCTAGATCCTAGTGCCAATTTCTGTTTTTTCCTTGTTTTTGAGTATAGCAGAAAAGAAATACCAAACGGAGCCCAATTGACCTGAAACTCAACGGAGGATGTTTTTGGACCAGAAGAAGCCCAAACGGAGCCACCAAAAACCAATCTAGACCCGTTCCGGCACCCTGCCGGAGGGGGGAATCCCTCTCCGGTGGCCGTCTTCATCATCCCGTCGCTCTCCATGATGAGGGGGGAGTAGTTCACCGTCGGGGCTGAAGGTATGTATCAGTAGCTATGTGTTTGATCTCTCTCTCGCTCTCTCTCTCTCTCTCTCTCTCTCTCTCTCTCTCTCTCGTGTTCTTGAGATGGCACGATCTTGATGTATCGCAAGATTTGCTACTATAGTTGGATCTTATGGTGTTTCTCCCCCTCTACTTTTGTAATGGATTGAGTTTTCCCTTTGAAGTTATCTTATCGGATTGAGACTTTAAGGATTTGACAACACTTGATATATGTCTTCCATGTGCTTATCTGTGGTGACAATGGGATATCACGTGATCTACTTGATGTGCGTTTTGGTGACCAACTTGCGGGTTCACTAACCTTGTGAACTTATGCATAGGGTTTGACACATGTTTTCGTCTTGACTCTCCGGTAGAAACTTTGGGGCACTCTTTGAAGTTCTTTGTGTTGATTGAATAGATGAATCTGAGATTGTGTGATGCGTATCGTATAATCATGCCCATGGATACTTGAGGTGACAATGGAGTATCTTGGTGACATTAGGGTTTTGGTTGATGTGCGTCTTAAGGTGTTATTCTAGTACGAACTCTAGGATAGATTGAACGGAAAGAATAGCTTCATGTTATGTTACTACGGACTCTTGAATAGATCGATCAGAAAGAATAACTTTGAGGTGGTTTTGTACCCTACCATAATCTCTTCATTTGTTCTCCGCTATTAGTGACTTTGGAGTGACTCTTTGTTGCATGTTGAGGGATAGTTATATGATCCAATTATGTTATTATTGTTGAGAGAACATCCACTAGTGAAAGTATGAACCCTAGGTCTTGTTTCAAAGCATTGCAATACTGTTTGTGCTCACTTTTATCATTAGTTACCTTGCTATTTTTATATTTTCATATTACAAAAACCTATATCTACCATCCATATTGCACTTGTATCACCATCTCTTCGCTGAACTAGTGCACCTATACAATTTACCATTGTATTGGGTGTGTTGGAGACACAAGACACTCTTTGTTATTTGGTTGAAGGGTTGTTTGAGAGAGACCATCTTAATCCTACGCCTCCCACGGATTGATAAACCTTAGGTCATCCACTTGACGGAAATTTTCTACTGTTCTACAAACCTCTGCACTTGGAGGCCCAACAACGTCTACAAGAAGAAGGTTGCGTAGTAGACATCAATCTCTTTTCTGGTGCCGTTTCCGGGGAGGTGAGTGCTTGAAGGTATATCTTTAGATCTTGCAAACGAATCTTTTAGTTTCTTGTTTTATCACTAGTTTAGTTTATAAAAGAAAACTACAAAAAAAATGGAATTAAGGTTGCCTCATATGCTTCATCTTTTTAATGTCTTTCGTTAAAATGATGGGAAGGAAAATTGTGCTCAAGTACGAGAAGAAGAATTACATAGAATGCTTGGGAAAAAATATGTGAATGATGAGCATGATTGCAATGTTGTTAGTATGAATTCTTTGAATACCCATGATGCTAATGATATGCAAAGCGAGAAGCTTGGGGATGCTATGTTTGATGAAGATGATATGATTAGTCCCCCAAGTTTTCATGAGCAAATCTATTATGATGAAAGCATGCCTCCTATTTATGATGATTATTGTGATGACACATATGCTACAAAGAATAAAGATAACCATGAAACTTTTCATCGTGATTTTTATTTTCAATTGGATTATGCTTCACATGATAGTTATTTCGTTGAATTTTCTCCTCCCACTACTATGAATGAGAAGAATTTTGCTTATGATGGGAGAAGTAAAATTTCTATGCTTATGGATCATGGAAAGAATGCTTTATGTGTTGTTTATATTGTTGAATTAATTCATGATGCTACTGTAAATTATTATGAGAGAGGAACATATGTTTCTACAAATTGCAATAATATCAAGTTTCCTCTCTGTGTGATTAAAATCTTGAAGTTATGCTCGTTTTCCCTTCCTATGCTAGTTGATTATCGTTCCCACAAGTTGTTTGCTCACAAAATCCCTATGCATAGGAAGTGGGTTAGACTTAAATGTGCTAGTCATATTCTTCATGATGCTCTCTTTATGTTTTAATTCTTATCTTTTATGCGAGCATCATTGAAATCATCATGCCTAGCTAAAAGGCATTAAAGAAGAGCGCTTGTTGGGAGACAACCCAATATGTACCCCTACTGTTTTTGTGTGTTCACATGATTAAACTACTGTAGTAATCATCTTTTATTGCTTTTGTTTCAATAAAGTGCCAAGTAGAACCTTTGGGAAGACTTGGGTGAAAGTTAATGTGATCTTGCTGTAAAAAATAGAAACTTTCCGCTCATGAGATTAGCTGCCATTTTTTACTGGAGAGTGCTTTTAAGGTGATTCCTTTTGCAGATGATTAATAGACAAATTCCTCACGTCCACAAATTTATTTCAGAATTGTTTGAGTTACAGAAGAATTCGAAAGTTACAGATTGCTTCAGACTGTTCTGTTTTTGACAGATTCTGTTTTCTATGTGTTGTTTGGTTATTTTGATGAATCTATGAGTAGTACCGGAGGGTATGAACCATAGAGAAGTTGGAATACAGTAGATATTACACCAATAAAAATATAGAATCAGTTCACAACAGTACCTAAGTGGTGGTTTTATTTTCTTATACTAACGGAGCTTACGAGTTTTCTGTTGAGTTTTCTGTTGTGAAGTTTTCATGTTTTGGGTAAAGATTATGGACTACGGAATAAGGAGTGGAAAGAGCCTAAGCTTGCGGATACCCAAGGCACCCCCAAGGTAAAATTCAAGGAAAACCAAAAGCCTAAGCTTGGGGATGCCCCGGGAAGGCATCCCCTCTATCGTCTTTGTTCATCGGTAACTTTACTTGAGGCTATATTTTTATTCACCACATGATATGTGTTTTGCTTGGAGCGTCATTTTGTTTCATTTTGTTTTGCTTGCTGTTTGAATAATATCCCAAGATCTGAAATTCGTAAATGTTAGAGAGTCTTCACATAGTTACATAATTTTTTGACTACTCATTGATCTTCACTTATATCTTTTAGAGTAGTTTGTCATTTGCTCTAGTGCTTCACTTATATCTTTTTAGAGCACGGCGGCGGTTTTATTTTGAAGAAATAGATGAGCTCTCATGCTTCACTTATATTATTTTGAGAGTATTTTAGAACAACATGGTAATTTGCTTTGGTTATGAATTTAGTCCTAATATGATAGGCATCCAAGATGGGTATAATAAAAACATTCATATAAAGTGCATTGAATATTATGAGAAGTTTGATGCTTGATGATTGTTTTGAGATATGAGGATGGTGATATTAGAGTCACGCTAGTAGAGTAGTTGTGAATTTGAGAAATACTTGTGTTGAGGTTTGCATGTCCCGTAGCATGCACGTATGGTAACCGTTGTGTGACAAAATTGAAGCATGAGGTATTTCATCGATTGTCATCCTTTGTGTGGAGGTCGGGATCGCGCAATGGTTAACTCATACCAACCCTTCCCCTAGGAGCATGCTTGTAGTACTTTGTTTTGATGACTTGTATATTTTTGCAATAAGTATGTGAGTTCTTTATGACTAATGTTGAGTCCATGGATTATAAGAACTCTCACCCTTCCACCATTGCTAACCTCTCTAGTACCGCGCAACTTTCGCCGGTACCATAAACCCACCATATATCTTCCTCAAAACAGCCACCATACCTACCTATTATGGCATTTCCATAGCCATTCCGAGATATATTGCCGTGCAACTTTCCACCATTCCGTTTATTATGACATGTTTCATCATTGTCATATTACCATGCATGATCATGTAGTTGACATCGTATATGTGGCTAGGCCACCATGCATAATTTTACATACATGTCATTCTTGATTCCTTGCACATCCCGGTACACCGGCGGATGCATTCATATAGAGTCATACTTTGTTCTAGTATCGAGTTGTAATATCGAGTTGTAAGTAAATAAAAGTGTGATGATCACCATTATTAGAGCATTGTCACAAAAAAATGAAAAAAAGGGAGGAAAGGCCAAAGAAAAAAGAAAGGCCCAAAAAGAAAGGAAAAAAAGGAAAAAAAAGAAAAAGAAAAATGGGACAATGCTACAATCTTTTTCCACACTTGTGCTTCAAAGTAGCACCATGATCTTCATGATAGAGAGTCTCTTATTTTGTCACTTATATACACTAGTGGGAATTTTCATTATAGAACTTGGTTTGTATATTCCAACGATGGGCTTCCTCAAATGCCCTAGGTCTTCGTGAGCAAGCAAGTTGGATGCACACCCACTTAGTTTCTTTTGTTGAGCTTTCATACATTTATAGCTCTAGTGCATCCGTTGCATGGCAATACCTACTCACTCACATTGATATCTATTGATGGGCATCTCCATAGCCCAGTGATACGCCTAGTTGAAGTGAGACCATCTTCCTCTTTTGTCTTCTCGACAACCACCATTCTATTCCACCTATAGTGCTATATCCATGGGTCACGCTCATGTATTGCGTGAAAGTTGAAAAAGTTTGAAAAAATTAAGTATGAAACAATTGCTTGGCTGAAACCGGGGTTGTGCATGATTTGAGTATTTTGTGTGACGAAGATGGCGCATAGCCGAACTATATGATTTTGTAGGGATGAACTTTCTTTAGCCATGATATTTTGAGAAGACATAATTGCTTTGTTAGTATGCTTGAAGTATTATTATTCTTATGTCAATGTTAAACTTTGGTCTTGAATCTTTCAAATCTGAACATTCATGCCACAATAAAGAAAATTACATTGATAATTATGTTGGGTAGCATTCCACATCAAAAATTCTGTTTTTATCATTTACCTACTCAAGGACGAGAAAGAATTAAGCTTGGGGATGCTTGATACGTCTCCAACGTATCTATAAGTTTTGATTGTTCCATGCTATTACATTATCCATCTAGGATGTTTTATATGCATTTATATGCTAATTTATATTATTTTTGGGACTAACCTATTAACCTAGAGCCCAATGCCAGTTTCGTTTTTTCCTTGTTTTTGTGTATCACATAAAAGGAATATCAAATGGAGCCCAATTGACATGAAACTCGACGGAGGATGTTTTTGGACCAGAAGAAGCCCAGGGAGTACCGGAGAGGGACCAGGGGAGCCTCGGGCTGCCCACGAGGCTGGGGGGCGCGGCCACCCCCTTGGGCGCTCCCCCTATCTCGTGGCCGCCTTGGGAACACACCCCCCCTAAATTGTTCCCGACTCCAACACCCCTTATATATTAAGAAACCTCCAGAAAATAACCTACATCGGGAGTTCCGCCGCCGCAAGCCTCTGGAGCCACCAAAAACCATTCTAGACTTGTTCCGGCAAACTACCAGAGGGCGGAAATCACTCTTCCGTGGCCATCTTCATCATTCCGGCACTCTCCATGACGAGGGGTGAGTACTTCACCCTCGGGGCTGAGGGTATGTTTCAGTAGCTATGTGTTTGATCTCTCTCTCTCTCTCTCTCTCGTGTTCTTGAGATGGCACGATCTTGATGCATCACGAGCTTGGCTACTATAGTTGGATCTTATGATGTTTCTCCCCCTCTACTTTTGTAACGGATTGAGTTTTCCCTTTGAAGTTATCGTATCAGATTGAGTCTTTAAGGATTTGAGAACACTTGATGTATGTCTTGCATGTGCTTATGTGTGGTGATAATGGGATATCACGTGAAATACTTGATGTATGTTTTGGTGATCAACTTGCGGGTTCAGTGACCTTGGTGAACTTATGCATAGGGGTTGGCACACGTTTTCTACTTGACTCTCCGGTAGAAACTTTGGGGCACTCTTTGAAGTTCTTTGTGCTGGTTGAATAGATGAATCTGAGATTGTGTGATGCATATCTTATAATCATCCCCTCAGATACTTGAGGTGACAATGGAGTATCTAGGTGACATTAGGGTTTTGGTTGATGTGTGTCTTAAGGTGTTATTATAGTATGAACTCTAGGATAGATTGAATGGAAAGAATAGCTTCATGTTATTTTACTACGGACTCTTGAATAGATCGATCAGAATGAATAATTTTGAGGTGGTTTCGTACCCTAACATAATCTCTTCGTTTGTTCTCCGCTATTAGTGACTTTGGAGTGACTCTTTGTTGCATGTTGAGGGATAGATATATGATCCAATTATGTTATTATTGTTGAGAGAACATCCACTACTGAAAGTATGAACCCTAGGCCTTGTTTCAAAGCATTGCAATACCGTTTGTGCTCACTTTTATCATTAGTTACCTTGTTGTTTTTATATTTTCATATTACAAAAACCAATATCTACCATCCATATTGCACTTGTATCACCATCTCTTCGCTGAACAAGTGCACCCATATAATTTACCATTGTATTGGGTGTGTTGGGGGCACAAGAGACTCTTTGTTATTTGGTTGTAGGGTTGTTTGAGAGAGACCATCTTCATCCTACGCCACCCACGGATTGATAAAGCTTAGGTCATCCACTTGAGGGAAATTTGCTACTGTCCTACAAACCTCTGCACTTGGAGGCCCAACAATGTCTACAAGAAGACGGTTGCGCAGTAGACTTCAATGGTTTTTGTCATGGTTGGTTGATGAAAAGCCTAGAAAAAGAAATCTTGTCGGGTTAAGTTTATGATGTTAAGCCGCCCAGTGATCGAAAAGGGCATCGGGCAAGATCGATTCGTATGCATAGAATACATGTTGTCGGTAAGTCAATGTCGTGTTATATAGGTTCTGAAAACATATTGGCGGTTTAAAAAGGGGATAATGGTATTTGGTGGGTTACGGCCTATCATATAATCCGCCCGCACGGCTGCATTTCAGAAATATTTGTAGACCTAAGAGTGAAATTTGGATAAGTACTGAACAAATAGGTTCCATGGATCAGTTCTATGATTTTGGATCTACATCAGTTCAGTAAATAAAATAACTCCTAAACCTAAGGTTGCGGCAGAGGGAGAACTCATGTGCTCATATGGGATTTGGTACAGAAAGGGGACCTTCTACGATTGGAAAGGGGTGTTACAACTACTGCCGCTCAACTTCAGTGTTGTGTTTAGATCAAACTATGCGTTTTAAAGACAAAAATGAAGAAGGATGAAGAACACCGATGGACGGCCGAAACCCTAATCCAGATCAGTTATGAGGAAAGGTGAGTACTTACTGACGCTGATGAACAGCGGAGTTCCGCCGCAGGTTTCTGGTCCATTCAGGTCGATGCAGCGGCCGTAGTTGGTGCTGTTGGCGAAGGACGGCGACGGTGGAGCTCGGTTGCAACGGGGTCGCAAGGAAGAAGATGTGAGCACAGGGGTAAAAGTGAAAAGATGGGCCCCCTGTTCCTATTTATAAGGAGGTGACTAGACGGCATGCGCGGGAATCGAGGAGGCCGTTAATGATTATATGGCTATATGGATGACTCGATTCTCGGGAAGTCTATTAAGATAAAGATCTGTTGAGATGTCCTAGGCTTTGTGCGAAGTTCATGCAGATGATGTCATGGCAGGTTACCACGGTTCTGTGAGGTGACGTCATGGCGGGTTATAGCGAATTGATAAGGTATTAATAATGCAAGATTCGGCTAAGTCAAGTAGTGAAGATAGATGTGAACAAGTTCAAATCAACTTGGGGCCCAATGTTGAGGATATAACTACTAGGTATGACCCACCCAGGAGGGGCTGGGTAATACCATTGGCGCCTTAAAGATGAAGAGGCTCGATAAGGTCCAAGAAGATATGAAGATGGCGGTTTATAGAGCAAGCCTATTGAAGGCCCAAGACCCGGAGGCGACTTTATGGCCTGGAGGTGTGAACCGTCAGGCGATGACTTGCTTTGTAAGGCAAGTTTAGTTAGAAACCGAGCCGGTCACGTCTGTGTGAGCCGGCCGGGACTCTGTAAGCCGCCGGACATCAACCTGTATATAAAGGGGTGAACAAGCGGGGGGTTAGCTGAGGAAAACAATCGTTCAAGAGCTAGGTCAAGCGTATTTTTGCTCCCTGGTAATCGAGACTCGAGCAATACAACTAAAAGCAGGAGTATGCATTTACCTCCACTGCGAGGGGCTGAAACCTGGGTAAACTCCCTGTGTCCTATGTCCCGTTCAACCCCTTTAAGCTAACCTAGTTGAGATGGCTCCACACCTAAGTCCTTTTGCTAGGACATCTATCGTGACAAAACCACGACATCCGCAATACATCAAGATTGTGCATCTCAAGAACACGAGAGAGAGAGAGAGAGAGAGAGAGAGAGAGAGAGAGAGAGAGAGAGAGAGAGATTAAAGACATAGCTACTGGTACAAACCCTCAGCCCCTGGGGTGGACTACTCCCTCCTCATCATTGTGGCCACTAGGATGATGAAGATGGCCAACGGTGATGATTTCCCCCACCGGTGGAGTGCCGGAGAAGGGATATAGATTGGGTCTCATGGATACAGAAGCCTGCGGCGGTTGGAACAAAATTTCATCGACTCCCCTAGGGTTTTTGGAATATTTGAGAATTTATAGAGCGAAGAGGCGGTGCGGGAGGCCAACGAGGTGGGCACAACCCACCTGGGCATGTCTGGGCCTCCTGGTGCGCCCAGGTGTCTTATGCTCACATCGGGCCTCCCCTCTGGTTCTTCTTTGGCTCACTAGGTGTCTTCTGGTCCAGAAAAAATCACCAAAAAATTTCACTGCGTTTGGACTCCGTTTGATATTGATTTTCTGCGATGGTAAAACAAGCACAAAACAACAACTGGCACTGGGCACTATGTCAATAGGTTAGTCCCAAAAAAAAAATCTAAAATGACTATAAATAGTTGTAAAACATCCAAGAATGATAATATAACAGCAGGGAACAATCAAAAATTATAGATATGTTGTAAAACATCCATTTAGTTTAATTCCACGTTAGGATAAAGCCAAATTCGTAAAAGTTCAGAACGCTTATTCCGACATGACTAAGCAACATGTAGATCCTTTTATGAAACAATGTGACTAGTACACACAATAAGATGCAAACGAGGAAAAGCTATGAACGAATCGACGACCGGCTTTGCTTATGTTGACACATCCATGCTCGGTGTTTTACCTTTGAGGCATCACGGAGAGCTTATTCCCACATTGAACTTAGGTGAAAACCCCAAGTTCTACTCATTGGACACACCAACTTTTTGAAAGATGGCCTACTATTATTTTTTAGTGTGATCGTTAAACTGACAATGCCTTGTGTTCTTTTCAGTGACGGCGTTATCCACAAAACCAAAACAATATCACCAGATCTATGAGGAAATATCACAATGTATTTAGAGGGTCTTGTAAATATGTTTTGTTAAGTAAAACATTATGTCTTAATACAAGACTATGTGACTTTGTGCAGATGAGAGCATAGTTTGTAAGATCTTTTTTGGGATGGTGCAAGGAACCTTCTCTGCATGAGATATCTCTTACCGTCAATTCACATCTTGTATCCTCCTTCATGTCTCTATAAGGGATATCAAATATTGAAGACTTGAGTGTAGTTTCTTGAAAATATTCACATTTTTAGCAAGTTTGTCCTTTTCGATAAAAAGAATATTTCTAGAAAATTAGACTATTGAGGGACTATCAAGAAAAACTTGCATACACTTTCCTAAAACATCCAATGGGTCTATTTAAGCATGCCTAACCCTAAATCCCCACCCATGCCTCCCACTTCCCTCCTCCGCCTCCGCCTCCGCCGCCACCCCTCTCACACAACCCTCAATTCTCTCTAGAGACTCTAATCACCGTATGGTATCTACATCTTCGATGATACCATACCTTGCCAGCATTAGGTGCCATGCCGATTGTCCGACGACCACCTCGCCAACTGACCGCCTCCTGTCGCCCATTGTCAATTTATTGCGAGCTGTAAGCCTTGATCCATTCCTCCTAGTTTGAGCTTTGAGCTTGAAAAGAATACATGGCACAATCCATCGGATTTAGATAGATGGAAACACTCTCAAAACACATCGCTTCCTGTCATCGTTGCTCTTAAGATCTAATACGGGCCTCGACGGATACCCATGGTGTAGATCTCATGACAAAGATGGATCACGATACTCGACCGGATTCCTGCATATCTGGGAGACCGGGCACGACATATAAGGTACCTTCTTAGCAAATCCAATAAGTGTTAGCAAAATCATCCATTGAGAAGATATCTCACAAGTTTAACCGGAGGTGATTGCAGGCTACCAGATCTAAATATGACGACACCATTGGCTCTCATTGCTACACACCTCTATTTTGTATAATAACTGCTCACTAGAGCTATGGCGGTGGGCCTGAAGTGAATCCCCATTGCATAAATCTAACGATGTAAATGGATCATAACACCCAGCAGGATTAACTCAAGGCTCCAAGATCGCATGATAGATGAGGTATGTAATTAATTAGTGCTACAACATTCCAGAATCATGGATTGAACAAAATCGTTGTCCTCGTCTTGTGATGAGGCAATCACATGCCACCATATCTTTATATGGCAACGTCCTCGATTTTCGTGGATCATGATGCCCGACTAGATGAGCTAAAAAATATGAAATAGATAATGATAGACCATGTACCTAGCTACTTATTACTCACTCCATCCTACAATATAAGATGTTACTACAGGAAACATAGGAGGGAGGGGATAAATTATCTCATTTACAGGTCAGATATATGGGAGCAGCCATGGATAGAGCACCTTCAACCAAGATTAGGAAAGTCTTGACTTTTTTCGAATAAACACCCTTCTAAAATATTTATATTAACATGTCCGATTGCTTTATGCCGAGTAAGTATAGATCACTCTCCTTTTTCTTAGAGATTACTCACTCATCATTACAATTTTCAAAGCATTTTATATGGATATGATGTAAGTTGTTGGGAGATTCTTAAGGTAGTCCATGCCTCTTTTATGTCTTACTAGCTAATTGCATGTTGTGTTACAACTGAAGGCATACATATTCTAATGGTTCAACACTAGTCGTGTCTGATATATACCATTCTAGATTTTGGTAAAATTTGATTTGAGTATGTGTAGGGGAATGCAAGAAAAGTTTTGATTTAGTTGATATTTTAGTAAGGTTTGATTTGATTTGGCTATGACTAGGGGAGGGCAAGGGAAGTTTTCATTTAGTTAAGATTTTGGTAAGATTTGATTTCATTTCATTTCATTGAGTTAATGCATGACATAGTTTTGGTAAGATATGTTTGAGTTAATGTAAGACATGGGTTCCAATAAAATCAAGGAAAGTAATGATTGCATTTAGATTATTTCAAACCAAGGAGAGAGGGGCGTCGAGCGAAAAAAGGAAACATAGGAGGGACGGGTGAGGAGAACGTATCAACTCTCCTTAATAACAATAACAACAACAACAACAACAACAACAATAATAATAATAACAATAATAATAATAATAATAATAATAATAATAATAATAATAATAAGAATAAGAAGAATAATAGCGACTAGTGTTTTGTGATTTGTGAAGTTTGTACTATGATCCTTATGATATAAATGAGACACGTATTACCATGCAAAAAAGTTACTTTGGGCCCGCTCCTGACCAAAACCTTTTTAAATCCCTAGTGAAAGAATCTCACGTTACTGCAGCTGATATAAGGTTGCAAAACCTGGGCGTGCGTGTGCAGCACTAATGAGATAAAAACAACACCATGGAGAGATTTTCTTTAGGGACACCATGGAGAGATAATGCCTAGCGTCCAATGTTATTATTGTTATCATGACAAGGGTTCAAGCTAAACAAGCAACCTGTAAGGTAACAGATAGAAGGTTCTGATCCCAATCTGTGTGTCGCGATACTGATATTTTTTATAATTCCTACAGAAATTAATTGGCTAAATCACATGGTATATACATTACGGAGTATAAAACGTCAGTAGACTGAAATTCGGTCCATATACATAACCAGATTAAAACGTGAAAATCACCATCCATGGATAAATTTCATAATAATAGGATCGACTATCTTGACTAGTTACATAACTTATCAGGAAGTCCATCGAAAATCAGTAGTGTTGTTGTCAGGGATTTCCATATCTCTGAACTTCATTATTCTGGCCACCAGCCCCTCAACTACATCTGAATCTGGCGCAAACATCGCGTGGGTGATTCCAACCACACCAGGGTTCTGGCTGTTGAGCACCGAGAACGTCGTTGCAAGGCGGAGACGGTAGTTCACGATGAAGTGAACCAGACCACGGGGAAAGATGAACACATCCCCCTCACATAGTCTCTTCTGAAACAACTTACCGGTTGTGTCAAAGAAACCGGCCAGCACACTGCCATCATGGACAAACATCATCTCGGACGCCCTTGGGTGAGAGTGTGGAAGCACTAACCCATAGGGGCCAATGTCGGTCCGTGCCATTGACATGCCAAGGGTGTTGAGGCCAGGGAACTCGGCAGCGGTGACGATGTTCGCCGATGACCGGACCACGTTGTCTAGTTTCCCGGCATGGTTGAGAAGCAATGTCTTGAAATCGGAAGCCAGTACGGTGCTAGGGTGCTTGCAGAGGTAACCATTTATGAACAACTTTCTTTCACTCTGAAGCACCATAGGGCACACATCTTGAAGAGGTGGACTGTCTGACAGGCTTGGTGGTGCATAGAGGCCAAGGAGGAGGACGCAGGAAAACAGGACAATGAAGAGCTTCATCTCCTGGATGCAGTGATGGGGTAGAAAGTCATGGGTTTAAATATTGTGATGAAAAAGGAGTGCAACCAAAGCCAAACCTGTGCAACCTGTATCAGATTTCTTGGAGTGCACTACAGAATTTGCTTTGGATTGTGGCGAAAGTAACAATCTCTGAATTGTGGCAAAAGGGTGAAGGTGTTAATATGAAGCTTTCAGATTCTAACGATGCCCCTAAGCCATTTGTTTCATCTCCAGGCTACCCTAGGCTGCAAATCTAGATAAATTGTCACGCTCATGCTTAAAATGCTTCAGACTTTGTCAGTTGGCAAGTCTGCAGTATTGCACGCACTGTATATGGTGCTTGATTCTCAAGTCAATTAGCATTCCCGTGGTAATGGTGATGGTATCCGAGGAGACGTTCATCGCCTACTTTGTATAATGGTAAAAATTGGCGTGCTTGAGAAATTGCTGCTCATTGATTGTTTTAAAACCAAAGTCTGACTGAACTAGTAGCTTTGCTGCTTGTGAACATGGAATGATTTAACGAAGGTAGTATGATAACATCCGATTTGACAGCAGTTCGCAAATCAGCAAAACGAAGGTAAGAAATTGTCACGGTGCATAGCGAATTATCGCCGACCAGCCGACGTCACCGGAAGGAGGAGAAGAAGATTCATCTTGTGGATGCTGAGGAGCCCAAGGTCGAAGGCGGCCCCCGCGGGGACTCACTGGAGACAAATGTGGTAGAGGAGAGCGGTGGCGTGCCACACGAGCAGGCGGACGAACGGACGGTCTCGTCAGGCACGAGATCGCCGCCGCCGCAGGCAGCACCGGAGCTCCGTCGGCCGGTTAAACCTCGTTCCTCGGTGCAGGATTAGCTCTCCGGGGAATCCCAAAAAACAAAAATAATCAAGTATACTGCTCAAATGAGAAAACAAATTTATTTATTATAGAAACATATCCCTCAAAAAAAATTACTATAGAAACATAACATGCATTTAAAATAAGCCACCACATTGAAATTACTAAACAGTAAGACTTAGCTACCTACGAGCAACCACAGCGTTTTGACGTCATCAACCGTCGGATCAGGCAATGGAACGACCCAGGTCGTTCGGTCATCTAACCCCCGAAAGGTCAACCAGCGCACGTACTCGGGCTGCTGCTCCGCAGACCGAGCTAGGAACCCCCTCGTTCGTCGGGCTGATCGCTGGCCAGAAGCCCATATAGGCCCAACAACGTGATTTTCCACCCATCCCGATCTTCCTCCAATTGCTAGATTTTTTTCTCTTTGCCCATCTTTTCCAGTACCTGGCCATCAATTTTTTCCCCAGTACCCACGATGTGCGAAGATGCCGTCGTTCGCTTTAGTATTTGGTGCTCCTGTTTAGCATAAGTAGAAGAGCACCAGCTCCATAGACTCACTTTTTGTGACTACTACTAGGTTTTAAGCCAATACTACTGCCAATCCTGATATGCCAATGGATCAGTTTTAAGTTCAAATATGTGGAATACAAGATAAAAAAAATATGCTAACGGATTGGTTCAAACTTCAAATAAATATGACCCGTTACTGCTGCCATGTCATTCTAGCTTAAATGCATTCGACTTTCATCAAATATTTATATTATTCAACTTTTTCAAATATATCATAGCTTTTTGTTTAAGATGAACGGGTGCGGCAACGCGCGTCTTCATGGTCTAGTGTATTATTATTAGAGCGCAGCGGCAGAGAAGACCACCAGGCCTCTAGCCCGCTCCCTCGCCGACGGCCGCTCCGGCCCCGGCGACCACCAAGCCTCGGCGGCCGCCACTCCGGCACCGCCGCCCCCATCACGCACATGGCCTCCCCCTCCCCCACCTCCGGCCGCGGCCGCGAGCTCCGCTGGATGGACTCCAGTCCCTCCTCCTCCCCCGCCAGATCTGACACGCGCTCCTACCGGGTTGCGCTCTACGCCGAACTCCTCGCGTCCTCCGAGGAGGCCTCACCGCCGGCACCGCACCCTCAACCGCGGTCTGAGATCCACCGCGCCTTTGCTATCGACGAGGCGCCATGGGAGGTCCCCCGCGGCCGCAACCGCGCGCGTCGCCGTTCTCCTTGTCGGCGCCGGAACACGCCTACCACCGGTCGTCATCCACCCCCGGCGGCTGCCCCTGGTGAGTGCCCGCGCTGCTACAGCACGGGCCACCCCCGCTCGAAGTGCCGCCGTGCCATCTGCTGCAGGCGTTGCCGCTTCCCTGGTCACGTCGCGCGGGACTGCACCGTGCCGCGCTCTCCGGCATCCTCCACCGAGCCGCCTACAAGCAGCTGTTGGGGAACGTAGTATTTTAAATTTTTCCTACGATCACGCAAGATCTATCTACCAGATGCATAGCAACGAGAAGGAAGAGTGTGTCTACGTACCCTCGTAGACCGGAAGCGGAAGCGTCAAGTGACGCGGTTGATGTAGTCGAACTTCTTCCCGATTCAACCGATCAAGCACCGAACGTACGGCACCTCCGCGTTCAGCACACGTTCAGCTTGATGACGTCCCACGAGCTCTTGATCCAGTTGAGCTTCACGGGAGAGTTTCGTCAGCACGACGGCGTGGTGTCGGATATGATGTATCTACCGGCGCTGGGCTTCGCCTAAGCACTGCGACGGTATGACCGAGGTGTGTTTCTGTGGAGTGGGGCACCGCACACGGCTGGAACAATTCAACTTGTGTGTCTTTGGGTGCCCCCCTGCCCCCATATATAAAGGAGCAAGGGGGGAGGCCGGCCGGCCCTCCTATGGTGCGGCTAGGGCTGCAATCCTACTAGGAATAGGATTGCAATCCTATTCCTAGGGGAAGGAAAGAGAGGGAGAGGGAGAGGGAAAGAGGGGCTGCGCCCCCTCCCCTTGTCCTATTCGGACTCCTCCTAGGGAGGGGGCGCGCCACCTCCTGGCTGCTGCCCTCTCTCTCCCCTATGGCCCACCAGGGCCCACCATTCCCCCGGGTGGTTCCGGTAACCC
>LR738711.1:56333151-56396307 GCA_902687465.1 Secale cereale
CGGCACTCCGGTAAATTCCGAAACTTTCCAGAACACTTCCGGTGTCCGAATATAGTCGTCCAATATATCAATCTTTATGTCTCGGACATTCCGAGACTCCTCGTCATGTCCGTGATCTCATTCGGGACTCCAAACTACCTTCGGTACATCAAAACTCATAAACTCATAATACCGATCGTCATCAAAAATTAAGCGTGCGGACCCTACGGGTTCGAGAACTATGTAGACATGACCGAAACTCATCTCCGGTCAATAACCAATAGCGGAACCTGGATGCTCATATTGGCTCCTACATACTCTACGAAGATCTTTATCGGTCAAACCGCATAACAACATACGTTGTTCCTTTTGTCATCGGTATGTTACTTGCCCAAGATTCGATCGTCGGTATCTCTATACCTAGTTCAATCTCGTTACCGGCAAGTCTCTTTACTCGTTCTGTAACACATCATCTCGTGACTAACTCATTAGTCTTTTGCTTGCAAGGCTTATTATGATGTGTGTTACCGAGAGGGCCCAGAGATACCTCTCCGACACTTCGGAGTGACAAATCCTAATCTTGATCTATGCCAACACCATGAATACTTTCGGAGACACCTGTAGAGCATCTTTATGATCACCCAGTTACGTTGTGACGTTTGATAGCACACAAGGTGTTCCTACGGTATTCGGGAGTTGCATAATTTCATAGTCATAGGAACATGTATAAGTCATGAAGAAAGCAATAGCAGTAAAACTAAACGATCATAGTGCTATGCTAACGGATGGGTCTAGTCCATCACATCATTCTCCTAATGATGTGATCCCGTTGATCAAATGACAACTCATGTCTATGGCTAGGAAACATAACCATCTTTGATCAATGAGCTAGTCTAGTAGAGGCATACTAGGGACATACTGTTTTGTCTATGTATCCACACATGTACTAAGTTTTCGACTAATACAATTCTAGCATGAATAATAAACATTTATCATGATATAAGGAAATATAAATAACAACTTTATTATTGCCTCTAGGGCATATTTCCTTCAGCAGCTACGCCAGTCCTCCCCGCGCCCAAGTTCGACGCTCTCCACGGCGTCCCCTGCCCTTTCGGGATCGAGTGTCACTGGTCCAAGACACCCCGCGTCCTCCGGGGCTGGGGCCGTTCCTCGCCCGTCTCTTCTTCCCCACCACCCAGCCGCGCCTCCACCACCTCCAGCACGACTCCCATCGTTCTCTCGGGCCACCCAGCGCTCCGCCCGGCGGCCGCGGTCTGCTACCTGCCATGGTGGCCTCATCGCCGCGGAGACGGAGCTTGTGGAGCGTGCCATGGTGGCCACCGTGGCTGGTAACCGCTCCAGCATCCCGCGCGAGGAGGTGGCGGCCCTGTTGCGTGACAAGTGTGACCTCACCGACGACGCATTCTCCGTCCATGGTCATGGTCGCGACGAGTTCCTCCTCAAGTTCACCTCCTCCGAGGGGTGCGCCCGGGCTGCCCTGCGCCGGCTGCGCTCCCCGCGTTTCCGCCTCATCATCCACCCGTGGAGCCGCGCCGCAGGCTATGAACCCGTCCAGCTGCGCTTCCGCGTCGAGGTCGAGATTGTCGGTGTCCCTGACCAGGCGTGGCACCGCTCGGCCGTCGAAACCATGCTGGCGCCGTTCCTGGACATCGTGCACCTGCACCCTGCCACCCGCGACGGCTCTGACATGTCCCACTTCCGTTTTTCGGCATGGACAGGCAACCCGGACGCCATCAGTCGCTCCTCCGACCTGCTGCTCCTAGAGCCTGACGACGTCGCCGTCGATGCGGACCCCAACCGTGCTGAGCGGTTCGCTCTTCACACGCTACGCAAGCCTGTCCAAATCTTCGTCACGCTCTCTGAGGATTTCCGCCTCCCGGTGCCTGCGCTGGCTGCGCCCTCCCCTGGTGGCGGCTCCGACTCTGGCATCGGCCCCTCCTCCCCACCTCTTCCCCCCAAGTGGCCTCAGCGACATAGGTTCACGCGGCGCCCATCTCCCCGTTCGGCGCGCGGCGGGTCGTCGGCGGGCGCCGCTGGCCACCACGGTCACCGCCATGGAACGCGTCCCCCGTTCCGTGGGTGGCAAGGAATCCTCGGGGCCCACCCATCTACGGTGCCACCACCGGCTTCCGGGCCGCTGCTCGCCCAACGGGTCTCCGACACATGTGACGCCCCACCGCCCCCACCACCCGCCAGGCCTCTGACCGCTGGGGGCCCGCCACCCCTCCTGCTGACGCGGTCGCCGCACCAGGACAAGGGCTCGCCACCACAGGCCCGTGGCCCGCCCCGCGTGGCTACCTGTGGCCAACCAGCGTTCGACACACACCCTTCCAGCCCCTGCCTCGGATCCCCCTCCGTTTCGCCCGCCACGCCTACTGCGGTCTCCCCCGACAATATTGTCTCCGCGATCGTCATTGATGGACCAGGCACGACCGGCTGCGCCAATCCCAACCCGCCTGCGTCTGGCCAGCCAGCTGTTTCCCCCCTGTCCGCGCCATCGCCGACGCGCGTACCAGATCGCCCTATCACCACAGCTTCCCCCATGCTGCCGGGTCACCTAATCGGGTGGGACGCGAGCTAATCAGCTGCGAGGACGGGGATCCTGCCCCACGCTCATGCCAGGCCATCATCATTGTGCCATGCAACGCCAACCCCGCCCCCACATCTGTCTTGGGCGCATGCTCCATCAGCCACGGCGGGCTGGACGATCTCTTTGATCGAATGGCTGAGATGAGCCTGGAACGCTTCGCCTCCTCGGTTCAGAACGCACCCGCACCGCTCCTCCCGCTTCCGCCGCCCTGTCGACGCAGGAACGAGGTGCCACTGGATTTCACCCCACGCCGGAGCGATCGCATTGCCAAGACGGACAGGGGCTACGGATCGGAGATGAAGGCCAAACGCATTCTTCTCCGGCGCCTCGGCCTCCTCAAGGATGATGAGCCTCTCTCAGACGCTCTCCTCGACCGCTATGCGTGCATGTTTGACCGTCCACTTGCCGCTGACACGATTGCTGCACTCGCTGACTACCATGGATGGAAGGTGCCGGCCAACCCCTCCGCGGCGGCGGTGGCCACGGCTCTTCTCATCGCCAAGGCCTAGTCTTAGTCGCGCGCCTCCTCTCGGACCTTAAATGTTGTTGATGGAATACAACAAACGCATTATTTTTTGGAACGTACGCGGCCTTAACTGTCCTGCAAAATGCTCCGCCGTGCGTTCCGTCCTCTCCTCCGCCAACCCCTCTATTGTTTGCCTCCAAGAGACGAAGCTTTCCGACGTCTCATCGTCCATCGTCTTCGACTCGTGCGGTCGGGCTTTCACCAAATTCTTCTTCCTACCATCCATGGATACGCGTGGAGGCATCCTCCTTGCATGGCAAGACGACGTGGTGGCTATCTCCCACCCCACCATTGGCACGCACTTCATTAACTCGCTCGTCTCCCCCCGGGACGGTAGCCCGCATTGGTGGATCACCGGTGTGTACGCACCTCAAGATGAGGCCGCCAAGATCATGTTCCTCTCGGATTTGCACGACGTGCGTGCCACTTGCAACGGCCCGTGGCTTCTCGATGGTGACTTCAATATGATCATCTCCCCCGAAGATAAGAATAACAGCAACCTACATCGCGTCTCTATGCGGCGTTTTCGGCACTTCATCGCCGACAAGGAGCTTAGAGACATGTATCTCCACGGCCGGCGCTACACATGGTCTAATAAATGTGAGGCTCCCACGCTCGAGCGCATCGATCGATTTATCTGCACCGTTAGCTGGGAGCTCAACCACCCGAGCTGCATGCTACGATGTCTCTCCTCTGCCGCCTCTGACCAAGCGTCGCTCATCATCGACGCCTTGCCACGCTCCCTCGGCCACAGGCGCTTCCATTTTGAACGCTTCTGGCCCAAACTGGAGGGCTACCACAAAGTGAACGCCGAGGCGTGGGCAGTCTCCCTCGATGAGCCCGATCCATTCTGCCGCATCTATGCACGCCTACGCGCCACCGCCAAGCACCTGCAGTGTTGGAGTGCCAAAACGATCGTCGACGTCCCGCTACAGCTCTTTGTTGCCCGTGAGCTGATTGCCCGCTCGGTGCAAGACCACCGACCACTCTCCGCTGCCGAGGCATGGCTACGCCGGCAGCTCAAGGCCTCCTACATTGGCCTCGCCTCCCTCGAGCGGTCCCTGGAGAGACAACGCGCGCGGTTCAACTTCCTCAAAGGTGGCGACACAAACCCAGCTTTCTTCCGCATCCACGCCGCGCACCGCTCCCGGAAAACCACGATCCATCAACTTCAAGTGGACGGCACCATCGTCTCCATCCACGCTGCCATTGCCGAGGCCGTGTACAACCACTACTCCGGCATCCTTGGTTCTGGGCGCGAAAGAACTTCCTCCATCGACTTGGATGGCCTCGACCTACGTTCCTTCGACTTTCAAGACCTTGAGATCCCGTTTTCCGAGCAGGAAATCTGGAACGCCATCAAGTGCATGCCGAAAGGAAGAGCCCCCGGGCCCGACGGGTTCACGTCCGAGTTCTTATGTGCATCCTAGCCTACGATCAAAGACGATTTCGTTGAGGCGTTCAACAAGCTATACTCCCTCAACGGCCTCGGATTTCAACGCCTGAATGAGGCCCTGCTCACTCTTATACCAAAAAAGCCCGACGCCAGCCGTGCTCTCGCACTACCGCCCGATCAGCTTGATCCACCTATTCGCCAAGCTTTTCGCCAAGGTCCTCTCTCTCCTCCTTGCGCCGAAGCTCTGTGACATGATCTCCACCAACCAGAGCGCGTTCATCGCGGGCCGATGCATCCACGACAAATTTTTGCTAGTCCAGCAGACCGCCCGGCAGCTCCACAACCTCAAGCAACCACGCGTCATGCTCAAGCTCGATATTGCCCGCGCGTTCGACTCCTTTTCGTGGGCTTTCCTCCTCGACACACTCCACCATCTCGGCTTTGGCCGACGGTGGTGCGAATTGGTGTGCATCCTGCTCGGCACGGCTAGCACACGCGTCCTCGTCAACGGAATCCCAGGCCCCCCCCCCATCCTTCATCCTTCAACGGACTCCGTTTGATATTGATTTTCTGCGATGGTAAAACAAGAAAAAAACAACAACTGGCACTGGGCACTATGTCAATAGGTTAGTCCCAACAAATAATATAAAATGACTATAAATAGTTGTAAAACATCCAAGAATGATAATATAACAACAGGGAACAATCAAAAATTATAGATATGTTGATGACGTATCTGTATCCATTTAGTTTAATTCCACGTTAGGATAAAGCCAAGTTCGTAAAAGTTCAGAACGCTTATTCCCACATGACTAAGCAACATGTAGGTCCTTTTATGGAACAATGTGACTAGTACACACAATAAGATGCAAACGAGGAAAAGCTATGAACGGGTCGATGACCGGCTTTGCTTATGTTGACACATCCATGCTCGGTGTTTTACCTTTGAGGCATCACTGAGAGCTTATTCCCACATTGAACTTAGGTGAAAACCCTGAGTTCTACTCATTGGACACACCAACTTTGTGAAAGATGGCCTACTATTATTTTTTAGTGTGATCGTTAAACTGACAATGCCTTGTGTTCTTTTCAGTGACGGTGTTATCCACACAACCAAAACAATAGCACCAGATCTATGAGGAAATATGTTTTCACAATGTATTTAGTGGGTCTTGTAAATATGTTTTGTTAAGTGAAACATTATGTCTTAATACAAGACTATGTGACTTTGTGCAGATGAGAGCATAGTTTGTAAGATCTTATTTGGGATGGTGCAAGGAACCTTCTCTGCATGAGATATCTCTTACCGTCAATTCACATCTTGTATCCTCCTTCATGTCTCTATAAGGGATATCAAATATTGAAGACTTCAGTGTAGTTTCTTGAAAAGATTCATTTTTAGCAAGTTTGTCCTTTTCGATAAAAAGAATATTTCTAGAAAATTGGATTATTGAGGGACTGTCAAGAAAAACTTGCACACACTTTCCTAATATATCCAATGGGTCTGTTTAACCATGCCTAACCCTAAATCCCCACCCATGCCTCCCACTTCCCTCCTCCGCCTCCGCCTCCGCCGCCACCCCTCTCATACAACCCTCAATTCTCTCTAGAGACTCTAATCACCGTATGGTCTCTACATCTTCGATGATACCATACCTTGCCAGCATTAGGCGCCATGCCGATTGTCCGCCGACCACCTCGCCAACTGACCGCCTCCTGTTGCCCATTGTCAATTTATTGCGAGCTGTAAGCCTTGATCCATTCCTCCTAGTTTGAGCTTTGAGCTTGACAAGAATCTATGGCACAATCCATCGGATTTAGATAGATGGAAACACTCTCAAAACACATCGCTTCCTGTCATCGTTGCTCTCTAGATCTAATACGGGCCTCGACGGATACTCATGGTGTAGATCTCATGACAAAGATGGATCATGATACTCGACCAGATTTCCTGCAGATCTGGGAGACCGGGCACGACATATAAGGTACCTTCTTAGCAAATCCAATAAGTGTTAGAAAAATCATCCATTGAGAAGATATCTCACAAGTTTAACCGGAGGTGATTGCAGGCTACCAGATCTAAATATGACGACACCATTGGCTCTCATTGCTACACACCTCTATTTTGTATAATCACTGCTCACTAGAGCTATGGCGGTGGGCCTGAAGTGAATCCCCATTGCATAAATCTAACGATGTAAATGGATCATGACACCCAGCAGGATTAACTCAAGGCTGCAAGATCTGGCATGATAGATGAGGTATGTAATTAATTAGTGCTACAACATTCCAGAATCATGGATTGAACAAAATCGTTGTCCTCGTCTTGTGATGAGGCAATCACATGCCACCATATCTTTATATGGCAACGTCCTCGATTTTCGTGGATCATGATGCCTGCCTAGATGAGCTAAAAAAAATGAAATAGATAATGATAGACCATGTACCTAGCTACTTATTACTCACTCCATCCTACAATATAAGATGTTACTACAGGAAACATAGGAGGGAGGGGATAAATTATCTCATTTACAGGTCAGATATCTGGGAGCAGCCATGGATAGAGCACCTTCAACCAAGATTAGTAAAGTCTTGATTTTTTTTCAAATGAACACCCTTCTAAAATATTTATATTAACATGTCCGATTGCTTTATGCCGAGTAAGTATAGATCACTCTCCTTTTTCTTAGAGATTACTCACTCATCATTACAATTTTCAAAGCATTTTATGTGGATATGATGTAAGTTGTTGGGAGATGCTTAAGGTAGTCCATGCCTCTTTTATGTCTTACTAGCTAATTGCCTGTTGTGTTACAACTGAAGGCATACATATTCTAATGGTTCAACACTAGTCGTGTCTGATATATACCATTCTATATTTTGGTAAAATTTGATTTGAGTATGTGTAGGGGAATGCAAGAAAAGTTTTGATTTAGTTGATATTTTAGTAAGGTTTGATTTGATTTGGCTATGACTAGGGGAGGGCAAGGGAAGTTTTCATTTAGTTAAGATTTTGGTAAGATTTGATTTCATTTCATTTCATTGAGTTAATGCATGACATAGTTTTGGTAAGATATGATTGAGTTAATGTATGACATGGTTTCCAACAAAATCAAGGAAAGTAATGATTGCATTTAGATTATTTCGAACCAAGGAGGGAGGAGCGCCGAGCGAAAAAAGGAAACATAGGAGGGAGGGGTGAGGAGAACGTATCAACTCTCCTTAATAACAATAACAACAACAACAACAACAACAACAACAACAACAACAACAACAACAACAACAACAACAACAACAACAACAACAATAATAATAATAATAATAATAATAATAATAATAATAATAATAATAATAATAATAATAATAATAATAATAATAATAATAGCGACTAGTGTTTTGTGATTTGTGAAGTTTGTACTGTGATCCTTATGATATAAATGAGACACGTATTACCATGCAAAAAAGTTACTTTGGGCCCTCTCCTGAAGAATTTGATGATATATTCATAGACACATATCGTAACCTGTGAACCTGTCTCTACATATACTCTCGTGTGACAATGGAATAGTCAGCTTGCATAGGATTAGATAGGTTTGTGTTTTTCATAGTTTGTTAAGCAAAACAATCTTCTGGGCGTTATTTCTTGTTTTTTATAGACAAATCACTTCATGTGGGACTAAGTTGTCTCTGGTAACCAATTATTTTGGGTAAATCTCCTTATTTTTCTGATACACTATAGAGATTTCAATATATTTTCTAAAATTTACCTTTCAACCATATAGAGTAAAAGTTCTTACCATGATTCACTAGTTAGGGGGTCCTCCCAATAGGACAATACTGTACGAAGCCTCCTCACTAGTTATGGGATCCTCCCACATGGAAAATTCACTTTAAGCATTTTTCATTCCACGGATATGAATGATAAAATCAAGCAGAAATTTCTAAGATCAGTTTTTCTTCAAGACAAAAAAATAAGGCTAGGTAGCAAATAACAAGTTGTCTATCTATGGTAGAAGTATCCATTATTCATATGTATCAATTCCTTAGAGAATTGGATACATATACCTAGCAAAGATAATTTGTCCATGTGACTAATCAGGGTGTTCTGTAGAAGTAGCCGTTGATAATTCCAAGAAAGAAATTAAATCTTACCGGAAGTTACAACACTGCAAATCTATACGAAAAAGAAACACACAAGCGCAAGTATATTTAGAACAAAATACATCTTGCTCTAGCAGTGATGAATTCATAGTCAAGAACGGAAAGGCAAGAATTCTGGGACTTTAAAAGGAGTTGCTATGCAGCATGTTTCTCACCGGGCATTGCCCGATTATCCTGGTCAGTCCTCCTCTTGTCCGCCTAAGTTGTTGTCTTCCATGGGGGGCAGAACCGACGTTTCATGTTCAGGTTGCCATTTTGTCTCCTCTTTTTGTTTGGTTGAGCAGTGGATACTAGTAGCAGTAGTAACAAGCTTGGTTGGAGTTGATGTGGAATCCTCGTTTCTTGGTTCAAACTCTGGTAGATGGCTGCCTAGCAGAACAAGCGGAAGGAAAATATGCGCTGCACGGATTCATTGTTGCGGGACTCAGTATGGTCCTACAAGAGGCCCAGACAGCCTGCTCCAGAGATACGTTTTATGGTACAATACTTTATCAAATTGTGGTTGTAGGATTTTGCTGGTAGATGCGTTTTATGGGATTTTTCTTCTTTGATGCAGTTCTGTGTTAATGGATTATAGAGATAGTTTTCCTATGATATTATTGTGTATTTGTGGATTAGCATAGGACTGTGTTGTCTCTGTGATGCGATTCTACAACAATGCGTTAGAGTTGGGCAAAATATCCTGTGAGGACGATATGTTGTTCTTGGTAAATATAACTTAATATCTTTCTCTGGACTACAAATCTTACATATTTCTACAAGATTAATTATATGATTCAGCTCCATCGAATGCAAAAAAGGTTTACCATGAAATGTCATCTATTTCCTAAACTTGTTAACATTTTGAAAGAAAATAATTAGCAGAAAAAATATATAAAAATCTTGTGTTGTATGCATTTCATACTTTGGCTCCAACTCTACCCTTTTCTTTCAAGTTATCGTGGCATTGCTATTTTGAATATTTCATGCGAAATTATGACATACTTCACCTGTACAACTATCTAACACTCTTCAGTTTTGCAGAATGCACATGGTTCCTTGAAAATTAGGGATAGGACGGGATGGGAACATGGTTCATGATTGACGGAAGCAGACGGTGGAAGTGTAGGTACTGCTACATGATTGGGTGCAGCGGTGGTGCCACCAGCCTCAACCACCATGTTGCCGGTGGCAGTGGCTGTCTAAGGGCATGTCCATCTCCTCCCAAAGATGTTTCCAATTAGATGAAACATTAATTTGTTAGACAGTATGAGGAAGAAACCACGTAAGTTGTTTTGCAGCTGGCCATGGTCACAACCTCTGAGTCCAAGAACTCTATACCCTTGACCATAGGTGTACTATGCTCCACACTAAGTGATTTGACAGAAGGTTCCACGATAAGAGGAATACACTATCTTCCTCGTAATCTGTCTCAATATCGTGAGGTATCATGGAACCTTCCGTCGAATCGCTAAGTGTGGAGCATAGTACACCTGTGGTCAAGGGTACAGAGTTCTTGGACTCAGAGGTTGTGTCCATAGCCGGTTGCACAACATCCCCTTTTTGTGCCGGCCACTTTCGTGGTTTCCGCCTCGTACTGTCCGACTAACATTTCATCTTAGGCGACATTTTTGGGAGCAGATGGGCACACCTTTACTCTGCCACTGCGATTAGCAACATGGTGCTTGAGGCTGGTGACACCACCGTTGCGCCCAATCATTTAGCAGTACCTACATTTTCCACCATCTGCTTCCATCAATCCTGATAACATGTTCCCATCCCGTTCTATCCCTAATTTTCAAGGAACCATGTACATTCTGCAAAACTAAAGATTCTTAGATAGTAGTACAGGTGAGGTATGTCATTTTTTTTGCATGACATATTCAAAATAGCAAGGCCATCATAACTTGAAAGAAAAGGGAAGAGTTCGAGCCAAAGTATGAAATGCATATATACAGCACAAGATTTTTATCTATTTGTTCTGCTAATTATTTTCCTTCAAAATATTAACAAGTTCAGGAAATAGATGACAATACATGGTAAGCTTTTTTTCCATTCCACGTAGCTGAATCATAAAATCTAGCAGAAATATGTAAGATTTGTAGTCCAGAGAAAGAAATTAAGGAAGATTTACAAAGAACAACAGATCATCCTCACTAGAAATTTAGCCCAACTCGAAGGCATTGGTGCATAATTCCATCAGAGAGACAACCTAGTCCTATGCTAATCCATTAATTTACAATCATATCACAGAAAAACTAACCCTATAATTCATTAACACGGAACTGCATCAAAGTAGATAAATCCCATATAGCTTATCTATAAGAAAAATCCTACAACCATAATCCGATAAAGTATTATACTTATACCTACTCTTGGGCTGGCTGCAGGGGCCTCTTGTAGGACAGTACTGAATCCTCGAACAACGAATCCATGCAGTGCATCTTCGCCTTCCCTTGTTCCGCTAGGCAGCCATCTACTAGAGTTTTGACCAAGAAACTAGGATTCTGCGTCAACTCAAATCGAACTTGTTACTACTGCTGCTAATATACACTACCAAAGCAAACAAAAATTGGAGACAAAATGGCAACCTGGACAGAAAGCGTTGGTTCTGCCCCCACGGAAGACAACATTTTGGGCAAAGGAGAGGAGGGCTAACCAGGATAATCCGGCAATGCCCGGTGAGAAACTTGCAACCTAGCATCTCCTTTTAAAGTCCCAGAATTCTCGTCTTTCTATTCTTGACTATGAATTCATCACCGCTAGTGCGAGATGTATTTTCTTCTGAATTTACTTGCGCGTGTGTGTTTCATTTTCGTATTGATTAGTAGTGTTGTAACTTCTAGTAAGCTTTTATTTCTTGCCTGGAATTATCAATAGCTACTTCTACAGAACACCTGATTCGTGACGTGGACAAAACATATTTACTAGGTACTCCCTCCAGTCCTTTTTAGTTCGCATATAAGATTTGTCTGAAGTCAAGCCGCGTAATGTTTGACCAACTTTATAGAAAAAGATATCAACATTCACAATGTTAAATCGACATCATTAGATGCATCATGACTTTAGTATTGTAGATGTTGATATTTTTTTCATATACTAGCAAAAATGCCCGTGCGTTGCAACGGAAGAATAATTATAACTTTACATTTCCACTACAATAACATAACATGAAAGGCATGATTATCTGGCCCTGCAGATGCGGTAGAGATAAAAGAACTTTGAAGAATTGTTGAATCATTATTTTCGCCGTCTTGTCTTCTCCGTGAGATGCTCTCACACCATGAAGTCACCTCACATTCCCAGACGATGCAATTCTCGATTGAGACTTATGTGAAAACTGTTGATGAAGTCATGTGGTCAGATAATAATTTTTAAAAAGGCCATTAATGAAACTGGAAACATAACGACGTTATCAAGACTTGATTTCCTAAGGCGGCACTCCTAAATATTATGCGGCCGAGTAGTTTTGTTTGGGCTACGTTGATGGACCCTATATTTACATTGATGAATCATTCACCCCGCCTTGACGTAGCCCTATACATGGTTACTTGATAGATACATATTTGTCATCAAATGTGAGTATATCCTTCTGTCCTATACATGGTTTCGGAAAAAAAGAGCATGGAAACATTCAATTGAGTATGAACGTGCTTATGACGTGTCAAATGCACAACTGAAGAAACCATACACGCTCTCGGACAATACAAATTATTTGCATCACTATTTTTTTTGCAGCAAAATAGATCCTATTGTTGCCATGCTATAACCTCTCTAATCTAGTAGCCTACTTAGCTAAATTAAGCGATGTCATAGTTCTTAGTCAAAAGCTATCTATACTTGCTTTATCAATGAGAGTCATCAAACACACTGGAGAATTAATCTGAAGCTTATGTGTTGTTCCCAACTTCTTCATGGTTCATTAGCTCTGTTGAGTTCCTTTTCTCTGAGCACATTTCTCCATCCATTTCCTCCTTTAAGCTACTATTTTTGTGGAAAGCAAAGTTTAGAGTATGATGGAGAATTCTATTTCAAGAAAAACATGTACAAATCAAAATTCAGTACCATTGAAATTTGGCCGATCAATACAAAATATCTGTGAGGTGTGCACAAATATAATAGCAATGAATTATTTCTCAAAAAGTTCAGTCTGAGTACACATTTGCAACTTGGAGTCCACGATCATATCTGCCATATGATATATCACATAATAGTGTGCCTACAGCTCTGCAACACAAATAAATCAACCAAAATATATGCTACGTACTCCCTCCGTTCCAAATTACTCGTCGTGGTTTTAGTTCAAATTTTGAACTAAAACCACGACGAGTAATTTGGAACCGAGGGAGTACATACAAAGAGCCTGTAGTACTGGAAACTGAAAATACAACACTTACAAATATGTAACTCTGATCAATGGCGGAGCAACGTGAAGCGTCAGGCAGGGCCGTGACTCCCCCAACCCAAACGATTTTTTATTTCGATCACGTACATAGTAGTAGCCCTGCTGCGATGCACCTTGCGTTAGGAGGTAGGTTCAACTTGACGCACGTTGCATGCACAAGCTCATATTCACGGATTGACACACACACGTAAATACGTAATGCTCTACTGCTAGCGTCGGCTGGTCTACTCAGAAGGATTCCAGACGCTAGCATAGACCAGCCGACGCCTACGCATAGGCTCGAGCCCAGACCCCGTCACCGAGGAGACGACGAGGGACTCGGTTACTCGGGAGGCAGGAGGTGACGAGGAACTTTGCGCCATGTGCGCCCTTGGTGACTACCCTGGAGCTGAGGTGCAGGAGTGGGTTGTGGGGGCCAAGGGCGCGTCGGGCATCAACATGGGCGGTGTTCATCGATGCGTCAATTGCATGAGCTCTAGCATGCTGGCCGCCGTCGTCGCCAGCTGCGACGGCCCATAGATTGCACTACAAAAAAATCTGTATGATTGAGGCGATCTCACCGGCATGTCGTAGAGGTCTGGTGTGCAAGCCGTCGACTTAGCAGTAGATTGCAGGGAGGCAGCGGTCTTGTTGATGTTAGCTCGTCATCGTTGTCGTTTTGATCCAGAGCTCCATGGTCTCATCGAGCTGGAACTATTGTAGTGTCCGATCTGTTCAAAGCTCCCGCTAGCACCTTCATGATTGTATCTCTCCTGTCCTCATGCATCCACCTGTCGTGGTTCCAAGGGACGGACTTGCCCTTGGGCGCAATTATCGAGGTCGCGCGATGAGCCGATCTAGAGGAATAGAGCGACTGCAAATGGGTAGCGTGAGAAGCCATCACTGAGCTGGGGAGGCAGCCGTAGCTGCTCCTCATATATGTCGTTGCCGTATGTCTTCCTTGTCATTTTTTTACCTTTGCCATAGCTGTTTGTGTAGCGTCCGTTGTTTTTTATTGAATTTATTGGCTGGACGTAATAGGAGAACACAAGAGGGAGGACGAACAAACCAGGCTACTTTTAAAATTAAATCTCAGCCGTCAATATTTGTGGTTAAAACAAAATCGACGGGTATAAGGGGATGACGGATGGAGAACTATGAAACTTTACGCAGTTTGACTTTGAACAATTCTTATATGCAGAGTAAAAAGGACCGGAGTGAGTACATTTATCCAATTCTCTAAAGAACTGATACTTCTAAATAATGGATACTTCTACCACAGATAGACAACTTGTTATTACAGTCCAAGTCATGGATTGTCAGTGATATGACTAGCAGGTATAAACCGGCTTTGTTAATATTATACTTGTTTGTAATATTTAGTAAAGGCTACGGCCCATAAGATCTTAGAGCCCGTGTATAGAATTAAGGTTTGTAAACCGCCCTGTGATGTAGCTTGAGAGATAAGGAAGAAAAGACAGAGACCGAGGCGGACACAAATATGAGCCGGCCTCGGGACTCTGTAAACCGGACCAGGCGTACCCTCTATATAAAGGGGCAACCCGGCGACGGTTCAAGGACAAGCAACAATCAACCCGTCGAGACACAGGCAAGTGAATCCGCTCCCTGTAATCCGACGCCCAAGCAATACCAAACCAACTAGACGTAGGCTTTTACCTTCATCGAAGGGGCCGAACTAGTATAAACCTTCTGTGTCCCTTGTGTGCCATGAACCCCTTCAAGCTAACCCGTGCGATGGTTCCATCATCAAGTCCGCTAAACCGGACATCTGCCGTGCAATTTCCACGACAGTTGGCGCCCACCTTGGGGCCTGCGCACGATGGTTTCGAGTTCTTGAAGGGCAGCTTCGAAGGGCTCAAGGTTACGCGGTCGGCCGGATGGCCAAGAGTCGCCGCGGCCGGATCTACATCGACGACGCAGGTTGGGGACCGGAAGCCGATTCGATCGAATACGGGTACCGGGTTCCCTTCGGCAGCATCCAAGTCTTCATTGGCAAAATCGGCGAACCGGGGCCTGAGCCGGACGTCTTCCCCAACATCGTCGAGCCGGCTCAGCATGCGAGATCGGCCCGGATTCAGCCTGCCGAGAAGCATGTGTTCGTTGGAGCAATCCACAGAGGTCGAGCCGAGGACGGATCGGAATCTGATGGTGCGACAGTTGTATACTCAGACGATGGATCTTCATCCGGAGAAACTGAATCTCTGTATCAGTTGCAGGACGGCCGGTCTGAGGGCGAGTCTGATGGAAACAGTATTCCGGGCCCCTTTGGCCCGCCAAACCGGGTGGTGGTCTTCATGGCCGGTTCACATCCCCCGGCGAATGGGACGACAACGGAAGCTGGTGCAGGGGGAAGCGGCCCAACCCCCTCACTTACTGAAGTTCTATCCACCTTGATCGAGGAGTTCACAGCTAAAGCGGTGGAAACGGTAGCTCCAGCAGACAAGGCGCATCATGATGCAGAGCTCCTTCAGTTGAAAAGCCGGATTGATCAGTTAAAGGAGGACCTGAAGGCAGAGAGAGAGATGATAGCGGTGAGACAAGCAGAATTGGACGATCAGGCTTTTTACCTAAGGATGGAGCAAGCTTCTATGGAAGGAGTAAGGGGACGAAAATACCAGTCTCGTATACCGCCGATTTATGAAGCAACGAATCTGTTCAGGACACCTGGGGCTGGAACTAGTAACAATCCGGCTTCAAACCGGAGGGCACCCCCGGCCAGGGAGGAGCCGGTTCAGCAACCCACCGCAGAGCGGGGGCGCCGGATTACATCGGCACCTCATATTCCCGTCCCTCCAGATCATTATTCAAACCCCTTGGATAACATCGCTGCGGCAGCGGCGCGTTTGGCCGCTTTACCTGCGGAAGAAACGTCTCCGGTGGCGATAGAGGCGCGCAGGGTCTAGAAGCTACTTAATACGGCGTTGATACAGCAGCAGGCGTATTCTCATAGCAGGGAGAGGTTACATTCAACACCACGTCCCAGCTGAAGTTATACTAGGCATTGGGAGGAGCCAGAAGTATCTAGCAGTGAGCGCAGGAGGCATCAGCACAGGCAGGATAATCCGACAGGTGCGGCAGTACAAGCTCCGAAGATAAACCGGGTGAGGTCAGGATCCAGGGAGGAGATTCGTCAAACGACGCCGGTTCACACAGCCACTGCAGAAACAGGGGTTACGGCGAGTTCCTTTGGGGTGCAGTGTCTTGTCCCCGCTTTACGAAGTGTCAAGCTGCCCAAAGATTTCAAGGGGCCCCGCAAGGTACCTAACTACACAGCCGATTTAGCACCGGAAGCTTGGGTTGAAAGTTATGAGATGGCCATGGAGATGCTGGACGTGGATGAATCGGCCTGTGCTAAATATTTTAGTATGATGCTCGAAGGCACGGCCCGGACCTGGCTGAAAGCTTTACCCCCGAACTCTATTGGATCATGGGGGGAACTACGCAGTCAGTTTATCAAAAACTTCAAAGATACATGCAAACAGCCGATGTCAGTGGTGGATCTAGCAGCTTGTGTGCAAGGAGAGCAGGAGTCTACGGCAGCTTGGGTACGGAGAGTGGCAGAGATTTTGCATTCTTCAAATGGTATTAATCCTAGTACGGCGATAGTGACTTTAGAGAACAATTGCCGGTTTGAATCTTTAAAGTTAAAACTCAGACGGCTTAAAAGGGACTGCAATGATATGGGAACTCTCATGAGTGCCCTGGTGAAATACGGAGATTCTGATAATACCAAGTATCCAGAAGCGGAAGGAGACAGGACTGGAAAGGTTAGCAAGACAGGTAAACCGGCGCCAATTAATCCGGCTACCTCAAGTTTTTTGGGCAAACGGAAGGCAGAGGGTGGCTCTGACTTCGTGGCCAACACTCAAGTTCAAGGGGATTTTCAGCGTAGCCTGGGAGATCCGTCTCCGCAAACCGGCGGAGGAGCTCTTAGCTGGGATCAGGAGTTAGACAAGCCTTGTCCGAAGCATTGCGTGAAAGGGAAAGTGGCAAGGCATACCATGAGAGAGTGCATACCCCTTATGAAGGCAGTGGCGGGCCGTTTCAATCCTCACATTCGACCCCCAAATGGTGGATCAGGTCCTGGATTTTATGGTCCGGGACGTCAGGGGAACAGCTCCGGATCAGGATATAGGGGCAATAGCAATGGTTATCAAAACCGGGCAGGTGGCCAAAATAATCAAGGAAACTATAATGGTCAGGGCAATCAATCACATCATCAAGGTGGTTATAATAATCAGAATAATCAGCAGCAGGGCCAAGGGAATTATAATAATCAGGGAAATCAGCAGCAACAGCGTCAGCAACAGCAGCCGCAATCTGGATATCAGAGTAATCCGAAGGAGTTAAGCAGTGCGCAATATCATGTCTTCACCACAAGTCTGTGTAAGAGGGACCAGAAGGTTTTGAAGCGGGCTGTTAATGCAGTGGAACCGGCGACACCGCAATTTCTTCGATGGTCGGGGCAGCCCATTGTATGGAGCAGAGAGGACCACCCAATGCGGGTGGATAATCCGGGCCATTTAGCCTTGGTGGTAGCACCTCAAGTGGGAGGTTACAAATTTACTAAAGTTCTCATGGATGGTGGTAGCAGTATCAATATCTTATTTTATGAGACTTTCCGTCGTATGGGTTTGACAGATAAGAAGCTAAGGCAATCAAACACAGTGTTTCAGGGAGTGGTCCAAGGTAAGTCAGCTTATCCGGTTGGAAAGATTGACTTGGAAGTTACCTTTGGGAACGAATATGATTCCAGGTCAGAGATGATCACTTTCGAAGTCGTCAAGATCAAAAGTCCGTATCATGCTCTGTTTGGAAGGACGGTTTATGCTAAGTTTATGGCTAGGCCGTGTTATGTTTATCTGCAGCTTAAAATGCCGGGTCATAAAGGCACGATTACGGTTCATGGAAGTCACAAGATAGCAGTGGAATGTGAGGAAGGTGATGCAGCTTATGTAGAAGCAGTATGTGCCACAGAAGAGTTGAAATTTTATAAAGATAATGTTGATCCGGCAGATATGACTCCGCTGAAGAAGCCAACTACCGAGCATGATCCGGCGTTGAAGTTTAAATCAGCTGAAGAGACCAAGCAAGTTGATTTTGTGCCTGGAGATTCGTCTAAGCAATTCACTATTAGCGCTAACCTTGATCCTAAATAGGAAGGCGCGCTCATCGAGTTCACCCGTGAGAACCGGGATATCTTTGCATGGAAACCTTCTGACATGCCGAGTATACCGAGGGAACTCGCTGAGCACAAATTAAACATTGATCCGAAGTTTAAACCGGTTAAGCAGTATCTGCGCCGCTTCAACGAGGAGAGGCGCAAGGCTATAGGGGAAGAAGTGGCCAGACTTTTGGCCGCAGGGTTCATAGTAGAAGTTTTTCATCCGGAGTGGTTGGCTAATCTGGTGCTGGTTTTAAAGAAGAATGGGAAGTGGAGGATGTGTGTGGACTACACGGACCTCAATAAAGCTTGCCCAATTGATCCTTTTGCTCTACCTCGCATCGATCAGATCATCGATGCCACGGCGGGGTGTGAGCGGCTAAGTTTTTTGGATGCATATTCAGGGTATCACCAGATCAAGATGGCAGTGGAAGACCAAGAGAAGACATCTTTCATAACTCCTTTTGGTGCTTTTTGCTATGTGTCTATGCCTTTTGGGCTTAAGTGTGCACAGGCAACTTATCAACGTTGCGTTCAGAATTGTTTGAAGGGGCAGATAGGGAGGAACGTTCATGCCTATGTAGATGACATTGTGGTCAAATCGAAGAAAGAAGGAACAATGATAGAGGATCTAAAGGAAACCTTTGATAATCTTCGGGCTTATAGGATGATGCTTAATCCGGAAAAATGTGCTTTTGGTGTTCCGGCAGGTAAGCTACTGGGATTCTTGGTCTCAAATAGAGGAATAGAAGCTAACCCAGAAAAGATCAAGGCCATCACGTCTTTGACTAAACCGGTTTGCATCAACGATGTTCAGCGCATAGCTGGCCGGATCACAGTGTTAAGCCGGTTCATCAGTCGCTTGGGAGAGAAGGCGATCCCACTTTACCAGATGTTAAGGAAAACAGACCGGTTTATCTGGAGTGATGAGGCAAATGCAGCATTTGAGGATCTGAAACGGCAACTAGCAAAACCGCCGGTTTTAGCTGCTCCTATTGACAAGGAGCCTTTGCTGTTATACGTTGCTGCTAATACACGGGCAGTCAGCGTTGCAATTGTGGTTGAGCGCAAGGAAGCAGGGAAGGAGTACCCGGTTCAGCGCCCGGTTTATTATGTGAGTGAAGTACTCATTGAGTCCAAGCAGAGATACCCTCATTGGCAGAAATTGGTATATGGGGTGTTCATGGCAAACCGAAAACTGAAGCACTATTTCCAAGGGCATCCAATAACTGTGGTTAGTTCGGCACCGTTGGGGGATATAATCCAGAACAGGGAAGCTACGGGCAGAGTAGCAAAGTGGGCCATTGAGCTCAGCCCGCATGAGTTGAAATATGTACCACGCACTGCTATAAAATCTCAGGCATTGGTAGACTTCATCAATGACTGGACAGAGTTACAGACTCCTGAGGAGAAGCCGGATCTTACTTATTGGACGATTCACTTTGACGGTTCAAAGCCGTTGGAGGGCTCGGGGGCTGGAGTTGTCTTAACTTCCCCCAGAGGTGATAAATTTTGCTATGTCCTCCGCTTATTATTTTCTTGTACTAATAATGCAGCGGAATATGAAGCATTACTTCATGGTTTGCGGCTAGCAAATGAGATGAATTTGAGCCGGGTTAAGTGCTTGTGTGACTCAGATCTGGTGGCACAGCAAGTTGCTGGCAAGTGGGATTCAAGAGATCCCCTCATGGCGGCTTATAGACGAGAGGTTGAAGCAGTCGCAGGATACTTTAAAGGATATCAGGTGGATCATATAGACCGGCGGACGAATGAAGCGGCTGACGCTCTAAGCCGGCTAGGGTCGCAACGTAAACCGGTGCCACCAAACACCTTTTTGGATGAATTGCACAGTCCGTCGGTTCAGATACCGACGGAAGATGACCTAGCTGTTCCGGACCCAGAGGCACAGTTAGTTGCAGCGCTCCATATTATTCCGGATTGGACGTTGCTCTATTTGGCATACCTGAGCCGAGGAGAGTTGCCGGATGACGAAGAAGAAGCACGACAGATAATCCGACGCTCTAAGTCCATGACAATTGCAAACGGAGAACTTCACCATCACAGTACTTCTGGAGTATTTCAGCGATGTGTATCAGCTGAGGAAGGTTGTGAGATTCTTCGCGAAATTCATGAGGGGGATTGTGGTCATCATGCCGGTTAAAAATCATTGGTGGCTAAGGCATTCCGGCATGGTTTTTATTGGTTAACCGCTCATGCAGATGCGGCAGATTTACTCCGGAAGTGTGACGCTTGTCAGAAATTCTGAAGACGTGCTCTAGTTCCAGCACAGGAACTCCGGATGATACCAATAACTTGGCCGTTTGCGACTTGGGGGCTTGATATGGTGGGACCTTTTAAGCGATCCCAGGATCAGAAAACTCATCTGTTGGTGGCAGTAGACAAATTTACAAAGTGGGTTGAAGCGGAGCCTATAAGCAAGTGTGATGCGGCGACGGCAGTCAAATTCATCAAAAAAGTAATTTTCCGGTTTGGCTTCCCACACAGCATCATCACAGACAATGGTACTAATTTATCTAAGGGTGAAATGAAGGAATTCTGTCAAAGAGAACATATTTGCTTAGACGTATCTTCTGTGGCTCACCCCCAAACCAACGGTCAGGCTGAAAGGGCAAATCAGGAGATTTTGCGAGGTATCAAACCCCGGCTTATGACACCTTTGCAGAGGACTCCGGGATGTTGGGTTGAGGAATTGCCATCTGTTCTTTGGAGTATTAATACTACACCAAACCGGTCTACATGTTACACACCTTTCTTCATGGTTTATGGTGCTGAAGCAGTTCTTCCGAGCGATATACGTCATGATTCACCAAGAGTAACGGCTTATGTGGAAGCAATCAATGAGGAGTCAAGACAGGACGGTTTAGACCGGTTGGGCGAAGAGCGTGATATAGCTGCAGCACGGTCTGCGATTTATCAGCAAGACTTGCGCAGATATCACAGCCGCCGGATTAGAACAAGGACGTTCCAGGAGGGTGACTTGGTACTCTGGCTCATCCAAGATCAAACAGATATGCACAAGCTATCCCCACCTTGGGAAGGGCCCTTTGTGGTCAGCAAGAATCTACACAACGGCTCCTATTACTTGGTGGATGTTCGGGAACACAAGGACTCACGGACATCAGAAGAAGAGACGAAGAGGCCGTGGAACATCGCCCATTTACGGCCATATTATACTTGAGCTACGTGCTCCAATGTATCCTATGTATATATTATGAATAATGAATAAACTGGCACCCTCGGTAAACCGGGGGCTTAGCCCTTTTTCCATATGCAAAAATCTTGTGAAATCAACCATACAAGTTTATTGTCAGATATTATATTTTAATACATTGTCCGGTTTAGAAATTAATTTTTTGCAGAATATGCAAAGGAGCAATAAAACTCTCTCAAGAACATGAGATATATCCGGTTCAAGGAGAGAAGGCTTCACAAATTACCCACCGGTTCAAGAGAGAACCGGGAGACCCTCTGAAAAGTTGGATAAATCCACGTTCAGTCATTGATTTACATTGACCCACCGGTTCGGGAGGAACCCTGGAGGCCCCCTGGGAATGGCAACGTCCATGTCCCAGTGATCGGATCAATTTTTACGGTTCTTTCGGCCCCCTGAAAAGTTGGATAATGCCACGTTCAGTTATTGGCTAGGCCCCTTGGGAGTGTTGGACAAACCACGTCCCATTGATTGGCTCAATTTCTATTTACGGTTCTTTTGGCCCCCGGAAAAGTTGGATAATGCCACGTTCAGTGATTGGCTAGGCCCCTTGGGAGTGTTGGACAAACCACATCCCATTGATTGGCTGAACCTTGCTTTGAGCCTGGCAGCTCTTAAAAAGCCTCGACTACATGGTCTTATTTGCAAAATTTGCGTATTTTTGGTGTTTTGTGTTTTGTAACCTTTTAAACCGGAGTGGAACAGCTACAGAAGTTGGCCACATATCTATAAAGTGAAAGGTCTGGATCATCAATACCAGCATAAGCAAACCGGCGTTCATTAAAACCCGGATCATATATCAGGCAAGAAGCTATGACTTTCCGAGCAACATCTTGAAGAACAAGGTGAACCGGATTTATCATCAAGATGGACCAAAGAATTTCGGGTTTCTACTTGGATCCATGAAGGTCTTCATAAAGCGATTTTAAAGTCCTAATCGGATTAAGATTACTGAGCATATATAAATTTCAGGTATAAAAAATTATTGTTAGTATAAAGATATACTTATTTGACGTTTTAAGAGAACAATTTAATCCGTCCAGTGGTAAGCCACTAGGACATATTTTCGATATTTTTTCTGCAGGAACAGAGGATATGGAAGGCAATCAATATCAGACAACATTTCAACCGGCAAGTATTTCATAAAGACAAAATATCCGGATTGAAGCACATCAAGTTTCGGCTAGCCTATTACAAGGCATAGCAAGCCCAACAGATTGGAAACATTGTTTGGTGAAACACAGATTACGATTACAGCAATAAAATTCGAAGTTATGCTTCTCCTTGCTGAGACGGCTGGCCATCGCCTTGATCCGAAACATCTTCATCTTCGTGAAGCGGTTGGAAGTCCGGCGCACGCCAGTCAATCTTCATTAAGGCCCGGAAATACATCTCGTCGTTGATAAGTTCCGAAGGGTCAATGTCAGGAGCAAAGGTGTGAGGACGAACCGGCGGAATTAAGTTGACGGTATCATAGACCGGTCGCTCCACCCGCTCGTTCTGCAAATTATATCCTGGATGATATCTGGACAAGTCAGATTCAGCTGCAAGCTTGCTGGCGAGGGGACGCATCTCCTTCGTCAGGGCATAGAGATCCTTTTCGGTAAAAGCTGAGCCGTCATCTTTGGTATCTGGAAATCCGGTTGGAGCCTCCTCCGGATCAAGATCCGGGACCCAAGCCTTAGCCCTTGTAAGGGCCAGAAGAGCACCACCCCGAGCGGCAGATTTCTTGACTTCTTCAAGACGAGCCGGCAAAACAGATAACTTGTTCAATGTATCTTGGATCGTTGTAGGGGCCGGTTTACCAAAAGAAGTGGCACTGATGATCCTCTGAGTACCGGAGTACAGCTGTTCGACCAAGGTGTAACAAGATTTAAGATTTTTCCGTAAGTCATCCCCAAGATGGGAGACACGGCGCCCTGCACACAACTATTATAGTTAAACCGGCACAAAACGCAGATTACAAAGATAGAAGCAGGAGTTCAGATTATACTTACCAAAGACAGCAGAGGTCATCAAGTCAATTTGCCGTCTTAATCCGGACAATTCTACTGTAACCGGATTAAGCGCTCCTTCAGCATCCTGAACCCGTTTCTCCAGATCTTTCTTCTGGACCTCAAAAGCGGTCCGCTCTTCTTCAAAGTATTTCTTCAGGTCTTCAGCAGTCTTTAAGCTCACCTGAAGATCTTTTTTACCCTTTGAAGCGGCAGATTCTGTTTCAGTAAGACGGCTACGAAGTTCATTGATTTCAATAGCATTCCGGTTCAACTCAGCCTGCAAACACAGTTAAAAAACAAGAGGTAAAAATCAGACAAAGTCTCAAGCACACAAACAAGTTGTCTACTTGACACTTGGGGGCTAATGGCAGTTGAAGCAGTAAAGAACAGCAATTCAAAGTTACAAGTCTCAAGCACACAAACAAGTTGTCTGCTTGACACTTGGGGGCTAATGCATAGTTGAAGTATCGTCAGCAACTTTTACAAGTATCAAATACCTAAACAAGTTATCTACTTGATACTTGGGGGCTAATGTAAAGATCAATGGTTCAATCTACAAAGTTCCGGTTCACCTTCAGCACGCAGCTAAACCGGAACTTGGGGGCTGTTATGAGATAGAGACACATCAAAAGAACAAAGTCAGAAGAAGAGGTTTACCTCATATTTTTCCCTCATTAAGTTAACCAGGCTGGCTTCATAATCCCGGCTGCTGTGGAGCCGGTTTAGATACCCGGAGTAAATTTGTTGGGCGCTCATATCGGAAAGGCTGGATATCTCAGTACTCCATTTCCCCTTTTCTTGAGATAGCTTTTCCGTTTTAGCCGTATGTTTGGCTAAAATGGTGGGCTCAGCCGGAGCAACAAAGGCAGCCCCAGTTACCACAACATCAGGAGAGGCAGGTACGTTTGGGGGAGTGGCAGTATGAGCCGGATTAGGAGACGCCGGATTGATCTGAGGAGAGTTAACCCGGGCCGGACTTGGTGGATTATGGACGTCTTCAGCAGTAGGATTCTCAGGCGCAGAGACGTGGTCTATAGCCGCAAGGTCTTCAAGAGGAGCTACGGGCTCGCCCTCGGAAGGAACAGTGTTTGACGGATTAGCAGCCGGATCATCTGCAGTGGGTTCGGCAGGAGGCTTATTTGCTTTGGGCTTCTTGCTGGGTTTTGGTTTGCTGGAAAAGTATGCAAAATGAGTTGACATTATAAAGCAAAAGGGATCATAAAACGGAAAAGGTGAGAAAAGTTACCCTGGGACAGTTTTCAATGGAGGAAGCTGTGTGGCGGTCGATTCACCAGAAGAGGATAGTGGAGTTTCCTGATAATCAGGATCAGACGGTTTAAGAGGTTTTCGGATAAGCCCGGCCTTGGGATGAAGGGGACACGGAGAAAGTATCACCTCAGCACGGCGTTTTCGAACCGGAGTTAAAGAAACCCCGGATGATTCCACCGCCAGGCCGCTGTGGCGAGTGGTCTGGCGAAGAGCTTCGTGCTGCTGCTTCTTCAAAATAAAGTTAGGATCGAACTGAGCATAAGGGTGAGAAAATTGGTATTTCCGGACGGTCCGACGACTTTTTTGTGGGAGAGGTTCTGAGTCAGAGGAAAGAATGGTTACCTCAACTTCGGCCGGATTATCACCTTCAGGCAACTCCTGTGGAAAAGTTATTGTTAGACAGTCATAAGTACATGAAAGCAAAATCTAAACCGGATTAAAAAGTACCTCGGAATCCGGATCATCATCTTCCGTGGGAGAACCGGCGTCAACAGCTGCTTTTCTTTTCTTATTGGCAAAGGTTTTCCGGCGAACCTGTTTGCCGGTTTTCTCCTGAGGTTTTCTCTTCCAGAAAGGGTCATCAGACTAATCAAACGAAAGAAAGACAATTGTAAAGGTGGTTTAAAAGAAACGGATTACAAATACAGGGTAAAGTGAGACTTACTGCAGGCGGCTTGTTCTTCTTATAATATGGAGCTAACCCGACCTTGCTACAGTCTGCCAAAGAAACATTGAGAATTTTCTTGGCTGATTCTACAACTTCAGATTCAGAAAGCTTTTCCTTGGTAAACCTTTGAGGATCATCCGGTTTGCCAGAATATTTGCACATTAGCTGTGATCGCCGACTCAAGGGAAGGATGCTCCAAGACAGCCAACAGCGTAGAAAATCAGTTCCAATCAAACCATTAGCTATGAAGGCTCTTAGCTTGGAGAGCTGTGATGAAAACCGGGTCCGTTCAACAGAGACAAGCCGTTGTGGTAAAGGATGATTCTCCGGAATACGGGTTTCACGATAACCCGGCAGAGGGTTCTCCCCTTCAGGAGAAGTATCAATGCAGTAAAGCCATGACTTGTTCCAGTCTTTCGGATGAGTGTGTAAAGCGGCGTGAGGAAAAACAACGTCTCTCCTCTTCTGAATACTAACGCCACCAAGCTCCTGATGTGGTCCGCTGGTAAACTCGGTGCGCCGGTTTAAATGAAAGAAATCCCGGAACAGATCGACGGACGGTTCTTCTTGCAGATATACCTCCGAAAACACTTGGAAGTCACAGATGTTTGAGACAGAATTGGGTCCAATATCCTGAGGGTGTTGGTGGAAAGTAGCAAGAACATCCCGGAAAAATTTTGAACCGGGGGGAGAGAAGCCACGAGATATATGATCAAAGAACACAATGACCTCCCCGGACCTGGGAGTAGGAGGACATTCATTCCCCGGGGCCCGCCACTTTAAAACAGACTGAGGTCCTAACGTGCCAATTTCAGAAATCTTAATCAAATCATCCTCAGTGATGATAGAAGGAACCCAATCGCAGGAGACATACTGCTTGGCCATTGCAACGAAAAGGCAAAGTACTGGAAAAGATAAAGTGCAGAAAACGGATTATGAAGATACAGCAGTATAAACCGGAAACTATCTATGAAAGTTACGCAACGGTTTAACTGAGGACTAATGGCATGGTTAAACCGGCAATTATGACAAGCTACACCATTTCCGGTTAATGGCAGTTGAAGGGGAACGGCTAAACCGTCGCGTTTAAATTACAGAGTTTCGCAAGAACAGGGCATAACAGTTTAAACCAGAACATACTTAGCAGATCTACCAAGGAGAAAAACAGGTTTTGAAAAGACAGCTAAGGAAGAATAGATCTGAGCATACTAGGAAAAGAGAAACAAATGTAAGAGTATACGGGAAAGAACTACAAGGGCTTTATATCAAGCGGATAAGTCTACAGGTTAGACAGGAACGACGGAGATCTGAAGCATTTACAACAGGGTAAAAGTACAGTTTAAAGGGCAAGATCTGAAGGTGAAGGTTACTAGAAATCATTGGCTTAAGGTTGAACAAGGTGAAGCTTCTATTAAGGCTCTAATGGCGGAGGCGTGGGAAGAAACCCTAGAAGTTGCAGACTGATAATGAAGAAGAAGGACATACCTGGAGCGGCAAGTATCGGCGGCGGAGGTTCTCTGGTCAAGCTCAGGGTGATGCAGCGGCCGGCGAGGACTTGGATCCAGCGGTTGACGGCGGCGGTTCGAGCTCGGGCGACGATGGAGTTGGGCGACGGAGGAAGAAGACGGAGCAGGAAGAAGATAACGATTGGGGATAGCAGTATTTATAAAGGAGAGTCAGATCTGAAGCGACAGGTGCGGGATTCGAGGAGGCAAAAAATCGGATAAAGATCTTCTGACGCCTCGATTCTTGGGATAACCCTTAAAACGAGCTACAGTACAGCTCGCGGCGTTAAATGCGGAGATGATGTCACGGTCAGATTTAATGATCCCTGAGGATGACGTCAGAGCCGGTTTATAAGGATGTGAGGACAGAAGAAAATTATACAAGAGAAGACTGATATGAACAAGTTCAAGTCATTCTGGGGCCTAATGTCAGGGATATGACTAGCAGGTATAAACCGGCTAGTATAAACCGGCTTTGTTAATATTATACTTGTTTGTAATATTTAGTAAAGGCTACGGCCCATAAGATCTTAGAGCCCGTGTATAGAATTAAGGTTTGTAAACCGCCCTGTGATGTAGCTTGAGAGATAAGGAAGAAAAGACAGAGACCGAGGCGGACACAAATATGAGCCGGCCTCGGGACTCTGTAAACCGGACCAGGCGTACCCTCTATATAAAGGGGCGACCCGGCGACGGTTCAAGGACAAGCAACAATCAACCCGTCGAGACACAGGCAAGCGAATCCGCTCCCTGTAATCCGACGCCCAAGCAATACCAAACCAACTAGACGTAGGCTTTTACCTTCATCGAAGGGGCCGAACTAGTATAAACCTTCTATGTCCCTTGTGTGCTATGAACCCCTTCAAGCTAACCCGTGCGATGGTTCCATCATCAAGTCCGCTAAACCGGACATCTGCCGTGCAATTTCCACGACATGGATCATATTTTTTTGTAAAGGAAGCTAGCCATTGATAATTCCAGCCAAGAAATTAAAATAGACCATAAATGTAATCCTAGCGCATGTGTGTTTTACAAGATTTGTGCTAATCTATAGGCAAAAAAGAAACACGGATGATAACGAATTTAGAAGAAAATGTATCTAGCAGGCGATGAGGCATGAATTTCTAGAGGCAGGGATAGAAAGACGAGCCTTTTGGAACTTTTAAAAGGAGGTGCTAGGCAGTAAGTTCCCTACCAGACATTCCTGGATTCTCATCAGCCCTCTTCTCCTCTGCTTGAGTTGTTCTCTTTCTTGTTCTCGTGGAAGCTTTTTGCTCAGATTGACAAACTATTTTGTCTTTAATGGTTGGTTTGGGTAGTACGTAGTAGATAGTAGTACTGACAATTTTGGTTGGTGCTGTAGACGAAGATGGCTGCGCAGGGGAACAACAGGAAGGAGAAGGTGCACTACATTTACTCATCTTCTCATGATTCAGTACAGTGCTACAAGAGGTCACGGCGGCCCGCTCTGGAGACCATCCCGGACCCAATGCAACAGGTATAATAATCCTTTATTGAATTCTCGCTTGTACAATTCTGCTGGTAGAAAATATGTATGGGCTTTATCTTCTGCGATGCAATTCTATGTTAATGGATTCTAGGGCTATTTTTTTATGTGATGTGATTATGTATTAATGGATCTAGGTTATTTTTCTGTGATGCAATTATGTACATGTGCATTCAGGTTGGCTAAGTTCCTTGAGATGATTTGTTGTCCTGGGTAAATCCGCCTTAAATTTTTTATCTCGGAGAAATACGGATCTTACAGATTTCTGCTAGATTTTATCATTCGAATATTTGGAATGAAAAAAATCTTACCTTGAATTTTCATCCAATCCCTGAACTAGTTAACATATGAGGGAGAATGATTCCTAAAACTAATACACCAAAAATACCGTTTCAGTCTTTGGGTCCATGATTGACAGAAACATACACTGTAAGTGCAGGTATTGCCTCATGATTGGGCGCAGCGGTGATGTCACCATCCTCAAGCGCCATGTTGCTGGAAGCGGACGAAATCATGGTTTTGACCCTTTTGACAACCTTTAGCATGATCTGACCACGGTTTCAAAAACATTCACGATCTGACCTTTTCCTACCGGCATCGACCTTGGAGGTAGGGTATAACGGCCTTCTGCCAGGAACCTTGGCGGTAGGATGTTGGTCAATGTAGACGGTGCCGTCAGGCCATGCTGACATGGTTGAATGCCTACCACCAAACTCACTGGTGGTATACCCTACCGCCAGGATCGATGGTGTTATGCCCCCGAGAGTTATGTGACTGATGCGATAGCTTGTGGGGCACCCACCCTCCCATTCGCTCGAGTTCATCTTATTTTTTCGTCCCGAAATAGAGAGGATACTCCTCTCTTTTCCCCTCCACTACCCCCTTGGATCTCCTCCGTTTGGGCACCGTTTTGTCGGTCTTGGATTTAAAACAACGAGGAAGGTGGACCCTACTTCATCAAGTTGTTTGAATGTTTTGATTTAAAATTTGTTTAGAACAGATTTTAAGTAGTAATAGAGTGTGTGAAGGAATGTATGGGTAGATTTTATGGATATGTTGTAGTAGTTAATTTTTCCCTTTGTAAGGATGAACACATTGTAAGGATATGTTGTAGTAGTTAATTTTTTCCCTTTGTATGGATGAACAAATTGTAAGCATATGTTGTAGTAGTTAATTTTTTCCCTTTGTATGGATGAACAAATTGTATGGATATGTTGGATTTGGTTATTTTTTTTCAATGTGTATGGATAGATGCATATTGAAATTTGTGAATGAATGCATATGTATTGATGAACAAGATTTGTTGTTGTATATGTATGGATATATGGAAATTTGATGAATGGATGTATGTGTATGTATGGATATGTGGATATGATATTTATGCATAATATGTTGTGAATTGATAGATATAGGTTGTAATTTTTTCCCCATGTTTCCAATGTATATGGGCATATATATTCCAATTCATATGTATGAATGATGTTGTCAAATAAAATGTTGTGAAATAATTCATTATATATGTCATTTGTGTTAGGATGGGTGAGGCTGCCGACGGTAGTTGTTCGTATGTTGGGCTTGACCCTGCTTTTGACAAAAGGCATTGTGGGCGTTTTATCGAGAATGGACAGGAAACATCCTTTGGCTTCATCGTATTCATGTTATTGTAATTTTTTTAAGTTGAAGGTTCTGACACATTTGTGCCATTGTGACACACGCTGCCAATAGTGTGAATCAGGGGTCACACCAAGACATACCAGTTGGCATACGATGGGCGGTTTAAGCATTATCTCGAGAGAGCTAGCCTCCTACCGTTAGTTCTGCAGTTCAAGTGTGTACCACCAGTGGTGAACCATACTGCTCTCACAGCCTGCTGGATCGCTGGCGGACGGAGATACACAGTGTCTGCCTTCCCTATGGGGAGATGACAGTCACCCTGGAGGACTTCGCAATGATTATTGGTCTTCCGCTCCACAGCGAGCCTCTCATTGGACGAGTGTGTAACAAGTTCTGGCGTGAGAGGGTTACCGGTCTCATTGGTGATTGCTCCCCCTCTCTTACCGCCTGGGGAAAGATGGACAACCGAACATCCAGTGTCGCATGCAAGTGGCTCCGTGAGAACAGGACGGGATGCCCACAAGGTGTGGAGGACGAGACGTTTGAGTAATACGCGTGGGTATACTTGTGGTATTTCCTATCACAGGTACTTTTTGTAGACTGCTCTGGTGACATTGCGTCCTGTTTGTATCTTGACTTTCTGGTCGACTAGTACCGGAAGTACAGCTAGGGGTTCACTGGTCTCGCCTACATGTATCGTCAGGTAACAAGTTACTGCAATAATTATTTATGGATGTATTTATGTTTTTAAGAATTGTTCGAAGCTAATGATGAACTGGTTCTTATTGGCAGCTCGGCGAGGCTTGTATGAAAACCAGCGACATACCCGGTATGGGCGGATGTACTTGGGACCTCTTGGTATGGATGTGGGGCTGGTTGCCGGTTGGACGTCCTGAAAAAAAAGGACCCCAGATGGACTTTGGAACGCCTTGAGGGAGAAGAAGCCAATTTTTTGACTACCCACTATGGCTTTCGCTTGGGACAGAGTCAAAATGTTCAGAGGCAAGCAAGAGGCCTTGTACAAGAGCTTCATCAATGAGATGGACAATCTCAAATACAATCAGGTATAGCATTTTGTAACTCTTTTATGACCACTTTCCCGGAAGGCGTCGAAACATGGAGCCAACTCTTATGTAGGTTAACTGGACGCCATATTGGATAGTTAGGGATTTTTGACTGAATGCTATGTGTACGAGGAACAGAAATATTTGGTGGATTAGGTGTCCCCTCATGGCCTATGTGGAAGATTGTTGTGAACTCTAGTGGAGCGGCCACAAGATGATGGTCGCCTGTGACAAGGGTGCACATGACTAGATACTTGCTCACATAGTCAATGATGAGCACGCGACCATGGAGACACCTAAGGAGGTCAGTGTCGCGAAGGAACCAGCTAGGTGTGTCATGTTTGCGGAGGCAGCTGTACGGAGCGTCGAGAACGGAGGTGAAGACGATGTTGTCCCGGTACTCCAAAAACTGAGGAGGAGTGGCTTCCGGTGGTGTGCATAGAAGCTGCAGAGGAACCTGGGGTCCGTGGTGTAATGCCGCCACCGCTTACATACCGCGAAGGCACATGGGAGGGAGGATGGCTGCGGCGGAAGGGTTAGGAGGATCTCTGAGAGAAGATCATCGCCATCCAGCAGGGAGTTGCTGCGGCGGCGGCATGCCATGTCGGCACCCTTGCTCTGGCTCATGACGGTGGGACGTACAAGGGAATCGGGAATTGGGGATCACAGACGCTTGGAAAGGCAATGTTCGATTTGTTGTGGGCCGATCGATCTGGTTCCGAGAGACTATATTTACCTAATAATAAAGCACAGAGTGTTTCTGCCCATTCACCATCATCCAAATTACCCTCAAAGTTGGTGAGAATTACCCAACAATGCTATCCGTCGGTGGCAAAACTGATTCGTTTTTTATTAAGTTGTCGCGGTTCCATTTGGTTCACATGCAGCTATGCCCTCCCATTGTCACAAGCACACCAGCAGCCGAGTGGCTAGGGCGTCACTTCCCCATCGGGAAGACCAAGGTTTGATCCTAGCTGCCTTTTTTCTGTCTTTTCTTCCCGAATTTCAACTGGTGTAAGATAGAGCTGCCTCGTTGCGCAGTTCAATTTTGGTCCAGCTATTTTTTTTTTACTTTTTTTTCATGGATACGAGTACTTTTTAAAATACTCTAATCTTCTAAACACTAACTTCAAATTTACAATGTTATATATGGAAAATCGTTCAGAAAAATGTGTAGATTCTAAATATGATATTATCTTGCATGTTAATCATTTTTAAACTATGTTTTTGTTGCGCTGTTAATTAGTACTTTTATTTTCTATAAACCTATATATAACGTACATTTATTACTCCAATATTTTCGTACATCACTTATTAGCAGATTTCCATCCGTCATTTTGGTTCATTCCGGTCGGCTTTGATTTTTTTTGGCCCATTGGTTGAACTCCTCGCACATAGGCAATGGGCCCAGCTCTCTACCCCATTGCTATTGAGCATTTTCCTGCAGAAGCCGACCCATGGTCATTGTGCGATAAAAAAATTTGCCATAGAAAAAGTTAATTGATTCATGTGGTGTCAAACTCGAGACCTCAACCACAGTTTTGGAAGTTGCAACCAACTGAGCTGGCCTATGTATTACTCAGTTTGCGACCGTGATGTGCAACCAGGAAGCTGAGAGGCGCTATGTAACAAACTGGGTCGTTTCGCAAGAAGCGGGCATTTTTTATTGATCTTCAAGTGTATGAAGAGATGGCCTAAAATGCATTTAACAGAACACATATATTGATATATTTTTCACAACTTGATGCAAATTTCAAACATTGCTTCAACTTAAAAATAATGTCTTGGCACGGAAGATTTGAAAATTTGGCTCTTTAGGATCAAAATCATCATACAAAAATTCTACCAAAAGTATTATATGTGTAGCATACTTCTTAATGTACTACTTATATTAATTTCTATTAGATCTCAATGTGCGCCTCAGTACTATGGCCGGGTGGCACCATTCGATGTTGTTGTGCAGTACTGATGGATATTTCGATAGACACGTCAATTAGCTCTCTCGTTGCAACACATGTACATATGTGCTAGTTATGTACTTATGTGTCTGTGTCGTGCGATCATTGATCACTGCCATCCATATTCCATTGGCCGTATTTTCTTATCTAATTTTTTGACATCACTGTATTTTCTTATCTTAGTAGTGTTGAGCTCCACCACAGCGAAACCCGGCCCAGTTTGCCGAAGGCTCTTGCACCGCCGGGCAGTCACGATGAATCTATGAGTAGTATCGGGGGGTATGAATCATAGAGAAGTTGGAATGCAGTAGGTTTAACACCAATATAAACAAATAATGATTTCATTACAGTTCCTTCGAGTGGTGGTTTGTTTTCTGATACTAACGGAGCTCACGAGATTTTTGGCAAAGTTTTGTGTTGTGAAGTTTTCAAGTTTTGAGTATGGCTTTGATGGACTATGGAACAAAGAGTGGCAAGAGCCTAAATAGGGGTGCCCAAGGCAACCCAAGGTAAAATTAAAGGACAACCAAAAGCCTAAGCTTGGGGATGCCCCGGGAAGGCATCCCCTCTTTCGTCTTCGTCTATTGGTAACTATACTTGAGACTATATTTTTATTCACCACATGATACGTGTTTTGCTTGGAGCGTCATGTATGATTTGAGTCTTTCTTGTTAGTTTGCCACAATCATCCTTTCTGGACACACATTTTGAGAGAGATAAATATGATTTAGAATTTATTAGAATACTCTATGTGCTTCACTTATGTCTTTTGAGCTAGATAGTTCTGCTCTAGTGCTTCACTTATATCTTTTAGAGCACGGTGGTGGTTTTATTTTGTAGAAATTGTTGATCTCTCATGCTTCACTTATATCCTTTTGAGAGTCTTTTAGAACAGCATGGTAATGTGCTTTGGTTATAAAACTAGTCCAAATATGATAGGCATCCAAGATGGGTATAGTAAAAACTTTCATAAAAAGTGCATTGAATGCTATGAGAAGTTGATACTTGATGATTGTTTTGAGATATGAGGATGGTAATATTAGAGTCATGCTAGTAGAGTAGTTGTGAATTTGAGAAATACATGTGTTAAGGTTGCAACTCCCGTAGCATGCACGTATGGTAACCGTTGTGTGACAAATTTGAAGCATGAGGTATTTCATTGAGTGTTATCCTTTTTGTGGAGGTCGGGATCGCGCGATGGTTAACTCCTACCAACCCTTCCCCTAGGAGCATGCGTGTAGTACTTTGTTTTTATGACTTGTAGATTTTTGCAATAAGTATGTGAGTTCTTTTATGACTAATGTTAAGTCCATGGATTATACACACTCTCACCCTTCCACCATTGCTAGCCTCTCTTGTACCGCGCAACTTTCGCTGGTACCATACACCCACCATATACCCTCCTCAAAACAGCCACCATACCTACCTATCATGGCATTTCCATAGCCATTCCAAGATATATTGCCATGCAACTTTCCACCGTTCCGTTTGCTATGACACGCTTCATAATTGTCGTATTTCCATGCATCATCATGTAGTTGACATCCTATTCGTGGCTAGGCCACCATGCATAATTTTTCATACATGTCACTCTTGATTCATTGCACATCCCGCTACACCGCCGGAGGCATTCATATAGAGTCATACCTTGTTCTAGTATCGCGTTGTAATATCAAGTTGTAAATCAATATAAGTGTGATGATCATCATTATTAGGGCCTTGCCCAAAGAAAAAAAAGAAAAAAAAGACAAGGAAAGGCCAAAAAAAGGGCCAAAAAGGAAAAAGGAAAATAAAAAAAGGGGGAAGAAAAGAAAAGGGACAATGCTATTATCTTTTTCATTATAGAACTTGGCTTGTATATTCCAACGATGGGCTTCCTGAAATGCCCTAGGTTTTCGTGAGCAAGCAAGTTGGATGCACACCCACTTAGTTTCTTTTGTATAGCTTTCATACATTTATAGCTCTAGTGCATTCGTTGCATGGAAATCCCTACTCACTCACATTGATATCTATTGATGGGCATCTCCATAGCCCATTGATACACCTAGTTGATGTGAGACCATCTTCCTCTTTTGTCCTCTCCACAACCACCACTCTATTCCACATAGTGCTATGTCCATGGCTCACGCTCATATATTGCGTGGAAGTTGAAAGAGTTTGAAAAAATTTAAGTATGAAACAAGTGCTTGGCTGAAACCGGGGTTGTGCATGATTGGAATATTTTCTGTGACGAAGATGGAGCAAAGCCTAACTATATGATTTTGTAGGGATGAACTTTCTTTGGCCATGTTATTTTGAGAAGACATGATTGCTTTGTTAGTATGCTTGAAGTATTATTATTCTTATGTCAACATAGACTTTTTTCTTGAATCTTTCGGATCTGAACATTCATGCCACAATAAAGAAATTACATTGAGAATTATGTTGGTTAGCATTCCACATCAATAATTCTGTTTTTATCATTTACCTACTCGAGGACGAGCAGGAATTAAGCTTGGGGATGCTTGATACGTCTCCAATGTATCTATAATTTTTTATTGTTCCATGCTATTATATATTCTGTTTTGGATGTTTAATGGGCTTTATTATACACTTTTTTATTATTTTTGGGACTAAACTACTAACCCAAGGCCCAGTGTAAATTGTTGTTTTTTTGCCTATTTCAATGTTTCGCAGAAAAGGGATATCAAACGGAATCCAAACGGAATGAAACCTTCGGGAGAGTTATTTTTGGAACTGTATCTTCACAGAAAACTTGGAGTACACGCGAGGGAACGAGCAAGGCGGCCACGAGGGTCCAGGGCGCGCCCAGGGGGGCAGGCGCGCCCTCCACCCTCGTGGGCCCCCTCTGGCTCCCCCGATGCCCTCCTTCCTCCTATATATATCCATGTGCCCTGACAACATCGAGGCAATAGAGAAAACCCTAATTCCACCGCCGCAACCTCCTGTTCCCGTGAGATCCCATCTTGGGTTCTGTTCCGGAGCTCCGCCGGAGGGGGGATCGATCATGGAGTGCTTCTACATCAACACCGTAGCCTCACCAATGAGTTGTGAGTAGTTTACCACAGACCTTCGGGTCCATAGTTATTAGCTAGATGGCTTCTTCTCTCTTTTTGGATCTATTCGATGCAATCTTCTGGCGGTGTGTTTGTCGAGATCCGATGAATTGTGGGTTTATGATCAAGATTATTTATGAACATTATTTGAATCTTTTCTGAAATCTTTTATGTATGATTATAATATCCTTGCAAGTCTCTTCGAATTATTGGTTTGGTATGGCCTACTAGATCTATAGTTCTTGCAATGGGAGAAGTGCTTGGCTTTGGGTTCAGTCTTGCGGTGTCCTTTCCCAGTGACAGTAGGGGCAGCAAGGCACGTATTGTATTGTTGCCATCAAGGATAAAAAGATGGGGTTTATATCATATTTCTTGACTTTATCCCTCTACATCATGTCATCTTGCTTAAAGCATTAATCTGTTCTTATGAACTTAATACTCTAGATGCATGTTGGATAGCGGTCAATGTGTGGAGTAATAGTAGTAGATGCAGAATCGTTTCGGTCTACTTGTTACTGACGTGATGCCTATATATAATGATCATGCCTATATATTCTCATAACTATGCGCTTTTCTATCAATTGCTCGACAGTAATTTGTCCACTCACCGTAGAATTCTGCTATCATGAGAGAAGCCACTAGTGAAACCTATGGCCCTCGGGTCTATCTTTGTCAGATTACTTTCACGTCAACTAGCCAATTTCTGCCGTCGTTGTTTATTTGCTTTATTTACTTTCTGTTCCTATACCAAAAATACCAAAAATATTATCCTATCCTATCTATCAGACCTCACTTTCGTAAGTGACCGTGAAGGGATTGACAACCCCTTATCGCGTTGGCTGCGAAGTTCTTATTTGTTTGTGCAGGTGCGAGGGACTCGCGCGTGGTCTCCTACTTGACTGATACCTTGGTTCTCAAAAACTGAGGGAAATACTTACGCTACTGTGCTGCATCACCCTTTCCTCTTCGAGGGAATACAACGCAAGCTCGAGAAGTAGCAGGGTTTTACCTTAATGAACGTTAGTAGTTGTGGATGCTTGCTAATAGTTCCAATAATAAGTGCATAGAATTCCAAGTGAAGGATGGCATGCTAGCGGTGGCCTCTCCCACATAAAACTTGCTATCGGTCTAGTAACGTAGTCAATTGCTTAGGGACAATTTCGCAACTCCTACCACCACTTTTCCACACTAGCTATACTAACTTTATTGCTTATTTACCTAAACAGCCCCTACTTTTATTTACATGCTCTTTATATTCTTGCAAACCTATCCCGTTACACCTACAAAGTACTTCTAGTTTTATACTTGTTATAGGTAAAGCGAACATCAAGCTTGCGTAGAGTTGTATCGGTGGTCGATAGAACTTAAGGGAATATTTGTTCTACCTTTAGCTCCTCGTTGGGTTCGACAGTAACAAGTATGTTGTTTTAACCTTGAACAAGGACCGACCATAGTCACATTCGATTCAACTAGAGTTGGAGAAACAGACACCCGCCAGCCACCTGTGTGCAAAGCACGTCGGTAGAACCAGTGTCATGAACGCGGTCATGTAATGTCGGTCTGGGCCGCTTCATCCAACAATACCGCCGAATCAAAGTAAGACGTTGGTGGTAAGCAGTATGACTATTATCGCCCACAACTCTTTGTGTTCTACTCGTGCAAATCATCTACGCATAAACCTGCCCCTGATACCATTGTTGGGGAATGTAGCATGCAATTTAAAAAAATCTTACGCTCGCGCAAGATCTATCTAGGAGATGCATAGCAACGAGATAGAGAGAGTGTGTCCAGGTACCCTCGTAGACCGAAAGCGGAAGCGTTATGTTAACACGGTTGACGTAGTCGAACGTCTTCACGATCCAACCGATCCAAGAACTAAACATAGGGCACCTCCGTGTTCAGCACACATTCAGCTCGACGACATCCCACAAACTCTTGATCCAGCAGAGGCTCGAGGGAGAGTGCCATCAGCACGACGGCGTGGCGACGGTGTTGGTGATTTGATCCGTGCAGGGCTTCGCCTAAGCACCACGACAATATGATCTGAGGTGTAATCTGTGGAGGGGGGCACCGCACATGGCTAAGAGAACTTGTGATTCTTTGGTGTGCCCCCTGCCCACGTATATAAAGGAGTACGAGGAGGAGGCCCGCCGGCCCTAGGGGGCGCGCTGCTACTTCTCGAGCTTGTGTTGTATTCCCTCGAAGAGGAAAGGGTGATGCAGCACAGTAGCATAAGTATATCCCTTAGTTTTTGAGAACCAAGGTATCAATCCAGTAGGATACCATGCACGAGTCCCTCGCACCTGCACAAACAAATAAGAACCTCGTAGCTAACGTGATAAGGGGTTGTCAATCCCTTAACGGTCACTTATGAGAGTGAGATCTGATAGATATGATTGGATAATATTTTTGGTATTCTTGTTATATAAATAGAAAGTAAATAATGCAAAGTAAAGTAGATGGAAGATTAATATAATGAGAATAGACCCGGGAGCCATAGGTTTCACTAGTGGCTTCTCTCATCATAGTAGAACTCTACGGTGGGTGAACAAATTACTATCGAGCAATTGATAGAAAAGCGCATAGTTATGAGAATATCTAGGCATGATCATTGTATATAGGCATCACGTCTGTGACAAGTAGACCGAAACAATTCTGCATCTACTACTATTACACTACACATCGACCGCTATCCAACATGCATCTAGAGTGTTAAGTTCAGAAGACCAGAGTAATGCCTTAAGCAAGATTACATGATGTAGAGGGATAAACTCAAGCAATATGATATAAACCCCATCTTTTTATCCTCGATGGCAACAACAATATACGTGCCTTGCTGCCCCTGCTGTCACTGGGAAAGGACACCGCAAGATTGAACCCAAAGTCAAGCACTTCTCCCATTGCAAGAACTATTGATCTAGTAGGGCTAACCAAACCAATAATTCGAAGAGACTTGCAAGGATGTTATAATCATATAAAAAAGATTTCAGAAAAGAATCCAATATTGTTCAAAGATAATCTTGATCATAAACCAACAATTCATCGGATCTCGACAAACACACCGCAAAAAGATCGAGGAGAACTTTGTATTGAGATCCAAAGAGAGAGAAGAAGCCATCTAGCTAATAACTATGGACCCGAAGGTCTGTGGTAAACTACTCACAACTCATCGGAGGAGCTATGGTGTTGATGTAGAAGCCCTCCGTGATCGATGCCCCCTCCGGCGGAGCTCCTGAACAGGCCTCAAGATGGGATCTCACGGGTACAGAAGGTTACGGCGGTGGAATTAGGGTTTCGTGGTGCTCCTCGATGTTTTCAGGGTACGTGGATATATATAGGAGGAAAAAGTACGTCGGTGGAGCAATGTGGGGCCCACGAGGGTGGGGGCGCGCCTGCCCCCCCTAGGCGCGCCCTGCCCCCTCGTGGGCACCATATTTCTTCTCTGGCTTGTACTCCAAGTCTCCCGTGAAGATATCATTCCAAAAATAACTCTCCCGAAGGTTTCATTCCATTTGGACTCCGTTTGATATTCCTTTTCTGCGAAACACTGAAATAGGCAAAAAAAACAGCAATTTGCAGTGGGCCTTGGGTTAGTAGGTTAGTCCCAAAAAAATATAAATGTGTATAATAAATCCCATTAAACATCCAAAACAGAATATTTAATAGCATGGAACAATCAAAAATTATAGATACGTTGGATACGTTCGTATTACGCGCCAGGAGGGGAGTCCTACTAGGACTCCTAGTCCTAGCATGATGCCTCTTCAAGGAAGAGAGGGGGGAGGAAGGAGAGAGAGGGAGAAGGAAAGGGGGCGCCGCCCCCTTCCCCTAGTCCAATTCGGACTGCCATGGGGGGGGGGCGCGGCCACCCCTTGCTGCCCTTTTCTCTCTCCACTAAGGCCCATGAAGGCCCATTAGTTCCCACGGGGGGTTCCGATAACCCTTCGGCACTCCGATAGTTATTCGGTACCTCTCGGAACTCATCCGGTTTCTGAATAACATCGTCCAATATATCATTCTTTATATCTCGACCATTTTGAGACTCCTCGTTATGTCCCTGATATCATCCAGGACTCTGAACAAACTTTGGTCTCCAAAACACATAACTCATAATACAAATCATCATCGAACGTTAAGCGTGTGGACCCTACGGGTTCGAGAACTATGTAGACATAACCGAGACACATCTCTGGTCAATAACCAATAGGGGAACCTAGATGCTCATATTGGCTCCTACATATTCTACGGAGATCTTTATCGATCAAACCGCATAACAACATACGTTGTTCCATTTGTCATTGGTATGTTACTTGCCCGAGATTTGATCATCGGTATCATCATACCTAGTTCAATCTTGTTACTGCCAAGTTTCTTTACTTATTCCGTAATACATCATCTCATGAATAACTCATTAGCTATTTGCTTGCAAGGCTTATTATGATGTGTATTACCGAGAAGGCCCAGAGATACCTCTCCGACACTCAGAGTGACAAATCCTATTCTCGATCTATGCCAAATCAACAAACAACTTCGGAGACACCTGTAGAGTATTTTTATAATCACCCAGCTACGTTGTGAAGTTTGATAGCACAAAAGGTGTTCCTCCGGTATTCGGGAGTTGCATAATCTCATAGTCAGAGGAACATGTATAAGTCATGAAGAAAGCAATAGCAATAAAACTAAACAAGCATTATGCTAAGCTAACGGATGGGTCTTGAACATCACATCATTCTCCTAATGATGTGATCTCGTTCATCAAATTACAACACATGTCTATGGTTAGGAAACTTAACCATCTTTGATTAATGAGCTAGTCTAGTAGAGGCATACTAGGCACACTCTATTTTGTATCTGTATTCACACATGTATCAAGTTTCCGGTTAATACAATTCTAGCATGAATAAAAGACATTTATCATGATATATAAGGAAATACAAATAACAACTTTATTATTGCCTTGAGGGCATATTTCCTTCAAGTTACCTCTTCACCATCTGCGTGGTTGGCTTCCGCCTGATAGCAATCAGTGTCAATATGATATACAAAAAAGGAGCTAAGAGAGTCAAGTTCTACATTTGACTCATCCTCCATAGCTAATGGATCAATTTCATCTGTCTTTTTCTTGGCAGGCTTCTTGGGAGCCTTGTTTTTTGTCCTGTCCTTTTTTGTTGGTTTATCCTGGAGTTTCTTATTCCAAATGGAGGAATCAACCTGCAAAAATCAAGTGACAATGAGAAGACAGCCTATGGAGTTAATGATTAAATTGGAAGTTGCTCAAAGTACATATAGCTGGAGGCTTGATAAGGGTGTAGAAGGGAGCCAGCCCCGTTTGGCAACAAGTTGCCAAACTCTTATTAAGAAGTGTTTTGGTCATTTTGTTGATTGCATCATCGTCCAGTTTTATTTGACAGTGACGCTGTGGATCGTTGAGATCGCCGGTATATTTGCACACTAAACCGGACCGACGGCTCAGAGGCAAAATTCTCTAGGCGACCCAGCATCGGACTAGATCAACTCCGGTCAATCCATTGGCCATTAAAGCCCTTGACTTTTAAAAGATTGGCATATTGTTAGCCCGCTCTTGAGTAGTGATCCGGTCTGGGAGGTGATGTCTTGAACTAAGCCGGTTTTCATGAAAACCAGGTAGTGGATTTTCACCAGCTGGGGATGTATCTTGGCAGTAAAAACCAAGTTTGGTTCCAGTCCTTCAGATGACTGGGAGGTGCGGCTGTAGGAAAGACAACTTATTTCCATCTTTGAATAGAGATTCCGCCAAGATCTAAGATGGGTCCATCTGTGAACCCTGTCTGGCTGTTCAAATAATAAAACTCTCTGAACAAATCCACAATGGGTTCTTCTTGAAGGTATACTTCATAGAAAACTTGGTACTTGCTGATATTGGGGACAGAGTTGGGTCCAATGTCTTGAGGGTGAAGTTGAAAGAAGTTCAACACGTCACGGAAAAACATTGAGCCGGGTGGGGAAAAGCCCCGGAGCATATGATCAGCAAAAACTATGAACTCACCTTCCTTTTGAGCGGGTATGGCCTCATTCCCCGGAGCTCCCCAGTGAATAATATTTTGGGCGGCTAAAACACCTACTTGGGCATATTCTGTGGGATTGCTCCGTAACAGTGGAGGCGACCCAGTTGCATGAAGTGACGGTTGATACGGCCCCAATGTATCTATAATTTTTTATTGTTCCATGCTATTATATTAGCCATCTAGGATGTCTTATATGCATTTATATGCTATTTTATATTATTTTTGGGACTAACATATTAACCTAGATCCCAGTGCCAATTTCTGTTTTTCCTTGTTTTTGAGTATAGCAGAAAAGAAATACCAAACGGAGCCCAATTGACCTGAAACTCAACGAAGGATGTTTTTGGACCAGAAGAAGCCCAAGGAGTACCGGAGATGGACCAGGGGAGTCCCGGGCTGCCCACGAAGGTGGGGGGCGCGCCCACCCCCTGGGCGCGCCCCCCTATCTCGTGGCCGCCTCGGGGACCCCCCCCCTAACTTGTTCCCGACTCCAACACCCCTTATATATACAGAAACCTCCAAAAACTAACCTAGATCGGGAATTCCGCCGCCGCAAGCCTTTGGAGCCACCAAAAACCAATCTAGACCCGTTCTGGCACCCTGCCGGAGGGGGGAATCCCTCTCCGGTGGACATTTTCATCATCCCGTCGATCTCCATGATGAGGGGGGAGTAGTTCACCCTCGAGGCTGAAGGTATGTATCAGTAGCTATGTGTTTGATCTCTCTCTCTCTCTCTCTCTCTCTCTCTCTCTCTCTCTCTCTCTCTCTCGTGTTCTTGAGATGGCACGATCTTGATGTATCGCAAGATTTGCTACTATAGTTGGATCTTATGATGTTTCTCCCCCTCTACTTTTGTAATGGATTGAGTTTTCCCTTTGAAGTTATTTTATCGGATTGAGACTTTAAGGATATGAGAACACTTGATGTATGTCTTGCATGTGCTTATCTGTGGTGACAATGGGATATCACGTGATCTACTTGATGTGCGTTTTGGTGACCAACTTGCGGGTTCACTGACCTTGTGAACTTATGCATAGGGTTTGACACATGTTTTCGTCTTGACTCTCCGGTAGAAACTTTGGGGCACTCTTTGAAGTTCTTTGTGTTGGTTGAATAGATGAATCTGAGATTGTGTGATGCGTATCGTATAATCATGCCCATGGATACTTGAGGTGACAATGGAGTATCTTGGTGACATTAGGGTTTTGGTTGATGTGCGTCTTAAGGTGTTATTCTAGTAAGAACTCTAGGATAGATTGAACGGAAAGAATAGCTTCATGTTATGTTACTACGGAATCTTGAATAGATCGATCAGAAAGAATAACTTTGAGGTTTTTTTGTACCCTACCATAATCTCTTCATTTGTTCTCCGCTATTAGTGACTTTGGAGTGACTATTTGTTGCATGTTGAGGGATAGTTATATGATCCAATTATGTTATTATTGTTGAGAGAACATCCACTAGTGAAAGTATGAACCCTAGGTCTTGTTTCAAAGCATTGCAATACCGTTTGTGCTCACTTTTATCATTAGTTACCTTGCTGTTTTTATATTTTCATATTAAAAACACCTATATCTACCATCCATATTGCACTTGTATCACCATCTCTTCGCCGAACTAGTGCACCTATACAATTTACCATTGTATTGGGTGTGTTGGAGACACAAGACACTCTTTGTTATTTGGTTGATGGGTTGTTTGAGAGAGACCATCTTCATCCTACGCCTCCCATGGATTGATAAACCTTAGGTCATCCACTTGACGGAAATTTTCTACTATTCTACAAACCTCTGCACTTGGAGGCCCAACAACGTCTACAAGAAGAAGGTTGCGTAGTAGACATCAAGCTCTTTTCTGGTGCCGTTTCCGGGGAGGTGAGTGCTTGAAGTTATATCTTTAGATCTTGCAATCGAATCTTTTAGTTTCTTGTTTTATCACTAGTTTAGTTTATAAAAGAAAACTACAAAAAAATGGAATTAAGGTTGCCTCATATGCTTCATCTTTTTAATGTCTTTCGTTAAAATGATGGGAAGGAAAATTGTGCTCAAGTACTAGAAGAAGAATTAGATAGAATGCTTGGGAAAATATATGTGAATGATGAGCATGATTGCAATGTTGTTAGTATGAATTCTTTGAATACCCATGCTGCTAATGATATGCAAAGCCAGAAGCTTGGGGATGCTATGTTTGATGAAGATGATATGATTAGTCCCCCAAGTTTTGATGAGCAAATCTATTATGATGAAAGCATGCCTCCTATTTATGATGATTATTGTGATGACACGTATGCTACAAAGAATAAAGATAACCATGAAACTTTTCATCGTGATTTTTATTTTCAATTGGATTATGCTTCACATGATAGTTATTTTGTTGAATTTTCTCCTCCCACTACTATGAATGAGAAGAATTTTGCTTATGATGGGAGCAGTAAAATTTCTATGCTTATGGATCATGGAAAGAATGCTTTATGTGTTGTTTATATTGTTGAATTAATTCATGATGCTACTGTAAATTATTATGAGAGAGGAACATATGTTTCTACAAATTGCAATAATACCAAGTTTCCTCTCTGTGTGATTAAAATCTTGAAGTTATGCTCGTTTTCCCTTCCAATGCTAGTTGATTATCGTTCCCACAAGTTGTTTGCTCACAAAATCCCTATGCATAGGAAGTGGGTTAGACTTAAATGTGCTAGTCATATTCTTCATGATGCTCTCTTTATGTTTTAATTCTTATCTTTTATGCGAGCATCATTGAAATCATCATGCCTAGCTAAAAGGCATTAAAGAAGAGCGCTTGTTGGGAGACAACCCAATATGTACCCCTACTGTTTTTGTGTGTTCACATGATTAAACTACTGTAGTAATCATGTTTTATACCTTTTGTTTCAATAAAGTGCCAAGTAGAACCTTTGGGAAGACTTGGGTGAAAGTTAATGTGATCTTGCTGTAAAAAATAGAAACTTTGCGCTCATGAGATTAGCTGCCATTTTTTACTGGAGAGTGCTCTTAAGGTGATTCTTTTTGCAGATGATTAATACACAAATTCCTCGCGTCCACAAATTTATTTCAGAATTGTTTGAGTTACAGAAGAATTCGAAGGTTACAGATTGCTACAGACTGTTCTGTTTCTGACAGATTATGTTTTCTATGTGTTGTTTGCTTATTTTGATGAATCTATGAGTAGTACTGGAGGGTATGAACCATAGAGAAGTTGGAATACAGTAGATATTACACCAATAAAAATATAGAATCAGTTCACAACAGTACCTAAGTGGTGGTTTTATTTTCTTATACTAACGGAGCTTATGAGTTTTCTATTGAGTTTTCTGTTGTGAAGTTTTCAAGTTTTGGGTAAAGATTATGGACTATGGAATAAGGAGTGGAAAGAGCCTAAGCTTGGGGATACCCAAGGCACCCCCAAGGTAAAATTCAAGGAAAACCAAAAGCCTAAGCTTGGGGATGCCCCGGGAAGGCATCCCCTCTATCGTCTTTGTTCATCGGTAACTTTACTTGAGGCTATATTTTTATTCACCACATGATATGTGTTTTGCTTGGAGCGTCATTTTGTTTCATTTTGTTTTGCTTGCTGTTTGAATAATATCCCAAGATCTGAAATTCGTAAATGTTAGAGAGTCTTCACATAGTTACATAATTATTCGACTACTCATTGATCTTCACTTATACCTTTCAGAGTAGTTTGTCATTTGCTCTAGTGCTTCACTTATATCTTTTTAAAGCACGGCGGTGGTTTTATTTTGAAGAAATAGATGAGCTCTCATGCTTCACTTATATTATTTCGAGAGTATTTTAGAACAGCATGGTAATTTGCTTTGGTTATGAATTTAGTCCTAATATAATAGGCATCCAAGATGGGTATAATAAAAACATTCAGATAAAGTGCATTGAATATTATGAGAAGTTTGATGCTTGATGATTGTTTTGAGATATGAGGATGGTGATATTAGAGTCATGCTAGTAGAGTAGTTGTGAATTTGAGAAATACTTGTGTTGAGGTTTGCATGTCCCGTAGCATGCACGTATGGTAACTGTTGTGTGACAAAATTGAAGCATGAGGTATTTCATCGATTGTCATCCTTTGTGTGGAGGTCGGGATCGCGCGATGGTTAACTCATACCAACCCTTCCCCTAGGAGCATGCTTGTAGTACTTTGTTTTGATGACTTGTATATTTTTGCAATAAGTATGTGAGTTCTTTATGACTAATGTTGAGTCCATGGATTATAATAACTCTCACCCTTCCACCATTGCTAACCTCTCTAGTACCGCGCAACTTTCGCCGGTACCATAAACCCACCATATATCTTCCTCAAAACAGCCACCATACCTACCTATTAGGCCATTTCCATAGCCATTCCGAGATATATTTCCGTGCAACTTTCCACCATTCCGTTTATTATGACATGTTTCATCATTGTCATATTACCATGCATGATCATGTAGTTGACATCGTATATGTGGGTAGGCCACCATGCATCATTTTACATACATGTCACTCTTGATTCCTTGCACATCCCGGTACACCGGCGGATGCATTCATATAGAGTCATACTTTGTTCTAGTATCGAGTTGTAATATCGAGTTGTAAGTAAATAAAAGTGTGATGATCACAATTATTAGAGCATTGTCCCAAAAAAATGAAAAAAAGGGAGGAAAGGCCAAAGAAAAAAGAAAGGCCCAAAAAGAAAGGAAAAAAAGGAAAAAAAAAGGAAAAGAAAAAGAAAAATGGGACAAAGCTACAATCTTTTTCCACACTTGTGCTTCAAAGTAGCACCATGATCTTCATGATAGAGAGTCTCTTATTTTGTCACTTATATACACTAGTGGGAATTTTCATTATAGAACTTGGCTTGTATATTCCAACGATGGGCTTCCTCAAATGCCCTAGGTCTTCGTGAGCAAGCAAGTTGGATGCACACTCACTTAGTTTCTTTTGTTGAGCTTTCATACATTTATAGCTCTAGTGCATCCGTTGCATGGCAATACCTACTCACTCACATTGATATCTATTGATGGGCATCTCCATAGCCCAGTGATAGGCCTAGTTGAAGTGAGACCATCTTCCTCTTTTGTCTTCTCGACAACCACCATTCTATTCCACCTATAGTGCTATATCCATGGCTCAGTGCCAGTTTTGTTTTTTCCTTGTTTTTGTGTATCACATAAAAGGAATATCAAATGGAGCCCAATTGACATGAAACTCAACGGAGGATGTTTTTGGACTAGAAAAAGCCCAGGGAGTACCGGAGATGGACCAGGGGAGTCCCGGGCTGCCCACGAGGCTGGGGGGCGCGGCCACCCCTTTGGGCGCTCCCCCTATCTCGTGGCCGCCTTGGGAACACCCCCCCCCTAAATTGTTCCCGACTCCAACACCCCTTATATATTAAGAAACCTCCAGAAAATAACCTACATCTGGAGTTCCGCCACCGCAAGCCTCTGGAGCCACCAAAAACCATTCTAGACCTGTTCCGGCACCCTACCAGAGGGCGGAAATCACTCTTCCGTGGCCAACTTCATCATCCCGGCACTCTCCATGACGAGGGGTGAGTACTTCACCCTCGGGGCTGAGGGTATGTTTTAGTAGCTATGTGTTTGATCTCTCTCTCTCTCTCGTGTTCTTGAGATGGTACGATCTTGATGTATCGCGAGCTTTGCTACTATAGTTGGATCTTATGATGTCTCTCCCCCTCTACTTTTGTAATGGATTGAGTTTTCCCTTTGAAGTTATCATATCAGATTGAGTCTTTAAGGATTTGAGAACACTTGATGTATGTCTTGCATGTGCTTATGTGTGGTGATAATGGGATATCACGTGAAATACTTGATGTATGTTTTGGTGATCAACTTGCGGGTTGAGTGACCTTGGTGAACTTATGCATAGGGGTTGGCACACGTTTTCTACTTGACTCTCCGATAGAAACTTTGGGGCACTCTTTGAAGTTCTTTGTGCTGGTTGAATAGATGAATCTGAGATTGTGTGATGCATATCTTATAATCATCCCCACAGATACTTGAGGTGACAATGGAGTATCTAGGTGACATTAGGGTTTTGGTTGATGTGTGTCTTAAGGTGTTATTATAGTATGAACTCTAGGATAGATTGAACGGAAAGAATAGCTTCATGTTATTTTACTACGGACTCTTGAATAGATCGATCAGAAAGAATAATTTTGAGGTGGTTTCGTACCCTAACATAATCTCTTCGTTTGTTCTCCGCTATTAGTGACTTTGGAGTGACTCTTTGTTGCATGTTGAGGGATAGATATATGATCCAATTATGTTATTATTGTTGAGAGAACATCCACTACTGAAAGTATGAACCCTAGGCCTTGTTTCAAATCATTGCAATACCGTTTGTGCTCACTTTTATCATTAGTTACCTTGCTGTTTTTATATTTTCATATTACAAAAACCAATATCTACCATCCATATTGCACTTGTATCACCATCTCTTCGCCGAACTAGTGCACCCATATAATTTACCATTGTATTGGGTGTGTTGGGGACACAAGAGACTCTTTGTTATTTGGTTGTAGGGTTGTTTGAGAGAGACCATCTTCATCCTACGCCACCCATGGATTGATAAAGCTTAGGTCATCCACTTGAGGGAAATTTGCTACTGTCCTACAAACGTCTGCACTTGGAGGCCCAACAACGTCTACAAGAAGACGGTTGCGTAGTAGACTTCAACGGTTTTTGTCATGGTTGGTTGATGAAAAGCCTAGAAAAAGAAATCTTGTCGGGTTAAGTTTATGATGTTAAGCCGCCCAGTGATCGAAAAGGGCATCGGGCAAGATCGATTCGTATGCATAGAATACATGTTGTCGGTAAGTCAATGTCGGGTTATATAGGTTCTGAAAACATATTGGCGGTTTAAAAAGGGGATAATGGTATTTGGTGGGTTACGGCCTATCATATAATCCGCCCGCACGGCTGCATTTCAGAAATATTTGTAGACCTAACAGTGAAATTTGGATAAGTACTGAACAAATAGGTTCCATGGATCAGTTCTATGATTTTGGATCTACATCAGTTCAGAAAATAAAATAACTCCTAAACCTAAGGTTGCGGCAGAGGGAGAACTCATGTGCTCATATGGGATTTGGTACAAAAAGGGGACCTTCTACGATTGGAAAGGGGTGTTACAACTACTGCCGCTCAACTTCAGTGTTGTGTTTAGATCAAACTATGCATTTTAAAGACAAAAATGAAGAACGATGAAGAACACCGATGGACGGCCGAAACCCTAATCCAAATCAGTTATGAGGAAAGGTGAGTACTTACTGACGCTGATGAACAGTGGAGTTCCGCCGCAGGTTTCTGGTCCGTTCAGGTCGATGCAGCGGCCGCAGTTGGTGCTGTTGGCGAAGGACGGCGACGGTGGAGCTCGGTTGCAACGGGGTCGCAAGGAAGAAGATGTGAGCACAGGGGTAAAAGTGAAAAGATGGGCCCCCTGTTCCTATTTATAAGGAGGTGACTAGACGGCATGCGCGGGAATCGAGGAGGCCGATAATGATTATATGGCTATATGGATCACTTGATTCTCGGGAAGTCTATTAAGATAAAGATCTGTTGAGATGTCCTAGGCTTTGTGCGAAGTTCATGCGGATGATGTCATGGCAGGTTACCACGGTTCTGCGAGGTGACGTCATGGCGGGTTATAGCGAATTGATAAGGTATTAATAATGCAAGATTCTGCTAAGTCAAGTAGTGAAGATAGATGTGAACAAGTTCAAATCAACTTGGGGCCCAATGTTGAGGATATAACTACTAGGTATGACCCACCCAGGAGGGGCTGGGTAATACCATTGGCGACTTAAATATGAAGAGGCCCGATAAGGTCCAAGAAGATATGAAGATGGCGGTTTATAGAGCAAGCCTATTGAAGGTCCAAGACCCGGAGGCGACTCTATGGCCCGGAGGTGTGAACCGTCAGCCGATGACTTGCTTTGTAAGGCAAGTTTAGTTAGAAACCGAGCCGGTCACGTCTGTGTGAGCCGGCCGGGACTCTGTAAGCCGTCGGACATCAACCTGTATATAAAGGGGTGAACCAGCGGGGGGTTAGCTGAGGAAAACAATCGTTCAAGAGCTAGGTCAAGCGTATTTTTGCTCCCTGGTAATCGAGACTCGAGCAATACAACTAAAAGCAGGAGTATGCATTTACCTCCACAGCGAGGGTCTGAAACCTGGGTAAACTCCCTGTGTCCTATGTCCCGTTCAACCCCTTTAAGCTAACCTAGTTGAGATGGCTCCACACCTAAGTCCTTTTGCTAGGACATCTACCGTGACAAAACCACGACATCCGCAATACCTGAAGATTGAGCATCTCAAGAACACGAGAGAGAGAGAGAGAGAGAGAGAGAGAGAGAGATTAAACACATAGCTACTGGTACAAACCCTCAGCCCCAAGGGTGGACTACTCCCTCCTCATCATTGTGGCCACTAGGATGATGAAGATGGCCAACGGTGATGATTTCCCCCACCGGTGGAGTGCCGGAGAAGGGCTCTAGATTGGGTCTCATGGATACAGAAGCCTGCGGCAGTTGGAACAAAATTTCATCGACTCCCCTAGGGTTTTTTGAATATTTGAGAATTTATAGAGTGAAGAGGCGGTGCGGGAAGCCAACGAGGTGGGCGCAACCCACCTGGGCATGTCTGGGCCTCCAGGTGCTCCCAGGTGTCTTATGCTCACATCGGGCCTCCCCTCTGGTTCTTCTTTGGCTAACTAGGTGTCTTCTGGTCCAGAAAAAATCACCAAAAAATTTCACTGCGTTTGGATTCCGTTTGATATTGATTTTCTGCGATGGTAAAACAAGCACAAAACAACAACTGGCACTGGGCACTATGTCAATAGGTTAGTCCCAAAAAAATAATCTAAAATGACTATAAATAGTTGTAAAACATCCAAGAATGATAATATAACAGCAGGGAACAATCAAAAATTATAGATATGTTGGAGACGTATATGTATCCATTTAGTTTAATTCCACGTTAGGATAAAGCCAAATTCGTAAAAGTTTAGAACGCTTATTCCCACATGACTAAGCAACATGTAGATCCTTTTATGAAACAATGTGACTAGTACACACAATAAGATGCAAACGAGGAAAAGCTATGAACGGATCGACGACCGGCTTTGCTTATGTTGACACATCCATGCTCGGTGTTTTACCTTTGAGGCATCACTGAGAGCTTATTCCCACATTGAACTTAGGTGAAATCCCCGAGTTCTACTCATTGGACACACCAACTTTGTGAAAGATGGCCTACTATTATTTTTTAGTGTGATCGTTAAACTGACAATGCCTTGTGTTCTTTTCAGTGACGGCGTTATCCACAAAACCAAAACAATATCACTAGATCTATGAGGAAATATCACAATGTATTTAGTGGGTCTTGTAAATATGTTTTGTTAAGTAAAACATTATGTCTTAATACAAGACTATGTGACTTTGTGCAGATGAGAGCATAGTTTGTAAGATCTTATTTGGGATGGTGCAAGGAACCTTCTCTGCATGAGATATCTCTTATCGTCAATTCACATCTTGTATCCTCCTTCGTGTCTCTATAAGGGATATCAAATATTGAAGACTTCAGTGTAGTTTCTTGAAAAGATTCACATTTTTAGCAAGTTTGTCCTTTTCGATAAAAATAATATTTCTAGAAAATTAGATTATTGAGGGACTATCAAGAAAAACTTGCATACACTTTCCTAAAATATCCAATGGGTCTATTTAAGCATGCCTAACCTTAAATCCCCACCCATGCCTCCCACTTCCCTCCTCCGCCTCCGCCTCCGCCGCCACCCCTCTCACACAACCCTCAATTCTCTCTAGAGACTGTAATCACCGTATGCTCTCTACATCTTCGATGATACCATACCTTGCCAGCATTAGGCGCCATGCCGATTGTCCGACGACCACCTCGCCAACTGACCGCCTCCTGTCGCCCATTGTCAATTTATTGCGAGCTGTAAGCCTTGATCCATTCCTCCTAGTTTGAGCTTTGAGCTTGACAAGAATCCATGGCACAATCCATCGGATTTAGATAGATGGAAACACTCTCAAAACACATCGCTTCCTGTCATCGTTGCTCTCTAGATCTAATACGGGCCTCGACGGATACCCATGGTGTAGATCTCATGACAAAGATGGATCACGATACTCGACCGGATTCCTGCAGATCTGGGAGACCGGGCACGACATATAAGGTACCTTCTTAGCAAATCCAATAAGTGTTAGCAAAATCATCCATTGAGAAGATATCTCACAAGTTTAACCAGAGGTGATTGCAGGCTACCAGATCTAAATATGACGACACCATTGGCTCTCATTGCTACACACCTCTATTTTGTATAATCACTGCTCACTAGAGCTATGGCGGTGGGCCTGAAGTGAATCCCCATTGCATAAATCTAACGATGTAAATGGATCATAACACCCAGCAGGATTAACTCAGGGCTGCAAGATCTGGCATGATAGATGAGGTATGTAATTAATTAGTGCTACAACATTCCAGAATCATGGATTGAACAAAATCGTTGTCCTCGTCTTGTGATGAGGCAATCACATGCCACCATATCTTTATCTGGCAACGTCCTCGATTTTCGTGGATCATGATGCCCGACTAGATGAGCTAAAAAATATGAAATAGATAATGATAGACCATGTACCTAGCTACTTATTACTCACTCCATCCTACAATATAAGATGTTACTACAGGAAACATAGGAGGGAGGGGATTAAATATCTCATTTACAGGTCAGATATATAGGAGCAGCCATGGATAGAGCACCTTCAACCAAGATTAGGAAAGTCTTGATTTTTTTGAATAAACACCCTTCTAAAATATTTATATTAACATGTCCGATTGCTTTATGCCGAGTAAGTATAGATCACTCTCCTTTTTCTTAGAGATTACTCCCTCATCATTACAATTTTCAAAGCATTTTATATGGTTATGATGTAAGTTGTTGGGAGATTCTTAAGGTAGTCCATGCCTCTTTTATGTCTTACTAGCTAATTGCATGTTGTGTTACAACTGAAGGCATACATATTCTAATGGTTCAACACTAGTCGTGTCTGATATATACCATTCTAGATTTTGGTAAAATTTGATTTGAGTATGTGTAGGGGAATGCAAGAAAAGTTTTGATTTAGTTGATATTTTAGTAAGGTTTGATTTGATTTGGCTATGACTAGGGGAGGGCAAGGGAAGTTTTCATTTAGTTATGATTTTGGTAAGATTTGATTTCATTTCATTTCATTGAGTTAATGCATGACATAGTTTTGGTAAGATATGATTGAGTTAATGTAAGTCATGGTTTCCAATAAAATCAAGGAAAGTAATGATTGCATTTAGATTATTTCAAACCAAGGAGGGAGGGGCGTCGAGCAAAAAAGGAAACATAGGAGGGAGGGGTGAGGAGAACGTATCAACTCTCCTTAATAACAATAACAACAACAACAACAACAACAACAACAACAACAACAACAACAACAACAACAATAATAATAATAATAACAATAGTAATAATAATAACAATAGTAATAATAATAATAATAATAATAATAATAATAATAATAATAGCGACTAGTGTTTTGTGATTTGTGAAGTTTGTACTATGATCCTTATGATATAAATGAGACACTTATTACCATGCAAAAAAGTTACTTTGGGCCCTCTCCTTTGTTAGCATATATACTCCTTTGTTAGTATATCATGCGACCATAGCTAGTTCAATCAAGTGAAGTGAAGAATTTGATGACTATTCATAGACACATATCGTACCGTGAGAACCTGTCTCTACATATACTCTCGTGTGACAACGGAATAGTCAGCTTGCATGGGATTAGATAGGTTTGTATTTTTCATAGTTTGTTAAACAAAACAATCTTCTGGGCATTATTTCTTGTTTTTTATAGACAAAACACTTCATGTGGGACTAATTGTCTCTGGTAACCAATTATTTTGGGTAAATCTTCTTATTTTTCTGATAGACTATAAAGATTTCAAGATATTTTCTAAAATTTACCTTTCAACCATATAGAGTAAAAGTTCTTACCATGATTCACTAGTTAGGGGGTCCTCCCAATAGGGCAATACTGTATGAAGCCTCCTCACTAGTTATGGGGTCCTCCCACATGGAAAATTCACTTTATGCTTTTTTCATTCCACGGATTTGAATGATAAAATCAAGCAGAAATTTCTAAGATCAGTATTTCTTCAAGACAAAAAAATTAAGGCTAGGCAGCAAATAACAAGTTGTCTATCTATGGTAGAAGTGTCCATTATTCATATGTATCAATTCCTTAGAGAATTGGATACATATACCTAGCAAAGATAATTTGTCCATGTGACTAATCAGGGTGTTCTCTAGAAGTAGCCGTTCATAATTCCAAGAAAGAAATAAAATCTTACCGGAAGTTACAACACTGCTAATCTATACGAAAAAGAAACACACAAGCGCAAGTAAATTTAGAACAAAATACATCTTGCTCTGGCAGTGATGAATTAATAGTCAAGAACGGAAAGGCGAGAATTCTTGGACTTTAAAAGGAGTTGCTAGGCAGCATGTTTCTCACCGGGCATTTCCTGATTATCCTGGTCAGCCCTCCTCTTCTCCGCCTAAGTTGTTGTCTTCCATGGGGGGCAGAACCGACGTTTCATGTTCAGGTTGCCATTTTGTCTCCTCTTTTTGTTTGGTTGAGCAGTGGATACTAGTAGCAGTAGTAACAAGTTTGGTTGGAGTTGATGCGGAATCCTCGTTTCTTGGTTGAAACTCTGGTAGATGGCTGCCTAACAGAACAAGTGGAAGGAAAATATGCGCTGCACGGATTCATTGTTGCAGGACTCAGTATGGTCCTACAAGAGGCCCCGGCAGCCTGCTCCAAAGTAGGTATAAGTAGAATACTTTATCAGATTGTGGTTGTAGGATTTTGCTGGTAGATACGTTTTATGGGATTTTTCTTCTTTGATGCAGTTCTGTGTTAATGGATTCTAGAGATAGTTTTCCTATGATATTATTGTGTATTTATGGATTAGCAGAGGACTAGGTTGTCTCTGTGATGCGATTCTACATCAATGCATTAGAGTTGGGCAAAATTTCCTGTGAGGACGATATGTTGTTCTTGGTAAATATGCCTTAATATCTTTCTCTAGACTACAAATCTTACATATTTCTAGTAGATTAATTCTATGATTCAGCTCCAACGAATGCAAAAAAGGTTTACCATGAAATGTCATCTATTTCCTGAACTTGTTAATATTTTGAAAGAAAAAAATTAGCAGAAAAAATATATAAAAATCTTGTGTTGTATCCATTTCATACTTTGGCTCCAACTCTACCCTTTTCTTTCAAGTTATCATGGCATCGCTATTTTGAATATTCCATGCAAAATTATGACATACCTCACCTGTACAACTATCTAACACTCTTCAGTTTTGCAGAATGCACATGGTTCCTTGAAAATTAGGAATAGGACGGGATGGGAACATGGTTCATGATTGACGGAAGCAGACGGTGGAAGTGTAAGTACTGCTACATGATTGGGTGCAGCGGTGGAGTCACCAGCCTCAACCACCATGTTGCCGGTGGCAGTGGCTGTCTAAGGGCATGCCCATCTCCTCCCAAAGATGTTTCCAATGAGATGAAACATTAATTTGTTAGACAGTATGAGGAAGAAACCACATAAGTTGTTGTGCAGCTGGCCATGGGCACAACCTCTGAGTCCAAGAACTCCATACCCTTGACCATAGGTGTACTATGCTCCACACTAAGCGATTTGATAGAAGGTTCCACGATAAGAGGAATACACTATCTTCCTCGTAATCTGTCTCAATATCGTGAGGTATCATGGAACCTTCCGTCGAATCGATAAGTGTGGAGCATAGTACACCTGTGGTCAAGGGTACAGAGTTCTTGGACTCGTAGGTTGTGTCCATAGCCGGTTGCACAACATCCCCTTTTTGTGCCGGCCACTTTCGTGGTTTCCGCCTCGTACTGTCCGACTAACATTTCATGTCATTGGCCACATTTTTGGGAGCAGATGGGCACACCCTTACCCTGCCACTGCCATTAGCAACATGGTGCTTGAGGCTGGTGACACCACCGTTGCGCCCAATCATTTAGCAGTACCTACATTTTCCACCATCTGCTTCCATCAATCCTGATAGATAACATGTTCCCATCCCATTCTATCCCTAATTTTCAAGGAACCATGTACATTCTGCAAAACTAAAGATTCTTAGATAGTAGTACAGGTGAGGTGTGTCATTACTTTACATGACATATTCAAAATAGCAAGGCCATCATAACTTGAAAGAAAAGGGCAGAGTTCGAGCCAAAGTATGAAATACATATATACAACACAAGATTTTTATCTATTTGTTCTGCTAATTATTTTCCTTCAAAATATTAACAAGTTCAGGAAATAGATGACAATACATGGTAAGCTTTTTTTCCATTCCACGTAGCTGAATCACAAAATCTAGCAGAAATATGTAAGATTTGTAGTCCAGAGAAAGAAATTAAGGCAGATTTACCAAGAACTACAGATCATCCTCACTAGAAATTTAGCCCAACTCGAAGGCATTGGTGCATAATTGCATCACAGAGACAACCTAGTCCTATGCTAATCCATTAATTTACAATCATATCACAGAAAAACTAACCCTAGAATTCATTAACACGGAACTGCACCAAAGAAGATAAAACCCATATAGCTTATCTATAAGCAGAATCCTACAACCATAATCTGATAAAGTATTATACTTATACCTACTCTGGGGCTGGCTGCAGGGGCCTCTTGTAGGACAGTACTGAATCCTCGAACAGCGAATCCATGCAGTGCATCTTCGCCTTCCCTTGTTCCGCTAGGCAGCCATCTACTAGAGTTTTGACCAAGAAACTAGGATTCTGCGTCAACTCAAACCGAACTTGTTACTACTGCTGCTAATATCCAATACCAAAGCAAACAAAAAGAGGAGACAAAATGGCAACCTGGACAGAAAGCGTTGGTTCTGCCCCCATGGAAGACAACAACTTGGGCAAAGGAGAGGAGGGCTAACCAGGATAATCCGGCAATGCCCAGTGAGAAACTTGCAACCTAGCATCTCCTCTTAAAGTCCCAGAATTCTCGTCTTTCTATTCCTGACAATGAATTCATCACCGCTAGTGCGAGATGTATTTTCTTCTGAATTTACTTGCGCGTGTGTGTTTCATTTTCATATTGATTAGTAGTGTTGTAACTTCTAGTAAGCTTTTATTTCTTGCCTGGAATTATCAATAACTACTTCTACATAACACCTGATTCGTGAAATGGACAAAATATATTTACTAGGTACTCCCTCCAGTCCTTTTTAGTTCGCATATAAGATTTGTCTGAAGTCAAGCCACGTAATGTTTGACCAACTTTATAGAAAAAGATATCAACATTCACAATGTGAAATCGACATCATTAGATGCATCATGACTTTTTAATTTTCGTCTCGTATAACTTTAGTATTGTAGATGTTGATATTTTTTTCATATACTAGCCAAAATGCCCGTGCGCTGCAACGGAAGAATAATTATAACTTCACCTTTCCACTACAATAACACAGCATGAAAGGCATGAATATCTGGCCATGCAGATGCGGTAGAGATAAAAGAACTTTGAAGAATTGTTGAATCATTATTTTTGCCGTCTTGTCTTCCCCGTGAGATGCCCTCACACCATCAAGTCACCTCACAATCCCAGATGATGCAATTCTCGATTGAGACTTATGTGAAAACTGTTGATGAAGTCATGTGGTAAGATAAGGATTTTTTAAAAGGCCATTCATGAAACTGGAAACATAACGGCGTTATCAAGACTTGATTTCCTAAGGCGGCACTCCTAAATATTATGCGGCCGAGTAGTTTTGTTTGGGCTACGTTGATGGACCCTATATTTACATTGATGAATCATTCACCCCGCCTTGACGTAGCCCTATACATGGTTACTTGATAGATACAGATTTGTCATCAAATGTGAGTATATCCTTCTGTCCTATACATGGTTTCAAAAAAAGAAGAGCATGGAAACATTCAATTGAGTATGAACGTGCTTATGACGGGTCAAATGCACAACTGAAGAAATCATACACGCTCTTGGACAATACAAATTATTTGCATCACCACAAATTTTTTTTGCAGCAAAATAGATCCTATTGTGGCCATGCTATAACCTCTCTAATCTAGTAGCCTACTTAGCTAAATTAAGCTATGTCATAGTTCTTAAAAGCTATCTATAATTGTTTTATCAATGAGAGTCATCAAACACACCGGAGAATTAATCTGAAGCTTATGTGTTGTTCCCAACTTCTTCATTGTTCATTAGCTCTGTTGAGTTCCTTTTCTCTGAGCACATTTCTCCATCCATTTCCTCCTTTAAGCTACTATTTTTGGGGAAAGCAAAGTTTAGAGTATGATGGAGAATTCTATTTCAAGAAAAACATGTATAAATCAAAATTCAGTACCATTGAAATTTGGCTGATCAATACAAAATATCTGTGAGGTGTGCATAAATATAATAGCAATGAATTCTTTCTCAAAAAGTTCAGTCTGAGTACACATTTGCAACTTGGAGTCCACGATCATATCTGCCATATGATATATCACATAATAGTGTGCCTACAGCTCTGCAACACAAATAAATCAACCAAAATATATGCTACGAACTTTGCGCCATGTGCGCCGTTGGCGACTACCCTGGAGCTGAGGTGCAGGTGTGGGTTGTGGGGGCCAAGGGCGCGTCGGGCATCAACATAGGTGGTGTTCATCGATGCGTCAATTGCATGAGCTCTAGCATGCTGGCCCGCCGTCGTCGCCAGCTGCGACGGCCCATAGATTGCACTACCAAAAAATCTGTATGATTGAGGCGATCTCACCGGCATGTAGTAGAGGTCTGGTGTGCAAGCCCGCGAGTTAGCAGTAGATTGCAGGGAGCCAGTGGTCTTGTTGATGTTAGCCCGTCATCGTTGTCGTTTTGATCCGGAGCTCCATGGTCTCATCGAGCTGGAACTATTGTAGTGTCCGATCTGTTCAAAGCTCCCGCTAGCACCTTCATGATTGTATCTCTCCTGTCCTGATGCATCCACCTGTCGTGATTCCAAGGGACAGACTTGCCCTTGGGCGCCATTATCGAGGTCGCGCGATGAGCCGATCTAGAGGAACAGAACGACTGCAAACGGGTAGCGTGAGCAGCCATCACTGAGCTGGGGAGGCAGCCGTAGCTGCTCCTCAGATATGTCGTTGCCGTATGTCTTCCTTGTCATTTTTTTTACCTTTGCCATAGCTGTTTGTGTAGCGTCCGTTGTTTTTTTATTGAATTTATTGGCTGGACGTAATAGGAGAACACAAGAGGGAGGACGAACAAACCAGGCTACTTTTAAAATTAAATCTCTGCCGTCAATATTTGTGGTTAAAACAAAATCGACGGGTATAAGGGGATGACGGATGGAGAACTATGAAAGCTTCTGTCCTTTATTATTATTAGGTAAGGTATAGATAGATGGTGAAACTTTACGCAGTTTGACTTTGAACAATTCTTATATGCATAGTAAAAAGGACCAGAGTGAGTACATGTATCCAATTCTCTAAAGAACTGATACTTCTAAATAATGGATACTTCTACCACAGATAGACAACTTGTTATTACAGTCCAAGTCATGGATCATATTGTTTTGTAGAGGAAGCTAGCCATTGATAATTCCAGCCAAGAAATTAAAATCGACCATAAATGTAATCCTAACGCATGTGTGTTTTACAAGATTTGTGCTAATCTATAGGCAAAAAAGAAACACGGATGATAATGAATTTAGAAGAAAATGTATCTAGCAGGCGATGAGGCATGAATTTCTAGAGGCAGGGATAGAAAGACGAGCCTTTTGGAACTTTTAAAAGGAGGTGCTAGGCAGTAAGTTCCCTACCAGACATTCCCGGATTCTCATCAGCCCTCCTCTCCTCTGCTAGAGTTGTTCTCTTTCTTGTTCTCGTGGAAGCTTTTTGCTCAGATTGACAATCTATTTTGGCTTTAATGGTTGGTTTGGGTAGTACGTAGTAGATAGTAGTACTGACAATTTTAGTTGGTGTTGTGGAGGAAGATGGCTGCGCAGGGGAACAACAGGAAGGAGAAGGTGCACTACATTTAGTCATCCTCTCATGATTCAGTACAGTGCTACAAGAGGTCCCGGCGGCCCGCTCTGGAGACCATCCCGGACCCAATGCAGCAGGTATAATAATCCTTTATTGAATTCTGGCTTGTACAATTCTGCTGGTAGAAAATATGTATGGGCTTTATCTTCTGCGATGCAATTCTATGTTAATGGATTCTAGGGCTATTATTTTATGTGATGTGATTATGTATTAATGTATCTAGGTTATTTTTCTGTGATGCAATTATGTACATGTGGATTCAGGTTGGCTAAGTTCCTTGAGATGATTTGTTGTCCTGGGTAAATCCGCCTTAAATTTTTTATCTCGGAGAAATACGGATCTTACAGATTTCTGCTAGATTTTATCATTCGAATATTTGGAATGAAAAAAATCTTACCATGAATTTTCATCCAATCTCTGAACTAGTTAACATATGAGGGAAAACAACTCCTAAAACTAATACACCAAAAATACCGTTTCAGTCTTTGGGTCCATAATTGACAGAACATACACTGTAAGTGCAGGTACTGCCTCATGATTGGGCGCAGCGGTGATGTCACCATCCTCAAGCGCCATGTTGCTGGAAGCGGACGAAATCATGGTTTTGACCCTTTTGACAACCTTTAGCATGATCTGACCACGGTTTCAAAAACATTCACGATCTGACCTTCTCCTTCCGGCATCGACCTTGGAGGTAGGGTATAACAGCCTACTGCCAGGAACCTTGGCGGTAGGATGTTGGTCAACGTAGACGGTGCCGTCGGGCCATGCTGACGTGGTTGAATGCCTACCACCAAACTCACTGGTGGTATACCCTACCGCCAGGATCGATGGTGGTAGGCCCCCGAGAGTTATGTGACTGACGCGACAGCTTGTGGGGCACCCACCCACCCATTCGCTCGAGTTCATCTTATTTTTTCGGCCCGAAATAGAGAGGATACTCCTCTCTTTTCCCCTCCACTACCCCCTTGGATCTCCTCCGTTTGGGCACCGTTTTGTCGGTCTTGGATTTAAAACAACGAGGAAGGTGGACCCTAGTTAATCAAGTTGTTTGAATGTTTTGATTTAAAATTTGTTTAGAACAGATTTTAAGTAGTAATAGAGTGTGTGAAGGAATGTATGGGTAGATTTTATGGATATGTTGTAGTAGTTAACAAAAATTCGGTCTAGCTCCGGTTGAAAACTTACCACCAAGAGTAGATTTTATGGACAAGTGGATATATTGTCGACATGACAATAGTGCTCCTCTGTTAGAATGAAGGGCGCGGTGCAAGATTATCACAAGCATAGCTAAGGGTCTCTCTTACCTTCATGAGGAGTTCATGAAGAGAATTGCTCATATGGATGACAAGCCACAAATATCCTCTTAGATGAAAGCTTCAATGCTAAGGTTTCTGATTTTGGACTGTGCAAGCTAATTGATAGAGATATGAGCCAAGTGGTTACTAGAATGAGAGGCACACCTGACTATTTAGCTCCAGAATGGTTGACATCGCAAATTACAGAAAATGCCGATGTCTACAGCTTTGTTGTTGTGGTCATTAAAATCATGAGCGGAAAAAAGAATCTCGATATTTCCCGTTCTGAACAGAGCCTGCATCTTATTACCATGTTGGAAGAAAAGGTTAAGAAAGATCACTTGGTAGATTTGATTGACAAGAATAGCAACGACATGCAAACACATGAGCAAGTGGTAATTGAGATGATAAAGCTTGCAATGTGGTGTCTGCTAATTGATTGCAAGAGAAGGCATCAAACATGGTTGTTACAAATCTAGCAGATTTTGCTATTATTGTGAATGTGAGCTCTTCCCCTCGCTGGCACGTGCTCAGAATCCTTGCACACGTAGTTAGTTGATTGGTAGGAGAATCCTTGCATAAATTTTCAAGTGGCATCATAGGTATATACCTATGAATGCTAGCTATAGTGTGGGGAAAAAGTACAGCTAGGGAAGAGCACCCGCCTGATACAGGAGCAGGAGCACGCAGACGATCCGTATCCTGACGAAAAAGGGTTTCCCCGCTTTATATTTTAAAAAGCAACCATCACCTACATCCAAGCCATCGATACAAACGCACACTACACACACCGAAGGCGAGATACAAGGATGCCGAGCATCGAAAGTTCGAAACACAACCTCAACGACTACCGAGCACCTACAAGATGTGTAGAAAAGAACCACTTGAGCCGACGGAGACCAACACCAAGAGCGATCATCCGAGAGGGTGTGTGACGAACCACGCCGGACCAAGGACTCTAAGACGATGCCTCCAAGAAGGATACAACCATGGAATGTTGCCACCGTCCGATCCGAAGATCAAGTTTTCAACTGGAGCTAGACCGAAGGAGAGGGAGCACCACGAAAGAGCTTACAGGGAGGGAACACGACGTCCGCGGATGCCATCACTGTCGGCCGGTGCATGGATTGGGCAAGTGATGTACCCCGTTGCTTCAACCCCTCCATCGCATCCATGTTCCGCCATCCACACGCAGCCATGCAGCCTTAGCGGCAATCACTGCTCGCCCGCAACAGAGACGCTCGTCCGCCCACGACAAACACGCCTCCCATCGCCGACCTGCCACCAGACCACCGTGAGAGCCACCAAAGAACACAACTTTGACCAAATCCACGCCCCGAACCGTCTCCGGAACCGCCGGCGGACACGTTGCCTCGAGAAGGACCGCGAGCATACGCCGGCCAGGGGAAAGGGAAGGTGAAGGAGCAGCACATGGCCAAGACCGGCACCCCTATGGCTGTGATGGGGCACACGACAGCACCCCCCGTCCCCCTACCAGCCTCCCCCCCCCAAAAAAAAACC
>LR738711.1:56396590-56459430 GCA_902687465.1 Secale cereale
ACACACACACACACCAGAGAGCCACGTCGAGAGAGGCCGCCCGCGACCTGGTCACGCCCAACCCGCAGCGCCAGAGGCGACTCTGATGCGCTTCCCGGAAGCAGTTGCCGCCATCACCACCCGTCGGTCTACACCACCGCCATGCCGCCCGTCACGCCGATGCCAGGCCACCGTCGTCGGCCCACGACGGAGCACCGCTGCGCCGCCGTGCCCGGCATCAAGCACCACGTCCTGGCACGAGAGATCCGGCCCGTGCAGTTCCCCCCGCGCGAGGAGAACAGTAGCCAGGTCACCACCACGAGAACTCCGCCGGTTAGAGCATCTCCAGCTGTTGGCCCCCCAGGGGGCGTCTAAAAGCGCCGCCTGGGGGTGAGCCGGCGCAAAGAATAGACAAGGGGGCGAGTCGGTCCCCAGCCGTCGCCGCCCCAGGGCCGCCCCCAGGCGCGCATTAAAATAAAATAAAAACTTCGGCAAAGATATGATAAAAACTAGTTAAATTTCACTCAAACATGGTACATTTCGGCGAATTTCGCGCATGTTCATTACATAAACCTAAATATGGGTCGAACTGATGCCTCCATATGGGTCGTGTTATCGGGGCCTGATCACGTCGATATTGTCTCAATATTGTCAAACCAAAATCATTTTTTTAGATTTTTTCAGTTACCCTCAGTGGTGAACATCTCCTACAAAAGCATCTCACATACTAGTGTACATTACACTTCCAAAGTAAGAAACAATGCAGTGAAAAGAAAGGGACCTCCACAACTTCAAGGAGCAAAAGACAACAGTACTAAAACAGGGTATGGAGTTCCACTGAGTAAAGCAAAAGGAAAAGCAAGACTGCGAATCTACGATACCTTGGTGATGTTGTCGCTCAAAAAAATCTCACGTTACTGCAGCTGATATAAGGTTGCAAAACCTGGGCGTGCGTGTGCAGCACTAATGAGATAAAAACAACACCATGGAGAGATTTTTTTTAGGGACACCATGGAGAGATAATGCCTAGCGTCCAATGTTATTATTGTTATCATGACAAGGGTTCAAGCTAAACAAGCAACCTGTAAGGTAACAGATAGAAGGTTCTGATCCCAATCTGTGTGTCGCGATACTGATATTTTTTATAATTCCTACAGAAATTAATTGGCTAAATCACATGGTATATACATAACGGAGTATAAAACGTCAGTATACTGAAATTCGGTCCATATACATAACCAGATTAAAACGTGAAAATCACCATCCATGGATAAATTTCATAATAATAGGATCGACTATCTTGACTAGTTACGTAACTTATCAGGAAGTCCATCGAAAATCAGTAGTCTTGTTGTTGTTGGAATTTTTGCTAGTAGGCCTTTGGCCCAAAGCCCAACTAAACTTCTGAAATTCTCTTGGCCCATTCATGCACACATGTGAGTGGAGTGAGTGAGGTTAAAGTTTAGTCCCACCTCATAAGTTGAGGGAGAGTTGCACCTCTTTATAAGGTGAGCTCTTCTACCACTTGTATGAGCATGAGAAGAGGAGACCTACACGCGCGCTCCTCCTCCTCCTCGCACGCCTCATCACGACGCGCCGCGGGTTGCGGGATTGAGCCGAGTAGAGGACAGAGCTATGCACGTTGTATATATTTTTGCTGCTCGGGAAAATTAATGAGTCATTAATTAATAATTAACGGACGCGTTAATTACTGAACCGTTTCCGATTCTTTTGGATCGTGATGACTCAGACGTGGGGTTTATTCCCACGACCTACCCGGCCCGCACTATATAGCAGGCCTCCAGAACCCCGCCTCTCGTGATCCTGTACGGGAGAGGGGCGATCAGGTTTTTGGGGAGCGCACTCGCGCGACTGCTGGCAGCGACGACTTCGCGAACGACGACTTCTTCCCCGACCTCGGCAACCTCATCCTCGACGACATGGGCGACAACGTCAACGCCGGCGGTGCTGCTCCCGCTGCACCGTATGTGATTCTATCCTTCCTGTTCGAGATCGTGGTAGAATTCATGTTTCTAGTATGTGCCCTAGATGTGATCTATTCGTCTGCTATGCTAGTTCACATGATTAGTTTAATCTCTGTTGCTGCAGTCATGACTTATCTTCTATTTATTCGAATTAAATCTCGTAATAATTTGCTCATAATTCCAACAATCCAAAAACCTGATTATAGGCAATTTACTCCGAGTGGTTTTGCGCATCTGAAGCCACCTGCCTTTAAGGGGGCGCAATATAAGATGTGGCGCACGAGAGCAGTATACTGGTTTCAGACCATGGGCTGCTATGACGCCACCAAGGGCAAGCCTGAGGGCGATCTTAATCCAGCACAGCTGGAAGCTTTTGAGAAGATCGATACCCTCTTTAAAGGCGCTCTTCTGAGTGTTCTTGATGACTCAATTGTGGATTCGTATATGTCGTTTGACAACGGCAAGGACATGTGGGCTGCGCTCGAGGCCAAGTTTGGTGCCTCGGACGCCGGCAGCGAGTTGTACGTCATGGAGCAATTCTATGACTACAAGATGACTGATGAGCGCGCTGTTGTACAACAGGCTCATGAGATACAGTCGCTCGCAAAAAAACTTGAGTACTTCAAGTGTGTGTTGCCGGACAAATTTGTTGCCGGGGGCATCATTGCCAAGCTTCCACCTTCGTGGAACAATTTTGCTACTTCCCTGAAACACAAGAGACAGGAGTTTTCCGTTGCGGATCTCATTGGTACTCTTGATGTTGAAGAGAAGGCGAGAGCAAAGGACACACGTGCTCGAATTGCTGAAGGATGTTCTAGTGCCCACATGGTATAGAAGAAGAACTTCCAGCCCAACAAGTTCAAAAACAACAAGAACAAAACTCAGGGCAAAAGCAAGTTTGATACAAAGAACAAGCCATCACATTCTACCAACTTCAAGAAGAATTCTCATAAGAAGGGGAAGGGACTTTGCCATGTATGCGGTGATCCTAATCACTGGGCTCCGAAGTGTCCTAACCGCTTTGAGGAGCGCGAACATGAGAAGAGCGGCAAGTCCGCTAATGTTGTCATCGGTGATACTGATATGAAGGAATCAGGGTACGGTATTCTTCCTACCATCCTTTCAGTATTTCAATCCCCTGATTGGTTAATTGACACCGGTGCCAATGTACATGCTTGTGCTGACGCCTTCATGTTTTCTTCTTACCAGGCCACTGGGACTTCTCCCGTGCTGATGAGGAACGGGTCACATGCCATCGTTCGAGGTGTTGGTACGGTCGATCTGAAGTTAACTTCTGGGAAGACCGTGCGTCTAAAGAACGTTCATCATGTGCCGTCCATCAATAAAAATCTCGTTAGCGGTTCCCGTTTATGTCGAGATGGTTTTAAGTTGGTTTTTGAATCCAATAAAGTTGTAATTTCTAAGTGTGGACAATTTGTTGGAAAAGGATATGAGTGCGGAGGCTTGTTCCGCCTATCTTTGTCAGATATTTGCACTAAAGTTATTAATAATGTTTGCCACAATAATGAGTCTGATATTTGGCATTCACGACTTTGTCATATTAACTTTGGATGCATGACGCGGCTAGCCAATATGAATTTAATTCCGAAAATCTCTACTGTCAAGGGCTCTAAGTGCCAAGTATGTGTGCAAGCTAAGCAACCTCGCAAGTCCCATAAGACTGCAGAGGCAAGAGACTTGGCGCCAGTAGAGCTTATACATTCTGATCTTTGTGAGATGAATGGCGTGTTAACAAAAGGTGGAAAGAGATATTTCATGACGTTGATTGATGACTCCACTAGGTATTGTTATGTGTATCTTCTGAAATCAAAAGATGAGGCTTTGACTTTCTTCAAAAACTATAAAGCTGAGGCAGAGAACCAACTTGATCGAAAAATTAAACGGCTTAGGTCCGATCGTGGTGGAGAGTATTTTTCCAATGAATTTGATATGTTTTGTGCGGAACATGGTATAATCCATGAGAGGACGCCTCCCTACTCACCCCAGTCAAATGGGGTAGCCGAAAGAAAGGACCGAACTCTAACTGATATGGTTAACACCATGTTAGACACTTCGGGTCAATCCAAGGAATGGTGGGGGAGGCGCTAATGACTGCGTGTCATGTCCTAAACCGGGTTCCCACAAAGCATAAGACCATGACTCCATTTGAGGAATGGGAAAGGAAAAGGTTGAAACTTTCTTACCTACGTACTTGGGGTTGTTTGGTGAAAGTCAATATACCAATTTCCAAGAAGCGCAAGCTTGGACCAAAAATCGTAGATTGTGTTCTTCTGGGCTATGCTTTTCATAGCATCGGCTATAGATTTTTGATATTAAAATCTGAGGTGTCCGACATGCATGTTGGTACGATTATGGAGTCAAATGATGCAACTTTCTTTGAGGACATATTTCCTATGAAGGATATGTCGAGTTCATCAAATCAGGAGATACCTACTCCATCTAGTGAGGAATTCACTGTAATTCCTGAACCCACCATTGCGATGGAACACGTTGAGAATCCTGTTGAGGGTGACAATGGAACTCCTGTGAGGAGTAAGAGACAGAGGACTGCAAAGTCCTTTGGTGATGATTTCATTGTGTACCTCGTGGATGACACACCCAGGACTATTTCAAAAGCCTATGCATCTCCTGATGCTGACTACTGGAAGGAAGCTGTACGTAGCGAGATGGATTCCATCTTAGCTAATGGTACCTGGGAGATCACTGACCGTCCTTATGGGTGCAAACCTGTAGGATGTAAGTGGGTGTTCAAGAAGAAGCATAGACCTGATGGTACAATTGAAAAGTACAAGGCACGGCTTGTGGCCAAGGGTTATACCCAGAAAGAAGGTGAAGACTTCTTTGATACTTACTCACCCGTGGCTAGAATGACCACAATTCGGGTGCTGCTATCACTGGCTGCCTCACATGGTCTTCTTGTTCATCAAATGGACGTTAAGACAGCTTTCCTCAATGGAGAGTTGAAGGAGGAAATTTACATGGATCAGCCAGATGGTTTTGTAGTACCTGGTCAGGAAGGAAAGGCGTGCAAGTTATTAAAGTCTTTATATGGCCTTAAACAAGCTCCTAAGGAGTGGCATGAGAAGTTCGAAAGAACATTAACTGTTGTCGGCTTTGTAGTAAACGATGGTGACAAGTGCGTGTACTATCGCTATGGTGGGGGCGAAGGAGTTATTCCTTGTCTCTATGTCGATGACATATTGATCTTTGGAACCAAACTTGATTTAATCTAGGAGGTTAAGGATTTCTTATCTCGCTGTTTTGAGATGAAGGATCTAGGAGTAGCTGATGTTATCTTAAACATCAAGTTGTTGAGAGATGAGAATGGTGGGATCACACTGCTTCAGTCTCACTATGTGGAAAAGGTCTTGAGTCGTTTTGGGTATAGCGACTGCACACCTTCTCCAACTCCGTATGATGCTAGTGTGTTGCTTCCAAAGAATCGACGGATTGCTAGAGATCAACTGAGGTATTCTCAGATTATTGGTTCTCTTATGTATTTGGCAAGTGCCACGAGGCCTGACATCTCTTTTGCTGTGAGCAAGCTGAGTCGGTTTGTGTCAAAACCGGGAGATGATCATTGGCATGCGCTTGAGAGAGTTATGCGCTATTTGAAAGCACCGCGAGCTATGGAATTCACTACACCGGGTATCCAAGAGTACTGGAGGGTTACAGTGACTCAAACTGGATTTCTGATGCTGATGAGATAAAGACCACAAGTGGTTATGTTTTTACACTTGGTGGTGGCACTGTTTCCTGGAAGTCTTGCAAGCAGACCATCTTAACGAGGTCAACTATGGAAGCAGAAGTCACAGCATTGGACACTGCCATTGTTGAAGCAGAGTGGCTTCGTGAACTCTTGATGGACTTACCTATGGTTGAAAAACCAATACCCCCTATCCCGATGAACTGTGATAATCAAACTGTGATCGTCAAGATAAACAGTTCGAAGGACAATATGAAGTCCTCAAGACATGTGAAGAGGAGACTAAAATCTGTCAGAAAATTGAGGAACTCCGGAGTTATTACGTTGGATTATATCCAAACGTCGAAACACTTGGCAGATCCCTTCACAAAGGGTCTATCACGTAATGTGATAGATAATGCATCGATGGAGATGGGTTTGAAACCCACCGCATGAGTTGTCCATAGTGGTAACCCACTCTATGTGATCGGAGATCCCGTGAAGTAGAAGTGGGAGACAAGTTGTTGGTCAGCTGGGAGGAGAGTATCCCTATATTAACTATCCCACTCCGTGAAGATGCAATACTCTCCTGATCTGCATGGGAGGTTGATACTTATGTTAATGTGTTCCAAGTGGCTTATTCGGGTAAGCAGAGATGTTATCCTGCAGAACATCTTCTGAGGAACACACCTATATGAATTTGACTGTTAACGTCGCAGTCTGTGAGAATTGGGTGTTCTCTAATAAATTCATGAAAAGGCCCTGGAGTATGACGTATACGCTCCACCCGCGGCGAAGCCTTGTGGCAGCCAAGTATCGGTCAAGAATTTGTGTGAAACTAGTCTCGCAGAAAACTTGTAGTTCAAGGCATAGTCCACTATTCAAGTTGTGATCTAGTGTAGCATAAATCTCTAAGTGGAAGTTCAACTTCACAGTCTCCACTAAGAACCGGTATATAAACAATGTTTTGGAACTAAATGATGAGATGTGCCAATGAGACTTTGTGGGGGATTGTTGGAATTTTTGCTAGTAGGCCTTTGGCCCAAAGCCCAACTAAAATTCTGAAATTCTCTTGGCCCATTCATGCACACATGTGAGTGGAGTGAGTGAGGCTAAAGTTTAGTCCCACCTTATAAGTTGAGGGAGAGTTGCACCTCTTTATAAGGTGAGCTCTTCTACCACTTGTATGAGCATGAGAAGAGGAGACCTACACGCGCGCTCCTCCTCCTCGCTCGCCTCGTCACGACGCGCCGCGGGTTGCGGGATTGAGCCAAGCAGAGAATAGAGCTATGCACGTTGTCTATATTTTTGCTGCTCGGGAAAATTAATGAGTCATTAATTAATAATTAAAGGACGCGTTAATTACTGAACCATTTCCGATTCTTTTGGATCGTGACGACTCAGACGTGGGGTTTATTCCCACGACCTACCCGGCCCGCACTATATAGTTCGGCAGATGTCTACCCTAGCCACCGCCGCTTCGTATGGTTTCTCACCACCGTTCCAGATCATTGCGCCGCCAAGCAAGTCTTCTCCATCCCTCCTTTCGGCATGCACCGGGAGAAGGGACAGCAGGCCTCCGGAACCCCGCCTCTCGTGATCCTGTACGGGAGAGGGGCGATCAGGTTTTTGGGGAGCGCACTCGCGCGACTGCTGGCAGCGACGACTTCGCGAACGACGACTTCATCCCCGACCTCGGCAACCTCATCCTCGACGACTTGGGCGACAACGTCAACGCCGGCGGTGCTGCTCCCGCTGCACCGTATGTGATTCTATCCTTCCAGTTCGAGATCGCGGTAGAATTCATGTTTCTAATATGTGCCCTAGATGTGATCTGTTCATCTGCTATGCTAGTTCACATGATTAGTTTAATCTCTGTTGCTGCAGTCATGACTTATCTTCTGTTTATTCGGATTAAATCTCGTAGTAATTTGCTCATATTTCAAACAGTTGTCAGGGATTTCCATATCTCTGAACTTCATCATTCTGGCCACCAGCCCCTCAACTACATCTGAATCTGGCGCAAACATCGCGTGGGTGATTCCAACCACACCAGGGTTCTGGCTGTTGAGCACCGAGAACGTCGTTGCAAGGCGGAGACCGTAGTTCATGATGAAGTGAACCAGACCACGGGGAAAGATGAACACACCCCCCTCACATAGTCTCTTCTGAAACAACATACCGGTTGTGTCAAAGAAACCGGCCAGCACACTGCCATCAGGGACAAACATCATCTTTGACGCCCTTGGGTGAGAGTGTGGAAGCACTAACCCATAGGGGCCAATGTCGGTCCGTGCCATCGACATGCCAAGGGTGTTGAGGCAAGGGAACTCGGCAGCGGTGACGATGTTCGCCGATGACCGGACCACGTTGTCTTGTTTCCCAGCATGGTTGAGAAGCAATGTCTTGAAATCGGAAGCCAGTATGGTGCTAGGGTGCTTGCAGAGGTAACATTTATGAAGAACTTTCTTTCACTCTGAGGCACCATAGGGCACACATCTTGAAGAGGTGGACTGTCTGACAGGCTTGGTGGTGCATAGAGGCCAAGGAGGAGGACGCAGGAAAACAGGACAATGAAGAGCTTCATCTCCTGGATGCAGTGATGGGGTAGAAAGTCATGGGTTTAAATATTGTGATGAAAAAGGAGTGCAACCAAAGCCAAACCTGTGCAACCTGTATCAGATTTCTTGGAGTGCACTACAGAATTTGCTTTGGATTGTGGCGAAAGTAACAATCTCTGAATTGTGGCAAAAGGGTGAAGGTGTTAATATGAAGCTTTCAGATTCTAACGATGCCCCTAAGCCATTTGTTTCATCTCCAGGCTACCCTAGGCTGCAAATCTAGATAAATTTTCACGCTCATGCTTAAAATGCTTCAGACTTTGTCAGTTGGCAAGTCTGCAGTATTGCACGCACTGTATATGATGCTTGATTCTCAAGTCAATTAGCATTCCCGTGGTAATGGTGATGGTATCCGAGGAGACGTTCATCGCCTACTTTGTATAATGGTAAAAATTAGCGTGCTTGAGAAATTGCTGCTCATTGATTGTTTTAAAACCAAAGTCTGACTGAACTAATAGCTTTGCTGCTTGTGAACATGGAATGATATAACTAAGGTAGTATGATAACATCCGATTTGACAGCAGTTCGCAAATCAGCAAAACGAAGGTATGAAATTGTCACGGTGCATAGCGAATCATCGCCGACCAGCCGACGTCACCGGAAGGAGGAGAAGAAGATTCATCTTGTGGATGCTGAGGAGCCCAAGGTGGAAGGCGGCCCCCGCGGGGACTCACTGGAGACAAATATGGTAGAGGAGAGCGGTGACGTGCCACACGAGCAGGCGGACGAACGGACGGTTTCGTCAGGCTCGAGATCGCCGCCGCCGCAGGCCGCGCCGGAGCTCCGTCGGCCGGTTAAACCTCGTGCCTCGGTGCAGGATTAGTTGTCCGGGGAATCCCACAAAACAAAAATAATCAAGTATACTGCTCAAATGAGAAAACAAATGTATTTATTACAGAAACATATCCCTAAAAAAAATTACTATAGAAACATAACATGCATTTAAAATAAGCCACCACATTGAAATGTATTATTATTAGAGCGCAGCGGCAGAGAAGACCACCAAGCCTCTAGCCCGCTCCCTCGCCGACGGCCGCTCCGGCCCCGGCGACCACCAAGCCTCGGCGGCCGCCACTCCGGCACCGTCGCCCCCCTCACGCACATCGCTTCCCCCTCCCCCACCTCCGGCCGGGGCCGCGAGCTCCTCTGGATGGACTCCAGCCCCTCCGCCTCCCCCGCCAGATTCGACACGGGCTCCTACCGGGTTGCACTCTGCGCCGAGCTCCTCGCGTCCTCCGAGGCGGCCTCGCCGCCGGCACCGCACCCTGGACCGCGGTCTGAGATCCACCGTGTCTCTGCTATCGACGAGGTGCCCCTCCTCGAGGCGCCCTGGGAGGTCTCCCGCGGCCGCAAACGCGCGCGTCGCCGCTCTCCTCGTCGGCGCCGGAACGTGCCTACCACCGGTCGTCGTCCACCCCCGGCGGCCGCCCCTGGTGAGTGCCCGGGCTGCTACAGCACGGGCCACCCCCGCTCGGAGTGCCGCCGTGCCATCTGCTGCAGGCGTTGCCGCTTCCCTGGTCACGTCGCGCGGGACTGCACCGTTCCCCGCTCTCCGGCATCCTCCACCGAGCCGCCTTACAAGCGGCTACGCCAGTCCTCCCCGCGCCCAAGTTCGACGGCCTCCACGGCGTCCCCTGCCCTTTCGGGCTCGAGTGTAGCTGGTCCAAGCCACCCCGCCTCCTCCGGGGTTGGGGGCCGCTCCTCGCCCGTCTCTTCTTCCCCACCACCCAGCCGCGCCTCCACCACCTCCAGCACGACTCCCGTCATTCTCTCGGGCCAACCAGCGCTCCGCCTAGCGGCCGTGGTCTGCTACCTGCCCCGCACCCCTCGCCTCATCGACGCGGAGACGGAGCTTGCGGAGCGTGCCCTGATGGCCACCATGGCTGGTAACCGCTCCGGCATCCGAGGAGGTGGCGGCCCTGTTGCATGACAAGTGTGACCTCACCGACGACGCGTTCTCCGTCCATGGTCATGGCCGCGACGAGTTCCTCCTCAAGTTCACCTCCTCCGAGGGGTGCGCCCGGGCTGCCCTGCGCCGGCTGCGCTCCCCGCGTTTCCGCCTCATCATCCACCCGTGGAGCCGCGTCGCAGGCTATGAACCCGTCCAGCTGCGCTTCCGCGTCGAGGTCGAGATTGTCGGTGTCCCTGACCAGGTGTGGCACCGCTCGGCCGTCGAAACCATGCTGGCGCCATTCCTGGACATCGTGCACTTGCACCCTGCCACCCGCGACGGCTCCGACATGTCCCGCTTCCGTTTTTCGGCATGGACAGCCAGTCCGGACGCCATCCCTCGCTCCTCCGACCTGCTGCTCCCAGAGCCTGACGACGTCGCCGTCGATGCGGACCCCGACCGTGCCGAGCGGTTCGCTCTCCACACGCTACGCAAGCCTGTCCAAATCTTCGTCACGCTCTCTGAGAATTTCCGCCTCCCGGTGCCTGCGCTGGCAGCGCCCTCCCCTAGTGGCGGCTCCGACTCCGGCATCGGCCCCTCCTCCCCACCTCTTCCCCCCAAGTGGCCTCAGCGACATAGGTTCACGCGACGCCCATCTCCTCGTTCGCCGCGCGGCGGGTCGTCGGCGGGCACCGCCGGCCACCGCGGTCACCGCCATGGAACGCGTCCCCCGTTCCGTGGCTGGCAAGGAATCCTCGGGGCCCACCCATCTACGGTGCCCCCACCGGCTTCCGGGCCACCGCTCGCCCAACGGGTCTCCGACACACGTGACGCCCCACCGCCCCCACCACCCGCCAGGCCTCTGACCGCTGGGGGCCCGCCACCCCTCCTGCTGACGCGGTCGCCGCACCAGGACAAGGGCTCGCCACCACAGGCCCGTGGCCCGCCCCGCGTGGCCACCTGTGGCCAACCAGCGTTCGACACACACCCTTCCAGCCCCTCCCTCGGATCCCCCTCCGTTTCGCCCGCCACGCCTACTACGGTCTCCCCCGACAATACTGTCTCCGCGATCGTCATTGATGGACCAGGCACGACCGGCTGCGCCAATCCCAGCCCGCCTGCGTCTGGCCAGCCAGCTGTTTCCCCCATGTCCGCGCCATCGCCGACGCGCGTACCAGATCGCCCTATCACCACAGCTTCCCCCCTGCGGCCGGGTCACCTCATCGGGTGGGACGCAAGCCAATCAGCTGCGAGGACGGGGATCTGGCCCCACGCTCATGCCAGGCCATCATCATTGTGCCATGCAACGCCAACCCCGCCCCCACATCTGTCTTGGGCGCATGCTCCATCAGCCACGGCGGGCTGGACGATCTCTTTGATCGAATGGCTGAGATGAGCCTGGAACGCTTCGCTTCCTCGGTTCAGAATTGCCAAGACGGACAGGGGCTACAGATCGGAGATGAAGGCCAAACGCGTTCTTCTCCGGCGCCTCGGCCTCCTCAAGGATGACGAGCCTCTCTCAGACGCTCTCCTCGACCGCTATGCGTGCATGTTTGACCGTCCACTTGCCGCTGACACGATTGCTGCAATTGCTGACTACCATGAATGGAAGGTGCCGGCCAACCCCTCCGCGGCGGCGGTGGCCCCGGCTCTTCTCATCGCCGAGGCCTAGTCTTACTCGCGCGCCTCCTCTCGGACCTTAACTGTTGTTGATGGAATACAACAAACGCATTATTTTTTGGAACGTACGCGGCCTTAACTGTCCTGCAAAACGCTCCGCCGTGCGTTCCGTCATCTCCTCCGCCAACCCCTGTATTGTTTGCCTCCAAGAGACGAAGCTTTCCGACGTCTCGTCGTCCATCGTCTTCGACTCGTGCGGTCGGGCCTTCACCAAGTTCTTCTTCCTACCGTCCATGGATACGCGTGGAGGCATCCTCCTTGCATGGCAAGACGACGTGGTGGCTATCTCCCACCCCACCATTGGCACGCACTTCATTAACTCGCTCGTCTCCCCCCGGGACGATAGCCTGCATTGGTGGATCACCGGCGTGTACGCACCTCAAGATGAGGCCGCCAAGATCATGTTCCTCTCGGATTTGCACGACGTGCGTGCCACTTGCAACGGCCCGTGGCTTCTCGATGGTGACTTCAATATGATCATCTCCCCCAAAGATAAGAATAACAGCAACCTACATCGCGTCTCTATGCGGCGTTTTCGGCACTTCATCGCCGACGAGGAGCTTAGAGACATGTATCTCCACGGCCGGCGCTACACATGGTCTAATAAATGTGAGGCTCCCACGCTCGAGCGCATCGATCGAGTTCTCTGCACCGTTGGCTGGGAGCTCAACCACCCGAGCTGCATGCTACGATGTCTCTCCTCTGCCGCCTCTGACCATGCGCCGCTCATCATCGACGCCTTGCCACGCTCCCTGGGCCACAGGCACTTCCATTTTGAACGCTTCTAGCCCAAACTGGAGGGCTACCACGAAGTGATCGCCGAGGCATGGGCAGTCTCCCTCGACGAGCCCGATCCATTCTGCCGCATCTATGCACGCCTATGCGCCACCGACAAGCACCTGCAGCGGTGGAGTGCCAAAACGATCGGCGACTTCCCGCTACAGCTCTCTGTTGCCCGTGTGCTGATTGCCCGCTCGGCGCAAGACCGCCGACCACTCTCCGCTGCCGAGGCATGGCTACGACGGCAGCTCAAGGCCTCCTACATTGGCCTCGCCTCCCTCGAGCGGGCCCTGGCAAGACAACGCGCGCGGTTCAACTTCCTCAAAGGTGGCGACACAAACCCAACTTTCTTCCGCATCAACGCCGTGCACCGCTCCCGAAAAACCACGATCCATCAACTTCAAGTGGACGGCACCATCGTCTCCGGCCGCTACCATTGCCGAGGCCGCGTACAACCACTACTCCGGCATCCTTGGTTCTGGGCGCGAAAGAACTTCCTCCATCGACTTGGACGGCCTCGACCTGCGTTCCTTCGACCTTCAAGACCTTGAGATCCCGTTTTCCGAGCAGGACATCTGGAACGCCATCGAGTGCATGCCGAAAGGAAGAGCCCCCGGGCCCGACGGGTTCACATCCGAATTCTTATGTGCATCCTGGCCTACGATCAAAGACGATTTCATTGAGGCGTTCAAAAAGCTATACTCCCTCAACGGCCTCGGATTGCAACGCCCGAATGAGGCCCTGCTCACTCTTGTACCAAAAAAGCCCGACGCCGCCGTGCTCTCGGACTACCGCCCGATCAGCTCGATCCACCTATTCGCCAAGCTTTTCGCCAAGGTGCTCTCTCTCCGCCTTGCGCCGAAGCTCTGTGACATGATCTCCACCAACCAGAGCGCGTTCATCGCGGGCCGATGCATCCACGACAAATTTTTGCTAGTCCGACAGACCGCCCGGCAGCTCCACAACCTCAAGCAACCACGCGTCATGCTCAAGCTCGATATTGCCCGCGCGTTCGACTCCGTTTCGTGGGCTTTCCTCCTCGACACACTCCGCCATCTCGGCTTTGGCCGACGGTGGTGCGAATGGGTGTGCATCCTGCTCGGCACGGCTAGCACACGCGTCCTCGTCAACGGAATCCTAGGCCCCCCATCCTTCATCCTTCAACGGACTCCGTTTGATATTGATTTTCTGCGATGGTAAAACAAGCAAAAAACAACAACTGGCACTGGGCACTATGTCAATAGGTTAGTCCCAAAAAATAATATAAAATGACTATAAATAGTTGTAAAACATCCAAGAATGATAATATAACAGCAGGGAACAATCAGAAATTATAGATATGTTGATGACGTATCTGTATCCATTTAGTTTAATTCCACGTTAGGATAAAGCCAAATTCGTAAAAGTTCAGAACACTTATTCCCACATGACTAAGCAACATGTAGGTCCTTTTATGGAACAATGTGACTAGTACACACAATAAGATGCAAACGAGGAAAAGCTATGAACGGGTCGACGACCGGCTTTGCTTATGTTGACACATCCATGCTCGGTGTTTTACCTTTGAGGCATCACTGAGAGCTTATTCCCACATTGAACTTAGGTGAAAACCCTGAGTTCTACTCATTGGACACACCAACTTTGTGAAAGATGGCCTACTATTATTTTTTAGTGTGATCGTTAAACTGACAATGCCTTGTGTTCTTTTCAGTGACGGCGTTATCCACACAACCAAAACAATATCACCAGATCTATAAGGAAATATGTTTTCACAATGTATTTAGTGGGTCTTGTAAATATGTTTTGTTAAGTAAAACATTATGTCTTAATACAAGACTATGTGACTTTGTGCAGATGAGAGCATAGTTTGTAAGATCTTATTTGGGATGGTGCAAGGAACCTTCTCTGCATGAGATATCTCTTACCGTCAATTCACATCTTGTATCCTCCTTCATGTCTCTATAAAGGATATCAAATATTGAAGACTTCAGTGTAGTTTCTTGAACAGATTCTTTTTTAGCAAGTTTGTCCTTTTCGATAAAAATAATATTTCTAGAAAATTAGATTATTGAGGGACTGTCAAGAAAAACTTGCATACACTTTCCTAAAATATCCAATGGGTCTATTTAACCATGCCTAACCCTAAATCCCCACCCATGCCTCCCACCTCCCTCCTCCGCCTCCGCCTCCGCCGCCACCCCTCTCACACAACCCTCAATTCTCTCTAGAGACTCTAATCACCGTATGGTCTCTACATCTTCGATGATACCATACCTTGCCAGCATTATGCGCCATGCCGATTGTCCGACGACCACCTCGCCGTATGGTCTCTACATCTTCGATGATACCATACCTTGCCAGCATTTATTGCGAGTTGTAAGCCTTGATCCATTCCTCCTAGTTTGAGCTTTGAGCTTGACAAGAATCCATGGCACAATCCATCGAATTTAGATAGATGGAAACACTCTCAAAACACATCGCTTCCTGTCATCGTTGCTCTCTAGATCTAATACGGGCCTCGACGGATACTCATGGTGTAGATCTCATGACAAAGATGGATCACGATACTCGACCAGATTTCCTGCAGATCTGGGAGACCGGGCACGACATATAAGGTACCTTCTTAGCAAATCCAATAAGTGTTAGCAAAATCATCCATAGAGAAGATATCTCACAAGTTTAACCGGAGGTGATTGCAGGCTACTAGATCTAAATATGACGACACCATTGGCTCTCATTGCTACACACCTCTATTTTGTATAATCACTGCTCACTAGAGCTATGGCGGTGGGCCTGAAGTGAATCCCCATTGCATAAATTTAACGATGTAAATGGATCATGACACCCAGCAGGATTAACTCAAGGCTACAAGATCTGGCATGATAGATGAGGTATGTAATTAATTAGTGCTACAACATTCCAGAATCATGGATTGAACAAAATCATTGTCCTCGTCTTGTGATGAGGCAATCACATGCCACCATATCTTTATATGACAACGTCCTCGGTTTTCGTGGATCATGATGACTGCCTAGATGAGCTAAAAAATATGAAATAGATAATGATAGACCATGTACCTAGCTACTTATTACTCACTCCATCCTACAATATAAGATGTTACTACAGGAAACATAGGAGGGAGGGGATAAATTATCTCATTTACAGGTCAGATATCTGGGAGCAGCCATGGATAGAGCACCTTCAACCAAGATTAGGAAAGTCTTGATTTTTTTCAAATGAACACCCTTCTAAAATATTTATATTAACATGTCCGATTGCTTTATGCCGAGTAAGTATAGATCACTCTCCTTTTTCTTAGAGATTACTCACTCATCATTACAATTTTCAAAGCATTTTATATGGATATGATGTAAGTTGTTGGGAGATGCTTAAGGTAGTCCATGCCTCTTTTATGTCATACTAGCTAATTGCCTGTTGTGTTACAACTGAAGGCATACATATTCTAATGGTTCAACACTAGTCGTGTCTGATATATACCATTCTAGATTTTGGTAAAATTTGATTTGAGTATGTGTAGGGGAATGCAAGAAATTTTTTGATTTAGTTGATATTTTAGTAAGGTTTGATTTGATTTGGCTATGACTAGGGGAGGGCAAGGGAAGTTTTCATTTAGTTAAGATTTTGGTAAGATTTGATTTCATTTCATTTCATTGAGTTAATGCATGACATAGTTTTGGTAAGATATGATTGAGTTAATGTACGACATGGTTTCCAACAAAATCAAGGAAAGTAATGATTGCATTTAGATTATTTCAAACCAAGGAGGGGAGGGGCGTCGAGCGAAAAAAGGAAACATAGGAGGGAGGGGTGAGGAGAACGTATCAACTCTCCTTAACAACAACAACAACAACAACAACAACAACAACAACAACAACAACAACAACAACAACAATAAAAATAATAATAATAATAATAATAATAATAATAATAATAATAATAATAGCGACTTGTGTTTTGTGATTTGTGAAGTTTGTACTATGATCCTTATGATATAAATGAGACACGTATTACCATGCAAAAAAGTTACTTTGGGCCCTCTCGTGAAGAATTTGATGACTATTCATAGACACATATCGTACCCTGTGAACCTGTCTCTACATATACTCTCGTGTGACAATGGAATAGTCAGCTTGCATAGGATTAGATAGGTTTGTGTTTTCATAGTTTGTTAAACAAAACAATCTTCTGGGTGTTATTTCTTGTTTTTTATAGACAAATCACTTCATGTGGGACTAAGTTGTCTCTGGTAACCAATTATTTTGGGTAAATCTTCTTATTTTTCTGATAGACTATAGAGATTTCAATATATTTTCTAAAATTTACCTTTCAACCATATAGAGTAAAAGTTCTTACCATGATTCACTAGTTAGGGGGTCCTCCCAATAGGACAATACTGTACGAAGCCTCCTCACTAGTTATGGGGTCCTCCCACATGGAAAATTTACTTTAAGCATTTTTCATTCCACGGATTTGAATGATAAAATCAAGCAGAAATTTCTAAGATCAGTTTTTCTTCAAGACAAAAAAATAAGGCTAGGTAGCAAATAACAAGTTGTCTATCTATGGTAGAAGTATCCGTTATGCATATGTATCAATTCCTTAGAGAATTGGATACATATACCTAGCAAAGATAATTTGTCCATGTGACTAATCAAGGTGTTCTGTAGAAGTAGCCGCTGATAATTCCAAGAAATAAATAAAATCTTACCGGAAGTTACAACACTGCTAATCTATACGAAAAAGAAACACACAAGCGCAAGTATATTTAGAACAAAATACATCTTGCTCTAGCAGTGATGAATTCATAGTCAAGAACGGAAAGGCAAGAATTCAGGGACTTTAAAAGGAGTTGGTAGGCAGCATGTTTCTCACCGGGCATTGCCCGATTATCCTGGTCAGCCCTCCTCTTCTCCGCCTAAGTTGTTGTCTTCCATGGGGGGCAGAACCGACGTTTCATGTTCAGGTTGCCATTTTGTCTCCTCTTTTTGTTTGGTTGAGCAGTGGATACTAGTAGCAGTAGTAACAAGTTTGGTTGGAGTTGATGTGGAATCCTCGTTTCTTGGTTCAAACTCTGGTAGATGGCTGCCTAGCAGAACAAGCGGAAGGAAAATATGCGCTGCACGGATTCATTGTTGCGGGACTCAGTATGGTCCAACAAGAGGCCCCGACAGCCTGCTCCAGAGATACGTTTTATGGTACAATACTTTATCAAATTGTGGTTGTAGGATTTTGCTGGTAGATGCGTTTTATGGGATTTTTCTTCTTTGATGCAGTTCTGTGTTAATGGATTCTAGAGATAGTTTTCCTATGATATTATTGTGTATTTATGGATTAGCATAGGACTGGGTTGTCTCTGTGATGCGATTCTACAACAATGCGTTAGAGTTGGGCAAAATTTCCTGTGAGGACGATATGTTGTTCTTGGTAAATATACCTTAATATCTTTCTCTGGACTACAAATCTTACATATTTCTACATTAATTCTATGATTCAGCTCCATCGAATGCAAAAAAGGTTTACCAAGAAATGTCATCTATTTCCTAAACTTGTTAACATTTTGAAAGAAAATAATTAGCAGAAAAAATATATAAAAATCTTGTGTTGTATGCATTTCATACTTTGGCTCCAACTCTACCCTTTTCTTTCAAGTTATCGTGGCATTGCTATTTTGAATATTTCACGCGAAATTATGACATACTTCACCTGTACAACTATCTAACACTCTTCTGTTTTGCAGAATGCACATGGTTCCTTGAAAATTAGGGATAGGACGGGATGGGAACATGGTTCATGATTGACGGAAGGAGACGGTGGAAGTGTAGGTACTGCTACATGATTGGGTGCAGCGGTGGTGCCACCAGCCTCAACCACCATGTTGCCGGTGGCAGTGGCTGTCTAAGGGCATGTCCATCTCCTCCCAAAGATGTTTCCAATTAGATGAAACATTAATTTGTTAGACAGTATGAGGAAGAAACCACGTAAGTTGTTGTGCAGCTGGCCATGGCCACAACCTCTGAGTCCAAGAACTCTATACCCTTGACCATAGGTGTACTATGCTACACACTAAGTGATTTGACAGAAGGTTCCACGATAAGAGGAATACACTATCTTCCTCGTAATCTGTCTCAATATCGTGAGGTATCATGGAACCTTCCGTCGAATCGCTAAGTGTGGAGCATAGTACACCTGTGGTCAAGGGTACAGAGTTCTTGGACTCAGAGGTTGTGTCCATAGCCGGTTGCACAACATCCCCTTTTTGTGCCGGCCACTTTCGTGGTTTCCGCCTCGTACTGTCCGACTAACATTTCATCTCATAGGCGACATTTTTGGGAGCAGATGGGCACACCTTTACCCTGCCACTGCGATTAGCAACATGGTGCTTGAGGCTGGTGACACCACCGTTGCGCCCAATCATTTAGCAGTACCTACATTTTCCACCATCTGCTTCCATCAATCCTGATAACATGTTCCCATCCCGTTCTATCCCTAATTTTCAAGGAACCATGTACATTCTGCAAAACTAAAGATTCTTTGATAGTAGTACAGGTGAGGTCTGTCATTTTTTTTGCATGGCATATTCAAAATAGCAAGGCCATCATAACTTGAAAGAAAAGGGCAGAGTTCGAGCCAAAGTATGAAATACATATATACAGCACAAGATTTTTATCTATTTGTTCTGCTAATTATTTTCCTTCAAAATATTAACAAGTTCAGGAAATAGATGACAATACATGGTAAGCTTTTTTTCCATTCCACGTAGCTGAATCATAAAATCTAGCAGAAATATGTAAGATTTGTAGTCCAGAGAAAGAAATTAAGGAAGATTTACCAAGAACAACAGATCATCCTCACTAGAAATTTAGCCCAACTCGAAGGCATTGGTGCATAATTGCATCAGAGAGACAACCTAGTCCTATGCTAATCCATTAATTTACAATCATATCACAGAAAAACTAACCCTAGAATTCATTAACACGGAACTGCATCAAAGTAGATAAATCCCATATGGCTTATCTATAAGCAAAATCCTACAACCATAATCTGATAAAGTATTATACTTATACCTACTCTTGGGCAGGCTGCAGGGGCCTCTTGTAGGACAGTACTGAATCCTCGAACAGCGAATCCATGCAGTGCATCTTCGCCTTCCCTTGTTCCGCTAGGCAGCCATCTACTAGAGTTTTGACCAAGAAACTAGGATTCTGCGTCAACTCAAATCGAACTTGTTACTACTGCTGCTAATATCCACTACCAAAGCAAACAAAAAGAGGAGACAAAATGGCAACCTGGACAGAAAGCGTTGGTTCTGCCCCAACGGAAGACAACAACTTGGGCAAAGGAGAGGAGGGCTAACCAGGATAATCCGGCAATGCCCGGTGAGAAACTTGCAACCTAGCATCTCCTTTTAAAGTCCCAGAATTCTCGTCTTTCTATTCTTGACTATGAATTCATCACCGCTAGTGCGAGATGTATTTTCTTCTGAATTGACTTGCGCGTGTGTGTTTCATTTTCGTATTGATTAGTAGTGGTGTAACTTCTAGTAAGCTTTTATTTCTTGCCTGGAATTATCAATAGCTACTTCTACAGAACACCTGATTCGTGACGTGGACAAAATATATTTACTAGGTACTCCCTCCAGTCCTTTTTAGTTCGCATATAAGATTTGTCTGAAGTCAAGCCGCGTAATGTTTGACCAACTTTATAGAAAAAGATATCAACATTCACAATGTGAAATCGACATCATTAGATGCATCATGTCTTTTTAATTTTCGTCTCGTATAACTTTAGTATTGTAGATGTTGATATTTTTTTCATATTCTAGCAAAAATGCCCGTGCGTTGCAACGGAAGAATAATTATAACTTCACATTTCCACTACAATAACATAACATGAAAGGCATGAATATCTGGCCCTGCAGATGCGGTAGAGATAAAAGAACTTTGAAGAATTGTTGAATCATTATTTTCGCCGTCTTGTCTTCTCCGTGAGATGCTCTCACACCATGAAGTCACCTCACATTCCCAGACGATGCAATTCTCGATTGAGACTTATGTGAAAACTGTTGATGAAGTCATGTGGTCAGATAATGATTTTTAAAAAGGCCATTCATGAAACTAGAAACATAACGGCGTTATCAAGACTTGATTTCCTATGGCGGCACTCCTAAATATTATGCGGCCGAGTAGTTTTGTTTGGGCTACGTTGATGGACCCTATATTTACATTGATGAATCATTCACCCCGCCTTGACGTAACCCTATACATGGTTACTTGATAGATACATATTTGTCATCAAATGTGAGTATATCCTTCTGTCCTATACATGGTTTCGGAAAAAAAGAGAATGGAAACATTCAATTGAGTATGAACGTGCTTATGACGGGTCAAATGCACAACTGAAGAAACCATACACGCTCTCGGACAATACAAATTATTTGCATCACAATTTTTTTTCCAGCAAAATAGATCCTATTGTGGCCATGCTATAACCTCTCTAATCTAGTAGCCTACTTAGCTAAATTAAGCGATGTCATAGTTCTTAGTCAAAAGCTATCTATACTTGTTTTATCAATGAGAGTCGTCAAACACACTGGAGAATTAATCTGAAGCTTATGTGTTGTTCCCAACTTCTTCATGGTTCATTAGCTCTGTTGAGTTCCTTTTCTCTGAGCACATTTCTCCATCCATTTCCTCCTTTAAGCTACTATTTTTGGGGAAAGCAAAGTTTAGAGTATGATGGAGAATTCTATTTCAAGAAAAACATGTACAAATCAAAATTCAGTACCATTGAAATTTGGCTGATCAATACAAAATATCTGTGAGGTGTGCATAAATATAATAGCAATGAATTCTTTCTCAAAAAGTTCAGTCTGAGTACACATTTGCAACTTGGAGTCCACGATCATATCTGCCATATGATATATCACATAATAGTGTGCCTACAGCTCTGCAACACAAATAAATCAACCAAAATATATGCTACGTACTCCCTCCGTTCCAAATTACTCGTCGTGGTTTTAGTTCAAATTTTGAACTAAAACCACGACGATAATTTGAACTAAAACCACGACGAGTAATTTGGAACGGAGGGAGTACATACAAAGAGCCTGTAGTACTGGAAACTGAAAATACAACACTTACAAATATGTAACTCTGATCAATGGCGGAGCAACGTGAAGCGTCAGGCAGGGCCGCGACTCCCCCAACCCAAACGATTTTTTATTTCGATCACGTACATAGACATAGTAGTGGCCCTGCTGCGATGCACCTTGCGTTAGGAGTTAGGTTCAACTTGACGCACGTTGCATGCACAAGCTCATATTCACAGATTGACACACACACACGTAAATACGTAATGCTCTACTGCTAGCGTCGGCTGGTCTACTCAGAAGGATTCCAGACGCTAGCATAGACCAGCCGACGCCAACGCATAGGCTCGAGCCCAGACCCCGTCACCGAGGAGACGACAAGGGACTCGGTTACTCGGGAGGCAGGAGGTGACGAGGAACTTTGCGCCATGTGCGCCGTTGGCGACTACCCTGGAGCTGAGGTGCAGGTGTGGGTTGTGGGGGCCAAGGGCGCGTCGGGCATCAACATGGGCGGTGTTCATCGATGCCTCAATTGCATGAGCTCTAGCATGCTGGCCGCCGTCGTCGCCAGCTGCGACGGCCCATAGATTGCACTACCAAAAAATCTGTATGATTGAGGCGATCTCACCGGCATGTCGTAGAGGTCTGGTGTGCAAGCCGTCGAGTTAGCAGTAGATTGCAGGGAGGCAGCGGTCTTGTTGATGTTAGCCCGTCATCGTTGTCGTTTTGATCCAGAGCTCCATGGTCTCATCGAGCTGGAACTATTGTAGTGTCCGATCTGTTCAAAGCTCCTGCTAGCACCTTCATGATTGTATCTCTCCTGTCCTCATGCATCCACCTGTCGTGGTTCCAAGGGACGGACTTGCCCTTGGGCGCCATTATCGAGGTCGCGCGATGAGCCGATCTAGAGGAACAGAGCGACTGCAAATGCGTAGCGTGAGAAGCCATCACTGGGGAGGCAGCCGTAGCTGCTCCTCATATAAGTCGTTGCCGTATGTCTTCCTTGTCATTTTTTTACTTTTGCCATAGCTGTTTGTGTAGCGTCCGTTGTTTTTTTATTGAATTTATTGGCTGGACGTAATAGGAGAACACAAGAGGGAGGACGAACAAACCAGGCTACTTTTAAAATTGAATCTCAGCCGTCAATATTTGTGGTTAAAACAAAATCGACGGGTATAAGGGGATGACGGATGGAGAACTATGAAAGCTTCCGTCCTTTATTATTAGGTAAGGTATAGATAGATGGTGAAACTTTACGCAGTTTGACTTTGAACAATTCTTATATGGAGAGTAAAAAGGACCGGAGTGAGTACATTTATCCAATTGTCTAAAGAACTGATACTTCTAAATAATGGATACTTCTACCACAGATAGACAACTTGTTATTACAGTCCAAGTCATGGATCATATTTTTTTGTAAAGGAAGCTAGCCATTGATAATTCCAGCCAAGAAATTAAAATCGACCATAAATGTAATCCTAACGCATGTGTGTTTTACAAGATTTGTGCTAATCTATAGGCAAAAAAGAAACACGGATGATAACGAATTTAGAAGAAAATGTATCTAGCAGGCGATGAGGCATGAATTTCTAGAGGCAGGGATAGAAAGACGAGCCTTTTGGAACTTTTAAAAGGAGGTGCTAGGCAGTAAGTTCCCTACCAGACATTCCCGGATTCTCATCAGCCCTCCTCTCCTCTGCTTGAGTTGTTCTCTTTCTTGTTCTCGTGGAAGCTTTTTGCTCAGATTGACAAACTATTTTGTCTTTAATGGTTGGTTTGGGTAGTACGTAGCAGATAGTAGTACTGACAATTTTGGTTGGTGCTGTAGACGAAGATCGCTGCGCAGGGGAACAACAGGAAGGAGAAGGTGCACTACATTTACTCATCTTCTCATGATTCAGTACAGTGCTACAAGAGGTCCCGGCGGCCCGCTCTGGAGACCATCCCGGACCCAATGCAGCAGGTATAATAATCCTTTATTGAATTCTCGCTTGTACAATTCTGCTGGTAGAAAATATGTATGGGCTTTATCTTCTGCGATGCAATTCTATGTTAATGGATTCTAGGGCTATTTTTTTGTGTGATGTGATTATGTATTAATGGATCTAGGTTATTTTTCTGTGATGCAATTATGTACATGTGCATTCAGGTTGGCTAAGTTCCTTGAGATGATTTGTTGTCCTGGGTAAATCCGCCTTAAATTTTTTATCTCGGAAAAATACGGATCTTACAGATTTCTGCTAGATTTTATCATTCGAATATTTGGAATGAAAAAAATCTTACCATGAATTTTCATCCAATCCCTGAACTAGTTAACATATGAGGGAGAACGATTCCTAAAACTAATACACCAAAAATACCGTTTCAGTCTTCGGGTCCATGATTGACAGAAACATGCACTGTAAGTGCAGGTACTGCCTCATGATTGGGCGCAGCGGTGATGTCACCATCCTCAAGCGCCATGTTGCTGGAAGCGGACGAAATCATGGTTTTGACCCTTTTGACAACCTTTAGCATGATCTGACCACGGTTTCAAAAACATTCACGATCTGACCTTTTCCTACCGGCATCGACCTTGGAGGTAGGGTATAACGGCCTGCTGCCAGGAACCTTGGCGGTACGATGTTGGTCAACGTAGACGGTGCCGTCAGGCCATGCTGACGTGGTTGAATGCCTACCACCAAACTCACTGGTGGTATACCCTACCGCCAGGATCGATGGTGGTAGGCCCCCGAGAGTTATGTGACTGATGCGACAGCTTGTGGGGCACCCACCCACCCATTCGCTCGAGTTCATCTTATTTTTTCGTCCCGAAATAGAGAGGATACTCCTCTCTTTTCCCCTCCACTACCCCCTTGGATCTCCTCCGTTTGGGCACCATTTTGTCGGTCTTGGATTTAAAACAACGAGGAAGGTGGACCCTAGTTCATCAAGTTGTTTGAATGTTTTGATTTAAAATTTGTTTAGAACAGATTTGAAGTAGTAATAGAGTGTGTGAAGGAATGTATGGGTATTATGGATATGTTGTAGTAGTTAATTTTTTCCCTTTGTATGGATGAACAAATTGTAAGGATATGTTGTAGTAGTTAATTTTTTCCCTTTGTATGGATGAACAAATTGTAAGGATATGTTGTAGTAGTTAACTTTTTCCCTTTGTATGGATGAACAAATTGTATGGATATGTTGGATTTGGTTATTTTTTTCAATGTGTATGGATAGATGCATATTGAAATTTGTGAATGAATGCATATGTATTGATGAACAAGATTTGTTGTTGTATATGTATGGATATATGGAAATTTGATGAATGGATGTATGTGTATGTATGGATATGTGGATATGATATTTATGCATAATATGTTGTGAATTGATAGATATAGGTTGTAATTTTTTTCCCAATGTTTCCAATGTATATGGGCATATATATTCCAATTCATATGTATGAATGATGTTGTCAAATATGGCTGTTGTGAAATAATTCATTATATATGTCATTTGTGTTAGGATGGGTGAGGCTGCCGACGGTAGTTGTTCGTATGTTGGGCTTGACCCTGCTTTCGACAAAAGGCATTGTGGGCGTTTTATCGAGAAGGGACAGGAAACATGCTTTGGCATCATCGTATTCATGTTATTGTAATTTTTTTTAAGTTGAAGGTTCTGACACATTTGTGCCATTATGACACATGCTGCCAATAGTGTGAATCAGGGGTCACACCAAGACATACCAGTTGGCATACGATGAGCGGTTTAAGCCTTATCTCGAGAGAGCTAGCCTCCTACCGTTAGTTCTGCAGTTCAAGTGTGCACCACCAGTGGTGAACCATACTGCTCTCACAGCCTGCTGGATCGCTGGCAGACGGAGATACACAGTTTCTACCTTCCCTATGGGGAGATGACAGTCACCCTGGAGGACTTTGCAATGATTATTGGTCTTCCGCTCCACAGCGAGCCTCTCATTGGACGAGTGTGTAACAAGTTCTGGCGTGAGAGGGTTACCGGTCTCATTGGTGATTGCTCCCCCTCTCTTACCGCCTGGGGAAAGATGGACAACCGAACATCCAGTGTCCCATTCAAGTGGCTCCGTGAGAACAGGACGGGATGCCCACAAGGTGTGGAGGACGAGACGGTGGAGCAATACGCGTGGGCATACTTGTGGTATTTCCTATCCTAGGTACTTTTTGTAGACTGCTCTGGTGACATTGCGTCCTGTTTGTATCTTGACTTTCTGGTCGACTAGTACCGGAAGTACAGCTAGGGGTTCACTGGTCTCGCCTACTTGTATCGTCAGGTAACAAGTTACTGCAATAATTATTTATGGATGTATTTATGTTTTTAAGAATTGTTCGAAGCTAATGATGAACTGGTTCTTATTGGCAGCTCGGCGAGGCTTGTATGAAAACCAGCGACATACCCGGTATGGGCGGATGTACTTGGGACCTCTTGGTATGGATGTGGGGCTGGTTGCCGGTTGGACGTCCTGAAAAAAACGGACCCCAGATGGCCTTTGGAAGGCCTTGAGGGAGAAGAAGCCAATTTTTTGACTACCCACTATGGCTTTCGCTTGGGACAGAGTCAAAATGTTCGGAGGCAAGCAAGAGGCCTGGTACAAGAGCTTCATCAATGAGATGGACAATCTCAAATACAATCAGGTATAGCATTTTCTAACTTTTTTATGACCACTTTCCCGGAAGGCGTCGAAACATGGAGCCAACTCTTATGTAGGTTAACTGGACGCCATATTGGATAGTTAGGGATTTTCGACTGATTGCTATGTGTACGAGGAACAGAAATATTTGGTGGATTAGGTGTCCCCTCATGGCCTCATATGCATCTACACTGTCGAGTGACACCTACCACATTGTGTGGCATTGTACTTCAATAGGAGCCAACGCACCCCACTAGAGGAAGCTACAGAGGGTGTCATGGAGCTTCATCGGTGAGCGACCTAACATGTACTATATGTAGTATGTAATCTCAATTGTTTCTTATGCTTTGTTGCCCTCGTGCCAGGCAGCCAGAACTGGCAGATTTTCCCAAACGTAACAACTTAAACTTAGTTACCGTCCCTTTGCTAGAGTAACAACAACCGTGCATGTGGTCCTGGTCTCCGGCAGCACAAAGCACCGCCCCGATGATGTTGTGGAAGATTGTTGTGAACTCTAGTGGAGCGGCCACAAGATGATGGTCGCATGTGACAAGGGTGCACATGACTAGATCCTTGCTCACATAGTCAATGATGAGCACACGACCATGGAGACACCTAAGGAGGTCAGTGTCGAGAAGGAACCAGCTAGGTGTGTCATGTTTGCGGAGGCAGCTCTACGGAGCGTCGAGAACGGAGGTGAAGACGATGTTGTCCCGGTACTCCAAAAACTGAGGAGGAGTGGCTTCCGGTGGTGTGCATAGAAGCTGCAGAGGAACCTGGGGTCCGTGGTGTAACGCCGCCACCGCTTACATACCGCGAAGGCACATGGGAGGGAGGATGGCTGCGGCGGAAGGGTTAGGAGGATCTCTGAGAGAAGATCATCACCATCCAGCAGGGAGTTGCTACGGCGGCGGCATGCCATGTCGGCACCCTTGCTCTGGCTCATGACGGTTGGACGTACAAGGGAATCGGGAATTGGGGATCACAGACGCTGGGGAAAGGCAATGTTCGATTTGTTGTGGGCCGATCGATCTGGTTCCGAGAGACTATATTTACCTAATAATAAAGCACAGAGTGTTTCTGCCCATTCACCATCATCCTAATTACCTTCAAAGTTGGTGAGAATTACCCAACAATGCTATCCGTCGGTGGCAAAACCGATTCGTTTTTTATTAAGTTGTCGCGGTTCCATTTGGTTCACATGCAGCTATGCCCTCCCATTGTCACAAGCACACCAGCAGCCGAGTGGCTAGGGCGTCACTTCCCCATCGGGAAGACCAAGGTTTGATCCTAGCTGCCTTTTTCCTGTCTTTTCTGCCCGAATTTCAATTGGTGTAAGATAGAGCTGCCTCGCTGCGCAGTTCAATTTTGGTCCAGCTATTTTTTTTTACTTTCTTTTTCATGGATACGAGTACTTTTTAAAATACTCTAATCTTTTAAACACTAACTTCAAATTTACAATGTTATATATGGAAAATCGCTCAGAAAAATGTGTAGATTCTAAATATGATATTATCTTGCATGTTAATCATTTTTAAACTATGTTTTTGTTGCACTGTTAATTAGTACTTTTATTTTCTATAAACCTATATATAACGTACATTTCTTACTCCAATATTTTTGTACATCACTTATTAGCAGATTTCCATCCGTCATTTTGGTTCATTCCGTTCGGCTTTGATTTTTTTTGGCTCATTGGTTGAACTCCTCGCACATAGGCAATGGGCCCAGCTCTCTACCCCATTGCTATTGAGCATTTTCCTGCAGGAGCCGACCCATGGTCATTGTGCGATAAAAAAAATTGCCATAGAAAAAGTTAATTGATTCATGTGGTGTCAAACTCGAGACCTCAACCACAGTTTTGGAAGTTGCAACCAACTGAGCTGGCCTATGTATTACTCAGTTTGCGACCGTGATGTGCAACCAGGAAGCTGAGAGGCGCTATGTAACAAACTGGGTCGTTTCGCAAGAAGCGGGCATTTTTTATTGATCTTCAAGTGTATCAAGAGATGGCCTAAAATGCATTTAACAGAACACATATATTGATATATTTTTCACAACTTGATGCAAATTTCAAACATTCCTTCAACTTAAAAATAATGTCTTGGTACGGAAGATTTGAAAATTAGGCTCTTTAAGATCAAAATCATCATACAAAAATTCTACCAAAAGTATTATATGTGTAGCATACTTCTTAATGTACTACTTATATTAATTTCTATTAGATCTCAATGTGCGCCTCAGTACTATGGCCGGGTGGCACCATTCGATGTTGTTGTGCTGTGCTGATGGATATTTCGATAGACACGTCAATTAGCTCTCTCGTTGCAACACATGTACAGATGTGCTAGTTATGTACTTATGTGTCTGTGTCGTGCGATCATTGATCTCTGCCATCCACATTCCATTGGCCGTATTTTCTTATCTAATTTTTTTTGACATCACTGTATTTTCTTATCTTAGTAGTGTTGAGCTCCACCACAGCGAAACCCGGCCCAGTTTGCCGAAGGCTCTTGCACCGCCGTGCAGTCACGATGAATCTATGAGTAGTATCGGGGGGTATGAATCATAGAGAAGTTGGAATGCAGTAGGTTTAACACCAATATAAACAAATAATGATTTCATTACAGTTCCTTCGAGTGGTGGTTTGTTTTTTTATACTAACGGAGCTCACGAGATTTTTGGCAAAGTTTTGTGTTGTGAAGTTTTCAAGTTTTGAGTATGGCTTTGATGGACTATGGAACAAAGAGTGGCAAGAGCCTAAATAGGGGTGCCCAAGGCAACCCAAGGTAAAATTAAAGGACAACCAAAAGCCTAAGCTTGGGGATGCCCCGGGAAGGCATCCCCTCTTTCATCTTCGTCTATTGGTAACTATACTTGAGACTATATGTTTATTCACCACATGATACGTGTTTTGCTTGGAGCGTCATGTATGATTTGAGTCTTTCTTGTTAGTTTGCCACAATCATCCTTACTAGACACACATTTTGAGAGAGATAAATATGATTTAGAATTTATTAGAATACTCTATGTGCTTCACTTATGTCTTTTGAGCTAGATAGTTATGCTCTAGTGCTTCACTTATATCTTTTAGAGCACGGTGGTGGTTTTATTTTGTAGAAATTGTTGATCTCTCATGCTTCACTTATATCCTTTTGAGAGTCTTTTAGAACAACATGGTAATGTGCTTTGGTTATAAAACTAGTCCAAATATGATAGGCATCCAAGATGGGTATAGTAAAAACTTTCATAAAAAGTGCATTGAATACTATGAGAAGTTGATACTTGATGATTGTTTTGAGATATGAGGATGGTAATATTAAGGTCATGCTAGTAGAGTAGTTGTGAATTTGAGAAATACTTGTGTTAAGGTTGCAACTCCCGTAGCATGCACGTATGGTAACCGTTGTGTGACAAATTTGAAGCATGAGGTATTTCATTGAGTGTCATCCTTTGTGTGGAGGTCGGGATCGCGCGATGGTTAACTCCTACCAACCCTTCCCCTAGGAGCATGCGTGTAGTACTTTGTTTTTATGACTTGTAGATTTTTGCAATAAGTATGTGAGTTCTTTATGACTAATGTTAAGTCCATGGATTATACGCACTCTCACCCTTCCACCATTGCTAGCCTCTCTTGTACCGCGCAACTTTCGCTGGTACCATACACCCACCATATACCCTCCTCAAAACAGCCACCATACCTACCTATCATGGCATTTCCATAGCCATTCCAAGATATATTGCCATGCAACTTTCCACCGTTCCGTTTGCTATGACACGCTTCATCATTGTCATATTTCCATGCATCATCATGTAGTTGACATCCTATTCGTGGCTAGGCCACCATGCATAATTTTTCATACATGTCACTCTTGATTCATTGCACATCCCGCTACACCGCCGGAGGCATTCATATAGAGTCATACCTTGTTCTAGTATCGCGTTGTAATATCAAGTTGTAAATCAATATAAGTGTGATGATCATCATTATTAGGGCCTTGCCCAACGAAAAAAAGAAAAAAAGACAAGGAAAGGCCAAAAAAAGGCCCAAAAAAGGAAAATGGAAAATAAAAAAAGGGGGAAGAAAAGAAAAGGGACAATGCTATTATCTTTTTCCACACTTGTGCTTCAAAGTAGCACCATGATCTTCGTGATAGAGAGTCTCTTGTTTAGTCACTTTCATATGCTAGTGGGAATTTTCATTATAGAACTTGGCTTGTATATTCCAACGATGGGCTTCCTGAAATGCCCTAGGTTTTCATGAGCAAGCAAGTTGGATGCACACCCATTTAGTTTATTTTGTTGAGCATTCATACATTTATAGCTCTAGTGCATCCGTTTCATGGCAATCCCTACTCACTCACATTGATATCTATTGATGGGCATCTCCATAGCCCATTGATACGCCTAGTTGATGTGAGACCATCTTCCTCTTTTGTCCTCTCCACAACCACCACTCTATTCCACATAGTGCTATGTCCATGGCTCACGCTCATATATTGCGTGAAAGTTGAGAGAGTTTGAAAAAATTTAAGTATGAAACAAGTGCTTGGCTGAAACCAGGGTTGTGCATTATTGGAATATTTTGTGTGACGAAGATGGAGCATAGCCTAACTATATGATTTTGTAGGGATGAACTTTCTTTGGCCATGTTATTTTGAGAAGACATGATTGCTTTGTTAGTATGCTTGAAGTATTATTATTCTTATGTCAACATAGACTTTTTTCTTGAATCTTTCGGATCTGAACATTCATGCCACAATAAAGAAATTACATTGAGAATTATGTTGGTTAGCATTCCACATCAAAAATTCTGTTTTTATCACTTACCTAATCGAGGACGAGCAGGAATTAAGCTTGGGGATGCTTGATACGTCTCCAACGTATCTATAATTTTTTATTGTTCCATGCTATTATATATTCTGTTTTGGATGTTTAATGGGCTTTATTATACACTTTTATATTATTTTAGGGACTAAACTACTAACCCAAGGCCCAGTGCAAATTGTTGTTTTTTTGCCTATTTCAATGTTTGGCAGAAAAGGGATATCAAACGGAATCCAAACGGAATGAAACCTTCGGGAGAGTTATTTTTGGAACTGTATCTTCATAGAAAACTTGGAGTACACGCGAGGGAACGAGCAAGGCGGCCACGAGGGTCCAGGGCGCGCCCAGGGGGGCAGGCGCGCCCTCCACCCTTGTGGGCCCCCTCTGGCTCCCCCGATGCCCTCCTTCCTCCTATATATATCCATGTGCCCTAAAAACATCGAGGCAATAGAGAAAACCCTAATTCCACCGCCACAACCTTCTGTTCCCGTGAGGTCCCATCTTGGGGCCTGTTCCGAAGCTCCGCCGGAGGGGGGATCGATCATGGAGTGCTTCTACATCAACACCATAGCCTCACCAATGAGTTGTGAGTAGTTTACCATAGACCTTCGGGTCCATAGTTATTAGCTAGATGGCTTCTTCTCTCTTTTCGGATCTATTCGATGTAATCTTCTGGCGGTGTGTTTGTCGAGATCCGATGAATTGTGGGTTTATGATCAAGATTATCTATGAACATTATTTGATTGTTTTCTGAAATATTTTATGTATGATTATAATATCCTTGCAAGTCTCTTCGAATTATTGGTTTGGTTTGGCATACTAGATCTATAGTTCTTGCAATGGGAGAAGTGCTTGGCTTTGCGTTCAGTCTTGCGGTGTCCTTTCCCAGTGACAGTAGGGGCAGCAAGGCACGTATTGTATTGTTGCCATCGAGGAAAAAATGATAGTGTTTCTATCATATTTCTTGACTTTATCCCTCTACATCATGTCATCTTGCTTAAAGCATTAATCTGTTCTTATGAACTTAATACTCTAGATGCATGTTGGATAGCGGTCGATGTGTGGAGTAATAGTAGTAGATGCAGAATCGTTTTGGTCTACTTGTTACTGACGTGATGCCTATATATAATGATCATGCCTAGATATTCTCATAACTATGCGCTTTTCTATCAATTGCTCGACAGTAATTTGTTCACTCACCGTAGAATTCTGCTATCATGAGAGAAGCCACTAGTGAAACCTATGGCCCTCGGGTCTATCTTTTTCAGATTACTTTCCCGTCAACTAGCCAATTTCTGCCGTCGTTGTTTATTTGCTTTATTTACTTTCTGTTCCTATACCAAAAATACCAAAAATATTATCCTATCCTCTCTATCAGACCTCACTTTTGTAAGTGACCGTGAAGGGATTGACAACACCTTATCGCGTTGGCTGCGAAGTTCTTATTTGTTTGTGCAGGTGCGAGGGACTCACGCGTGGTCTCCTACTTGACTGATACCTTGGTTCTCAAAAACTGAGGGAAATACTTACGCTACTGTGTTGCATCACCCTTTCCTCTTCGAGGGAATACAACGCAAGCTCGAGAAGTAGCAGGGTTTTACCTTAATGAACGTTAGTAGTTGCGGATGCTTGCTAATAGTTCAAATAATAAGTGCATAGAATTCCAAGTGAAGGATGGCATGCTAGCGGTGGCCTCTCCCACATAAAACTTGCTATCGGTCTAGTAACGTAGTCAATTTCTTAGGGACAATTTCGCAACTCCTACCACCACTTTTCCACAATAGCTATACTAACTTTATTGTTTATTTGCCTAAACAGCCCCTAGTTTTATTTACATGCTCTTTATATTCTTGCAAACCTATCCCGTTACACCTACAAAGTACTTCTAGTTTTATACTTGTTATAGGTAAAGCGAACATCAAGCTTGCGTAGAGTTGTATCGGTGGTCGATAGAACTTGAGGGAATATTTGTTCTACCTTTAGCTCCTCGTTGGGTTCGACAGTCTTACTTATCGGAATAGGATACAATTGACCCCATATACTTGTGGGTTATCAGCTGCTACGGCCTTCTGGCATGAACCGTTCTTACCTACGCATCAAAACCACAACGATTTTTTGTCAAGTATGTTGTTTTAACCTTGAACAAGGACCGACCATAGTCACATTCGATTCAACTAGAGTTGGAGAAACAGACACCCGCCAGCCACCTATGTGCAAAGCACGTCGGTAGAACCAGTGTCATGAACGCGGTCATGTAATGTCGGTCTGGGCTGCTTCATCCAACAATACCGCCGAATCAAAGTAAGACGTTGGTGGTAAGTAGTATGACTATTATCGCCCACAACTCTTTGTGTTCTACTCGTGCAAATCATCTACGCATAAACCTTCCCCTGATACCATTGTTGGGGAATGTAGCATGCAATTTAAAAAAAATCCTACGCTCGCGCAAGATCTATCTAGGAGATGCATAGCAACGAGATAGAGAGAGTGTGTCCACGTACCCTCGTAGACCGAAAGCAGAAGCGTTATGTTAACACGGTTGACGTAGTCGAACGTCTTCACGATCCAACCGATCCAAGAACTAAACATACGGCACCTCTGTGTTCAGCACACATTCAGCTCGATGACATCCCACAAACTCTTGATCCAGCAGAGGCTCGAGGGAGAGTGCCATCAGCACGACAGCGTGGCGACGGTGTTGGTGATTTGATCCGTGCAGGGCTTCGCCTAAGCACCATGACAATATGATCTGAGGTGTAATCTGTGGAGGGGGGCACCGCACACGGCTAAGAGAACTTGTGTTTCTTTGGTGTGCCCCCTGCCCACGTATATAAAGGAGTACGAGGAGGAGGCCCGCCGGCCCTAGGGGGCGGGCTGCTACTTCTCGAGCTTGTGTTGTATTCCCTCGAAGAGGAAAGGGTGATGCAGCATAAGTATATCCCTCAGTTTTTGAGAACCAAGGTATCAATCCAGTAGGATACCACGCACGAGTCCCTCGCACCTGCGCAAACAAATAAGAACCTCGCAGCTAACGTGATAAGGGGTTGTCAATCCCTTCACGGTCACTTATGAGAGTGAGATCTGATAGATATGATTGGATAATATTTTTGGTATTCTTGTTATATAAATAGAAAGTAAATAATGCAAAGGAAAGTAGATGGAAGATTAATATGATGAGAATAGACCCGGGAGCCATAGGTTTCACTAGTGGCTTCTCTCATCATAGCAGAACTCTACGATGGGTGAAGAAATTACTATCGAGCAACTGATAGAAAAGCGCGTAGTTATGAGAATATCTAGGCATGATCATTGTATATAGGCATCACGTCTGTGACAAGTAGACCGAAACAATTCTGCATCTACTACTATTACACTACACATCGACCGCTATCCAACATGCATCTAGAGTACTAAGTTCAGAAGAACAGAGTAATGCCTTAAGCAAGATGACATGATGTAGAGGGATAAATGATACGTCCAAAACGTATCTATAATTTCTGCTTGCTCCATGCCACTTTTGGGTGATATTGCTATGATATTTATACACTTCCATACACTTTTGATCATATTTGGACTAACCTACTAATCCAGTGCACCCCAGTGCCAGTTTCTATTTTCGGCTGTTTTTGTATTTCAGGTTTTCACATTACGAGAACTGCCAGGAAAAATCCAGAAAAATTATATAAAAAATCAGCGTTCCAGAACCTACCTTGCGCCCGAAGGATAGCCGGGGGGGCCACCAGGGCCCCAGGCGCCCTGGCGGCGCGCCCCCACCTGGGCCGCGCCGGGGGGGGGGGGGCACCTGGGCCTCTAGAGCCCCGTCTGGTGCCCCCCTTTGGCATATATTTAGAGCTTCCTTCGAAACCCTTGGACGCCTCCCGGATCACCACCGGGAGCTTCTCCACCACCATGGACGCCTCCCGGATGAGTTGTGAGTAGTCTCCCTTGGACCATGAGTCCATGACCAGTAGCTATGTGATGTTCTCCTCCCGTTCTTGTGCTTCACTAATTAGTCCTCGTAAGCTGCCCGACATGATCGAGGCACATATGTAATCCTTATGCTGTTGCTATGTTGAGTTTGCTGGGATCCGATGGATTATGAGATTATGTTCAGATTGTGATTGAGTAATATATTTGATCTACCTCTTTTATATTTATGTTCATAAGTAATTCTTGCATGTTCTCCGTTGTTATTTATTGCTTTGGCCAAGTAGTAGGTAGTGACTCCAAGAGGGAAAGTTATGCTCGATTATGGGTTCATGCCCCTCGATGACTAGCTTGAGTGACAGAAACATGAGTCTAGGGGATGTGCTGTTGCCACAAGGGGGAAAACAACGGTGCTTGTGCCCGCGGGTGCAAGGATTGTTTACTTTACGCAAAGTTCTTTTAATGCAGTTGTCTGTTGCTTTGAGTTTACACTATGGGTGGGGCTCGCAACTTAATACCAGCGAGATGTTCTGGATAGATATCTCAAGGTGGATGATTAGTAGTAGATATTGATGGATTTCGGTCTACTTACTTTGGCGTACTGCCCATGCTTTGAACCTCAACCTTTCTTGCAATGTAGTCAGCATTGGTTTGCGTTCGTGGTCCTGTCAATTGCCCAGCTGTAATTTGTTTACCTCACATAGCTGTTTTATCGTCTTTTGGGAGAGAGACATCACTAGTGAACATCATGAGACTCCGGTCCATATTACCATCATTGATCACATCCGCTATTTACTTTTCGCTATTATTTACTATTGCAAACATTATCTATCACTACTATCATTTGCGTTTAATCCTTTGTGAACTACAAGGCCGGAGGGATTGACAACCTCTCTGTACTCGTTGGGAGCAAAGTTATTTGTATCTGTGTGCAGGTCCACGTTGATTGCCAATATCTGGCGCCGTTAGCAGTTGACACCTACTTGTTGAACCTAGGAGTCTCTGGGGATTCGATCCTTGGCATCTTTTCTAAGGGAAAAACTTCCACAACACTGCATCTCACACCTTCCACTTGGGGTAACCAACGAGGGGTTAGAGGCCCATCAAGGAGTTTTTCTGGCGCTGTTGCCGGGGACTCCACTCTTCAGGATAGGGGAGTTGCACGCTATCTTTTACCTTTGCTTTTTAGTCTTATTAGTTTACCTTTCAATTTTCTTTATGTCTTTTCACTATTTATGCTTATGGACAACCTTGCTATTGGATCGTTGCTTGCGGGAAGACGCCCCACACCTGTGGTGGTTGATCCTCCCCCTACTGAAATTGTGCCCTATAAAATACCAGCTGGTATTATCAATTATGTTTTGGCTAATCGTTATGCAGGAGACAGACATCCCGGTGAACACTTGCTATATCTGTCACAATTATGTTCATTATTTAAGCTTGCAGGTGTATCAAGGGAGTTTGTCATGAGGACATTGTTCGCCGTATCACTTATAGATAAAGCTTCAGATTGGTATAAGCTTCTCGATAACTCGCACTTGCTTGATTGGCAAGAGCTTATCTCTCTCTCTTATACTAAGTTTTATCCTCTTCATGATGCTTATGTGGAGAGTACGAGTACCTTTTTGCATGTGGATCATGGTAACAATGCTTTATGTGATGCTTATATTGTTGAGTTTATTCGTGATCCCACTGAAAATTATTATGAGGAGGGAACATATGCTTATAGATATTTCAATAATATCAAGTTCCCTCTCTTTATGTTGAAGGTTTTGAAGCTGCAATTGTTTTGTCTTCCTATGCTTATTGCTTTGTGCTTCAATGAATTATTCTATTGCAATATTCCTATGAATAGGAAGCATGTTAGGCTTAAATGTGTTTGGTATTTGCTTCTTGATGCTCTCTTTTGTTCTTCAACTCTTATTCCTATGAGAGCATCATTAAAGTCTTAAGCCTATCTTTATGGCCATAAAAGAAAGCGCTTTTGGGAGGCAGCCCACATGAATAAATTTTTTGCTTTTGTTGTCTCTTGATGTTGTTTACTACAGTAGCATCATCATTGTATCTTTGCTTTTCATATTTGTGCCAAGTATAGCCTCTGATTGCTAGAAAGTTCAAAAGTTGTGAGGTGCTGTCCAGGAAACAGATTCTGTCCTTGGAGAGAAAAATTCGTATAAAATCACCAGATCATCTTTTTGGTCTGAATTTTTTCGAAAGCGTTCTCTATATAATTGTCGTTCGTGCGTCTGTTCTGAGTTTTTTGATTTGAGTTGCAGAAGTGCCCCGAACAAATCAATTACTACCTGCTGTTCTGTTTTTCACAGATTCTGTCCTGTTTTGCCTTTCCTTCACTTTGCAAACCAAGAGCTTGCTTTTTCTTTGCAAAAACCTTTTGGCAATCTTGAGAAACAGTAGAACTTCAAGAATATCTTTATTTCCAGCAAGGTGCAATCATTTTATTAAGGGTACTAACCTCGCTAATCAGATTATAATGAGTTATGTATGAAGGGAGTTTTCAAGTGTGCGAGGGAAGATGATAAAAAGATTCAGGAGTGTCAAGCGCTCAAGCTTGGGGATGCCCCCGTGCACCCCCAATAAATATTCAAGGAGACTCAAGCGTCTAAGCTTGGGGATGCCCCCCTGCATCCCCTTCTCCATCAACATTATCAGTTCGTCTTTCGTTCCACTATATTTTTATCACTTCATGTGTTATGTGCTATGCTTGGAGCGTCTTGCTTTTAGTTTTCTTTTTAGTTTTTCATAACGAGTCGGAACTCAGCTTTATTTATGTGGGAGAGAAACACGCTCCACTTCTACCTAGAACATAACATAGAATTTTCATGTCTATCTATGCTGTGTGTGTTCTTTGTCTTTTAATAGCTACTATCATACTCTGCTCTTAGTATTCATGCTTATCTTTTCAAAGAGCTTTTGTTTAGTTGGTTGCTTGAACTCTCTTTAATTATCATGCTCACCATATTAAGAGAGTTTGCTTCCGTTGCATTGGTTAATATGTCTATGATAAAGATGCTACGTGCATAATGGCGCTTAGTAGTTCAGGTTTTCTTATGGTTAGTCTCAAATAGCTGGGGGATTCCCAATGTGTTATTGGAGTACCAACTTGATTTTTTTGCCTATGATGTGGTATGGTTTAGTAATATCTTCCTTCGAGAATTTATTTTGTTTGACTTGGCGTATGCTCACGCATATTTAAGACTGTAAAGAAAGTATGTCAAGCCTTGATGATCTTTTATTTCTGAGTAGCGATATAACTACCATGCCTGATTCAATATTGCTTTGTCGCTCTGCATGATTATGACCGTCATTGCTCTCTCAGTTGGTCGCTCCCAGTCTTTTGCTAACCTCCACCTGTACTAAGCAGACTAACTTTGCAATACATAGCTCATGGGAAAGTAGCTTAAAAACTATTGTGGTAAAGAATATGTTGCCTATGTATCTTATTTCTTATAAGTTGCTTGCTGAGCGGTAACCATGTTTCTGGGGACGCCATCAACTGTCACACTTTTGTTGAATATCATGTGAGTTGCTATGCATGTTCGTCTTGTCTGAAGTAAGGGTGATTTGCCATGGGTTGAATGAGTATGCATATTGTTAGAGAAGAACATTGGGCCGCCAACCAAAGCCATGTATCATGGTGGAAGTTTTAGCTTGGACATTAATCCTCAATCTCTTATGAGAATATGCTTATGCATTAAAGAGGAGTCCATCATCTATTTTCTATGTTGTCCCGGTATGGATGTCCTCAAGTTGAGATCTATCAAAAACGAGAAATCAAATGCGATTCATCTCCTTGGACCTTTGTACAGGTGGCATAGAGGTACCCCTTTGTGACACTTGGTTGAAACATATGTAGTGCGATGACAATCCATGGAAATTCGAGCTAATTAGGACAAGGTGCGAGCACTATTGGTATTCGATGCATGAGGCTTGCAACTTATAGGATGTCTTATGCATGACACATATAAAGTACTACTACCGTTGACAAAATTGCTTCTATGTTTTCAAAATAAAAAGCTCTAGCACTTAACCATTCTTTTACTTTTTGAGTCTCCACCTTCTTTCTTCAAGCACCAACTACTGAGAGCATGATTGTCATTCTGAGTGTAATGTGCATTGTCCCAAAGGAGCATTGTCTTTTGCATGATTGTGATATCGTTTATTTTGAAATCATTGTATCTAGTCATCACTTAAACCATGAAGGTGCCCCTGCATTTATGTTTTCCTTCACTAAAGGGGGCAAGCTAGATATCACTTTATCATATTTGCACATCATGTTCATTGCAAATCTTTTTGATGTTTCAGTTTCATATTGTAAAACTTTCAGTCCTTTGTGATTTTCTCATGATTCATTGTCTCAGTAAGCTTTTGTCATATGACTATGAAAAAGTCCTATATGGTTAATAGCATGTCACCACAGAAATTATTCTTGTTATCATTTACCTACTCGAGGACGAGCAGGAATTAAGCTTGGGGATGTTGATACGTCCAAAATGTATCTATAATTTCTGCTTGCTCCATGCCACTTTTGGGTGATATTGCTATGATATTTATACACTTCCATACACTTTTGATCATATTTGGACTAACCTACTAATCCAGTGCACCCCAGTGCCAGTTTCTGTTTTCGGCTGTTTTTGTATTTCAGGTTTTCACATTACGAGAACTGCTAGGAAAAATCCTGAAAAATTATATAAAAAATCAGCGTTCCAGAACCTACCTTGCGCCCGAAGGACAGCCGGGGGGGCCACCAGGGCCCCAGGCGCCCTGGCGGCGCCCCCCCCCCCTGGGTCGCGCCGGGGGGGCGCCTGGGCCCCCCGAGCCCCGTCTGGAGCCCCCCTTTGGCATATATTTAGAGCTTCCTTCGAAACCCTCGGGACGGGAACTCTTTTTCGCGATCTCATCTTTGTTCCGCCGCCGCCGCCGCTTCCAAGATCGGGAGCACCAGGAGAACTCTTCCCGGCACCCTGCCGGAGGGGAGGATCACCACCGGGAGCTTCTCCACCACCATGGACGCCTCCCGGATGAGTTGTGAGTAGTCTCCCTTGGACCATGAGTCCATGACCAGTAGCTATGTGATGTTCTCCTCCCGTTCTTGTGCTTCACTAATTAGTCCTTGTGAGCTGCCCTACATGATCGAGGCACATATGTAATCCTTATGCTGTTGCTATGTTGAGTTTGCGGGGATCCGATGGATTATGAGATTATGTTCAGATTATGATTGAGTAATATATTTGATCTACCTCTTTTATATTTATGTTCATAAGTAATTCTTGCATGTTCTCCGTTGTTATTTATTGCTTTGGCCAAGTAGTAGGTAGTGACTCCAAGAGGGAACGTTATGCTCGATTGTGGGTTCATGCCCCTCGATGACTAGCTTGAGTGACAGAAACATGAGTCTAGGGGATGTGCTGTTGCCACAAGGGGGAAAACAACGGTGCTTGTGCCCGCGGGTGCAAGGATTGTTTACTTTACGCAAAGTTCTTTTAATGCAGTTGTCTGTTGCTTTCAGTTTACACTATGGGTGGGGCTCGCAACTTAATACCATCGAGATGTTCTGGATAGATATCTCAAGGTAGATGATTAGTAGTAGATATTGATGGATTTCGGTCTACTTACTTTGGCGTACCGCCCATGCTTTGAACCTCAACCTTTCTTGCAATGTAGTCAGCATTGGTTTGCGTTCGTGGTCCTGTCAATTGCCAGCTGTAATTCGTTTACCTCACATAGCTGTTTTATCGTCTTTTGGGAGAGAGACATCACTAGTGAACATCATGAGACTCCGGTCCATATTACCATCATTGATCACATCTGCTATTTACTTTTCGGTATTATTTACTATTGCAAACATTATCTATCACTACTATCATTTGTGTTTAATCCTTTGTGAACTACAAGGCCGGAGGGATTGACAACCTCTCTGTACTCGTTGGGAGCAAAGTTATTTGTATCTGTGTGCAGGTCCACGTTGATTGCTAATATCTGGCGCCGTTAGCAGTTGACACCTACTTGTTGAACCTAGGAGTCTCTGGGGATTCGATCCTTGGCATCTTTGCTAAGGGAAAAACTTCCACAACACTGCATCTCACACCTTCCACTTGGGGTAACCAACGAGGGGTTAGAGGCCCATCAATAAACTCAAGCAATATGATATAAACCCCATCTTTTTATCCTCTATGGCAACAATACTATATTTGCCTTATTGCCCCTGCTGTCACTGGGAAAGGACACCGCAAGATTGAACCCAAAGTCAAGCACTTCTCCCATTGCAAGAACTATAGATCTAGTAGGGCTAACCAAACCAATAATTCGAAGAGACTTGCAAGGATATTATAATCATATATAAAAGATTTCAGAAAAGAATCCAGTATTGTTCAAAGATAATCTTGATCATAAACCAACACTTCATCGGATCTCGACAAACACACCGCAAAAAGATTACATCGAATAGATCTCCTCGAAGATCGAGGAGAACTTTGTATTGAGATCCAAAGAGAGAGAAGAAGCCATCTAGCTAATAACTATGGACCCGAAGGTCTGTGGTAAACTACTCACAACTCATCGGAGGAGCTATGGTGTTGATGTAGAAGCCCTCCGTGATCGATGCCCCCTCCGGCGGAGCTCCGGAACAGGCCTCAAGATGGGATCTCACGGGTACAGAAGGTTACGGCAGTGGAATTAGGGTTTCGTGGTGCTCCTCGATGTTTTCAGGGTACGTGGATATATATAGGAGGAAAAAGTACGTCGATGGAGCAATGTGGGGCCCACGAGGGTGGGGGAGCGCCTGCCCCCCCTAGGCGCGCCCTGCCCCCTCGTGGGCACCATATTTCTTCTCTGGCTTGTACTCCAAGTCTCCCGTGAAGATATCATTCCAAAAATAACTCTCCCGAAGGTTTCATTCCATTTGGACTCCGTTTGATATTTCTTTTCTGCGAAACACTGAAATAGGCAAAAAAACAGCAATTTGCAGTGGGCCTTGGGTTAGTAGGTTAGTCCCAAAAATAATATAAATGTGTATAATAAATCCGATTAAACATCCAAAACAGAATATATAATAGCATGGAACAATCAAAAATTATAGATACGTTGGATACGTTCGTATCACGCGCCAGGAGGGGAGTCCTACTAGGACTCCTAGTCCTAGTATGATGCCTCTTCAAGGAAGAGAGGGGGGAGGAAGGAGAGAGAGAGGGAGAAGGAAAGGGGGCGCCGCCCCCTTCCCCTAGTCCAATTCGGACTGCCATGGGGGGGCGCGGCCACCCCTTGCTGCCCTTTTCTCTCTCCTCTAAGGCCCATGAAGGCCCATTAGTTCCCACGGGGGGTTCCGATAACCCTTCGGCACTCCGATAGTTATTCGGTACCTCTCGGAACTTATCCGGTTTCCGAATAACATCGTCCCATATATCATTCTTTATATCTCGACCATTTGGAGACTCCTCGTTATGTCCCTGATATCATCCAGGACTCTGAACAAACTTTGGTCACCAAAACACATAACTCATAATACAAATCCTCATCGAACGTTAAGCGTGTGGACCCTACGGGTTCGAGAACTATGTAGACATAACCGAGACACATCTCTGGTCAATAAGCAATAGCGGAACCTAGATGCTCATATTGGCTCCTACATATTCTACGAAGATCTTTATCGATCAAACTGCATAACAACATACGTTGTTCCATTTGTCATTGGTATGTTACTTGCCCGAGATTTGATCATCGGTATCATCATACCTAGTTCAATCTCATTACTGCCAAGTTTCTTTACTTATTCCGTAATACATCATCTCATGACTAACTCATTAGCTATTTGCTTGCAAGGCTTATTATGATGTGTATTACCGAGAAGGCCCAGAGATACCTCTCCGACACTCAGAGTGCAAAATCCTATTATCGATCTATGCCAAATCAACAAACAACTTCGGAGACACCTGTAGAGTATTTTTATAATCACCCAGTTACGTTATGAAGTTTGATAGCACAAAAGGCTTCCTCCGGTATTCGGGAGTTGCATAATCTCATAGTCAGAGGAACATGTATAAGTCATGAAGAAAGCAACAACAATAAAACTAAACAATCATTATGCTAAGCTAACAGATGGGTCTTGAACATCACATCATTCTCCTAATAATGTGATCTCGTTCATCAAATTACAACACATGTCTATGGTTAGGAAACTTAACCATCTTTGATTAACGAGCTAGTCTAGTAGAGGCATACTAGGCACACTCTATTTTGTATATGTATTCACACATGTATCAAGTTTCCGGTTAATACAATTCTAGCATGAATAAAAGACATTTATCATGATATATAAGGAAATACAAATAACAACTTTATTATTGCCTTGAGGGCATATTTCCTTCAAGTTACCTCTTCATCATCTGCGTGGTTGGCTTCCGCCTGATAGCAATCAGTGTCAATAAGATATACAAAAAAGGAGCTAAGAGAGTCAAGTTCTACATTTGACTCATCGTCCATAGCTAATGGATCAATTGCATCTGTCTTTTTCTTGCCAGGCTTCTTGGGAGCCTTGTTTTTTGTCCTGTACTTTTTTGTTGGTTTATCCTGGAGTTTCTTATTCCAAATGGAGGAATCAACCTGCAAAAATCAAGTGACAATGAGAAGACAGCCTATGGCGTTAATGATTAAATTGGAAATTGCTCAAAGTACATATAGCTGGAGGCTTGATAAGGGTGTAGAAGGGAGCCAACCCCGTTTGGCTACAAGTTGCCAAACTCTTATTAAGAAGTGTTTTGGCCATTTTGTTGATTGCATCATCGTCCAGTTTTATTTGACAGTGACGCTGTGGATCGTTGAGATCGCCGGTATATTTGCACACTCAACCGGACCGATGGCTCAGAGGCAAAATTCTCCAGGCGACCCAGCATCGGACTAGATCAACTCCGGTCAACCTGTTGGCCATTAAAGCCCTTGACATTTAAAAGATTGGCATATTGTTAGCCCGCTCTTGAGTAGTGATCCGGTCTGGGAAGGGCTGTCTTGAACTAAGCCGGTTTTCACGAAAACCAGGTAGTGGATTTTCACAAGCTGGGGATGTATCTTGGCAGTAAAAACCAAGTTTGGTTCCAGTCCTTCAGATGACTGGGAGGTGCGGCTGTAGGAAAGACAACTTATTTCCATCTTTGAATAGAGATTCCGCCAAGCTCTAAGATGGGTCCATCTGTGAACCCTGTCTGGCTGTTCAAATAATAAAACTCTCTGAACAAATCCACAGTGGGTTCTTATTGAAGGTATACTTCATAGAAAACCTGGTACTTGTTGATATTGGGGACAGAGTTGGGTCCAATGTCTTGAGGGTGAAGCTGAAAGAAGTTCAACACGTCACGGAAAAACTTTGAGCCGGGTGGGGAAAAGCCCCGGAGCATATGATCAGCAAAAACTATGAACTCACCTTCCTTTTGAGCGGGTATGGCCTCATTGCCCGGAGCTCCCCAGTGAATAATATTTTGGGCGGCTAAGACACCTACTTGGGCATATTCTGTGGGATTGCTCCGTAACAGTGGAGGCGACCCAGTTGCATGAAGTGACGGTTGATACGTCCCCAATGTATCTATAATTTTTTATTGTTCCATGCTATTATATTTGCCATCTAGCATGTCTTATATGCATTTATATGCTATTTTATATTATTTTTGGGACTAACCTATTAACCTAGATCCCAGTGCCAATTTCTGTTTTTTCCTTGTTTTTGAGTATCGTCGAAAAGAAATACCAAACGGAGCCCAATTGACCTGAAACTCGAAGGAGGATGTTTTTGGACCAGAAGAAGCCCATGGAGTACCGGACATGGACCAGGGGAGTCCCGGGCTGCCCACGAGGGTGGGGGCGCGCCCACCCCCTGGGCACGCCCCCCTATCTCGTGGCCGCCTCGGGGACCCCCCCTAACTTGTTCCCGACTCCAACACCCCTTATATATACGGAAACCTCCAAAAAATAACCTAGATCGGTAATTCCACCGCCCCAAGCCTTTGGAGCCACCAAAAACCAATCTAGACCCGTTCCGGCACCATGCAGGTGGGGGAATCCCTCTCCGGTGGCCATCTTCATCATCCCGTCGCTCTCCATGATGAGGGGGGAGTAGTTCACCCTCGGGGCTGAAGGTATGTATCAGTAGCTATGTGTTTGATCTCTCTCTCTCTCTCTCTCTCTCTCTCTCTCTCTCTCTCTCGTGTTCTTGAGATGGCACGATCTTGATGTATCACAAGATTTGCTACTATAGTTGTATCTTATGATGTTTCTCCCCCTCTACTTTTGTAATGGATTGAGTTTTCCCTTTGAAGTTATCTTATCGGATTGAGACTTTAAGGATTTGAGAACACTTGATGTATGTCTTGCATGTGCTTATCTGTGGTGACAATGGGATATCACGTGATCTACTTGATGTGCGTTTTGGTGACCAACTTGTGGGTTCACTGACCTTGTGAACTTATGCATAGGGTTTGACACATGTTTTCGTCTTGACTCTCCGGTAGAAACTTTGGGGCACTCTTTGAAGTTCTTTGTGTTGGTTGAATAGATGAATCTGAGATTGTGTGATGCGTATCGTATAATCATGCCCATGGATACTTGAGGTGACAATGGAGTATCTTGGTGACATTAGGGTTTTGGTTGATGTGCGTCTTAAGGTGTTATTCTAGTACGAACTCTAGGATAGATTGAACGGAAAGAATAGCTTCATGTTATGTTACTACGGACTCTTGAATAGATCGATCAGAAAGAATAACTTTGAGGTGGTTTTGTACCCTACCATAATCTCTTCATTTGTTCTCCGCTATTAGTGACTTTGGAGTGACTCTTTGTTGCATGTTGAGGGATAGTTATATGATCCAATTATGTTAATATTGTTGAGAGAACATCCACTAGTGATAGTATGAACCCTAGGTCTTGTTTCAAAGCATTGCAATACTGTTTGTGCTCACTTTTATCATTAGTTACCTTGCACTTGTATCACCATCTCTTCGCGGAACTAGTGCACCTATACAATTTACCATTGTATTGGGTGTGTTGGAGACAGAAGACACTCTTTGTTATTTGGTTGAAGGGTTGTCTGAGAGAGACCATCTTCATCTTACGCCTCCCACGGATTGATGAACCTTAGGTTATCCACTTGACGGAAATTTTCTACTGTTCTACAAACCTCTGCACTTGGAGGCCCAACAACGTCTACAAGAAGAAGGTTGCGTAGTAGACATCAAGCTCTTTTCTGGCGCCGTTTCCGGGGAGGTGAGTGCTTAAAGGTATATCTTTAGATCTTGCAATCGAATCTTTTAGTTTCTTGTTTTATCACTAGTTTAGTTTATAAAAGAAAACTACAAAAAAATGGAATTAAGGTTGCCTCATATGCTTCATCTTTTTAATGTCTTTCGTTAAAATGATGGGAAGGAAAATTGTGCTCAAGTACTAGAAGAAGAATTACATAGAATGCTTGGAAAAAATTATGTGAATGATGAGCATGATTGCAATGTTGTTAGTATGAATTCTTTGAATACCCATGATGCTAATGATATGCAAAGCCAGAAGCTTGGGGATGCTATGTTTGATGAAGATGATATGATTAGTCCCCCAAGTTTTGATGAGCAAATCTATTATGATGAAAGCATGCCTCCTATTTATGATGATTATTGTGATGACACGTATGCTACAAAGAATAAAGATAACCATGAAACTTTTCGTCGTGATTTTTATTTTCAATTGGATTATGCTTCACATGATAGTTATTTTGTTGAATTTTCTCCTCCCACTACTATGACTGAGAAGAATTTTGCTTATGATGGGAGCAGTAAAATTTCTATGCTTATGGATCATGGAAAGAATGTTATATGTGTTGTTTATGTTGTTGAATTAATTCATGATGCTACTGTAAATTATTATGAGAGAGGAACATATGTTTCTACAAATGGCAATAATATCAAGTTTCCTCTCTGTGTGATTAAAATTTTGAAGTTATGCTCGTTTTCCCTTCCTATGCTAGTTGATTATCGTTCCCACAAGTTGTTTGCTCACAAAATCCCTATGCATAGGAAGTGGGTTAGACTTAAATGTGCTAGTCATATTCTTCATGATGCTCTCTTTATGTTTTAATTCTTATCTTTTATGCGAGCATCATTGAAATCATCATGCCTAGCTAAAAGGCATTAAAGAAGAGCGCTTGTTGGGAGACAACCCAATATGTACCCCTACTGTTTTTGTGTGTTCACATGATTAAACTACTGTAGTAATCATCTTTTATTGCTTTTGTTTCAATAAAGTGCCAAGTAGAACCTTTGGGAAGACTTGGGTGAAAGTTAATGTGATCTTGCTGTAAAAAATAGAAACTTTCCGCTCATGAGATTAGCTGCCATTTTTTAATGGAGAGTGCTTTTAAGGTGATTCCTTTTGCAGATGATTAATAGACAAATTCCTCACGTCCACAAATTTATTTCAGAATTGTTTGAGTTACAGAAGAATTCGAAAGTTACAGATTGCTTCAGACTGTTCTGTTTTTGACGTTGGGGCACTCTTTTCTAGAAACGTTGGGGCACTCTTTGAAGTTCTTTGTGCTGGTTGAATAGATGAATCTGAGATTGTGTGATGCATATCTTATAATCATCCCCACAGATACTTGAGGTGGCAATGGAGTATCTAGATGACATTAGGGTTTTGGTTGATGTGTGTCTTAAGGTGTTATTATAGTATGAACTCTAGGATAGATTGAACGGAAAGAATAGCTTCATGTTATTTTACTACGGACTCTTGAATAGCTCAATCAGAAAGAATAATTTTGAGGTGGTTTCGTACCCTAACATAATCTCTTCGTTTGTTCTCCGCTATTAGTGACTTTGGAGTGACTCTTTGTTGCATGTTGAGGGATAGATATATGATCCAATTATGTTATTATTGTTGAGAGAACATCCACTACTGAAAGTATGAACCCTAGGCCTTGTTTCAAAGCATTGCAATACCGTTTGTGCTCACTTTTATCATTAGTTACCTTGCTGTTTTTATATTTTCATATTACAAAAACCTATATCTACCATCCATATTGCACTTGTATCACCATCTCTTCGTCGAACTAGTGCACCCATATAATTTACCATTGTATTGGGTGTGTTAGGGACACAAGAGACTCTTTGTTATTTGGTTGTAGGGTTGTTTGAGAGAGACCATTTTCATCCTACGCCACCCACAGATTGATAAAGCTTAGGTCATCCACTTGAGGGAAATTTGCTACTGTCCTACAAACCTCTGCACTTGGAGGCCCAACAACGTCTACAAGAAGACGGTTGCGTAGTAGACTTCAACGGTTTTTGTCATGGTTGGTTGATGAAAAGCCTAGAAAAAGAAATCTTGTCGGGTTAAGTTTATGATGCTAAGCCGCCCAGTGATCGAAAAGGGCATCGGGCAAGATCGATTCGTATGCATAGAATACATGTTGTCCGTAAGTCAATGTCGGGTTATATAGGTTCTGAAAACATATTGGCTGTTTAAAAAGGGTATAATGGTATTTGGTGGGTTACGGCCTATCATATAATCCGCCCGCACGGCTGCATTTCAGAAATATTTGTAGACCTAAGAGTGAAATTTGGATAAGTACTGAACAAATAGGTTCCATGGATCAGTTCTATGATTTTGGATCTACATCAGTTCAGAAAATAAAATAACTCCTAAACCTAAGGTTGCGGCAGAGGGAGAACTCATGTGCTCATATGGGATTTGGTACAAAAAGGGGACCTTCCACGATTGGAAAGGGGTGTTACAACTACTGCCGCTCAACTTCAGTGTTGTGTTCAGATCAAACTATGCGTTTTAAAGACAAAAATGAAGAACGATGAAGAACACCGATGGACGGCCGAAACCCTAATCCAGATCAGTTATGAGGAAAGGTGAGTACTTACTGACGCTGATGAACAGCGGAGTTCCGCCACAGGTTTCTGGTCCGTTCAGGTCGGTGCAGCGGCCGCAGTTGGTGCTGTTAGCGAAGGACGGCGACGGTGGAGCTCGGTTGCAACAGGGTCGCAAGGAAGAAGATGTGAGCACAGGGGTAAAAGTGAAAAGATGGCCCCCCTATTCCTATTTATAAGGAGGTGACTAGACGGCATGCCCGAGAATCGAGGAGGCCGATAATGATTATATGGCTATATGGATGACTCGATTCTTGGGAAGTCTATTAAGATAAAGATCTGTTGCGATGTCCTAGGCTTTGTGCGAAGTTCATGCGGATGATGTCATGGCAGGTTACCACGGTTCTGTGAGGTGACGTCATGGCGGGTTATAGCGAATTGATAAGGTATTAATAATGCAAGATTCTGCTAAGTCAATTAGTGAAGATAGATGTGAACAAGTTCAAATCAACTTGGGGCCCAATGTTGAGGATATAACTACTAGGTATGACCCACCCAGGAGGGGCTGGGTAATACCATTGGTGACTTAAAGATGAAGAGGCCCGATAAGGTCCAAGAAGATATGAAGATGGCGGTTTATAGAGCAAGCCTATTGAAGGCCCAAGACCCGGAGGCGACTCTATGGCCCGGAGGTGTGAACCGTCAGGCGATGACTTGCTTTGTAAGGCAAGTTTAGTTAGAAACCGAGCCGGTCACGTCTGTGTGAGCCGGCCGGGACTCTGTAAGCCGCCGGACATCAACCTGTATATAAAGGGGTGACCCAGCGGGGGGTTAGCTGAGGAAAACAATCGTTCAAGAGCTGGGTCAAGCGTATTTTTGCTCCCTGGTAATCGAGACTTGAGCAATGCAACTTAAAGCAGGAGTATGCATTTACCTCCACTGTGAGGGGCAGAAACCTGGGTAAACTCCCTGTGTCCTATGTCCCATTCAACCCCTTTAAGCTAACCTAGTTGAGATGGCTCCACACCTAAGTCCTTTTGCTAGGACATCTACCGTGACAAAACCACGACATCCGCAATACATCAAGATTGTGCATCTCAAGAACACGAGAGAGAGAGAGAGAGAGAGAGAGAGATTAAACACATAGCTACTGGTACAAACCCTCAGCCCCGAGGGTGGACTACTCCCTCCTCATCATTGTGGCCACTAGGATGATGAAGATGGCCAACGGTGATGATTTCCCCCACCGGTGGAGTGCCGGAGAAGGGCTCTAGATTGGGTCTCATGGATACAGAAGCCTGCGGCGGTTGGAACAAAATTTCATCGACTCCCCTAGGGTTTTTGTAATATTTGAGAATTTATAGAGCGAAGAGGCGGTGCGGGAGGCCAACGAGGTGGGCACAACCCACCTGGGCATGTCTGTGCCTCCTGGTGCGCCCAGGTGTCTTATGCTCACATCGGGCCTCCCCACTGGTTCTTCTTTGGCTCACTAGGTGTCTTCTCGTCCAGAAAAAATCACCAAAAAATTTCACTGCGTTTGGACTCCGTTTGATATTGATTTTCTGCGATGGTAAAACAAGCACAAAACAACAACTGGCACTGGGCACTATGTCAATAGGTTAGTCCCAAAAAATAATCTAAAATGACTATAAATAGTTGTAAAACATCCAAGAATGATAATATAACAGCAGGGAACAATCAAAAATTATAGATATGTTGGAGACGTATCTGTATCCATTTAGTTTAATTCCACGTTAGGATAAAGCAAAATTCGTAAATGTTCAGAACGCTTATTCCCACATGACTAAGCAACATGTAGATCCTTTTATGGAACAATGTGACTAGTACACACAATAAGATGCAAATGAGAAAAAGCTATGAACGGGTCGACGACCGGCTTTGCTTATGTTGACACATCCATGCTCGGTGTTTTACCTTTGAGGCATCAGTGAGAGCTTATTCCCACATTGAACTTAGGTGAAAACCCCAAGTTCTACTCATTGGACACACCAACTTTGTGAAAGATGGCCTACTATTATTTTTTAGTGTGATCGTTAAACTGACAATGCCTTGTGTTCTTTTTAGTTACGGCGTTATCCACAAAACCAAAACAATATCACCAGATATATGAGGAAATATCACAATGTATTTAGTGGGTCTTGTAAATATGTTTTGTTAAGTAAAACATTATGTCTTAATACAAGACTATGTGACTTTGTGCAGATGAGAGCATAGTTTGTAAGATCTTATTTGGGATGGTGCAAGGAACCTTCTCTGCATGAGATATCTCTTACCGTCAACTCACATCTTTTATCCTCCTTCATGTCTCTATAAGGGATATCAAATATTGAAGACTTCAGTGTAGTTTCTTGAAAAGATTCATATTTTTAGCAAGTTTGTCCTTTTCGATAAAAAGAATATTTCTAGAAAATTATATCATTGAGGGACTATCAAGAAAAACTTGCATACACTTTCCTAAAATATCCAATGGGTCTATTTAAGCATGCCTAACCCTAAATCCCCACCCATGCCTCCCACTTCCCTCCTCCGCCTCCGCCTCCGCCGCCACCCCTCTCACACAACCCTCAATTCTCTCTAGAGACTCTAATCACTGTATGGTCTCTACATCTTCGATGATACCATACCTTGCCAGCATTAGGCGCCATGCCGATTGTCCGACGACCACCTCGCCAACTGACCGCCTCCTGTCGCCCATTGTCATTTTATTGCGAGCTGTAAGCCTTGATCCATTCCTCCTAGTTTGAGCTTTGAGCTTGACAAGAATCCATGGCACAATCCATCGGATTTAGATAGATGGAAACACTCTCAAAACACATCGCTTCATGTCATCGTTGCTCTCTAGATCTAATACGGGCCTCGACGGATACCCATGGTGTAGATCTCATGACAAAGATGGATCACGATACTCGACCGGATTCCTGCAGATCTGGGAGACCGGGCACGACATATAAGGTACCTTCTTAGCAAATCCAATAAGTGTTAGCAAAATCATCCATTGAGAAGATATCTCACAAGTTTAATCGGAGGTGATTGCAGGCTACCAGATCTAAATATGACGACACCATTGGCTCTCATTGCTACACACCTCTATTTTGTATAATCACTGCTCACTAGAGCTATGGCGGTGGGCCTGAAGTGAATCCCCATTGCATAAATCTAACGATGTAAATGGATCATGACACCCAGCAGGATTAACTCAAGGCTGCAAGATCTGGCATGATAGATGAGGTATGTAATTAATTAGTGCTACAACATTCCAGAATCATGGATTGAACAAAATCGTTGTCCTCGTCTTGTGATGAGGCAATCACATGCCACCATATCTTTATATGGCAACGTCCTCGATTTTTCGTGTATCATGATGCCCGACTAGATGAGCTAAAAAATATGAAATAGATAATGATAGACCGTGTACCTAGCTACTTATTACTCACTCCATCCTACAATATAAGATGTTACTACAGAAAACATAGGAGGGAGGGGATAAATTATCTCATTTACAGGTCAGATATATGGGAGCAGCCATGGATAGAGCACCTTCAACCAAGATTAGGAAAGTCTTGATTTTTTTCGAATAAACACCCTTCTAAAATATTTATATTAACATGTCTGATTGATTTATGCCGAGTAAGTATAGATCACTCTCCTGTTTCTTAGAGATTACTCACTCATCATTACAATTTTCAAAGCATTTTATATGGATATGATGTAAGTTGTTGGGAGATTCTTAAGGTAGTCCATGCCTCTTTTATGTCTTACTAGCTAATTGCATGTTGTGTTACAACTGAAGGCATACATATTCTAATGGTTCAACACTAGTCGTGTCTGATATATACCATTCTAGATTTTGGTAAAATTTGATTTGAGTATGTGTAGGGGAATGCAAGAAAAGTTTTGATTTAGTTGATATTTTAGTAATAAGGTTTGATTTGATTTGGCTATGGCTAGGGGAGGGCAAGGGAAGTTTTCATTTAGTTCAGATTTTGGTAAGATTTGATTTCATTTCATTTCATTGAGTTTATGCATGACATAGTTTTGGTAAGATATGATTGAGTTAATGTAAGACATGGTTTCCAATTAAATCAAGGAAAGTAATGATTGCATTTAGATTATTTCAAACCAAGGAGGGAGGGGTGCCGAGCGAAAAAAGGAAACATAGGAGGGAGGGGTGAGGAGAACGTATCAACTCTCCTTAATAACAATAACAACAACAACAACAACAACAACAACAACAACAACAACAACAACAACAACAACAACAACAACAACAATAATAATAATAATAATAATAATAATAATAATAATAATAATAATAATAATAATAATAATAATAATAATAATAAGAAGAAGAAGAAGAAGAAGAAGAAGAAGAAGAAGAATAGCGACTAGTGTTTTGTGATTTGTGAAGTTTGTACTATGATCCTTATGATATAAATGAGACACGCATTACCATGCAAAAAAGTTACTTTGGGCCCTCTCCTCACCAAAACCTTTTTAAATCCCTAGTGAAAGACATTGCGAGAAATCAATATTATCGATAACATATATACTCCTTTGTTCGCATATCATGCGACCATAGCTAGTTCAATCAAGTGAAGTGAAGAATTTGATGACTATTCATAGACACATATCGTACCGTGAGAACCTGTCTCTACATATACTCTCGTGTGACAACGGAATAGTCAGCTTGCATGGGATTAGATAGGTTTGTGTTTTTCATAGTTTGTTAAACAAAGCAATCTTCTGGGCATTATTTCTTGTTTTTTATAGACAAATCACTTCATGTGGGACTAAGTTGTCTCTGGTAACCAATTATTTTGGGTAAATCTTCTTATTTTTCTGATAGACTATAGAGATTTCAAGATATTTTCTAAAATTTACCTTTCAACCATATAGAGTAAAAGTTCTTACCATGATTCACTAGTTAGGGTGTCCTCCCAATAGGGCAATACTGTACGAAGCCTCCTCACTAGTTATGGGGTCCTCCCACATGGAAAATTCACTTTAAGCTTTTTTCATTCCACGGATTTGAATGATAAAATCAAGCAGAAATTTCTAAGATCAGTATTTCTTCAAGACAAAAAATTAAGGCTAGGCAGCAAATAACAAGTTGTCTATCTATGGTAGAAGTATCCATTATTCATATGTATCAATTCCTTAGAGAACTGGATACATATACCTAGCAAAGATAATTTGTCCATGTGACTAATCAGGGTCTTCTCTAGAAGTAGCCGTTCATAATTCCAAGAAAGAAATAAAATCTTACCGGAAGTTACAACACTGCTAATCTATACGAAAAAGAAACACACAAGCGCAAGTAAATTTAGAACAAAATACATCTTGCTCTAGCAGTGATGAATTCATAGTCAAGAACGGAAAGGCGAGAATTCTTGGACTTTAAAAGGAGTTGCTAGGCAGCATGTTTCTCACCGGGCATTTCCTGATTATCCTGGTCAGCCCTCCTCTTCTCCGCCTAAGTTGTTGTCTTCCATGGGGGGCAGAACCGATGTTTCATGTTCAGGTTGCCATTTTGTCTCCTCTTTTTGTTTGGTTGAGCAGTGGATACTAGTAGCAGTAGTAACAAGTTTGGTTGGAGTTGATGCGGAATCCTCGTTTCTTGGTTGAAACTCGGGTAGATTGGCTGCCTAGCAGAACAAGTGGAAGGAAAATATGCGCTGCACGGATTCATTGTTGCAGGACTCAGTATGGTCCTACAAGAGGCCCCGGCAACCTGCTCCAGAGTAGGTATAAGTACAATACTTTATCAGATTGTGGTTGTAGGATTTTGCTGGTAGATACGTTTTATGGGATTTTTCTTCTTTGATGCAGTTCTGTGTTAATGGATTCTAGAGATAGTTTTCCTATGATATTATTGTGTATTTATGGATTAGCATAGGACTAGGTTGTCTCTGTGATGCGATTCTACATCAATGCGTTAGAGTTGGGCAAAATTTCCTGTGAGAACGATATGTTGTTCTTGGTAAATATGCCTTAATATCTTTCTCTAGACTACAAATCTTACATATTTCTACTAGAGTAATTCTATGATTCAGCTCCATCGAATGCAAAAAAGGTTTACCATGAAATGTCATCTATTTCCTGAACTTGTTATTATTTTGAAAGAAAATAATTAGCAGAAAAAATATATAAAAATCTTGTGTTGTATGCATATCATACTTTGGCTCCAACTCTACCCTTTTCTTTCAAGTTATCGTGGCATTGCTATTTTGAATATTCCATGCAAAATTATGACATACCTCACTTGTACAACTATCTAACACTCTTCAGTTTTGCAGAACGCACATGGTTCCTTGAAAATTAGGGATAGGACGGGATGGGAACATGGTTCATGATTGACGGAAGCAGACGGTGGAAGTGTAAGTACTGCTACATGATTGGGTGCAGCGGTGGAGTCACCAGCCTCAACCACCATGTTGCCGGTGGCAGTGGCTGTCTAAGGGCATGCCCATCTCCTCCCAAAGATGTTTCCAAGGAGATGAAACATTAATTTGTTAGACAGTATGAGGAAGAAACCACATAAGTTGTTGTGCAGCTGGCCATGGCCACAACCTCTGAGTCCAAGAACTCTATACCCTTGACCATAGGTGTATTATGCTCCACACTAAGCGATTTGATAGAAGGTTCCACGATAAGAGGAATACACTATCTTCCTCGTAATCTGTCTCAATATCGTGAGGTATCATGGAACCTTCCGTCGAATCGCTAAGTGTGGAGCATAGTACACCTGTGGTCAAGGGTACAGAGTTCTTGGACTCGGAGGTTGTGTCCATAGCTGGTTGCACAACATCCCCTTTTTGTGCCGGCCACTTTCGTGGTTTCCGCCTCGTACTGTGCGACTAACATTTCATGTCATTGGCGACATTTTTGGGAGCAGATGGGCACACCCTTACCCTGCCACTGCCACTAGCAACATGGTGCTTGAGGCTGGTGACACCACCGTTGCGCCCAATCATTTAGCAGTACCTACATTTTCCACCATTTGCTTCCATCAATCCTGATAACATGTTCCCATCCCGTTCTATCCCTAATTTTCAAGGAACCATGTACATTCTGCAAAACTAAAGATTCTTAGATAGTAGTACAGGTGAGGTGTGTCATTTTTTTGCATGACATATTCAAAATAGCAAGGCCATCATAACTTGAAAGAAAAGGGCAGAGTTCGAGCCAAAGTATGAAATACATATATACAACACAAGATTTTTATCTATTTGTTCTGCTAATTATTTTCCTTCAAAATATTAACAAGTTCAGGAAATAGATGACAATACATGGTAAGCTTTTTTTCCATTCCACGTAGCTGAATCACAAAATCTAGCAGAAATATGTAAGATTTTTAGTCCAGAGAAAGAAATTAAGGCAGATTTACGAAGAACAACAGATCATCCTCACTAGAAATTTAGCCCAACTCGAAGGCATTGGTGCATAATTGCATCACAGAGACAACCTAGTCCTATGCTAATCCATTAATTTACAATCATATCACAGAAAAACTAACCCTAGAATTCATTAACACGGAACTGCACCAAAGCAGATAAATCCCATATAGCTTATCTATAAGCAGAATCCTACAACCATAATCTGATAAAGTATTATACTTATACCTACTCTGGGGCTGGCTGCAGGGGCCTCTTGTAGGACAGTACTGAATCCTCGAACAGCGAATCCATGCAGTGCATCTTCGCCTTCCCTTGTTCCGCTAGGCAGCCATCTACTAGAGTTTTGACCAAGAAACTAGGATTCTGCGTCAACTCAAACCGAACTTGTTACTACTGCTGCTAATATCCAATACCAAAGCAAACAAAAAGAGGAGACAAAATGGCAACCTGGACAGAAAGCGTTGGTTCTGCCCCCATGGAAGACAACAACTTGGGCAAAGGAGAGGAGGGCTAACCAGGATAATCCGGCAATGCCCGGTGAGAAACTTGCAACCTAGCATCTCCTTTTAAAGTCCCAGAATTCTCGTCTTTCTATTCTTGACAATGAATTCATCACCGCTAGTGCGAGATGTATTTTCTTCTGAATTTACTTGCACGTGTGTGTTTCATTGTCGTATTGATTAGTACTGTTGTAACTTCTAGTAAGCTTTTATTTCTTGCCTGGAATTATCAATAGCTACTTCTACAGAACACCTGATTCGTGACATGGACAAAATATATTTACTAGGTACTCCCTCCAGTCCTTTTTAGTTCGCATATAAGATTTGTCTGAAGTCAAGCCACGTAATGTTTGACCAACTTTATAGAAAAAGATATCAACATTCACAATGTGAAATCGACATCATTAGATGCATCATGACTTTTTAATTTTCGTCTCGTATAACTTTAGTATTGTAGATGTTGATATTTTTTTCATATACTAGCCAAAATGCCCGTGCGTTGCAACGGAAGAATAATTATAACTTCACCTTTCCACTACAATAACACAGCATGAAAGGCATGAATATCTGGCCATGCAGATGCGGTAGAGATAAAAGAACTTTGAAGAATTGTTGAATCATTATTTTTGCCGTCTTGTCTTCCCCGTGAGATGCTCTCACACCATCAAGTCACCTCACATTCCCAGACGATGCAATTCTCGATTGAGACTTATGTGAAAACTGTTGATGAAGTCATGTGGTCAGATAAGGATTTTTAAAAAGGCCATTCATGAAACTGGAAACATAACGGCGTTATCAAGACTTGATTTCCTAAGGCGGCACTCCTAAATATTATGCGGCCAAGTAGTTTTGTTTGGGCTACGTTGATGGACCCTATATTTACATTGATGAATCATTCACCCCGCCTTGACGTAGCCCTATACATGGTTACTTGATAGATACAGATTTCTCATCAAATGTGAGTATATCCTTCTGTCCTATACATGGTTTCAAAAAAAGAAGAGCATGGAAACATTCAATTGAGTATGAACGTGCTTATGACGGGTCAAATGCACAACTGAAGAAATCATACACGCTCTCGGACAATACAAATTATTTGCATCACAAATTTTTTTTTGCAGCAAAATAGATCCTATTGTGGCCATGCTATAACCTCTCTAATCTAGTAGCCTACTTAGCTAAATTAAGCTATGTCATAGTTCTTAAAAGCTATCTATAATTGTTTTATCAATGAGAGTCATCAAACACACCGGAGAATTAATCTGAAGCTTATGTGTTGTTCCCAACTTCTTCATTGATCATTAGCTCTGTTGAGTTCCTTTTCTCTGAGCACATTTCTCCATCCATTTCCTCCTTTAAGCTACTATTTTTGGGGAAATCAAAGTTTAGAGTATGATGGAGAATTCTATTTCAAGAAAAACATGTATAAATCAAAATTCAGTACCATTGAAATTTGGCTGATCAATACAAAATATCTGTGAGGTGTGCATAAATATAATAGCAATGAATTCTTTCTCAAAAAGTTCAGTCTGAGTACACATTTGCAACATGGAGTCCACGATCATATCTGCCATATGATATATCACATAATAGTGTGCCTACAGCTCTGCAACACAAATAAATCAACCAAAATATATGCTACGAACTTTGCGCCATGTGCGCCGTTGGCGACTACCCTGGAGCTGAGGTGCAGGTGTGGGTTGTGGGGGCCAAGGGCGCGTCGGGCATCAACATAGGTGGTGTTCATTGATGCGTCAATTGCATGAGCTCTAGCATGCTGGCCCGCCGTCGTCGCCAGCTGCGACGGCCCATAGATTGCACTACCAAAAAATCTGTATGATTGAGGCGATCTCACCGGCATGTCGTAGAGGTCTGGTGTGCAAGCCGTCGAGTTAGCAGTAGAGTGCAGGGAGGCAGTGGTCTTGTTGATGTTAGCCCGTCATCGTTGTCGTTTTGATCCGGAGCTCCATGGTCTCATCGAGCTGGAACTATTGTAGTGTCCGATCTGTTCAAAGCTCCCGCTAGCACCTTCATGATTGTATCTCTCCTGTCCTGATGCATCCACCTGTCGTGGTTCCAAGGGACGGACTTGCCCTTGGGCGCCATTATCGAGGTCGCGCGATGAGCCGATCTAGAGGAACAGAGCGACTGCAAACGGGTAGCGTGAGCAGCCATCACTGAGCTGGGGAGGCAGCCGTAGCTGCTCCTCAGATATGTCGTTGCCGTATGTCTTCCTTGTCATTTTTTTTACCTTTGCCATAGCTGTTTGTGTAGCGTCCGTTGTTTTTTTATTGAATTTATTGGCTGGACGTAATAGGAGAACACAAGAGGGAGGACGAACAAACCAGGCTACTTTTAAAATTAAATCTCAGCCGTCAATATTTGTGGTTAAAACAAAATCGACGGGTATAAGGGGATGACGGATGGAGAACTATGAAAGCTTCTGTCCTTTATTATTATTAGGTAAGGTATAGATAGATGGTGAAACTTTACGCTGTTTGACTTTGAACAATTCTTATATGCATAGTAAAAAGGACCAGAGTGAGTACATGTATCCAATTCTCTAAAGAACTGATACTTCTAAATAATGGATACTTCTACCACAGATAGACAACTTGTTATTATAGTCCAAGTCATGGATCATATTGTTTTGTAGAGGAAGCTAGCCATTGATAATTCCAGCCAAGAAATTAAAATCGACCATAAATGTAATCCTAACGCATGTGTGTTTTACAAGATTTGTGCTAATCTATAGGCAAAAAAGAAACGCGGATGATAAAGAATTTAGAAGAAAATGTATCTAGCAGGCGATGAGGCATGAATTTCTAGAGGCAGGGATAGAAAGACGAGCCTTTTGGAACTTTTAAAAGGAGGTGCTAGGCAGTAATTTCTACAGACATTCCCGGATTCTCATCAGCCCTCCTCTCCTCTGCTTGAGTTGTTCTCTTTCTTGTTCTCGTGGAAGCTTTTTGCTCAGATTGACAATCTATTTTGTCATTAATGGTTGGTTTGGGTAGTACGTAGTAGATAGTAGTACTGACAATTTTAGTTGGTGCTGTGGAGGAAGATGGCTGCGCAGGGGAACAACAGGAAGGAGAAGGTGCACTACATTTAGTCATCCTCTCATGATTCAGTACAGTGCTACAAGAGGTCCCGGCGGCCCGCTCTGGAGACCATCCCGGACCGAATGCAGCAGGTATAATAATCCTTTATTGAATTCTGGCTTGTACAATTCTGCTGGTAGAAAATATGTATGGGCTTTATCTTCTGCGATGCAATTCTATGTTAATGGATTCTAGGGCTATTTTTTTATGTGATGTGATTATGTATTAATGGATTTAGGTTATTTTTCTGTGATGCAATTATGTACATGTGGATTCAGGTTGGCTAAGTTCCTTGAGATGATTTGTTGTCCTGGGTAAATCCGCCTTAAATTTTTTATCTCGGAGAAATACGGATCTTACAGATTTCTGCTAGATTTTATCATTCGAATATTTGGAAAGAAAAAAATCTTACCATGAATTTTCATCCAATCTCTGAACTAGTTAGCATATGAGGGAAAACAATTCCTAAAACTAATACACCAAAAATACCGTTTCAGTCTTTGGGTCCATGATTGACAGAACATACACTGTAAGTGCAGGTACTGCCTCATGATTGGGCGCAGCGGTGATGTCACCATCCTCAAGCGCCATGTTGCTGGAAGCGGACGAAATCATGGTTTTGACCCTTTTGACAACCTTTAGCATGATCTGACCACGGTTTCAAAACCATTCACGATCTGACCTTTTCCTTCCGGCATCGACCTTGGAGGTAGGGTATAACGGCCTGCTGCCAGGAACCTTGGCGGTAGGATGTTGGTCAACGTAGACGGTGCCTTCGGGCCATCATGACGTGGTTGAATGCCCACCACCAAACTCACTGGTGGTATACCCTACCGCCAGGATCGATGGTGGTAGGCCCCCGAGAGTTATGTGACTGACGCGACAGCTTGTGGGGCACCCACCCACCCATTCGCTCGAGTTCATCTTATTTTTTCGTCCCGAAATAGAGAGGATACTCCTCTCTTTTCCCCTCCACTACCCCCATGGATCTCCTCCGTTTGGGCACCGTTTTGTCGGTCTTGGATTTAAAACAACGAGGAAGGTGGACCCTAGTTCATCAAGTTGTTTGAATGTTTTGATTTAAAATTTGTTTAGAACAGATTTTAAGTAGTAATAGAGTGTGTGAAGGAATGTATGGGTAGATTTTATGGATATGTTGTAGTAGTTAAATTTTTTTCGGTCTAGCTCCGGTTGAAAACTTACCACCAAGAGTAGATTTTATGGACAAGTGGATATATTGTTGACATGACAATAGTGCTCCTCTGTTAGAATGAAGGGTGCGGTGCAAGATTATCACAAGCATAGCTAAGGGTCTCTCTTACCTTCCTGAGCAGTTCATGAAGAGAATTGCTCATATGGATGACAAGCCACAAATATCCTCTTAGATGAAAGCTTCAATGCTAAGCTTTCTGATTTTGGACTGTGCAAGCTAATTGATAGAGATATGAGCCAAGTGGTTACTAGAATGAGAGGCACACCTGACTATTTAGCTCCAGAATGGTTGACATCGCAAATTACAGAAAATGCCGATGTCTACAGCTTTGTTGTTGTGGTCATTAAAATCATGAGCGGAAAAAAGAATCTCGATATTTCCCGTTCTGAAGAGAGCCTGCATCTTATTACCATGTTGGAAGAAAAGGTTAAGAAAGATCACTTGGTAGATTTGATTGACAAGAATAGCAACGATATGCAAACACATGAGCAAGTGGTAATTGAGATGATAAAGCTTGCAATGTGGTGTCTGCTAATTGATTGCAAGAGAAGGCATCAAACATGGTTGTTACAAATCTAGCAGATTTTGCTATTATTGTGAATGTGAGCTCTTCACCTCGCTGGCACGTGCTCAGAATCCTTGCACACGTAGTTAGTTGATTGGTAGGAGAATCCTTGCATATATTTGCAAGTGGCATCATAGGTATATACCTATGAATGCTAGCTATAGTGTGGGGGAAAAGTACAGCTAGGGAAGAGCACCCGCCTGATACAGGAGCAGGAGCACGCAGACGATCCATAGCCTGACGAAAAAGGGTTTCCCCGCTTTATTTTTTAAAAAGCAACCATCACCTACATCCAAGCCATCGATACAAACGCACACTACACACACCGAAGGCGAGATACAAGGATGCCGTGCATCGAAATTTCGAAACACAACCTCAATGACTACCGAGCACCTACAAGATGTGTAGAAAAGAACCACTTGAGCCGACGGAGACCAACACCAAGAGCGATCATCCGAGAGGGTGTGTGACGAACCACGCCGGACCGAGGACTCTAAGACGATGCCTCCAAGAAGGATACAACCATGGAATGTTGCCACCATCCGATCCGAAGATCAAGTTTTCAACCGGAGCTAGACCGAAGGAGAGGGAGCACCACGAAAGAGCTTACAGGGAGGGAACACGACGTCCGCGGATGCCGTCACTGTCGGCCGGTGCATGGATTGGGCAAGTGATGTACCCCGGTGCTTCAACCCCTCCATCGCATCCATGTTCCGCCATCCACACACAACCATGCCGCCTTAGCGGTCATCACTGCTCGCCCGCAACCGAGACGCTCGTCCGCCCACGACAAACACGCCTCCCATCGACGAACTGCCACTAGACCACCATGAGAGCCACCAAAGAAAACGACTTTGACCAAATGCACGCCCCCAACCGTCTCCGGAACCGCCGGCGGACACGTTGCCTCGAGAAGGACCGCGAGCATACGCCGGCCAGGGGAAAGGGAAGGTGAAGGAGCAGCACATGGCCAAGACCGGCACCCCTATGCCGGTGATGGGGCACACGACAGCACCCCCCGTCCCCCT
>LR738711.1:56460183-56539723 GCA_902687465.1 Secale cereale
ACACACACACACACACACACCAGAGAGCCACGGCGAGAGAGGCCGCCCGCGACCTGGTCACGCCCAACCCGCAGGGCCAGAGGCGACTCTGATGCGCTTCCCGGAAGCAGTTGCCGCCATCACCACCCGTCGGTCTGCACCACCGCCATGTCGCCCGTCACGCCGATGCCAGGCCACCGTCGTCGGCCCACGCCGGAGCACCGCTGCGCCGCCGTGCCCGGCATCAAGCACCACGTCCTGGCACGAGAGATCCGGCCCGTGCACTTCCCCCCGCGCGAGGAGACCAGTAGCCAGGTCACCACCACGAGAACTCCGCCGGTTAGAGCATCTCCAGCTGTTGGCCCCCCCAGGGGGCGTCTAAAAGCGCCGCCTGGGGGTGAGCCGGCGCAAAGAATAGACCAGGGGGCGAGTCGGTCCCCAGCCGTCGGCCCCCCAGGGCCGCCCCCAGGCGCGCATTAAAATAAAAAAAACTTTGGCGAAGATATGATAAAAACTAGTTAAATTTCGCCCAAACATGGTACATTTCGGCGAATTTCGCGCATGTTCATTACATAAACCTAATCTAAAAAAGGAACGGGCTGAAGTCGTCGCCGCCGTCGCCGCCATCGTCGTCGTCGGCCTTCTCCTCCTTGACGCGGGCGCCCCTGCTGGACCCCTGCCCAGCGTCGCCATGGCGGACCGGCGGCGGCGCGTCGTCGTCGTCATCGCTGTCGCATAAGACAGCGACGCCGTCTTCCTCGCGGCCGCGTCGGCGTCCCTTGGAGCGGTGAAAGGCGGCGCGCTGGCGCTGCTTCTCCTTCTCCCGGCGTGCCTTCTCCATTGCAATGGAGTCCTGGCGCGCCCACTCCAGGGCCGCGTTGTCGTCGTCGAGCTCGGCCTTCACCGGCGCCAGCCCCGGCTCCGTCTTCACCGGTGCCAGCCCCGGCTCCGTCTTTGGCTTGACGAAGCGCGGAGGAGCCGACGAGGAGGAGGTGCGCCGGCCGCCATCGTTGATGACGATGTCGACGCTGCTAGTGCGCCGGCCGATTGGTGTCTCCGCCGCGGGCTCGGCCTTGACGCCGAGAAGAGCCTTAGAACCGGAGGAGTGGGAAGACGAGCGGGATGAGGAAGACGAGGAGGAGGCAAACCTCCTTGGCGCCCATGCGCGCCGGTGTTGCTGCGACGGGGCGGCCCGCGTCGCAGGATAGGTCAACGGCGGGTTGTTCCCGCCATAGAGATGCGCCAGCACGCCATCCAGCGTGCGGCCGGGGACGCCCCACCATAGGTGGCGCCCCTCGCAGTTCTTGACGCCGCCGACCTCCGGTGCACCGTTGGTGGAGGCCAGACGCTGCTGCTGGCGGCTCTGGAAGTACGCCGCCCAGGCCGTGTGGTTGTCGGCGGCGTACTAGGGGAGGGAACGCTCGTCGTCGGTTAAGGAGGCGCGCGCCACCTCGACCTCCTCGGTGAAGTACCGGGGCTTCGCCACGGCGTCGAGTAATGGGGGAACGGGCACTCCCCCATCGCTGAGCCGCCACCCCGTCGGCCCGGCGCGCATGTCCGGTGGCGCCGGGATGTTCGCCTGGAACAGGAGCCAAGACTCCTGTTCGCGGAGCAAACGCCGGCCGAAGCCGTTCGCCGCCGCCTCGTCTCCGGGGAAGCGCTCTGCCATGGCGACGCGGCGGTGGAGAGAGGGAGAGAGAGGGGCTGCCGAGGGCGCTCGGGAGAGGTGGACGGGGACGAAAACAGAGGGGCTGGTCGGCGGCGAGGGGCGAGTGTGGGCACAGCGACTGAGAGACCGCCGGCTTTTATAGCCGCTCCGCGCCCGTGTGTACGCGTGCGAGGGAGGGCAGGCGTCGGTGCGCCGTCCCGAGACGCGCCGCCCGTGAGGAATCAATGGCAAGGCTGACCGGCGGCAGCCTTGCCATTGATTCGCCGCGGGAACCGAGGCAGTTGGGGGAAGACGAAATGCCGTGTGGCTGACGCGGCTGGCCCGCGGCTTTTTCGCGCCAAAACGGTTCACCCCGGAGCCCCTGGGCGCCCCCCAGCGTGCCCGGTTCAGCCTGGGTCCGCCGGCGCTGTTTCCGGCCCAGGCCGGCGAAAATCGGGCTCCTAGGGCGCGACTGGGCCGTTTTTTCGGCGCCAGCGCACAAAAAACGCCTGGGGAGGCCTTCCTGGGGCGGCTGGAGATGCCCTTAGTTATCTCTCGGCCGAACTGATGCCTCCATATGGGTCGTGTTATCGGGGCCTGATCACGTCGATATTGTCTCAATATTGTCAAACCAAAATCATTTTTTTAGATTTTCTCAGTTACCCTCACTGATGAACATCTCCTACAAAAGCATCTCACATACTAGTGTACATTACACTTCCAAAGTAAGAAAGAATGCAATGAAAAGAAAGGGACCTCCACAACTTCAAGGAGCAAAAGATAACAGTACTAAAACAGGGTGTGGAGTTCCACTGAGTATAGCAAAAGGAAAAGCAAGACTGCGAATCTACGATACCTTGGTGATGTTGTCGCTCAAAAAAATCTCACGTTACTGCAGCTGATATAAGGTTGCAAAACCTGGGCGTGCGTGTGCAGCACTAATGAGATAAAAACAACACCATGGAGAGATTTTTTTTAGGGACACCATGGAGAGATAATGCCTAGCGTCCAATGTTATTATTGTTATCATGACAAGGGTTCAAGCTAAACAAGCAACCTGTAAGGTAACATATAGAAGGTTCTGATCCCAATCTGTGTGTCGCTATACTGATATTTTTTACAATTCCTACAGAAATTAATTGGCTAAATCACATGGTATATACATTACGGAGTATAAAACGTCAGTATACTGAAATTCGGTCCATATACATAACCAGATTAAAACGTGAAAATCACCATCCATGGATAAATTTCATAATAATAGGATCGACTATCTTGACTAGTTACGTAATTTATCAGGAAGTCCATCGAAAATCAGTAGTCTTGTTGTTGTTGGAATTTTTGCTAGTAGGCCTTTGGCCCAAAGCCCAACTAAAATTCTGAAATTCTCTTGGCCCATTCATGCACACATGTGAGTGGAGTGAGTGAGGCTAAAGTTTAGTCCCACCTCATAAGTTGAGGGAGAGTTGCACCTCTTTATAAGGTGAGCTATTCTACCACATCTATGAGCATGAGAAGAGGAGACCTACACGCGCGCTCCTCCTCCTCCTCCTCCTCCTCGCTCGCCTCGTCACGACGCGCCGCGCCGCGCCGCGCCGCGCCGCGGGTTGCGGGATTGAGTCGAGCAAAGGACAGAGCCCACGACCTACCCGGCCCGCACTATGTAGTTCGGCAGATGTCTACCCTAGCCGCCGCCGCTTCGTATGGTTTCTCACCACCGTTCCAGATCATTGCGCCGCCAAACAAGTCTTCTCCATCCCTCCTTTCGGCGTGCACCGGGAGAAGGGACAGCAGGCCTTCGGAACCCCGCCTCTCGTGATCCTGTATGGGAGAGGGGCGATCAGGTTTTTGGGGAGCGCATTCGCGCGACTGCTGGCAGGGACGACTTCGCGAACGACGACTTCTTCCCCGTCCTCGGCAACCTCATCCTCGACGACATGGGTGACAACGTCAACACCGGCGGTGCTGCTCCCGCTGCACCGTATGTGATTCTATCCTTCCTGTTCGAGATCGTGGTAGAATTCATGTTTATAGTATGTGCCCTAGATGTGATCTGTTCATCTGCTATGCTAGTTCACATGATTAGTTTAATCTCTGTTGCTGCAGTCATGACTTATCTTCTGTTTATTCGGATTAAATCTCGTAGTAATTTGCTCATATTTCCAACAATCCAAAAACCTGATTATAGGCAATTTACTCCGAGTGGTTTTGCTGCGCATCTGAAGCTGCCTGCCTTTAAGGGGGCGCAATATAAGAGATGGCGCACGAGAGCAGTCTACTGGTTTCAGACCATGGGCTGCTATGACGCCACCAAGGGCAAGCCTGAGGGCGATCTTAATCCAGCACAGCTGGAAGCTTTTGAGAAGATCGATACACTCTTTAAAGGCGCTCTTCTGAGTGTTCTTGATGACTCAATTGTGGATTCGTATATGTCATTTGACAACGGCAAGGACATGTGGGCTGCGCTCGAGGCCAAGTTTGGTGCCTCGGACGCCGGCAGCGAGTTGTACGTCATGGAGCAATTCTATGACTACAAGATGACTGATGAGCGCGCTGTTGTATAGCAGGCTCATGAGATACTGTCGCTCGCAAAAGAACTTGAGTACTTCAAGTGTGTGTTGCCGGACAAATTTGTTGCCGGGGGCATCATTGCCAAGCTTCCACCTTCGTGGAACAATTTTGCTACTTCCCTGAAACACAAGAGACAGGAGTTTTCCGTTGCGGATCTCATTGGTACTCTTGATGTTGAAGAGAAGGCGAGAGTAAAGGACACACGTGCTCGAGTTGCTGAAGGAGGTTCTAGTGCCCACATGGTACAGAAGAAGAACTTCCAGCCCAACAAGTTCAAAAACAACAAGAACAAAACTTAGGGCAAAAGCAAGTTTGATACAAAGAACAAGCCATCACATTCTACCAACTTCAAGAAGAATTCTCATAAGAAGGGGAAGGGACTTTGCCATGTCTGTGGTGATCCTAATCACTGTGCTCCGAAGTGTCCTAACCGCTTTGAGGAGCGCGAACATGAGAAGAGCGGTAAGTCCGCTAATGTTGTCATCGGTGATACTGATATGAAGGAATCAGGGTACGGTATTCTTCCTACCATCCTTTCAGTATTTCAATCCCCTGATTGGTTAATTGACACCGGTGTCAATGTACATGTTTGTGCTGACGCCTTCATGTTTTCTTATTACCAGGACACTGGGACATCTCCCGTGCTAATGGGGAACGGGTCACATGCCATCGTTCGAGGTGTTGTTACGGTCGATCTGATGTTTACTTCGGGGAAGACCGTGCGTCTGAAGAACGTTCATCATGTGTCGTCCATAAATAAAAATCTCGTTAGCGGTTCCCGTTTATGTCGAGATGGTTTTAAGTTGGTTTTTGAATCCAATAAAGTTGTAATTTCTAAGTGTGGACAATTTGTTGGAAAAGGCTATGAGTGCGGAGGCTTGTTCCGCCTATCTTTGTCAGATATTTGCACTAAAGTTATTAATAATGTTTGCCACAATAATGAGTCTGATATTTGGCATTCACGACTTTGCCATATTAACTTTGGATGCATGACGCGGCTAGCCAATATGAATTTTATTCCGAAAATCTATACTGTCAAGGGCTCTAAGTGCCAAGTATGTATGCAAGCTAAGCAACCTCGCAAGTCCCATAAGACTGCAGAGGCAAGAGACTTGGCGCCACTAGAGCTTATACATTCTGATCTTTGTGAGATGAATGGCGTGTTGACAAAAGGTGGAAAGAGATACTTCATGACGTTTATTGATGACTCCACTAGATATTGTTATGTGTATCTTCTGAAATCAAAAGATGAGGCTTTGACTTTCTTCAAAAACTATAAAGTTGAGGCAGAGAACCAACTTGATCGAAAAATTAAACGGCTTAGGTCCGATCGTGGTGGAGAGTATTTTTCCAATGAATTTGATATGTTTTATGCGGAACATGGTATAATCCATGAGAGGACGCCTCCCTACTCACCCCAGTAAAATGGGGTAGCCGAAAGAAAGAACCGAACTCTAACTGATATGGTTAACACCATCTTAGACACTTCGGGTCTATCCAAGGAATGGTGGGGGGAGGCACTAATGAATGTGTGTCATGTCCTAAACCGGGTTCCCACAAAGCATAAGACCATGACTCCATTTGAGGAATGGGAAAGGAAAAGGTTGAAACTTTCTTACCTACGTACTTGGGGTTGTTTGGCGAAAGTCAATATACCAATTCCCAAGAAGCGCAAGCTTGGACCAAAAACCGTAGATTGTGTTCTTCTGGGCTATGATTTTCATAGCATCGGCTATAGATTTTTGATATTAAAATCTGAGGTGTCCGACATGCATGTTGGTACGATTATGGAGTCAAATGATGCAAATTTCTCTGAGGACATATTTCCTATGAAGGATATGCCGAGTTCATCAAATCAGGAGATACCTACTCCATCTAGTGAGGAATTCACTGTAATTCCTGAACCCACCATTGCGATGGAACACGTTGAGAATCCTGTTGAGGGTGACAATGGAACTCTTGTGAGGAGTAAGAGACAGAGGACTGCAAAGTCCTTTGGTGATGATTTCATTGTGTACCTCGTGGATGACACACCCGGGACTATTTCAGAAGCCTATGCATCTCCTGATGATGACTACTGGAAGGAAGCTGTACGTAGCGAGATGGATTCCATCTTAGCTAATGGTACCTGGGAGATCACTGACCGTCCTTATGGGTGCAAACCTGTAGGATGTACGTGGGTGTTCAAGAAGAAGCTTAGACCTGATGGTACGATTGAAAAGTACAAGGCACGGCTTGTGGCCAAGGGTTATACCCAGAAAGAAGGTGAAGACTTCTTTGATACTTACTCACCCGTGGCTATACTGACCACAATTCGGGTGATGCTATCACTGGCTGCCTCACATGGTCTTCTCGTTCATCAAATAGACGTTAAGACAGCTTTCCTCAATGGAGAGTTGAAGGAGGAAATTTACATGGATCAGCCAGATGGTTTTGTAGTACCTGGTCAGGAAGGAAAGGCGTGCAAGTTATTAAAGTCTTTATATGACCTTAAACAAGCTCCTAAGGAGTGGCATGAGAAGTTCGAAACAACAATAACTGCTGCCGGCTTTGTAGTAAACGATGGTGACAAGTGCGTGTACTATCGCTATGGTGGGGGCGAAGGAGTTATTCTTTGTCTCTATGTCGATGACATATTGATCTTTGGAACCAAACTTGAATTAATCAAGGAGGTTAAGGATTTCTTATCTCGCTGTTTTGAGATGAAGGATCTAGGAGTAGCTGATGTTATTTTAAACATCAAGCTGTTGAGAGATGAGAATGGTGGGATCACACTGCTTCAGTCTCACTATGTGGAAAAGGTCTTGAGTCGTTTTGGTTATAGCGACTGCACACCTTCTCCAACTCCGTATGATGCTAGTGTGTTGCTTCGAAAGAATCGACGGATTGCTAGAGATCAACTGAGGTATTCTCAGATTATTGGTTCGCTTATGTATTTGGCAAGTGCCACGAGGCCTGACATTTCTTTTGTTGTGAGCAAGCTGAGTCGGTTTGTGTCAAAACCGGGAGATGATCATTGGCATGCACTTGAGAGAGTTATGCGCTATTTGAAAGGCACCGCGAGCTATGGAATTCACTACACCGGGTATCCAAGGGTACTGGAGGGTTACAGTGACTCAAACTGGATTTCAGATGCTGATGAGATAAAGGCCACAAGTGGTTATGTTTTTACACTTGGTGGTGGCGCTGTTTCCTGGAAGTCTTGCAAGCGGACCATCTTAACGAGGTCAACTATGGAAGCAGAACTCACAGCATTGGACACTGCCACTGTTGAAGCAGAGTGGCTTCGTGAACACTTGATGGACTTACCTATGGTTGAAAAACCAATACCCCCTATCCTAATGAACTTTGATAATCAAACTGTGGTCATCAAGATAAACAGTTTGAAGGACAATATGAAGTCCTCAAGACATGTGAAGAGGAGACTAAAATCTGTCGGAAAATTGAGGAACTCCGGAGTTATTACGTTGGATTATATCCAAACGTCGAAACACTTGGCAAATCCCTTCACAAAGGGTCTATCACGTAATGTGATAGATAATGCATCGATGGAGATGGGTTTGAGACCCACCGCATGAGTTGTCCATAGTGGTAACCTGAAGGAAATATGCCCTAGAGGCAATAATAAAGTTATTATTTATTTCCTTATATCATGATAAATGTTTATTATTCATGCTAGAATTGTATTAACCGGAAACTTAATACATGTGTGAATACATAGACAAAACAGAGTGTCCCTAGTATGCCTCTACTAGACTAGCTCATTGATCAAAGATGGTTATGTTTCCTAGCCATAGACATGAGTTGTCATTTGATCAACGGGATCACATCATTAGGAGAATGATCTGATGGACAAGACCCATCCATTAGCTTAGCACTATGATCGTTTAAGTTTTACTGCTATTGCTTTCTTCATGACTTATACATGTTCCTATGACTATGAGATTATGCAACTCCCGAATACCGGAGGAACACTTTGTGTGCTACCAAACGTCACAACGTAACTGGGTGATTATAAAGGTACTCTACAGGTGTCTCCGAAGGTACTTGTTGGGTTGGCGTATTTCCAGATTAGGATTTGTCACTCCGATTGTCGGAGAGGTATCTCTGGGCCCACTCGGTAATGCACATCACTATAAGCCTTGCAAGCATTGCAGCTAATGAGTTAGTTGCGGGATGATGTATTACGGAACGAGTAAAGAGACTTGTTGGTAACGAGATTGAACTAGGTATTGAGATACCGACGATCGAATCTCGGGCATGTAACATACCGATGACAAAGGGAACAATGTATGTTGTTATGCGGTTTGACCGATAAAGATCTTCGTAGAATATGTGGGAGCCAATATGAGCATCCAGGTTCCGCTATTGGTTATTGACCGGAGACGTGTCTCGGTCATGTCTACATAGTTCTCGAACCCGTAGGGTCCGCACGCTTAAGGTTCCGATGATAGTTTTATTATGAGTTTATGAGTTTTGATGTACCGAAGGAGTTCGGAGTCCCGGATGAGATCGGGGACATGACGAGGAGTCTCAAAATGGTCGAGACGTAAAAATCGATATATTGGACGACTATATTCGGACATCGGAAAGGTTCCGAGTGATTCGGGTATTTTCGGAGTACCGGGGAGTTACGGGAATAGAGGAGAGAGGCCAAAAGGAAGGAGGCGTGCACCCCCCTTCTGGTCCGAATTGGACAAGGGGTGCAGCCCCCTTTTCCTTCTCCCTCTCCCCCTCTTTCCTTCTCTCCTACTCCGGAAAGGAAAGGGGAATCCTACTAGGACTTGGGAGTCCTAGTAGGACTCCCCACACTTGGTGCGCCCCCTCTAGGGCCGGCCTCTCCCTCCCTCCTTTATATACGGGGGCAGGGGGGCACCTCTAGACACAACAATTGATCTCTTGATCTCTTAGCCGTGTGCGGTGCCCCCCTCCACCATAGTTCTCCTCGATAAATATTGTAGCGGTGCTTAGGCGAAGCCCTGCGACGGTAAAACATCAAGATCGTCACCACGCCGTCGTGCTGACGGAACTCTCCCTCGACACTCGGCTGGATCGGTGTTCGAGGGACGTCATCGAGCTGAACGTGTGCTAGAACTCGGAGGTGCCGTAGTTTCGGTGCTTGATCGGTCGGGCCGTGAAGACGTACGACTACATCAACCGCGTTGTTCTAACGCTTCCGCTTTGGGTCTACGAGGGTACGTAGACTCACTCTCCCCTCTCGTTGCTATGCATCTGGTAGATAGATCTTGCGTGATCGTAGGAAAATTTTGAAAATACTACGTTCCCCAACAGTGGCATCATGAGCCAGGTCTATGCGTAGATGATATGCACGACTAGAACACAAGTGAGTTGTGGACGATACTAGTCATACTGCTTACCAGCATGTCATACTTTGATTCGGCGGTATTGTTGGATGAAGCGGCCCGGACCGACATTACGCGTACGCTTACGCGAGACTGGTTCTACCGACGTGCTTCGCACACAGGTGGCTGGCGGGTGTCAGTTTCTCCAACTTTAGTTGAATCAAGTGTGGCTACGCCCGATCCTTGTGAAGGTTAAAACAGCACATACTTGACGAAATATCGTTGTGGTTTTGTATGCGTAGGTAAGAACGGTTCATGCTAAGCCCGTAGCAGCCACGTAAAACTTGCAACAACAAAGTAGAGGACGTCTAACTTGTTTTTGCAGGGCATGTTGTGATGTGATATGGTCAAGACATGATGAGTTATACGGTGTTGTATGAGATGATCATGTTTTGTAATGTTATCGACAACTGGCAGGAGCCATATGGTTGTCGCTTTATTGTATGAAATGCAATCGCCATGTAATTGCTTTACTTTATCACTAAGCGGTAGCGATAGTCGTAGAAGCAATAGTTGGCGAGACGACAATGATGCTACGATGGAGATCAAGGTGTCGCGCCGGTGACGAAGGTGATCATGACGGTGCTTTGGAGATGGAGATCAAAAGCACAAGATGATGATGGCCATATCATGTCACATATTTTGATTGCATGTGATGTTTATCTTATTATGCTTCTTATTTTGCTTAGAACGACGGTAGCATTATAAGATGATCCCTTACTAAATTTCAAGGTATAAGTGTTCTCCCTGAGTATGCACCGTTGCGAAAGTTCGTCGTGCCGAGACACCACGTGATGATCGGGTGTGATAAGCTCTACGTTCAAATACAACGGGTGTAAGCCAGTTTTGCACACGCAGAATACTCGGGTTAAACTTGACAAGCCTAGCATATGCAGATATGGCCTCGGAACACTGGAGACCGAAAGGTCGAGCGTGAATCATATAGTAGATATGATCAACATAAGATGTTCACCATTGATACTACTCCATCTCACGTGATGATCGGACATGGTTTAGTTGATTTGGATCACGTGATCATTTAGATGACTAGAGGGATGTCTATCTAAGTGGGAGTTCTTTAAGTAATATGATTAAATTGAACTTTAATTTATCATGAACTTAGTCCTGGTAGTATTAGCATATCTATGTTGTAGATCAATAGCTCGCGATGTTGCTCCCCGTTTATTTTATATTTTCCTAGAGAAAACTAAGTTGAAAGATGTTAGTAGCAATGATGCGGACTTGTTCCGTGATCTGAGGATTATCCTCATTGCTGCACAGAGAATTATGTCCTTGATGCACCGCTAGGTGACAGACCTATTGCAGGAGTAGATACAGACGTTATGAACGTTTTGACAAAAGCTCGGTATGATGACTACTTGATAGTTTAAGTGCACCATGCTTTACGGCTTAGAATCGGGACTTCAAAAACGTTTTGAACGCCGTAGAGCATATAAGATGTTCCATGAGTTGAAATTAGTATTTCATACTCATGCCCGTGTCGAGAGGTATAAGACTTCTGACAGTACTTTGCCTACAAGATGGAGGAGAATAGCTCAACCAGTGAGCATGTGCTCAGATTGTCTGGGTACTACAATTACTTGAATCAAGTGGGAGTTAATCTTCCAGATAAGATAGTAATTGACAAAGTTCTCTAGTCACTATCACCAAGTTAGTAGAACTTCGTGATGAACTATAATATGCAAGGGATGACGAAAGGAATTCCCGAGCTCTTCGCAATGCTGAAGTCGGCGAAGGTAGAAATCATGAAAAAGCATCAAGTGTTGATGGTTAACAAGACCACTTGTTTCAAGTAAAGGGCAAAGGGATAGAAGGGGAACTTCAAGAAGAATGACAAGCAAGTTGTCACTCCCGTGAAGAAACCCAAAGCTAAAACTCGAGCCTAAAACTAAGTGCTTCTACTGCAAAGGAAATGGTCACTGGAAGTGGAACTGCCCTAGATACTTGGCGGATAAGAAGGATGGCAAAGTGAACAAAGGTATATTTTGATATACAGATTATTGATGTGTACTTTACTAGTGTTCATAGCAACCCCTGGGTATTTGATACCGGTTCAGTTGCTAAAATTAGTAACTTGAAACGAGAATTGCAGAATGAACAGAGACTAGTTAAAGGTGAAGTGACGATGTGTGTTGGAAGTGGTTCCAAGATTGATATGATCATCATCGCACACTCCCTATACTTTCGGGATTAGTGTAAAACCTAAATAAATGTTATTTGGCATTTGCGTTGAGCATGAATATGATTTGATCATATTTGTTGCAATACGGTTATTCATTTAAAGTCATAGAATAATTGTTATTCTGTTTACATGAATAAAACCTTCGATGGTCATACACCCAATGAAAATAGTTTGTTGGATCTCGATCGTGGTGATACACATATTCATAATATTGAACCAAAAGATGCAAGGTTAATAATGATAGTGCAACTTATTTGTGGCACTGCTGTTTAGGTCATAATGGTGTAAAGCGCATGAAGAAACTCCATAGTGATGGACTTTTGGAATCACTTGATTATGAATCACTTGGTGCTTGCAAACCATGCCTCATGGGCAAGATGACTAAAACTCCGTTCTCCGGAACAATGGAGCGAGCAACAGATTTGTTGGAGATCATACATACAGATGTATGTGGACCAATGAGTGTTGAAGCTCGCGGCGGGTATCGTTATTTTCTGACCTTCACTGATGATTTGAGCAGATATGGGTATATCTACTTAATGAAGCACAAGTCTAAAACATTTGAAAAGTTCAAAGAATTTCAGAGTGAAGTGGAGAATCATCGTAACAAGAAAATAAGAGTTTCTACGATATGATCGTAGAGGTAAAATATTTGAGTTAGCGAGTTTGGCCTTCAGTAAAAAACAATGTGAAATAGTTTCACTACTCACGCCACCTGGAACACCATAGTGTAATGGTGTGTCCGAACGTCATAACCGTACTTTATTAGATATGGTGCGATCGATGATGTCTCATACCGATCTACCACTATCGCTTTTGGGGTTATGCATTAGAGACAGATACATTCACGTTAAATAGGGCACCATCTAAATTCGTGGAGATGACACCGTATGAACTGTGGTTTGACGAGAAACCTAAGCTGTCATTTCTTTAAGTTTGGGACTGCGATGCTTATGTGAAAAAGTTTCAACATGATAAGCTCGAACCCAAATCGGAGAAGTAAATCTTCATAGGATACCCAAAAGAAACTGTTGGGTACACCTTCTATCACAGATCCGAAGGCAAGGTCTTTGTTGCTAAGAGTGGATCCTTTCTAGAGAAGGAGTTTCTCTCGAAAGAAGTGAGTGGGAGAAAAGTGGAACTTGATGAGGTAATTGTACCTTCTCCCGAATTGGATAGTAGTACATCACAGAAACTGGTTCCAGTGATTCCTACACCAATTAGTGAGGAAGCTAATGATGATGATCATGAAACTTCGGATCAAGTTACTGCTGAACTTCGTAGACCAACCAGAGTACGTTCCGCACCAGAGTGGTACGGCAACCCGGTTCTGGAAGTCATGTTACTGGACCATGATGAACCTACGAACTATGAGGAAGCGATGATGAGCCCAGATTCCGCAAAATGGCTTGAGACCATGAAATCTGAGATGGGATCCATGTTTGAGAACAAAGTGTGGACTTTGGTTGACTTGCCCGATGGTCGGCAAGCCATCAAAAATAAATGGATCTTCAAGAGGAAGACTGACGCTGACAGTAATGTTACTGTTTACAAAGCTCGACTTGTTGCGAAAGTTTTTCAACAAGTTCAAGGAGTTGACTACGATGAGACTTTCTCACCCATAGCGATGCTTAAGTCTGTCCGAATCATGTTAGCAATTGCCGCATTTTATGAAATCTGGCAAATGGATAACAAAACTGCATTCTTTAATGGATTTATTAAAGAAGACTTGTATATGATGCAACCAGAAGGTTTTGTCAATCCTAAAGGTGCTAACAAAATGTGCAAGCTCCAGCGATCCATCTATGGACTGGTGCAAGCATCTCGGAGTTGGAATATACGCTTTGATAAGTTGATGAAAGCATATAGATTTATACAGACTTGCGGTGAAGCCTGTATTTACAAGAAGTGAGTGGGAGCACTCACTGTTCAAGAATTCACCCGATTAATCAGTTAACATGCCAGTTAATCGCTACTCATGGCATGGCCGAATCGAATAACACCTATTCGTCGCATTAACTTGTTAGGCCGATTAATTGTCCAGTTAGACCAATTAATCAATTGTCATGTCGATTAATCCCCGTTGGCCCATTAACGGGCAGGCAAACAAAGCCCAATCTTTTTCGCCCGTAACCCGTTCCGGCCCCCTGCCGCTCCTTAATAGCTAGGTTTAATCATTTTACCGGCTCTCCATGCTTTTCGTATGTGTATGGCAGCATGTTTTAGTCTAGTACATAGCTGGGAGCATGAAAGTATGGTATAATACATAAAAAATCTAGAGATATGTTGGCAAGTTCCTATTCTATCTACCGATTAATGCTCGACCGAATAGTCCAGTTAATTGGCCGATTCATCGATTAATCGATGCTCCTAAACCGACCGAGCAACTACCAGTTAACGATTTCTTGAACATTGGGAGCACTACAACCTCTCTGATAAGTATATGTGAATGACATATTGTCGATCGGAAATGATGTAGAATTTTCTGGAAAGCATAAAGGAGTGTTTGAAAGGAGTTTTTCAAAGAAAGACCTTGGTGAAGCTGCTTACATATTGGGCATCAAGATCTATAGAGATAGATCAAGACGCTTGATAAGACTTTCGATGAGTACATACCTTGATATGATTTTGAAGTAGTTCAAAATGGATCAGTCAAAGAAGGAGTTCTTACCTGACTTATAATGTGTGAAGTTGAGTAAGACTCAAAGCCAGACCACGGCAGAAAAATATAGAGAGAATGAAAGTCATTCCCTATGCCTCAGCCATAGGTTCTATAAAGTATGCCATGCTGTGTACCAAACATGTTGTGTACCTTGCCATGAGTTTGTCAAGAGGGTACAATAGTGATCCAGGAGTAGATCACTGTACAGCGGTCAAAATTATCCTTAGTAACTGGATGACTAAGGAAATGTTTCTCGATTATGGAGGTGATAAAGAGTTCGTCATAAAGGGTTACGCCGATGCAAGCTTTGACACTAAATCCAGCTGACTCTAAGTATCAATCTGGATGCGTATTGAAAGTGGGAGCAATTAGCTAGAGTAGCTCCATGCAGAGCATTGTAGACACATAGACATTTGCGAAATACATACGGATCTGAATGTGACAGACCCGTTGACTAAACTTCTCTCACGAAGCAAAACATGATCACACCTTAGTACTCTTTGGGTGTTAATCACATAGTGATGTGAACTAGATTATTGACTCTAGTAAACCCTTTGGGTGTTAATCACATCACGATGTGAACTATCGGTGTTAAATCACATGGCGATGTGAACTAGATTATTGACTCTAGTGCAAGTGGGAGACTGAAGGAAATATGCCCTAGAGGCAATAATAAAGTTATTATTTATTTCCTTATATCATGATAAATGTTTATTATTCATGCTAGAATTGTATTAACCGGAAACTTAATACATGTGTGAATACATAGACAAAACAGAGTGTCCCTAGTATGCCTCTACTAGACTAGCTCATTGATCAAAGATGGTTATGTTTCCTAGCCATAGACATGAGTTGTCATTTGATCAACGGGATCACATCATTAGGAGAATGATCTGATGGACAAGACCCATCCATTAGCTTAGCACTATGATCGTTTAAGTTTTACTGCTATTGCTTTCTTCATGACTTATACATGTTCCTATGACTATGAGATTATGCAACTCCCGAATACCGGAGGAACACTTTGTGTGCTACCAAACGTCACAACGTAACTGGGTGATTATAAAGGTACTCTACAGGTGTCTCCGAAGGTACTTGTTGGGTTGGCGTATTTCGAGATTAGGATTTGTCACTCCGATTGTCGGAGAGGTATCTCTGGGCCCACTCGGTAATGCACATCACTATAAGCCTTGCAAGCATTGCAGCTAATGAGTTAGTTGCGGGATGATGTATTACGGCACGAGTAAAGAGACTTGTTGGTAACGAGATTGAACTAGGTATTGAGATACCTACGATCGAATCTCGGGCATGTAACATACCGATGACAAAGGGAACAATGTATGTTGTTATGCGGTTTGACCGATAAAGATCTTCGTAGAATATGTGGAAGCCAATATGAGCATCCAGGTTCCGCTATTGGTTATTGACCGGAGACGTGTCTCGGTCATGTCTACATAGTTCTCGAACCCGTAGGGTCCGCACGCTTAAGGTTTCGATGATAGTTTTATTATGAGTTTATGAGTTTTGATGTACCGAAGGAGTTCGGAGTCCCGGATGAGATCGGGGACATGACGAGGAGTCTCAAAATGGTCGAGACGTAAAAATCGATATATTGGACGACTATATTCGGACATCGGAAAGGTTCCGAATGATTTGGGTATTTTCGGAGTACCGGGGAGTTACGGGAATAGAGGAGAGAGGCCAAAAGGAAGGAGGCGTGCACCCCCCTTCTGGTCCGAATTGGACAAGGGGTGCAGCCCCCTTTTCCTTCTCCCTCTCCCCCTCTTTCCTTCTCTCCTACTCCGGAAAGGAAAGGGGAATCCTACTAGGACTTGGGAGTCCTAGTAGGACTCCCCACACTTGGTGCGCCCCCTCTAGGGCCGGCCTCTCCCTCCCTCCTTTAGATACGGGGGCAGGGGGGCACCTCTAGACACAACAATTGATCTCTTGATCTCTTAGCCGTGTGCGGTGCCCCCCTCCACCATAGTTCTCCTCGATAAATATTGTAGCGGTGCTTAGGCGAAGCCCTGCGATGGTAGAACATCAAGATCGTCACCACGCCGTCGTGCTGACGGAACTCTCCCTCGACACTCGGCTGGATCGGAGTTCGAGGGACGTCATCGAGCTGAACGTGTGCTAGAACTCGGAGGTGCCGTAGTTTCGGTGCTTGATCGGTCGGGCCGTGAAGACGTACGACTACATCAACCGCGTTGTTCTAACGCTTCCGCTTTCGGTCTACGAGGGTACGTAGACTCACTCTCCCCTCTCGTTGCTATGCATCTGGTAGATAGATCTTGCGTGATCGTAGGAAAATTTTGAAAATACTACGTTCCCCAACATAACCCACTCTATGTGATAGGAGATCCCGTGAAGTAGAAGTGGGAGACAAGCTGTTGGTCAGCTGGGAGGAGTGTATCCCTATATTAACTATCCCACTCCGTGAAGATGCAATACTCTCCTGATCTGCATGGCAGGTTGATACTTATGTTAATGTGTTCCAAGTGGCTTATTCGGGTAAGCAGAGATGTTGTCCTGCAGAACATCTTCTGAGGAACACACCTATATGAATTTGACTGTTAACGTCGCAGTCTGTGAGAATTGGGTGTTCTCTAATAAATTCATGAAAAGGCCCTGGAGTATGACGTATACGCTCGACCCGCGGGGAAGCCTTGCGGCAGCCAAGTATCGGTCAAGAATTTGTGTGAAACTAGTCTCGCAGAAAACTTGTAGTTCAAGGCATAGTCCACTATTCAAGTTGTGATCTAGTGTAGCATAAATCTCTAAGTGGAAGTTCAACTTCACAGTCTCCACTAAGAACCGGTATATAAACAATGTTTTGGAACTAAATGATGAGATGTACCAATGAGACTTTGTGGGGGATTGTTGGAATTTTTGCTAGTAGGCCTTTGGCCCAAAGCCCAACTAAAATTCTGAAATTCTCTTGGCCCATTCATGCACACATGTGAGTGGAGTGAGTGAGGCTAAAGTTTAGTCCCATCTCATAAGTTGAGTGAGAGTTGCACCTCTTTATAGGTGAGCTCTTCTAACACTTGTATGAGCATGAGAAGAGGAGACCTACACGCGCGCTCCTCCTCCTCCTCCTCGCTCGCCTCGTCACGACGCGCCGTGGCGCGCCGCGCCGCGGGTTGCGGGATTGAGTCGAGCAGAGGACAGAGCCCACGACCTACCCGGCCCGCACTATGTAGTTCGGCAGATGTCTACCCTAGCCGCCGCCGCTTCGTATGGTTTCTCACCACCGTTCCAGATCATTGCGCCGCCAAGCAAGTCTTCTCCATCCCTCCTTTAGGCGTGCACCGGGAGAAGGGACAGCAGGCCTCCGGAATCCCGCGTCTCGTGATCCTGTACGGGAGAGGGGCGATCAGGTTTTTGGGGAGCGCACTCGCGCGACTGCTGGCAGCGACGACTTCGCGAACGACGACTTCTTCCCCGACCTCGGCAACCTCATCCTCGACGACATGGGCGACAACGTCAACGCCGGCGGTGCTGCTCCCGCTGCACCGTATGTGATTCTATCCTTCCTGTTCGAGATCGTGGTAGAATTCATGTTTCTAGTATGTGCCCTAGATGTGATCTGTTCATCTGCTATGCTAGTTCACATGATTAGTTTAATCTCTGTTGCTGCAGTCATGACTTATCTTCTGTTTATTCGGATTAAATCTCGTAGTAATTTGCTCATATTTCCAACAGTTGTCAGGGATTTTCATATCTCCGAACTTCATCATTCTGGCCACCAGCCCCTCAACTACATCTGAATCTGGAGCAAACATCGCGTGGGTGATTCCAACCACACCAGGGTTCTGGCTGTTGAGCACCGAGAACGTCGTTGCAAGGCGGAGACCATAGTTCATGATGAAGTGAACCAGACCACGGGGAAAGATGAACACATCCCCCTCACATAGTCTCTTCTGAACAACTTACCGGTTGTGTCAAAGAAACCGGCCAGCACACTGCCATCATGGACAAACATCATCTCGGACGCCCTTGGGTGAGAGTGTGGAAGCACTAACCCATAGGGGCCAATGTCGGTCCGTGCCATCGACATGCCAAGGGTGTTGAGGCAAGGGAACTCGGCAGCGGTGACGATGTTCGCCGATGAACGGACCACGCTGTCTAGTTTCCCGGTATGATTGAGAAGCAATGTCTTGAAATCGGAAGCCAGTATGGTGCTAGGGTTCTTGCAGAGGTAACCATTTATGAACAACTTTCTTTCACTCTGAGGCACCATAGGGCACACATCTTGAAGAGGTGGACTGTCTGACAGGCTTGGTGGTGCATAGAGGCCAAGGAGGAGGACGCAGGAAAACAGGACAATGAAGAGCTTCATCTCCTGGATGCAGTGCTGGGGTAGAAAGTCATGGGTTTAAATATTGTGATGAAAAAGGAGTGCAACCAAAGCCAAACCTGTGCAACCTGTATCAGATTTCTTGGAGTGCACTACAGAATTTGCTTTGGATTGTGGCGAAAGTAACAATCTCTGAATTGTGGCAAAAGGGTGAAGGTGTTAATATGAAGCTTTCAGATTCTAACGATGCCCCTAAGCCATTTGTTTCATCTCCAGGCTACCCTGGGCTGCAAATCTAGATAAATTGTCACGCTCATGCTTAAAATGCTTCAGACTTTGTCAGTTGGCAAGTCTGCAGTATTGCACGCACTGTATATGATGCTTGATTCTCAAGTCAATTAGCATTCCCGTGGTAATGGTGATGGTATCCGAGGAGACGTTCATCGCCTACTTTTTATAATGGTAAAAATTGGCGTGCTTGAGAAATTGCTGCTCATTGATTGTTTTAAAACCAAAGTCTGACTGAACTAATAGCTTTGCTGCTTGTGAACATGGAATGATTTAACGAAGGTAGTATGATAACATCCGATTTGACAGCAGTTCGCAAATCAGCAAAACGAAGGTATGAAATTGTCATGGTGCATAGCGAATCATCGCCGACCAGCCGACGTCACCGGAAGGAGAAGAAGATTCATCTTGTGGATGCTGAGGAGCCCAAGGTCGAAGGCGGCCCCCGCGGGGACTCACTGGAGACAAATATGGTAGAGGAGAGCGGTGGCGTGCCACACGAGCAGGCGGACGAACGGACGGTTTCGTCAGGCTCGAGATCGCCGCCGCCGCAGGCCGTGCCGGAGCTCCGTCGGCCGGTTAAACCTCGTGCCTCGGTGCAGGATTAGCTGTCCGGGGAATCCCACAAAACAAAAATAATCAAGTATACTGATCAAATGAGAAAACAAATGTATTTATTACAGAAACATATCCCTCAAAAAAAATTTACTATAGAAACATAACATGCATTTAAAATAAGCCACCACATTGAAATGTATTATTATTAGAGCGCAGGGGCAGAGAAGACCACCAAGCGTCTAGCCCGCTCCTCTAGCCCGCTCCCTCGCCGACGGCCGCTCCGGCCACGGCGAGCCACCAAGCCTCGGCGGCCGCCACTCCGGCACCGTCGTCCCCCTCACGCACATCGCCTCCCCCTCCCCCACCTCCGGCCGGGGCCGCGAGCTCCGCTGGATGGACTCCAGCCCCTCCCCCTCCCCCGCCAGATCTGAGACGCGCTCCTACCGGGTTGCGCTCTGCGCCGAGCTCCTCGCGTCCTCCGAGGCGGCCTCGCCGCCGGCACCGCGCCCTGGACCGCGGTCTGAGATCCACCGCGTCTCTGCTATCGACGAGGTGCCCCTCCTCGAGGCGCCATGGGAGGTCTCCCGCGGCCGCAAACGCGCGCGTCGCCGCTCTCCTCGTCGGCGCCGGAACGCGCCTACCACCGGTCGTCGTCCACCCCCGGCGGCCGCCCCTGGTGAGTGCCCGCGCTGGTACAGCACGGGCCACCCCCGCACGGAGTGCCGCCGTGCCATCTGCTGCAGGCGTTGCCGCTTCCCTGGTAACGTCGCGCGGGACTGCACCGTTCCCCGCTCTCCGGCATCCTCCACCGAGCCGCCCTACAAGCGGCTACGCCAGTCCTCCCCGCGCCCAAGTTCGACGGCCTCCACGGCGTCCGCTGCCCTTTCGGGCTCGAGTGTAGCTGGTCCAAGCCACCCCGCGTCCTCCGGGGCTGGGGCCGCTCATCGCCCGTCTCTTCTTCCCCACCACCCAGCCGCATCTCCACCACCTCCAGCACGACTCCCGTCATTCTCTCGGGCAAACCAGCGCTCTGCCCGGCGGCCGTGGTCTGCTACCTGCCCCGCACCCCTCGCCTCATCGCCGCGGAGATGGAGCTTGCGGAGCGTGCCTTGGTGGCCACCGTGGCTGGTAACCGCTCCGGCATCCTGCGCGAGGAGGTGGCGGCCCTGTTGCGTGACAAGTGTGACCTCACCGACGACGCGTTCTCCGTCCATGGTCATGGCCGCGACGAGTTCCTCCTCAAGTTCACCTCCTCCGAGGGGTGCGCCTGGGCTGCCCTGCGCCGGCTGCGCTCCCCGCGTTTCCGCTTCATCGTCCACCCGTGGAGCCGCGCCGCAGGCTGTGAACCCGTCCAGCTGCGCTTCCGCGTCGAGGCCGAGATTGTCGGTGTCCCTGACCAGGCGTGGCACCGCTTGGCCGTCGAAACCATGCTGGCGCCGTTCCTGGACATCGAGCACCAAGACCCTGCCACCCGCGACGGCTCCGACATGTCCTGCTTCCGTTTTTCGGCATGGACAGCCAACCCGGACGCCACCCCTCGCTCCTCCGACCTGCTGCTCCCAGAGCCTGACGCCGTCGCCGTCGATGCGGACCCCGACCGTGCAGAGCGGTTCGCTCTCCACACGCTACGCAAGCCTGTCCAAATCTTCGTCACGCTCTCTGAGGATTTCCGCCTCCCGGTGCCTACGCCGGCTGCGCCCTCCCCTGGTGGCGGCTCCGACTCCGGCGTCGGCCCCTCCTCCCCACCACTTCCCCCCAAGTGGCCTCAGCGACATAGGTTCACGCGGCGCCCATCTCCCCGTTCACCGCGCGGTGGGTCGTCGGCGGGCACCGCCGGCCACCGCGGTCGCCGCCGTGGAACGCGTCCCCCGTTCCGTGGCTGGCATGGAATCCTCGGGGCCCACCCATCTACGGTGCCCCCACCGGCTTCCGGGCCGTCGCTCGCCGAACGGGTCTCCGACACATGTGACGCCCCACCGCCTCCACCACCCGCCAGGCCTCTGACCGCTGCGGGCCCGCCACCCCTCCTGCTGACGCGGTCGCCGCACCAGGACAAGGGCTCGCCACCACAGGCCCGTGGCCCGCCCCGCGTGGCCACCTGTGGCCAACCAGCGTTCGACACACACCCTTCCAGCCCCTGCCTCGGATCCCCCTCCGTTTCTCCCGCCACGCCTACTGCGGTCTCCCCCGACAATACTGTCTCCGCGATCGTCATTCATGGACCAGGCACGACCGGCTGCGCCAATCCCAACCCGCATGTGTCTGGCCAGCCAGTTGTTTCCCCCTGTCCGCACCATCCCCGACGCGCGTACCAGATCGCCCTATCACCGCAGCTTCCCCCCTGTTGCCGGGTCACCTGATCGGGTGGGACGCGAGCCAATCAGCTGCGAGGACGGGGATCCTGCCCCACGCTAATGTCAGGCCATCATCATTGTGCCATGCAACGCCAACCCCGCCCCCACATCTGTCTTGGGCGCATGCTCCATCAGCCACGGCGGGCTGGACGATCTCTTTGATTGAATGACTGAGATGAGCCTGGAACGCTTCGCCTCCTCGGTTCAGAACGCACCTGCACCGCTCCTCCCGCTTCCGCCGCCCCATCGTCGCCGGAACGAGGTGCCACTGGATTTCACCCCACGCCGGAGCGATCACGTTGCCAAGACGGACAGGGGCTATCGATCGGAGATGAAGGCCAAACGCGTTCTTCTCCGGCGCCTCGGCCTCCTCAAGGATGATGAGCCTCTCTCAGACGCTCTCCTCGACCGCTATGCGCGCATGTTTGACCGTCCACTTGTCGCTGACACGATTGCTGCACTCGCTGACTACCATGGATGGTAGGTGCTGGCCAACCCCTCCGTGGCGGCGGCGGCCACGACTCTTCTCATCGCCGAGGCCTAGTCTTACTCGCGCGCCTCCTCTCGGACCTTAACCATTGTTGATGGAATACAACAAATGCTTTTGGAACGTACGCGGCCTTAACTGTCCTGCAAAACGCTCCACCGTGTGTTCCGTCATCTCCTCCGCCAACCCCTCTATTGTTTGCCTCCAAGAGACGAAGCTTTCCGACGTCTCGTCGTCCATCGTCTTCGACTCGTGCGGTCGGGCTTTCACCAAGTTCTTCTTCCTACCGTCCATGGATACGCGTGGAAGCATCCTCCTTGCATGGCAAGACGACGTGGTGGCTATCTCCCACCCCACCATTGGCACGTACTTCATTAACTCACTCGTCTCCCCCCGGGACGTTAGCCCGCATTGGTGGATCGCCAGCATGTACGCACCTCAAGATGAGGCCGCCAAGATCATGTTCCTCTCGGATTTGCATGACGTGCGTGCCACTTGCAACGGCCCGTGGCTTCTCGGTGGTGACTTCAATATGATCATCTCCCCCGAAGATAAGAATAACGGCAACCTACATCTCGTCTCTATGCGGCGTTTTCGGCACTTCGTCGCCGACGAGAAGCTTAGAGACATGTATCTCCACGGCCGGCGCTACACATGGTCTAAAAAACGTGAGGCTCCCATGCTCGAGCGCATCGATCGAGTTCTCTGCACTGTTGGCTGGGAGCTCAACCACCCGAGCTGCATGCTACGCTGTCTCTCCTCTGCCGCCTCTGACCATGCGCCGCTCATCATCGACGCCTTGCCACGCTCCCTCGGCCACACGCGCTTCCATTTTGAACGCTTCTGGCCCAAACTGGAGGGCTACCACGAAGTGATCGCCGAGGCGTGGGCAGTCTCCCCCGATGAGCTCGATCCATTCCGCCGCAACTATGCACGCCTAAGCGCCACCGCCAAGCACCTGGAGCGTTGGAGTGCCAAAACGATTGGCGACGTCCCGCTACAGCTCTCTGTTGCCCGTGAGGTGATTGCCCGCTTCGACGCGGCGCAAGACCACTGACCACTCTCCGCTACCGAGGCATGGCTACGACGGCACCTCAAGGCCTCCTACATTGGCCTCGCCTCCCTCGAGCGGTGATGGGCCTCGAACCCCTCGTTGGTTACCCCAAGTGGAAGGTGTAAGATGCAGTAAGTAGAAGTGTTTTTCCTTAGCAAAGATGCCAAGGATCGAATCCCCAGAGACTCCTAGGTTCAACAAGTAGGTGTCAATTGCTACGGCGCCAGATTAGTAGCAATCAACGTGGACCTGCACACAGATACAAATAACTTTGCTCCCAACGAGTACAGAGAGGTTGTCAATCCCTCCGGCCTTGTAGTTCACAAAGGATTAAAAGCAACGATAGTAGTGATAGATAGTGTTTCGCAATAGTAAGTAAATAGCGAAAAGTAAATAGCGGGTGTGATCAATGATGGTAATATGGACCGGAGTCTCATGATGTTCACTAGTGATGTCTCTCTCCCAAAAGACGATAAAACAGCTATGTGAGGTAAACAAATTACAGCTGGGCAATTGACAGGACCACGAACGCAAACCAATGCTGACTACATTGCAAGAAAGGTTGAGGTTCAAAGCATGGGCGGTACGCCAAAGTAAGTAGACCGAAATCCATAAATATTTACTACTAATCATCCACCTTGAGATATCTATCCAGAACATCTCGCTGGTATTAAGTTGCGAGTCCCACCCATAGTGTAAACTCAATGCAACAGACAACTGCATTAAAAGAACTTTGCGTAAAGTAAACAATCCTTGCACCCGCGGGCACAAGCACCGTTGTTTTCCCCCTTGTGGCAACAGCACATCCCCTAGACTCATGTTTCTGTCACTCAAGCTAGTCATCGAGGGGCATGAACCCACAATCGAGCATAACGTTCCCTCTTGGAGTCACTACCTATTACTCGGCCAAAGCAATAAATAACAACGGAGAACATGCAAGAATTACTTATGAACAAAAATATAAAAGAGGTGAATCAAATATATTACTCAAGATCAATCTGAACATAATCTCATAATCCATCGGATCCCAGCAAACTCAACATAGCAACAGCATAAGGATTACATAGGTGCCTCGATCATGTAGGGCAGCTCACGAGGACTAATTAGTGAAGCACAAGAATGGGAGGAGAACATCACATAGCTACTGGTCATGGACTCATGGTCCAAGGGAGACTACTCACGAGTCATCCGGGAGGCGTCCATGGTGGTGGAGAAGCTCCCGGTGGTGATCCTCCCCTCCGGCAGGGTGCCGGGAAGAGTTCTCCTGGTGCTCCCGATCTTGGAAGCGGCGGCGGCGGCGGAATAGAGATGGGATCGCGAAAAGAGTTCCTCTTCTGAGGGTTTCGGAGGGTCCTTTAAATATATGCCAAAGTAGGGCATCGGGGGAGCTTCGGGGGGCCCAGGCGCCCCCCCGGCGCGGCCCAGGAGGGGCGCGCCGCCAGGGCGCCTGGAGCCCTAGTGCCCCCCCCCCAGGCTGCCCTTCGGACGCAGTGTTGTTTCCGGAACGCTGATTTTTTATATAATTTTTCTGGATTTTTCTGGGCAGTTCTCGAAACGTGAAAACCTGAAATACAAAAACAGCCGAAAACAGAAACTGGCACTGGGGTGCACTGGATTAGTAAGTTAGTCCAAATATGATCAAAAGTGTATGGAAGTGTATGAATATCATAGCAATATCACCCAAAAGTGGCATGGAGCAAGCAGAAATTATAGATACGTTTTGGACGTATCAACATCCCCAAGCTTAATTCCTGCTCGTCCTCGAGTAGGTAAATGATAACAAGAATAATTTCTGTGGTGACATGCTATTAACCATATAGGACTTTTTCATAGTCATATGACAAAAGCTTACTGAGACAATGATTCTAAAGTAATTAAGTTGCCTCTTGAGAAAATCACAAATGACTGAAAGTTTTACAATATGAAACTAAAATATCAAAAAGATTTGCAATGAATATGATGTGCAAATATGATAAAGTGATATCTAGCTTGCCCCCTTTAGTGATGCAAAACATAAATGCAGGGGCACCTTCAAGGTTTAAGTGATGACTAGATACAATGATTTCAGAATAAACGATATCACAATCATGCAAAAGACAATGCTACTTTGGGACAATGCACATTACACTCAGAATGACAATCATGCTCTCAGTAGTTGGTGCTTTAACATAAAGGTAAAAGAATGGTTAAGTGCTAGAGCTTTTTATTTTGAAAACATGGAAGCAATTGTGTCAACGGTAGTAGTACTTCATATGTGTCATGCATAAAACATCCTATAAGTTGCAAGCCTAATGCATCGTATACCAATAGTGCTCGCTCCTTGTCCTAATTAGCTCGGATTCCCATGGGTTATCATTGCATTACATATGTTTCAACCAAGTGTCACAAAGGGGTACCTCTATGCCACCTGTACAAAGGTCCAAGGAGATAAATCGCATTTGATTTCTCGTTTTTGATAGATCTCAACTTGAGGACATCCATACCGGGACAACATAGAAAATAGATGATGGACTCCTCTTTAATGCATAAGCATATTCTCATAAGAGATTGAGGATGAAGGTCCAAGCTAAAACTTCCACCATGATGCAAGGCTTTGGTTGGCAGCCCAATGTTCTTCTCTAACAATATGCATATTAATACAACCCACGGCAAATCACCCTTACTTCAGACAAGACGAACATGCATAGCAACTCACATGATATTCAACAAAAGTGTGACAGTTGATGGCGTCCCCAGAAACATGGTTACCGCTCAGCAAGCAACTTATAAGAAATAAGATACATAAGCAACATATTCTTTACCACAATAGTTTTTAGGCTACTTTCCCATGAGCTATGTATTGCATGGTTAGTTTGCTTAGTACAGGTGGAGGTTAGCAAAAAGACTGGGAGCGACCAACTAGGAGAGCAATGACGGTCATAATCATGCAGAGCGACAAAGCAATATTGAATCAGGCATGGAAGTTATATCGCTACTCAAAAATAAAAGATCATCAAGGCTTGACAGACTTTCTTTACAGTCTTAAATATGCGTGAGCATATGCCAAGTCAATCAAAATAAATTCTCGAAGGAAGATATTACTAAACCATACCACATCATAGGCAGACAAATCAAGTTGGTACTCCAATAACACATTGGGAACCCCCCAGCTATTTGAGATTAACCATAAGAAAACCTGAACTACTAAGCACCATCATGCAAGTAGCATCTTTATCATAGACACATTAACCAATGCAACGGAAGCAAACTCTCTTAATAAGGTGAGCATGGTAATTAAAGAGAGTTCAAGCAACCAACTAAACAAAAGCTCTTTGAAAAGATAAGCATGAATACTAAGAGCGGAGCATGATAGTAGCTATTAAAAGACAAAGAACACACACAGCATAGATACACATGAAAATTCTATGTTATGTTCTAGGTAGAGGTGGAGCGTGTTTCTCTCCCACATAAAGGAATGCTGGGTTCCGACTCGTTATGAAAAACTAAAAAGAAAACTAAAAGCAAGACGCTCCAAGCATAGCACATAACACATGAAGTGATAAAAATATAGCGAAAGGAAAGACGAATTGATAATGTTGATGGAGAAGGGGATGCACGGGGGCATCCCCAAGCTTAGACGCTTGAGTCTCCTTGAATATTTCTTGGGGGTGCACGGGGGCATCCCCAAGCTTGAGCGCTTGACACTCCTGAATCTTTTTATCATCTTCCCTCGCACACTTGAAAACTCCCTTCATACATAACTCATCATAATCTGATTAGCGAGGTTAGTACCCTTAATAAAATAATTATACCTTGCTGGAAATAAAGATATTCTTGAATTTATACTGTTTCTCAAGATTGCCAAAAGGTTTTTGCAAATAAAAAGCTAGCTCTTGATTTGCAAAGTGAAGGTAAGGCAAAACAGGACAGAATCTGTGAAAAACAGAACAGCAGGCAGTAATTGATCTGTTCGGGATACTTCTGCAACTCAAATCAAAAAACTCAGAACAGACGCACGAAAGACAATTATATAGAGAACGCTGTCGAAACAATTCAGACCAAAAAGATGATCTGGTGATTTTATACGAATTTTTCTATCCAAGGACAGAATCTGTTTCCTGGACAGCACCTCACAACTTTTGAACTTTCTAGCAATCGGAGGCTATACTTGGCACAAATATGAAAAGCAAAGATACAATGATGATGCTACAGCAGTAAACAACATCAAGACACAACAAAAGCAAAAAATTTATTCATGTGGGCTGCCTCCCAAAAGCGCTTTCTTTTATGCCTTTAAGCTAGGCATAATGCATAGAGGAATCAATAACCATCATAATAATCGGAGTTATAAATTGATTCAAATGGTTCCTCGACAAGTTCATTCTTGTTCCTTCTAGGAAAGGGGTACACACCTTTTGCCTTCCCGCGTAAGCGGATTTGTCCCTTACCTATATCGATGAAGCCTTTAACTGCTCGGAGGAAGTCCCTTCCAAGCACTATATTTCCTTGGTTTGGCTCCATGATGAAGAAATCAATCATTGCAATCCCTTTAAGGAATTTAACTGGTACATCTTTTATTCTTCCCTGGATTTCAGAAATATCTCCATTAGTGTGTTCATGATGAGATGATAATCTATCCATGTTAAATTTTAAAGAATCATGAACAATTTTTGGCATAGTAGAAACCATAGATCCAATATCACAATAAGCAAGGAAGTCTTGATTAGAGATGCTAATCCTAACAAGAGGCTCCCAGTCATTATCTATTTCCAAAATATCTCTCTTATTGGGTTTGGGTTTGTCTACCTTCATTAAGTCTAGAGCATCCATTCTCTTTTCAATAGTAGCAAGTCTATCTATGACAGTATCAAAATTATGATCATAAACAAAGTAACTAGATAGACCATGTATAATTTCAAGAGCTCTAGCTTCATCACATTCTAGGAAATCTCCCTCAGCTATAATGTCAAGGGAGTGTTTACACCATTTAAAAAGACCATGGTAAAAATTTCTAAGCACAATTTTTATAGGTATCCAAGGCATAATTCTTCTATGTGCATCAGAAATTCTGTCCCATGCCTTCTTCATATTTTCTCCATCCCTTTGATGGAAATCTAGAACTTCTGATTCCCTCAAAGCACCAAATCCTAACATGTTTAACTAAACAGATAGGACTACTAACAGGAAGGTAAATAATTTTTTTGTGATTTTTGATAAAAGGTGCTAAAGCAAAAACTGAAAGGTAAACTAACAAGACTAAAAAGCAAAGGTAAAAGATAGCATGCAACTCCCCTATCCTGTAGAGTGGAGTCCCCGGCAACGGCGCCAGAAAATACTCCTTGATGGGCCTCGAACCCCTCGTTGGTTACCCCAAGTGGAAGGTGTAAGATGCAGTAAGTAGAAGTGTTTTCCCTTAGCAAAGATGCCAAGGATCGAATCCCCAGACACTCCTAGGTTCAACAAGTAGGTGTCAATTGCTACGGCGCCAGATTAGTAGCAATCAACGTGGACCTGCACACAGATACAAATAACTTTGCTCCCAACGAGTACAGAGAGGTTGTCAATCCCTCCGGCCTTGTAGTTCACAAAGGATTAAAAGCAACGATAGTAGTGATAGATAGTGTTTTGCAATAGTAAGTAAATATCGAAAAGTAAATAGCGGGTGTGATCAATGATGGTAATATGGACCGGAGTCTCATGATGTTCCCTAGTGATGTCTCTCTCCCAAAAGACGATAAAACAGCTATGTGAGGTAAACAAATTACAGCTGGGCAATTGACAGGACCACGAACGCAAACCAATGCTGACTACATTGCAAGAAAGGTTGAGGTTCAAAGCATGGGCGGTACGCCAAAGTAAGTAGACCAAAATCCATCAATATCTACTACTAATCATCCACCTTGAGATATCTATCCAGAACATCTCGCTGGTATTAAGTTGCGAGTCCCACCCATAGTGTAAACTCAATGCAACAGACAACTGCATTAAAAGAACTTTGCGTAAAGTAAACAATCCTTGCACCCGCGGGCACAAGCACCGTTGTTTTCCCCCTTGTGGCAACAGCACATCCCCTAGACTCATGTTCCTGTCACTCAAGCTAGTCATCGAGGGGCAAGAACCCACAATCGAGCATAACGTTCCCTCTTGGAGTCACTACCTATTACTCGGCCAAAGCAATAAATAACAACGGAGAACATGCAAGAATTACTTATGAACAAAAATAAAAAAGAGGTGAATCAAATATATTACTCAAGATCAATCTGAACATAATCTCATAATCCATCGGATCCCAGCAAACTCAACATAGCAACAGCATAAGGATTACATAGGTGCCTCGATCATGTAGGGCAGCTCATGAGGACTAATTAGTGAAGCACAAGAACGGGAGGAGAACATCACATAGCTACTGGTCATGGACTCATGGTCCAAGGGAGACTACTCACGAGTCATCCGGGAGGCGTCCATGGTGGTGGAGAAGCTCCCGGTGGTGATCCTCCCCTCCGGCAGGGTGCCGGGAAGAGTTCTCCTGGTGCTCCCGATCTTGGAAGCGGCGGCGGCGGCGGAACAGAGATGGGATCGCGAAAAGAGTTCCTCTTCTGAGGGTTTCGGAGGGTCCTTTAAATATATGCCAAAGTAGGGCATCGGGGGAGCTTCGGGGGGCCCAGGCGCCCCCCCGGCGCGGCCCAGGGGGGGGGCGCGCCGCCATAGCGCCTGGAGCCCTGGTGCCCTCCCCCCCCAGGCTGCCCTTCGGACGCAGTGTTGTTTCCGGAACGCTGATTTTTTATATAATTTTTCTAGATTTTTCTGGGCAGTTCTCGAAACGTGAAAACGTGAAATACAAAAACAACCGAAAATAGAAACTGGCACTGGGGTGCACTGGATTAGTAAGTTAGTCCAAATATGATCAAAAGTGTATGGAAGTGTATGAATATCATAGCAATATCACCCAAAAGTGGCATGGAGCAAGCAGAAATTATAGATACGTTTTGGACGTATCAACCGGTCCCTGGCAAGACAACGCGCGCGGTTCAACTTCCTCAAAGGTGGCGACACAAACCCAACTTTCTTCCGCATCCACGCCGCGCACCGCTCCCGGCAAACCACGATCCATCAACTTCAGGTGGACGGCACCATCGTCTCCGGCCACGCTACCATTGCCGAGGCCGCATACAACCACTACTCCGGCATCCTTGGTTCTGGGCGCGAAAGAACTTCCTCCATCGAGTTGGACGGCCTCGACCTGCGTTCCTTCGACCTTCAAGACCTTGAGATCCCATTTTCCGAGCAGGAAATCTGGAACGCCATCAAGTGCATGCCGAAAGGAAGACCCCCCGGGCCCGACGGGTTCACGTCCGAGTTCTTATGTGCATCCTGGCCTACGATCAAAGACGATTTTGTTGAGGCATTTAACAAGCTATACTCCCTCAACGGCCTCGGATTTCAACGCCTGAATGAGGCCCTGCTCACTCTTATACCAAAAAAGCCCGACGCCGCTGTGCTCTCGGACTACCGCCCGATCAGCTTGATCCACCTATTCGCCAAGCTTTTCGCCAAGGTCCCCTCTCTCCGCCTTGCGCCGAAGCTCTGTGACATGATCTCCACCAACCAGAGCGCGTTCATCGTGGGCCGATGCATCCACAACAACTTTTTTCTAGTCCAGCAGACCGCCCGGCAGCTCCACAACCTCAAGCAACCACGCGTCATGCTCAAGCTCGATATTGCCCGCGCGTTCGACTCCGTTTCGTGGGCTTTCCTCCTCGACACACTCCGCCATCTCGGCTTTGTCCGACGGTGGTGCGAATGGGTGTGCATCCTGCTCGGCACGGCTAGCACACGCGTCCTCGTCAACGGAATCCCAGGCCGCTCCATCCTTCATCGATGCAGCTTCCGCCAGGGCGACCCCCTGTCCCCCATGCTCTTCGTCATGGCCATCGACACCCTCAACAACCTGCTGTGTCGTGTTGTGGCCGACGGCGTGATTAAACGGCTCACCTCTCGACACATGACTTCGAGCATCTCTGCCGACCGGACATCCAGGACCTGTCCGCCGTCCGCCGTTTGCTCGATATCTTTGGGGCGGCCTCAGGGATGTATACCAACTTCGCCAAGTGCGCAGCCTCACCCATTCGATGCTCGCCAGACGACCGCGCCGCGATCACCTCCGGCTTTGCATGCCCGTTAAGAGTTCCCGACGACGTACCTCGGATTGCTTCTGTCCATCCGCAAGACCAGCGCCAACGACCTACAACCACTCCTCGACAAGCTCGAGCGCAGACTATCGCCATGGTGGGCGTCCATGATGTCTCGTGGTGACCGGCTCGCCCTGTGCAAGCACGTGCTCTCTACGATGCCAGTGCACACTCTGCTTGTACTCTCCCTCAACAGCTCCATCCTCAAGCAAGTTAATCGCCTACTCCGCAACTTCCTTTGGTACTGTCGCAAGAATGCGAGCAGCGGCCATTGCCTCGTCAGTTGGCGTCGGGTCTGCTGGCCAATCTCCCTAGGCGGCCTTGGTATCCCCGACCTCCAGCGTCTAGGCATTTCCCTCCGCACCATATGGCTCTGGCTTCAGAAGACAGACACCTCGCGACCCTGGCAGCACCTGCACCTCCCACACTGCCCCGATGTCCAAGCCATCTTCAGGGCTTCGACCTCCTGGACCATCGGCGACGGGTGGACCTGCAAATTCTGGGAGGACCACTGGCTTGATGGTCAATCCATCGTCGAGATCGCGCCTCTTGTCCATGCCAAGGTTCCTAAACGACGACGCAAGACGCTTTCTGTGCGCGACGGCCTTCTCAACCGTGCTTGGGTCACGGACATCCAGGGCGCCCTGGGCATTGAGATGTCGCTCCAGCACGTCTCTCTCTGGCGGCGCCTACGACAGGTTACCCTCTCCGACACTCTGGACACGCTATCCTAGCGTTGGTCTAGCTCCGGCTGCTACAGCGCGCGGACTTGCTACCAAGCCATGTTCTCTGGATCCATCGAGGACCCCTACTGGCGCATCACTTGGCGATCGTGGCCGCCGTTACGCATCAAATTTTTCATCTGGCTGGCCCTGCTCAGACGGTGCTGGACAGCCGACCGCCTTGCACGCCACAATCTACCCCACGAGCCCGCTTGTCGTCTCTGCGATCAGGAACCAGAGGCGATGCAGCACCTCCTCGCGGGCTGCTCCTTCTCCCACCAGATATGGCATGAGGTGCTCTCCTGGTGTCGCTCCACCACCTCCATCCCAGCCCAGGACGACGAGTTCATCACCTGGTTGACCTCGGCACTTGCTCCTCGCAGCCTTCGACGCGGGCTCGCCTCCATCACCATCCTCACGGCATGGTGGCTTTGGAAGCACCGCAATGGATGTGTCTTCAACGGCGACCACCCCTCTGTGAACCGCGCCTTCAACGACATTCGTGAGGAAGTGAGACTCTGGGCACGCGCGAGCGCCTCATGATTGGCGCTAATCCTGCCAGAGACGTAGCCTAGGTCCGTACTGTTTGGCGCACACCCCCTCCCCCGTGCGCCATGGTTGCCGGTTCATGTCATCCGTGCGCACATGCTCGGCGGCCACCACCTCATCTCTCTGTTAATGTATTGTAACTACTGCTACCTTTCTACATATCAATGCAATGATACGCAAGCCTTTTGCGTATTTGTGAAAAAAAATGTATTATTAGGAAAAAATAAAAATGAGATGCAAAAAATTGGAGCTAGAGAAACTTCCAAAAAATTTGTGTAACTTTTAATTTATCTCTTGCTCATATATCTTTCGGTTTACTCGATCTAATATACTTTGCTTAGGGAACCGAACTGCCTGCTAAAATATACTATTCACTAAAACATATAAATTATAATAATTCTGATATAAATAAAGGGTATAAAGATCAAGTGTTACATGAAAATGTTCTAGCTTTGCCCTTAGTGAAATATGTTTTAATTTAACCAAGGCTACAAAAATAGCTACAAAATCATTTAGTGTTATACATGTTATACATATTAATATATTTTAAATTCGGAACGAATAGTGTAGCTGTTTGTGATGATTTTATCCAGGTTATGGTGCCAAGTAGGATCACACTCAGTCTTTACAATATATTTAAACCAAATAACTACAATATATCTCCAAACCATACCTATAAGGTAATGACCAGGCGATTAGGTTTTCTCACCTCATGTTGGCGCCCGCATAGACCTGCCTCGTCTCCTTTGCCTGCGAGAGGGCTCCTCTCAGTTAATGGGTGTCTATTCGTACCTCGCAAAAGAAGGCGTCTATTTGTATGGTTTTAGGGTTTGTGTCATTCTTAGTAAAGCGAGGCGGTGACGGCTTTCTGAAAATGGAATAATGTTCTCACCACCTAGCCCTTGTTCTGGCGGTGTGTTTAATGTTGTCGAAGGACGTGTGAAGGTGTGTCTCTGGCTAATCTTGTACTAGTATTCAGTCAGGTTTGTCTTTGGATCTACATGGATCCGACCTTTGTTCATCTGTGTTGGTATGTCTACATGTTGGATACTTCTGATCTACGCTTCACTTCATCGGCGATGGTTGTTGTTCTCGTATGTTGTACCCGTGGGATCATAGCACAATAATTTCCCGAATATCTACTAAAATAAGGTTGGTCCGACTCCGATAAGGAAGAGGCGATGACAGCAGCATGACTGCGGCTTGTAGTTATTGATAGGTGGTGAACAGATCTGGATGTATTTTTTGTTACTTTCGGTGGTCTATGTACTGCCATGATAATTGATGCATAGAGCGAAAAAAAAATCCCGTAAAAGAAAAACTCCAAACCATATCGCACATGACATGGGACAACAAGGGCACGAATTCGTAGCTGCTCTGCACACTAGCTCTACCATGCGGCCCTACCCATTTCTCCCACAAACACATTAAACAAAATCACCAATGCATGCAAAACTAATGTTGTCACAAATATTCTCTTAATTTTAGGACAGTATAACCGAGCCTAATCCCAGCCCTCTCGGGCCATCACGCTTTGGACCGTCAGATTTTATGTCTGAGACATTCCTGGTCGTTCGATCTAACTTCAATTTGCGAAATGGGCTGCCTGTCCTGAAGGGCTGCTATTCCGGAAGAAAAAACTAAGGACTTCGGTTAATTGGGCTCTCTGGCACACGAAGCCTGCTTTTATACTTTGTTGGACCCTCCTTCACGTGGCAGCCCATTATCGCACTCCTCCTCGGCTCCTCCCCTCCCTGATCTTGGCGAACCTTCCCGACCCTGCCGCCGCAGAATAGACCTCGAGCACGGCGTCCATATCCTCTCCTCGACCCTCCCTTTCTCCCCTGCCTCCAGCCTCCACGCGCTCGACAGAGGGGGTGGATCAGTGACATGGGGAATCTAGCCGCACGCGCTGCGGGCGAGGCGGGCAAACCGTCTAGCCCATGGCCACGGTGCCGGCGGCGGCCGGTGACCACTTCCTTCACCCTCTACAGGTTTGTGTATCTCTCCCAATTCCGGGCATCCTCTCCTATTTTCTGTGATTCTCTTACTTGGCATCCCCAGGAACGCTGCCGTCCAGGCATACCGCTACTCCATCCGTCACTTGAGACTTGAGAGGATCCGATAGGATCGGGAGCGACAAATCTAGGTGATTTTTCTGCTCCGTTCAGATACAGTCATACAGGTGAGCACGTCATATCAAATTGCAATGTCCTGTTATATCGGTTTCATCTTTTGTTTAATTTTCCTATCAAGAAACAACAAAATACTCTATTGTATAAGGTAAGAAACATACCAGGGTTAGATATTTGATGCATTTTAGATGCACCTATGAAGAAGGCCCATTCACTATTTGTTTCAAAAATAAAATAAAATAATAAACATCGCTGTGCATGTGTGCCCAACCACTAATTTTTGTTATTAATATGCAAATTTCAGCAAGATGGGTGATGGCTCCCACTTGCTTGGGTAAACAAAAAGAGTACAACGGGAAATCCTTTCACACAGAAAGCATGAAACCCAAAGGGTATGCATCAATGCAAACAATATCAGTGGAAAACAACAACTATCCATCCTATTCCTAGTTGTATTAAGGCTGCTAGCCGGCCTCGAGGTACAAGCAGCCATTTCATTCACGCACCTCCATCGCGCCCTCTCACCGTACCAACTAGTGAAGAATCCTGCTTGGGGGCACGGGTGCCAAGGTTGAACACCAGGCTTATCTTAGGACCTAACCGTATTTATGTTCATCCGGGCTTAACAATTTCAGTTTTGTCAGACAAACTATCGAGTTAGTTCAACAAGTGTCGGTCCATAAAAAACCAGCACGTGAGAAAAATATACCTTGATTGCTTCTTGCGGCCAAGAATGCTCGACCTAATACATGGGCATATGCCTTGTCCAGTCGGCAATTGTTAACGTCTTCTTTGTTCCCACCGGTGATTTCGGTGCCACGATGGCAAAGGACTTCCACTAATGAATGATGATTTCCATTTCCATTATCGCGCAACTGTGCCGAAGGAAATAAGTTAGGGTGTTCGTCACATACAGAGAAGAAGGGATACGCTAGTACCACCACAAACACTCCCCTGGTCTTCCTCTTAATTTTTGTTGCCGATTTTTTCTTGCAACCAAAAAATTAAAGGAAAAAAAGGAGATGACATCTAGTGATAAAAACACGTGGAGGTGAACAACTAAGGACATATAAGATACTCCCTCCGTAAAGCAATACAAGAGGGAGTACTTATGAATAAGCAAAACAATGCGAAAATATAAAACAAGGAAGATTGCTTTGTCTTCGTGAAGAGCACAAATCATGCTCCTGCGAGCAACAACAAGTAGCCAGGTTAGAGGCTTCAGACATTGAAAGGCCCGATCAAGAAGTCATCTAAACACTACCCACATGATACCACAGCCAGGTTCTGGTTCATGTGGAAACTTTCCGACTCTAGGCAGGAGGGGATTCAAGTCCGCACCTCCAACAATATGCAAGGTCTCACCCAAAGCTTTCGAGAGTGTTTTTTCATAGCTCGAGCTCCATGTGACCTCCTGTCTACACCATTCAGTCCCATCGAGATATGTGCAAGACACTGACATGTCAACAGTGCATCAGCAAGATGCTTGCACTCAAATTTATCTGACGCTCACTAATCTCCTGGCACAACTGCTGCCGGCATCTGGACAAGTCATGTCGCTGCAGTGTCACATGCGCATGCATGAACAGTGCTGAAGCAATAAAGAAAATGGAGAGAGAGTGTCTTGCATGCACATGTCATTGTCTTGTATGGAAATGTGAGCTGAGAGAGCGTTCGTGCTGCATACCCATGACTCCGTCGCTTATCTCTTCGCACTCTCTTTCTAAACAGTATTCAAAAAATAAACGAGGCAGGACATGGGGACTTGAGTAAGGGTCTACTTTTTTAGATTTGATATTATTTTTACACAAAGCTATATGCACTACAAGTAATTCAGTCTACCAATATTGCATACGGTTGACAGAAAATCCAACTTAAAATCCATTTTAACTTTTCAACGTTTCCTTCTGTCACTGGCTATCTCCATCACGTGCTTGTACAGTGCGCTGCATCAACCCAATCTCTCTCCTACTATTTCTTCCCTCTCTGCTGGAGACTCTCACGTGTCCACAGTGATCGTTGCTGGCAAAAGTCAGCTCACTCTCTCACTCTCTCTTCTCTCTCCCTTTCACGTCCTCTTGCGGGTTGAATAGGATATGATGGCAGCTGATAAGACGAGAGGGCACAAAGGGAGTGTGAGGAGCGACGAAGAGACACCAGGCGAACAGGTTTCATATGACGCCAGAAACAGGAGACCCACATGGCCTAGCATGCAGGCCTAGCATGCTTAGTTACTGATTATCTGGACAGGACCGCGCCTGCAAATGACAGCTCCACGCTCCTGATGCTCCTTTCCAGCGCAAATCCCAAAGCAAGCAAACGGTCTAGATAGGAGGGACCGTGGAGCTCGAGCTAGGCAGAAACTTTGCGAAAGCTTTTTCCTTTTCCCTAGCTACCACCTCAATGTACATTTAAGGCAGCAAAGGAGACGGACAAAGCACTTGCAGTTCCAGTAGCATGCTGCCGACACAGACTAGCTCCTACAGTTACGGTATGACTTACAAAAACTCAATTCTTGATCCTTCCCAAGCCCAATGGTGTACGAGTGTGCTCCCCTCCCTCCGCGTTCCGAATCAACTTGGTGCGTAGTGCTCTGCATGGTGTTCTCTCTACGTAAAGTACACAAAAATGTTCTCATGAGAGCGCATTTATATACCATCTTAGCTTATGATTGACACATTTGCACGCGCCTTCAATATCAAGATTGCCATTGGTGGTCGCATCGAAGTCAGTGAGATTGAGTAAAGTGAATTTGTTTCGTCCTTTGTAGTAAACAACCAATAGGGCTTGTCTCGAAAACGAAATAGTCAAGACGAGCCAGAAAAGTGCGCCTACATCAGAACGACTGATCGAGCTTGTCTTGAAAACGAGACAAGCAAGAAAAGTGCGCCCATATCAGAACTCTCTCTCCGGCATGTTCGCACTTAAACTTGCCACAATTTTTTTTACTTTTCAAGTCATGTGTGCGTTTCAACTAGCCACTAATTAATTTGTTTTTTTACACACACCGCAACAAATTGAAGGATTAGGGTCTATGCGACTTAGAGGCTCAAATGGAGACAATTTTGGAGGAATTTTGGAGGCCGGTAGCTTTGGCCTAGCGTAGTCAGCTTATCCATTAGGGAGTTAATTTGAGAAAGTTAGGTATACGAGCCACTCTCTTCGTAATCAAATAATTGACTAATTTTGGTGTTTTAGAAGCTGCACTTAATTGAGGTGGTTGGGGCCATTATTGTGTACCCACCGTACTCTGCTAGCTTGTTGATGAGTTTGGTCTGATTGTATCATAGAAACTTCAATAAAATTATTGTTGCATCTGGCATGCAGGATTCGGGAGGCGTCAACCTTCTTTTTCAAAAAATAGAAAAATAAAAACTATATTTTGATGGTTAGAAGCAAAATAATTTTGATTTAGGTATATACACGAGCGAATGCTCATTTACATGGATAATTTTGTCTATTATCTTATTACCCAAGCTTTGGGTTTAATCAAATTAGGATTTAGGATTAAGGTAAGAAACATACTAGGGTTAGATATTTGATGCATTTTAGATGGCCCTAAGACGAAGGCTCGTTCACTATTTGTTTCAAAAATAAAATAAACGTCGATCTGCATGTGTGCACAGCCACTATATATGTCACTCTGAAGGTGGGTGATGGCTCTCGGTTGCTTGCGCATACGAAAAGTGTACAACATGAAATTCTTTCATACAAAATGCATGAAACCCAAGAGTATGAATCAATGTAAACAATCTGAGTGATAGACAACAACTATCCATCCTATTCCTAGCTGTATTAAGGCTGCTAACCGGCCTCGAGGTACAAGCGGCCATTCCATTCCGGCACCTCCCTTGCGCCCTCTCACCGTACCACCTAGTGAAGAAACCTGCTTGGTGGCACCGGTGCCAAGCTTTAGGTCCAGGCTTATCTTAGGACTTCGTCGTGTTTCCCTTCATCCGGGCGTAACAATTTCAGTTTTGTCAGACAAACTATCGATTTAGTTCAACAAGTGAGAACGTGCGTCTAGCTAGCACGGTTGTAAAGACCTCCTGGAGTGGGGCTACCAACCAGGGTTCTAATCCTGGTTCTCACAAAAAAGGTCCCTCACTGCGTATACTTGTGTTGTGCAAGCCAGCGTGTTCGCTGCGTTCGCTGCATATACTTGCACATCACAAGCCGGCGTTCAGGGCCTTTTCTCGACCTTGCAATGTAATGGCTTCGGGATATCTCTCCCCTTGGGTGGAGTAGTTAGTTCAACAAGTGTCGGTCATCAAAGAAAAAAGACAACTAGAAAAAATATATTCCTTAATTGCTTCTTGCTGTCACTAGTGCTTGACCAAATACATGGGCAAATGCCTTGTTCAGTCGGCAATTGTTGACATCTTCTTTGTACCCACGTGTGATCTCGGTTGCCACGACGCCAAATAACTTCCACAATGAATGATGATTTCCATTTCCATTATTGCGCTAGTGTGTGGAAGGGAAGAAGTTAGGGTATTGATTGCAGACAGAGAATGGATACGCTAATACCACCACAAACACTGTCCTGGTCTTCCTCTTAATTTTTGTTGTCGATTTTTTCTTCCAACCAAAAAATTAAGGGAAAAAAATAGGAGATGACAGCTAGTGATAAAAAAACACGTGGAGGTGAACAGCTAAAGACATAAAAGATACTTATGAATAAGCAAAACAATGTGAAAATCTAAACAAAGAAGATTGCTGTGTCTTCGTGAAGAGCACAAATCATGCTCTTGCGAGCAACAAACAACATGGAACAAGCAACAACAAGTAGCTAGGTTAGAGGCTTCAGACATAGAAAGGTCCGATCAAGAACTCATCTAAACACTACCCACATGATACCACAGCCAGGTTCCGGTTCATGTGGAAACTTTCCGACTCCAGGGAGGAGGGGATTCAAGGTCGCCCCTGCACCAATATGCAAGGGATAACCCAAAGCTTTCGCCTTTCCTCCATCTTCCACCTCAACGGATAGTTAATGCAGCAAAGGGGTGGGACAAAGCACTTCTTGATCCTGTTTCATGAGGCCGACACACTCCTACAGCTGCAGTATGCGTTACAACAACTAAATTATTGATCCTTCCCAAACCCAATGGCATACGTGTGTGCTCCCACCATGGCCAGACAACTTGGTGCATAGTGCTTCGCATTGTGTTCTCTCTACCTAAACTACACCAAAATATTCTCATGAGATCTCATTTATATACCATCTTATCTTGCGATGGACACAATTAGACGCGCCTTCAATATCAAGATTGCCATTGGTAGCCGCATCAAAGTCAGTGAGATTGAGTAAAGTGGACTTGTTTCGTCCTTTGCAGTAAACAACAAACATGGCTTTATTGGGCGTTCAAGAAAATAAAATCACTTCCATCCGAAAATAAAAGGTTTTGAAAATTATGTAGTTCATAGAGTGTTCAAGTGATGTATAGAACTTAACATGACACATATGCACTTGAGAAACTATATGATGCACATTTTGTTAATTTTATGCAAGCCGCAACAGATGTGTATTAGGTCCAGATTTTTGCTTCATTTGAAAATTACTTTTTGGGTTCAAATTTGAAAGGTCCAGGAACCATCAATGAATTGTTCAATACATGTAGGTTGTTAGCAAAGTTACTCGAGTTCACATGGCACCCTTGCACACCAAAAGCATTTTGTGTGTTAATCTTCTTCATGACCGGTCTTCTCATTTCTCAGTTTCTTGAAAACCCTTGGGTTATGATATTTGCAATATGGGATGCATCAGCACTTAAGATTTCTTGTTGGTTCAAATTGGTGATTTGAAGAAAAACCTTTTATACAAGAACAAAATGTGGAATGAACCTTAGTTCAATCTCATCATCATGATTCCCTTTCTAGATCCCCTATGGACGAATAATATAGTTTTGACGTTTTCAGTCAGATAAACATATGTGTTGCTATAGCTCCCTTTTTGGCTTTTGCAATCCAGAACTCGGTGGCACAAAAAGCAGTACTTGCAATTTCCTTGTTATTTGCCATGCTGCTGTGTTGATGCACAATGAATCCAATATTATTGTTTTTTGCAAGAATGTTCCAGTATATAATTGGGCATATATAATCAATCCCCTTGCTCCTTTTGGCAAAATAAAAACATGCAAGAGCCTTGCATGTCTTTTCATTAAAATTGGAAGGAAATTCATTTACAGGAGTTCATACATCTGGGCACCTTGACGGCTCAACCGCTGTTATACACACTACTCCTCACTGTCCCTCCCCAGCGGTCAGCTTTGCCCCCTTTCAGCAGTTGAAGTCTTCATGAATAAAGGAAATGAAAACTTCTCTCGAGCGTGCAACAGCGTCAAAAGTTCACGCATTCCTCTTAGGTCGCAAGGCTGCTCATTCATCATTTTTACGAGATGGGCCCTTTCAGTAGCATCTCATCATCTCTGCAGACACATTGTTTAGTGTGAAATAAATATGTGTATATGTGCAAACGGGCAGCATATAGTAATTCTGTCATATTTGAACTTTGGGCTGTATCTTGTGCATGTAAGAGTGTTTCTTTCCAAGAAGATCATATATATGGTAATGAGGTGTTACAGAGTTGAGAGAATCAGCAATTGTTGTTTCATACTTACGGTACCTTTCAACAACAGTTTTGAACGAGGGATACTTCTATGTATCTTTGGAACAGACTCACATCAATTGAACAAATAAGCGCTGTGAGTTCATCTTTTTTCTTAGGGAAGCTGCAAGTTTACCAGCCACTGAAGAAGAAGCCTCAGGTCTCTGCTGGACCCTGGCCCTTGGCCTGCCTTTCCATAAAAAAATGCCTAAATTGTGAAGATCTTCCAGGAAAGCTTCTGCCACTGTTGATGTATCTTTTCCTTCTCTTGAGCGTACTCACACAGCCTCTATACAAATTTTATATAGGCTGCATCAATTAATTGAGATCAGAGAAAAGTAAATATGGACTAGCTCTATGTTATCACTACAGGCAAAGCTGTATGAACTCTTGATCTGTCTGTGATTAAAATCTTGTAGTAGAGAAACTTACTTGCCTTCCCAACGCTAGAAAAAAAGGGAAAAATTAACTTGTCTGTGACATATTTGGATTGGAGACGATGATTTGATTTTAGACTCGCCGGCAGTCAAGAGTCCAGTATGAATGTATGATCATCAGTAAATAAATAGCATCGAAAATGTAAGGGATTCTAGGTCTCTGGCGTGCATCAACTGGTACTGACAATAAGAATATCCCTATAAAATTTTGTGTAGCCTACAAATCGATGATAGTGAGAACTGTGTCCAAAAAATCACCACATATATAAGACACTGGAAACACTTATTTGTTTAATACAATCTGACATTTGCTCGCGGACAAGATTTGGGTACAAGCATTTGTTGCCTGTGAAAATCTCATCAAACCTAATTTGAGGGTATGTGAGCTTTCTGCCAACTTGAGAGGTTGCTTCCGTATCAACAAAAAAAAATGTTTCCATCATATGTGTCAATGTTCCTATTGTAGCAAACTGAAATTCATCTAAAAAAAATGAAATTGCTTCAATTATTTGAGACAAACGTTTCCATAGCAACTGAAATTTGCTTGCAATGAAACTTACATTTATTTGCCTAGCATGAACCACAATTTCATCGCAAAAAAGAAAAGAAAGATGAACAACATTTGATTAACCAGAACACATCAATAGTGTTGGGCCAAACAATTAGACACTTCCGCTTTGGTACAACCCCAACCCCCCTAAACACATCAATGGAGGAGATCTCTTCATACCCCTTCATAATAAAGGGTATGATGATCTTTTTTTCAAAATACGCCGGCGACAATTTTTTTTAGACAGTCCGCAAAAATAAACAGTAACCTGGGCCGGCCAAACAGCAAGTCATCTATCTGAAACACTGAAAAATCCTAAAAAATTTATGCTTTATGCATGCGACAGGTATTGATCACATGACCTTGCACTTTTCAGGGAAATGAGCCAACCACTAAACTAACCCATGGCAAAAAGGCAGCGCGGTGTATTAAGACTATGAAGAGCGACATAGCTGAACAATTTTTTTAGAAATTTGAACGTGACTTTTTTGAACGCAAAAGAAATTCAACAGTTAGGGAAATATGAATATATAAATAGATATGCTGAACATTTTGTAACATTGCGATTTTAAAAAAATGAGCAACCTTCTAAAAGATTCCAGACTGGAAAACCGGCCTGGTAACAACAGTTAGGGAATTCTTTTCAAATCATAGTTCTCACCACCCTTTGTGCCATCAGGTGTGTGCACGTCATCGTAAGGGAAATCTTTTTTAGAAAATCTATCATCGCACGTCATGGTAAGGGAAATCTTTTTTAGAAAATCTATCAACACTGATTTGAGAAAAAGTTCACATGTTTAAGAAATTAGACATGGACTGGAAGCACAGTTCACGAATTTATGAAAATTTCAGGATTTTAGAAAAAAATCGTGAATTTTAGAAAGGAAAAGAAAAAGAAAATGATAAAAGAGAAGGAGATCGAGAAAAAACAGTAGAAAAATTGGCTAGACAAAACCAGAAAAAATAAAAAAAGGCGTTATCTTTTTTGTTTACTTCACGTCTAAGTAAACGGCTGCGGCCGAGAAACATTTGCAGAATACCCATAGGTTGTTCACGAGTTGTTTAGCATAAGAACAACAAAATTTGCATTACGCACACCAGCATCTTCTCTCCCAGTTGGTTAGTGACACTGTATGAATGTAACATGGGAATGAGTTCGAATCTCACTACCCGCATCTACCGAAGCGGGACTAACAATTAGAAAGAAAATCCTGTTGTTTGTTGGCTTCACAGTATTTATTCTGGCCGCTAATGGCAACCCAACTGAATCGATGGCAAACAATTTTGGAATCTGCAAGCCCCTAGTTGTTGTTTTCCAGTTTCCTATAATTACTACTTTTATTATACCAGCAGATAAGCACTTGTTTTTTTCACAAATTTCTGTTTGTAATACAACATATGTACATCCATATGTTTCTTTTGGTGTGCATAGAAATATGGATCTTAGAGCATCTCCAGCCGCGCCCCCAACAGGCCCTTCCCAGACGTTTTTGCTGCGCCGGCGCCAAAAAAACGGCCCAGTCACGCCCCCAGAAGCCCGTTTTTCGCTGGCTCAGGCCAAAACTGGTGCCGGCGGACCCAGGCCGAACCCGGCGCCCTGGGGGGCGCTTGGGGAGCCGGCACAAGCGAAAAAGGCGCGTGGGGTCCGCCCTGTCGGCGACCCGAGGTCCTTTTCCCGCCGTTTCGAGACGCTTTTCCCTCGCACCCCTGCCGCTCGCTCGCCTTCCTCCCGCCATTCCCCCCTTTCTCCCGCCAAACCCCCCTCCCGCTCGCCTTCCAGACGCCGCCATGCCGCCGAAGAAGTACGCCATGCCGCGCGCGGTGGCAACCACGTCCGGCACCGTGGCCCAGCCGAAGCAGAGGAAGCCGAGGGCGCCGCCATTGAAGCCGCCGGGCATGTCGAACGCCGAGTGGAGGGTGGAAGTTCAGCGGCGCGACGCAGTCACCGCCGACCGGCGGAACAGGGCCATCGCCAAGAAGGCCTGCGACAACGCGACTCGCGCGGCGGCGTCCTCCTCATCGGTCGACCACGCGGGGATGATGAATTCACCCGTCGTCAGCCACGCCTAGTACGCGCCCTGAGGACAGCAAGGCGTCGGATCTCCATGGGGATCGTCGTCGCCCGGCTACGCCGACGGCGACGCGCACGGTGGGTTCAACCCAAACGTGACCTTCCCCATGGCCACCCCGCGACGCGCACACCCTCGCCTGCCTTCGTCGGCGTGCAGTACCCTCCATCCAACTACTCGCCGCCCGCCTTCGCGTCCACACCGACGCCCCATCTCCGCCGTGGACCGCTGCCCTTCTCGCACCTCGGCGACACCGACGACATAGGAGTCAACATGGACGACATCATCGCGTCAGGATCGACCGCGGCCGCCGCGTCTCCCGGGTTCGCCACCCAGGACGAGGTAGTGGATCTCAGCGGCGGGATGGAGGCCGAGCTCGGCTACGTCTACGGCGAGGACGCGCAGGAACCCGAGGAGGAGGAGGAGGACGAGGAGGAGGAGGAGGAGGATGAGCCGGTGGCGAAGGGGCGCCAGAAGAAGAAGCGGGCGGCTAGGCCAGGCGAACCGCGCATCAAGTGGACGTCCAAGGAGGAGGAATGCCTCGCCAAAGCATGGAAAGTCGTCTGCCTCGACCCGACCACCGGCACGAACCAGAGCTTCGAGACGTACTGGGACCGCATCAAGGCCGAGTTCGACGAGCGAAAGCTCGTCGACCCCTACTTCAAAGGCGTCTACATGCAGCGCGGCTCCAAGGCGATGGCGAACCATTGGGGACGTATCCAGGAGGCGTGCAACAAATGGCATGGGATCGTCGAGGAAGTCGCGGCTCGCCCGGAGAGCGGCGCCAGTGTTGAGGATCAGGTACGCACGCCGTTCACCCGCATCTCTTCGTCGTCTACGCCCGCCGACCGCCAACTGTTTGTTCCTCCGTGCAGTTGCTGCGCATGTTCACCATGTACCGGCGTGACAACCTCGACGCCGACTTCAAGTACCTCCACGTCTACAAGCGCATTGACAAGTGCGAGAAGTGGGCGGAGGTCCGACGCACACTCGACAAGGCCAAGGAGACATACAAGCCGGACGCGACGAATTCGGACGCGTCCGAGGGGCGGCCGGACGGCCACAAATTGGCAAAGGGGAAAAACACCGACACGGCAACCGCGCGAGTGCAGGAGTCCATCGAGCATTGCCTCGCCGACGTCCAGGCTCGGGCCGTCTAGCGTGAAGAGAAAACCGCCGAGCGGTGGTCGTCGTTGATAACGAACATCGCCATCAAGCTCGACCTGCTCCGGACCAACGTCGACCTGCTCCGGACGAACGTCGCCGCGAAGAAGAGGAACACCGACATGGCTTTTCTGATGGGCGGGGCGGACATGCTCCAGAGCGACGACGAGCAGCTCAGGGCGTGGTACCTGGCGGAGCGCGGCCTCATCCTGAACCAGCTGCAGACGACAACGCCGACGACGCCAGCTCCCGCGCCCACGGCCACACGGACGTCAAGCCCGAACGACGCCTCTACATCGCCGCCCAGCAGTACTGAAGCCGCGACGGCACAGCCCAGCACCGAAGCAACTCCGACACCGCCGAGCCCGCACACGCCGACTCCGCCAACGCCTGGAGCCGACCCCGCCGAGTGATTCGTTGCGCACGCGAACTTGCGGCGCGTGGCGCAATGTTTTTGTAACGCCAGACTACGTCCGATCGCCGGATTTGTGGCGTCTTTTGTGAGCGGGAACGACCTACTTGAAATTTCCCGCATCCTGGGGCCGGCGCTTGGGGGCGTGACTGGGAGCTAGGTCGTCCCAGGGGCCGAACTAGCGCAGGCATGCCCCCAAGCTGCTCTATTTAGGCGCCCTGGGGGGCCGAACGGCTGGAGATGCCCTTATGTGTGTGGATGACCGAATCAGAAATGCACTCCAAACCTCCCCTGGGCCTAGCTGAAGACTAGAGCTACCAACTGTTGGATTATAGATGGGTTTGGGCCCATATCTATCTATACCTATACTAATTAGAGACTCCCAAGAAATTACCACATTAATTAGAAATTAGGAGCCGTTGATCTGGTGGACCCTAGGAGTTATTACGGTGTAGATATAACAATAGAAATCACGGTTCAAGTTTGCTCAATTGTTAAAAAAAATAGTTATTGCTTCAGGCCCACATTCATTTTCTGCAATAAAGATAGAAGTCACCACGCAGGATGCTAACCCACCGTGTCTTCCTCCTCTAATTAAAACCATCTCTATCTCTTCAAAAGAAAAAGAAAACAATCTCTACCTCTTCCGAAGATAAAGCAATCTCTATCTACTCCTCTACCGTAAGGTCTCTTCCTATTTAGTACTCCACGGCTTCTTCTTCTCCATGATCTCTCCCTTCCTCTCTCTCTCATTCTCTGCTGAAATACCAATGAATGACCCTCCTCCTCGATGATCTGACATGGATGTTTAAAAAAGAAAGAACAAAGGAAGATGATCCATAATTATGTCCTCGGTAGATTTGTGTCGCAACTCGCAACTGCAAGCTAGAGAAGCCGCATCTGCCTGTCCATGGCCTCGACGCCTGGGTCGATTTCCTCCTCAACTGAAGTGGGCGGCGGCCATTGTTCGGATCTCTCTTCTCTTTCCAATCAGGTTCGTGCGTCTCCATCAGTATATTGGCTGCCTCCACCCAGGTACAGAATCCCTTGGTCCTCTATGATTGTTTTTTCTTTGAATCAACTGCCAACGAACTAAGCAGCCAATTATTCAACCTTACAAATAAGCTAATTATCAACGTGCTGCTAATAGATGGTGGTTTCTTAGTTCCATAGAAATACGGCATACATATATATTATCATCTGGACGTGTGTACCTTATAGGTGCATATGCCAAAAGTAATTAAACGACTTCCCAAAAATCTAGCCTACTCTTATTGGAAAAACAGAATCTAATTTGAGTTGAGTGAATACCTCTTGGGATTGGTCGGTAGTGCAGATCACGAAGAGCTCCAGGGAGGAGGAAGTGTTGTTGGGAAGGGTTGCAGCAGGGTCGCCCAGGTTGGAATTGTAGGTGTTGTTGGCCGTGTAGTTTTCGCCATGAACGAAGGGCTGCACCGTGGTGTATTCTCCATGCCTTTCCTTGCAAATCATTGGTACAGACTACAGACTAATACATCTTTGTTGTAATTAATTGATTGAAAGTTCTGTCAGTGTGATCAGACTTAGACTATGTGCTACATTGAGGTCGGACTAGAAGTTCATGTAATCATGTTGAACAGCACCTGGGATGAATACATTCACAATTTCTTCATTTTCTGCATGTGCGTTGTCTATTGTTTCCATGTGCAGTTTTTTAAACTATAGACTTGGGTAAGTTTGACCGGGAGCCAATTGATTGGTTAGTCTCTCTTATCAAAAGTGCTGATTTTGTTCAGCACATGCAAGTTTACTTGAGACAATATACATGCAATCAATCTCATACATAAAGCATGAATGTAAAGAATCCACAACAAATCATTTACAGTTATATGTCAATTTAATTTTTGTCACACGGAAAATTTATCAATCAACGGGCTGGATCTTCTACTTGGCGCACCACGGTTCACTAGCGGCACTGCAGAGTCCTTCCATTGATATCGCTTCTGCTTCTCATTTTGGTATATGCAGGGGCTGGGAGCATGAAGAAGACCTCTCACTGCACGTACTGTAACTTACATGCAATTTTTTTCCAATCTAATTTTCATGTTCCTGGATGACAGCCTTTTCAGTAGAGTATGCATTCAATTTCGAAAAAAAGAGAGTATAGAAGGTCTGTCTACAGGGGACAATTAATTATAGAGTTCTTGATCGATATACGTCTAGAATACCAAATACATATGCTTAGATACATCACAAGACATACTTTCATATTATATACATTCGGTATTGTAGATATAAATAGTTTTTTCTATAAACTTGGTCAAAGTTTATAAAGTTTTACTTTGTAAAAATTTATATGCACTACATTATGGAACGAAGGGAGTATATCACAAGCTGACACGTGAATGCATGCTGGCACAAACTTAATGTATACCTAATATACGCAAAATTGATAATTAAGAATTAGCTATATCGATATCATAAATTTGTGTGAGATCCACTTTCTATCCCATAAGCACTTGCATCCATAACCAACTCATGTGGAGTGTCCTAACAAAACTGAATATAATAACTCTTGGCATCCACATATACAAGAATGATATGTCAGCCATATGCAATCATAGAACTTATTGTATTTTGTTATCAACATGTTGTTATTCCTCTCCAATCTTTCATTAATTTAATTTCCACAACGCATATTTCGCAGTCACGGGGAATTTATGAAGATTGTTGTAGCTACAATTCATACCGTGGTGTGCAATTAAACATTCTTACGATGTTCATATGCTTTAACCCCATATTTCTTGATAGGCTGAGGTTAATTTCATTTCATGAATACCTACATGATACCCAAATAGAATGGAAGTTCTCACACATCTAGCGACCAGGGTGCAAGGTAATTGAACATACGAACTTCCCATTTCAAGCCAACTCTGGGAAGAAAGAAGCAAACCTACTTTCAAATATTGTAGTAATTACTACTTAGGAAATTTTCTATGTAATGTATAGGCATGCAATTCCTACATATAACTTGGATAAAATATGGACTAAAGTACTATCAAATTGCACAGAAATGAAAATAAGCGTATATGTTCATTTAAATTATATCAATACCCAAATTTAGAAATTTCCAATTTAACACACACACACACACACACACACACACACACACACACACACACATATATATATAGGCGGAAATTATATTATCATTTATAAGCCTCCCCGGAACGAAAGCCGACTGCTCTTCAGATATTATCTCAGGAAGAATCAACTTTAGCCTGTTTGCTAGAACCTTTGAAGCAATCTTGTAGAACACGTTGCATAGACTAATTGGGCGAAATTGAGAGAGTAAGATTGGGTTTGCTACCTTTGGAATAAGAACCAGCAGCGTGTCATTCAAACATGCAGGGCTCTCCTCACCTTTGACGATGGCCAGCACTGCTCTGGTGACCGTGTCTCCACATATATCCCATTGTTTCTGAAAAAAGTGAGCTGGAAATCCATCAGGACCCGGACCTTTCGTGGGAAACATTTGAAAAAGTGCGGTATTAACCTCCTTCGCTTCATACGGGGCCAAAAGCAAATCATTCATCCCCGGCGTAACCTTCACGGGCACATGCTGAAGGACCTCCTCCACCCCCTGCACTCCTTCAGAGGTATAAAGCTGTTTATAATAGTCAAGTGACATCTGTTGCATTTCAGTTAATTCCGAGGTTAGTTGCCCATCTGACCTCTCTAGGGCCTTTATTAAATTCTTTCTCCTCCGCATAGAAGCTCGCATATGGAAAAAAATGAGAATTCCGGTCCCCTGCAGAGAGCCATTCAACACGTGAACGTTGTCTCCACATCAGTTCCTCACGTAAATATAGTTCAATCAGGCGGTCATTGATTTTGATTTCTGCATGAGACGGGCCCAACCGCCTAACGTCACTCCGTAAGCGTTCTAGGTCCTTTTTCAAGGACCGAATTTCTCCTTTGACACTGCCAAAGGTAGTCCGTGCCCACTCGCCCAGATTGTTAGCCAGCGCCTCGAGATTTGCGCGTACTTCACCAGCCGACAGATTATGACTGTTGGAGTGCCATGCAGCTTGTATTGTAGTTTTCAAATCAGAGTGAGTATCCCACATCACCTCATACCTGAATTGTTTAGCTTTTCTGCCACCATCTTGTGATTGTGCCAACTGTAGAAGGATGGCTGAGTGGTCCGAAGTTGCTGTGGTGATGTGCTCCACAGCTGCTGACGGAAACAAGCCACACCAATCAACCGAGCCGAGGGCCCTGTCCAGCCTTACATGGGTATATGATCCTCCCGTAAAACAGCAGGCTATCATCCGCGAATAAAAGATGATTCACCGCCGGTGCCGACGGTGCCACCTTAATGCCGCTGAGCTGGGATGATTGATTCTGGGATTTTAAGAGGCACGAAAGGCCCTCTGCTGCTAACAAGAAAAGGTATGGAGAGATTGGATCTCCCTGTCGAATTCCCCTTGAAGGGATAAAAGTTTCTGACCTAACACCATTGAACATAATCGAGAAGGTTACTGAGCTCACCATATTCATAACAACTGAAACCCATGGCGCCGCAAACCCCAACTTCTCCATGATCGATTTCAAATAAGACCATTCCACGCGGTCATATGCCTTCATCATATCAAGTTTCAAAGCTGCAAATCTGTTGCTCTTTGATCTGTTCCTCTTCATAAAGTGCAAACATTCATAGGCGGAAATTATATTACCAGTTATAAGCCTCCCCGGAACGAAAGCCGACTGCTCTTCAGATATTATCTCAGGAAGAATCAACTTTAGCCTGTTTGCTAGAACCTTTGAAGCAATCTTGTAGAACACGTTGCATAGACTAATTGGGCGAAACTGAGAGAGTAAGATTGGGTTTGTTACCTTTGGAATAAGAACCAGCAGCGTGTCATTCAAACATGCAGGGCTCTCCTCACCTTTGACGATGGCCAACACTGCTCTAGTGACCGTGTCTCCACATATATCCCAATGTTTCTGAAAAAAGTGAGCTGGAAATCCATCGGGACCCGGAGCTTTCGTGGGAAACATTTGAAAAAGTGCGGTCTTAACGTCCTTCGCTTCATACGGGGCCAAAAGCAAATCATTCATCCCCGGCGTAACCTTCACGGGCACATGCTGAAGGACCTCCTCCACCCCCTGCACTCCTTCAGAGGTATAAAGCTGTTTATAATAGTCAAGTGCCATCTGTTGCATTTCAGTTAATTCCGAGGTTAGTTGCCCATCTGACCTCTCTAGGGCCTTGAGTAAATTCTTTCTCCTCCGCATAGAAGCTCGCATATGGAAAAAATGAGAATTCCGGTCCCCTGCAGAGAGCCATTCAACACGTGAACGTTGTCTCCACATCAGTTCCTCACGTAAATATAGTTCAATCAGGCGGTCATTGATTTTGATTTCTGCATGAGACGGGCCCAACCGCCTAACGTCACTCCGTAAGCGTTCTAGCTCCTTTTTCAAGGACCGAATTTCTCCTTTGACACTGCCAAAGGTAGTCCGTGCCCACTCGCCCAGATTGTTAGCCAGCGCCTCGAGATTTGCGCGTACTTCACCAGCCGACAGATTATGACTGTTGGAGTCCCATGCAGCTTGTATTGTAGTTTTCAAATCAGAGTGAGTATCCCACATCACCTCATACCTGAATTGTTTAGCTTTTCTGCCACCATCTTGTGATTGTGCCAACTGTAGAAGGATGGCTGAGTGGTCCGAAGTTGCTGTGGTGATGTGCTCCACAGCTGCTGACGGAAACAAGCCACACCAATCAACCGAGCCGAGGGCCCTGTCCAGCCTTACACGTGTATATATATAGGCATGGAATCACTACATAACTAGGATAAAATATGGAGTAAAATCGTATAAATTAACAATAAAATGAAAAAAATAAATGTGTTTATTTATATTATATTCGTATCAAATTTTAGGATTCAAATTGTAGTTGGTTCCATGTGTGTTGGACGCTAAGCAATAGGCAAAATCTACAAAGTTTTAAATTTAAGAAGTCTATCATTAAAAAAAACTAGCCCGTGCGAATGCACGGGTTCGCGACTAGTAAACAATAATCTCTCTGGTTAAAATATGTCCAGCACCAACCACAACCGTGGAAAAAAAATGATAGAATGGAATCTGACTACGCTGAACTTCTCTCGATTAGGTATTAATTAAAAAACATCTTGTTACGTTATGAACATAGTTGTTCATTAAGTTCTTCCACCTAACATATAGATACACTGCAGACCACATTGATGCAACGCAACAAACTTGTGAGAACAGCAACAGCACCCCTTAATTACTTCACCTGGAGAAAACAGAATTGTACGTCCGTTAGTAGATACAAATATAGATAAGACCTAATAGTAGGACATATGCAAAATACATGATTAAAAAATAGACTGTGAACAAGATGCGTGTCCAAACTCGTAAAATTTAACAAATATCATACTCCTGAAGGAAATATGCCCTAGAGGCAATAATAAAGTTGTTATTTATATTTCCTTATATCATGATAAATTTTTATTATTCATGCTAGAATTGTATTAACCGGAAACATAGTATATGTGTGAATACATAGACAAACAAAGTGTCACTAGTATGCCTCTACTTGACTAGCTCGTTGAATCAAAGATGTTTAAGTTTCCTAGCCATAGACATGAGTTGTCATTTGATTAACGGGTTCACATCATTAGTGAATGATGTGATTGACTTGACCCATTCCGTTAGCTCATCACTTGATCGTTTAGTTTTACTGCTATTGCTTTCTTCATGACTTTTATGTGTTCCTATGACTATGAGATTATGCAACTCCCGAATATCGGAGGAACACCTTGTGTGCTATCAAACGTCACAACGTAACTAGGTGATTATAAAGATACTTTACAGGTGTCTCCAAAGGTGTTTGTGGTGTTGGCATAGATCAAGAATATGATTTGTCACTCCGAGTGTCGGAGAGGTATCTCTGGGCCCTCTCGGTAATGCACATCACTATAAGCCTTGCAAGCAAATGATTAATGAGTTAGTCATGAGATGATGCATTACGGAACGAGTAAAGAGACTTGCCGATAACAAGATTGAACTAGGTATTGAGATACCGACGATCGAATCTCGGGCAAGTAACATACTGATGACAATGGGAACATCGTATATTGTTGTGCGGTTTGACCGAGAAAGATCTTCGTAGAATATGAAGGAACCAATATGAGCATCCAGGTTCCGTTGTTTGTTATTGACCGGCGATGAGTCTCGGTCATGTCTATATAGTTCTCGAACCCGTAGGGTCCGCACGCTTAACGTTCGGTGACGATCGGTATTATGAGTTTATGAGTTTTGATGTACCGAAGGTAGTTCGGAGTACCGGATGAGATCACAGACATGAAGATGAGTCTCGGAATGTCCGAGACATAAAGATTGATATATTGGACGACTATATTTGGACCCCGGATGAGTTCCGGGGGTCACCGGATATTTATCGGAGTGTCGGGGGGTTATCGGAACCCCCGGGGGAACTATAGGGCCCCCTCCCATGGGGAGTCCGAATTGGACTAGGGGAAGGGGGTGCAGCTCATATTTCCCTCTCCCTCTCCCTCTCTTTCCTTCTCCCTTCCTTCTTCCTTTCCTACTCCTAGTAGGAATAGGGAAGAGGGATTCCTTCTCCTACTATGAGTAGGAAACATACTCCTTGGCGTGTCCTATAGGGCCAGCCGGCCTCCTTCCCTTGTTTTTTTATATACGGGGGCAGGGGGGCACCCTACAATACCCAAGTTGATCATTGATCCCTTAGCCGTGTGCGGTGCCCCCCTCCACTATAATCCACCTCGGTCATATCGTAGCGGTGCTTTGGCGAAGCCCTGCGTTGGTAACTTCATCATCAGCGTCATCATGCCGTCGTGCTGATGGAACTCTCCCTTGATGCTCTACTGGATCGTGAGTTCGTGGGACGTCACTTAGCTCAACGTGTGCAGATCGCGGAGGTGCCGTACGTTCGGTACTAGGATTGGTCGATCATGAAGACGTACGACTACATCCACCGCATTGTCATAATGCTTCCGCTTACGGTCTACGAGGGTGCGTGGACGACACTCTCTCCTCTCGTTGCTATGCCTCTCCATGATCTTGCGTGTGCGTAGGATTTTTTTTTGGAATACTACGTTCCCCAACGGTGGCATCAGAGCCAGGTTTATGCGTAGATGTTATATGCACGAGTAGAACACAAGTGAGTTGTGGGCGATAATAGTCATACTGCTTACCAGCTTGTCATAGTTTTATTCGGCGGTATTGTTGGATGATGCGGCCCGGATCGACATTACGCGTATGCTTACACGAGACTGGTTCTACCGACGTGCTTCACACACAGGTGGCTGGCGGGTGTCAGTTTATCCAACTTTAGTTGAATCGAGTGTGGCTACGGCCGGTCCTTGTGAAGGTTTAAATAGCACATACATGACAAAATATCGTTGTGGTTTTGATGCGTAGGTAAGAACGGTTCTTGCTCAGCCCGTAGCAGACACGTAAAACTTGCAACAACAAAGTAGAGGGCGTCTAACTTGTTTTTGCAGGGCATGTTGTGATGTGATATGGTCAAGATATGATGCTAAATTTTATTGTATGAGATGATCATGTTTTGTAATAGAGTTATCGGTAACTGGCAAGAGCCATATGGTTGTTGCTTTATTGTATGAAATGCAATCGCCATGTAATCGCTTTACTTTATCACTAAGCGGTAGCGATAGTCGTAGAAGCAAAAGTTGGCGAGATGATAACGATGCTACGATGGAGATCAAGGTGTCGCGCCGGTGACGATGGTGATCATGACGGTGCTTTCGAGATGAAGATCAAAGGCACAAGATGATGATGGCCATATCATATCACTTATATTGATTGCATGTGATGTTTATCTTTTATGCATCTTATTTTGCTTAGAACGATGGTAGCATTATAAGATGATCTCTCACTAAATTTCAAGGTATAAGTGTTCTCCCTGAGTATGCACCGTTGCGAAAGTTCGTCGTGCCGAGACACCACGCGATGATCGGGTGTGATAAGCTCTACGTTCACATATAACGGGTGCATGCCAGTTTTGCACACACAGAATACTCGGGTTAAACTTGATGAGCCTATCATATACAGATATGGCCTCAGAACACCGGAGACAGAAAGGTCGAGCGTGAATCATATAGTAGATATGATCAACATAAGATGTTCACCATTGAAAACTACTCCATCTCACGTGATGACCGGACATGGTTTAGTTTATATGGATCACGTGGTCACTTAGATGATTAGAGGGATGGCTGTCTAAGTGGGAGTTCTTAAGTAATTTGATTAATTGAACTTTAATTTATCATGAACTTAGTACCTGATAGTTTTTTGCATGTCTATGTTATTGTAGATAGATGGCCCGTGCTGTTGTTCCGTTGAATTTTAATGCGTTCCTAGAGAAAGCTAAGTTGAAAGATGATGGTAGCAACTACACGGACTGGGTCTGTAACTTGAGGATTATCCTCATTGCTGCACAGAAGAATTATGTCCTTGAAGCACTGCTAGGTGACAAGCCCCCTCCCGCTAATGTTGACGCTTTGAACGTCTGGCAGATGCGGTCTGATGACTACTCGATAGTTCAGTGTGCCATGCTTTACGGCTTAGAACCGGGACTTCACCGACGTTTTGAATGTCATGGAGCATATGAGATGTTCCAGGAGTTTAAGTTAATATTTCAAGCAAATGCCCGGATTGAGAGATACGAAGTCTCTAATAAGTTCTACAGCTGCAAGATGGAGGAGAACAGTTCTATCAATGAACACTTGCTCAGAATGTCTGGGTAATGCAATCATATGATTGAACTTGGTTGCAAAGTTGACGAAGATAGTGTTATTGATAGAGTTCTTCAATCACTGCCACCAAGCTATAAAGGCTTCATGATGACCTATAACATGCAAGGGATGCAGAAGACAATTCCCGAGCTCTTCGCTATGCTCAAAGCTACGGAGGTAGAAATCAAAAAGGAGCATCAACTGTTGATGGTTAATAAGACCACTAGTTTCAAGAAAAAGGACAAGGGAAAGTGCACTTCTCGAGCTTGCGTTGTATTCCCTCGAATAGGAAAGGGTGATGCAGCACAGTAGCGTAAGTATTTCCCTCAGTTTTTGAGAACCAAGCTATCAATCCAATAGGATACCACGCGCGAGTCCCTCGCACCTGCACAAGCAAATAAGAACGTCGAAACCAACGCGATAAAAGGGGTTGTCAATCCGTTCTCGGTCACTTACGAGAGTGAGATCTGATAGATATGATAAGATAATATTTTTGGTATAGAGATTGAAAGTAAAGTAAAGCAAAGTAAAGTAAATAGTTGATGGAAGATAATATGATGAGAATAGACCCAGGGGCCATAGATTTCACTAGTGGCTTCTCTCATGATAGCAGAATTCTACGGTGGGTGAACAAATTACTGTCGAGCAATTGATAGAAAAGCGCATAGTTATGAGAATATTTAGGCATGATCATTGTATATAGGCATCACGTCTGTAACAAGTAGACCGAAATGATTCTGCATCTACTACTATTACTCCACACATCGACCGCCATCTAGCATGCATCTAGAGTATTAAGTTCATAAGATCAGAGTAATGTCTTAAGCAAGATGACATGATGTAGAGGGATAAACTCAAGAAATATGATATAATCCCCATCTTTTTATCCTCGATGGCAACAATACTATACGTGCCTTGTTGCCCCTGCTGTCACTGGGAAAGGACACCGCAAGATTGAACCCAAAGCCAAGCACTTCTCCCATTGCAAGAACTATAGATCTAGTAGGCCAAACCAAACCAATAATTCGAGGAGACTTGCAAGGATATTATAATCATACATAAAAGATTTCATAAAAGAATCCAATATTGTTCAAAGATAATCTTGATCATAAACCCACAATTCATCGGATCTCGACAAACACACCGCAAAAAGATTACATCGAATAGATCTCCTCGAAGATCGAGAACTTTGTATTGAGATCCAAAGAGAGAGAAGAAGCAATCTAGCTAATAACTATGGACCCGAAGGTCTGTGGTAAACTACTCACAACTCATCGGAGGAGCTATGGTGTTGATGTAGAAGCCCTCTGTGATCGATGCCCCCTCCAGCGGAGCTCTGGAACAGGCCCCAAGATGGGATCTCACGGGTACAGAAGGTTGCGGCGGTGGAATTAGGGTTTCTTGCTGCTCCTTGATGTTTTCGGGGTACGTGGATATATATAGGAGGAAAAAGTACATCGGTGGAGCAACGTGGGGCCCACGAGGGTGGGGGGCGTGCCCTGCCCCCTCGTGGGCACCACGTTTCTTCTCTGGCTTGTACTCCAAGTCTTCTATGTTGATATTGTTCCAAAAATAACTCTCCCGAAGGTTTCATTCCGTTTGGACTCTGTTTGATATTCCTTTTCTGCGAAACACTGAAATAGGCAAAAAAACAGCAATTTGCACTGGGCCTTGGGTTAGTAGGTTAATCCCAAAAATAATATAAAAGTGTATAATAAAGCCCATTAAACATCCAAAACAGAATATATAATAGCATGGAGCAATCAAAAATTATAGATACGCTGGAGACGTATCAAGCATCCCCAAGCTTAATTTCTGCTCGTCCTCAAGTAGGTAAATGATAATAAAGAATTTTTTATGTGGAATGCTAACCAACATAAATCTCAATGTAATTTTCTTTATTGTGGCATGAATGTTCAGATCCGAAAGATTCAAGGCAAAAGTCTATATTGACATAAGAATAATAATACTTCAAGCATACTATCAAATCAATCATGTCTTCTCAAAATAACATGGCCAAAGAAAGTTCATCCCTACAAAATCATATAGTTAGGCTATGCTCCATCTTCGTCACACAAAATACTCAAAGTCATGCACAACCCCTGTTTCGGCGAAGCAATTGTTTCATACTTCAAATTTTTTAAACTTTTTCAACTTTCACGCAATACATGAGCGTGAGCCATAGACATAACACTATAGGTGGAATAGAGTGGTGGTTGTGGAGAAGACAAAAGAGGAAGATGGCCTCACATCAACTAGGTGTATCAATGGGCTATGGAGATGCCCATTAATAGATATCAATGTGAGTGAGTAAGGATTGCCATGCAACGGTTGCACTAGAGCTATAAATGTATGAAAGCTCAACAAAAGAAACTAAGTGGGTGTGCATCCAACTTGCTTGCTCACGAAGACCTAGGGAATTTGAGGAAGTTCATCGCTGGAATATACAAGCCAAGTTCTATAATGAAGATTTCCCACCATTATATGAAAGTGACAAAACAAGAGACTCTCTATCATGAAGATCATGGTGCTACTTTGAAGCACAAGTGTGGAAAAAGATAGTAGCATTGTCCCTTTTTATTTTTATTTTTCTGGGCCTTCCTTTTTTTTGGCCTTTCCTTCTTTGTTTTTCTTGTTTTTTTCTTTGGGACAATGCTCTAATAATGATGATCATCACACTTCTATTGATTTACAAATCGATATTTACAGCTCGATACTAGAGCAAAGTATGACTCTATATGAATGCCTCCGGCGGTGTACCGGGATGTGCAATGAATCAAGAGTGACATGTATGAAAAATTATGCATGGTGGCCTAGCCACGAATACGATGTTAGCTACATGATCATGCATGGAAATATGACAATGATGAACCGTGTCATATGAACGGAACGGCGGAAAGTTGCATGGCAATATATCTCGGAATGGCTATGGAAATGCCATGATAGGTAGGTATGGTGGCTGTTTTGAGGAAGGTATATGGTGGGTGTATGGTACCGGCGAAAGTTGCGCGGTGCAAGAGAGGCTAGCAATGGTGGAAGGGTGAGAGTGCGTATAATCCATGGACTCAGCATTAGTCATAATGAACTCACATACTTATTGCAAAAATCTACAAGTCATCAAAACAAAGTACTACACGCATGCTCCTAGGGGAAGGGTTGGTAGGAGTTAACCATCGCGCGATCCCGACCTCCACACAAAGGATGACACTCAATGAAATACCCCATGCTTCAAATTTGTCACACAACAGTTACCATACATGCATGCTATGGGACATGCAAACCTCAACACAAGTATTTCTCAAATTCACAACTACTCTACTAGCAAGACTCTAATATCACCATCCTCATATCTCAAAACAATAATCAAGTACCAAACTTCTCATCATATTCAATGCACTTTATATGAAAGTTTTTACTATACCCATCTTGGATGCCTATCATATTAGGACTAGTTTTATAACCAAAGCACATTACCATGCTATTCTAAGAGTCTCTCAAAATGATAAAAGTGAAGCATGGGAGATCAATAATTTCTGCAAAATAAATCCACCATCGTGCTCTAAAGAGATATAAGTGAAGCACTAGAGCAAAACTATCTAGCTCAAAAGATATAAGTGAAGCGCGTAGAGTATTCTAATAAATTCCAATTCATTTGTATTTGTCTCAAAGGTGTGTGATAACCCACAAGTGTAGGGGATCGCAACAGTTTTTGAGTGTACAATATTCAACCCAAATTTATTGATTCGACACAAGGGGGGCCAAAGAATACTCTTAAGTATTAGCAGCTGAGTTGTCAATTCAACAACACCTAGAAACTTAGTATCAACAGCAAGGTAATTTAGTAGCAAAGTAATATGGAAGTAACGGTAGCGGCAATAAAAGTAACCGTAGTGTTTTTGTAGTTTTTGTAACAGTAGCAGCGGAAAAGTAAATAAGCAACAAGCAATATGTGAAAAGCTTGTAGGCATTGGATCGGTGATGGAGAATTATGTCGGATGTGATTCCTCATGTAATAGTTATAACCTAGGGTGACACAGAACTAGCTCCAATTCATCAATGTAATGTAGGCATGTATTCCGAATATAGTCATACGTGCTTAAGGAAAAGAACTTGCATGACATCTTTTATCCTACCCTCCCGTGGCAGCGGTGTCCTAGTGGAAACTAAGGGATATTAAGGCATCCTTTTAATAGAGTACCAGACCAAAGCATTAACACATAGTTAATACATGAACTCCTCAAACTACGGTCATCACCGGGAGTGGTCCCGACTATTGTCACTTCGGGGTTGCCGGATCATAACACACAGTAGGTGACTATTGACGTGCAACATAGGATCCAGAACACACATGTATTCATGAAAATATAATAGGTTCGGATCTGAAATCATGGCACTCGGGCCCTAGTGACAAGCATTAAGCATGGCAAAGTCATAGCAACATCAATCTTAGAACATTGTGGATACTAGGGATCAAACCCTAACAAAACTAACTCGATTACATGGTAAATCTCATTCAACACATCACCGTCCAGCAAGCCTAAGATGGGATTACTCACGCACGGCGGTGAGCATCATGGAATTGTTGATGGAGGAAGGTTGATGATGACGATGGCGACGATCTCCCCTCTCCGGAGCCCTGAACGGACTCCAGATCAGCCCTCCCGAGAGAGATTAGGGCTTGGCGGCGGCTCCGTATCGTAAAATGCGATAATTCTTTCTCTCTGATTTTTTTCTACCCGAAAGTGAATATATGGAGTCCGGGGGTACGTCGGTGGAGCAACATGGGGCCCACGAGGCAGGGCGGTGCGCCCAGGGGGAGGGGGCGCGCCCCCCACCCTTGTCGACAGGGTGTGTGCCCCCTGGCTTGGTTCTTTCCGTGGGTATTTTTTATATATTCAAAAATAATTCTCCGTTGAATTTCAGATCATTCTGAGAACTTTTATTTCCGCACAAAAATAACACCATGGCAATTCTGCTGAAAACAGCGTCAGTCTGGGTTAGTTCCATTCAAATCATGCAAGCTAGAGTCCAAAACAAGGGCAAACGTGTTTGGAAAAGTAGATACGTTGGAGACGTATCAACTCCCCCTAGCTTAAACCTTTGCTTATCCTTAAGCAATTCAGTTGATAAACTGAAAGTGATAAAGAAAAAACTTTGAGAAACTCTGTTTGCTCTTGTTGTTGTAAATATCTAAAGCTGGCATTCAAGTTTTCAGCAAAGATCATGAACTAACCATATTCACAATAATTTTCAGGTCTCATGTCTACTCATATCAATGGCATAATCAACTAGCGAGCAATAATAATAATCCTCGGATGACAACACTTTCTCAAAACAGTCATAATATGATATAACAAGATGGTATCTCGCTAGCCCTTTCTGAGACCGCAAAACATAAATGCAGAGCACCTTTAAAGATCAAGGACTGACTAGACATTGTAATTCATGGTAAAAGAGATCCAGTCATAATCATACTCAATGCAAATTAATAACAATACATGCAAATGACAGCGGTGCTCTCCAACTAGTGCTCTTTTATAATAGGATGATGACTCAACATAAAAGTAAATAGATAGGCCCTTCGCAGAGGGAAGACGGGATTTGTAGAGGTGCCAGAGCTCGATTTTTAAATAGAGATGAATAATATTTTGAGCGATATACTCTCATTGTCAACATAACAACCAAGAATCTCGATATCTTCCATGCTACACACATTATAGGCAGTTCCCAAACATAATGGTAAATTTTATACTCCCCAACCACCAACAAGCACACTCCATGGCCATCCGAATCCACGGGGTACCGTCCAAATAAGCAACAGCCCTGGGGGAGTTTTGTTTAATTATTATGATTTGAGCATGGGAGTGGGCATCCCGGTTACCAGCCATTTTCTCATGAATGATAAGCGGAGGCCACTCATCGTGAGAATAACCCACCTAGCATGGAAGGTATAGACAACCTTAGTTGATACATGAGCTGTTCGAGCCTACAAAATAGAATTTCATTTGAAGGTTTAGAGTTTGGCACATACAAATTTTCTTGGAACGAAGGTAGATACCTCATATAGGAAGGTATGGTGGACTCATGTGGAATACTTTGGGGTTTATGGAAGTGGATGCACAAGCAGTATTCCCGCTTAGTACAGGTGAAGGCTAGAAAGAGACTGGGAAGCGACCAGCTAGGGAGCGACAACAGTCATAAACATGCATTAGAATTAATCAACAATGAATGCAAGCATGAGTAGGATATAAATCACCATAAACATAAATATCATGGAGGCTATGTTGATTTTGTTTCAACTACATGCGTGAACATGTGCCAAGTCAGACAACTTGAATCATTCAAAGGAGGATACCACCCTATCATACCACATCACAACCATTTTAATATCATGTTGGCACGCAAGATAGACCATTATAAACTCCTAGCTAATTAAGCATGGCATGAGCAGCTATGATCTCTAATTGTCATTACAAGCATGTTTCATTCATAATAGGCTGGATCAGGAACAATGAACTATCATATTTACAAAAACAAGAGAGGTCGAGTTCATACCAGCTTTTCTCATCTGAATGAGTTCATCATATATCATCATTATTGCCTTTCACTCTCACAACTGAACGGTGTGGATAATAATAATAGTGCACGTGCATTGGTCTATGCTGGAATCTGCAAGCATTTAATACAAGGGAGAAGAGAAGGTAATATGGCTCAAGGTTAAATCAACAATAAAGCACATGAGAGCCACTAAACATTTTCAATCAAGGTCTTCTGCACTCGGCCCCCAAAGAAAGAAAAGAAACAATTTACACGGGAAAGCTCCCAACAAGCAAAAGAAGAACGAGAAATCTTTTTGGCTTTTCTTTTAATTACTACTACTACAAGCATGGAAAGCAAACTAGCTAAATGCTACAACTATTTTTTTGTTTTTCTTTAGATTTTTCTAACACACAAGAAAAAGACTAAGCAAAGAAATGAAACTAGCATGGATAGTACAATGAATGAGTGTGAGCACCGACTACTGGAATAAGTGTGTGAACATGAATGTAATGTCGGTGAGAAATACTTACTCCCCCAAGATTAGGCTTTTGGACTAAGTTGGTCTATGGCCACGGATCGAAGGTACTCTCTCCGGTGTACTTAGAAGCATCCTCTGGTTGCCACAGATTGGCCGTCTCATCCGGATCCCACCCATAAACAAACTGTCGGTAAGGATCAAGTGGTGGGTCCGGCTCCGGCTCTGAAGCTTGTGCCTGGCTTTGGTACTTGTAGAAGGCATCTTACGAAACGAGGTATATACCTGAAAACATATCAAACAAAAATGCTGCAGGCAAGGTAACAATCTCACAATATTTTTCATCAAACCTCAATTTATACCTAAGCAACTTCTCTTTGTCTTTAACAATAAAATCATGTGCCTAATAGGTATTCTAAAATGTTCAGCAAGGCGAGAAGCAAAGATGCCTCCAAAGATAGGACGTTTTGTGCGGTTCAAACTTATTCGAATAGGAACGACCTCACCGAAGCTAAAGTCTGTGTCTTGAAACAAAGCATGGCGCAAAATGACAATATCAGGGGCACTAAGATTCCCACTCTTCCCGCAACCAATTAAATATCTACTAGAAAATATAGAAAAGTAGCGCAGAACGGTAAAAATGTATACTAGTAATTCTTGCCCCTGAAACTTGCCAAGTTTCCCCTACAGCTATCATGTCAATAAACCCTTCAACATCTTCACGACGTGGTTCTTCAAGACTACCAGCAAAGGTTATCTTGCACACTTCACAAAATTCAAAGAATGACATCTCCTTAACCTCATCATATAAACGAAACTGAAAGTGGTGATTTCTTAGCATGAAAATGAAAGTTTTGCGTGAAAATATTTGTGAGTAAGAGATATTGTTCACGCTGGTCGTGGAGGAAGTCGGTGAGGCCTGCATTGTTTGCCAAATAATAAAAGCTCCATAAATCCCAGCGGCTTCCAAGAACTCATTACAAGGCCATTCACACGGCCGAACTTCCGTGGTGCGAGGAAGATTATATTTGGGCTTCTTATTTTCTTCCTTCTTCTTATCCTCTGAACTTTTACTGGAAGAGCCTCTCAACAATCTCTTTATCATTTTCCTCCTCTGAAAAATCTGAAATTTTTAGTAACTCAAAATAAAAATAAACCAAACTCAACAAGATTGATAGCAACAACTCCTACAAGTGTCTAGAGACTATATCATGCATTGGAACTACTTGGGACCAAAGAAATTTGACATGCAAGCTCAAGAACAAGGTCACCGCGGCTGCAAAAATTTGCAATAAATAAAGCACTAGAACAAAAACTAATTGGACCAATGAGGAGTCACATACCAAGGAACAATCTCCCCAAACAGTTTTGTGAATGGAGCTAGAACTCGTGCTTGAGCTGGATAGTGATTTTTTTGGGAGGAAGAAGGAGTGTGTGGGTGCAGGAATAAGTGGAGGGGGGCCACGTGGGGCCCACGAGGCAGTGTAGCGCGACCTGTGAGGGTGGGCGTGCCCTGGACCCTCATGGCCAGGTGCTGGCACCCCTTGCTGTGTTCTCTATGCCAAATATTCTCAAATATTCTAGAAAAAAATCATATTTCCTTTTCAGGGCATTTGGAGAACTTTTATTTTTGGGGTATTTTTTTATTGCACAGATAAGTCTGGAAACAGATAGAAAATACTATTTTTTCTTTATTTAATATAATTAATAGAAAGTAAAAGGAGGATACATAAGGTTGTGCTATCTAGATTCACCCATCTCATGCTCATCAAAAGGAATCCATTAATAAGGCTGATCGAGTCTTGTTAATAAACTCTTTCCGAATAAGATGAAACCGGAGAATTTTCGAATAACACTAGGTTACCTCAATGGGGATATGTATGTCCCCAACAATAAGAATATCATATGTCTTCTTGACAGTAGGAAGAGGAATTTCAAAACCTCCAATAGTAATAGTTGGAATTTTTCCAATAGAATTGATACTGTGGACATGAGGTTGCTTCCTCGGAAAGTGTACCGTATGCTCATTACGATTGACATGAAAAGTGACGTTGCCTTTGTTGCAATCAATAATAGCCCCTGCAGTATTCAAAAAGGGTCTACCAAGGATAATAGACATACTATCGTCCTCGGGAATATCAAGGATAACAAAGTCCGTTAGAATAGTAACATTTGCAACCACAACAGGCACATCCTCGCAAATACCGACGGGTATAGCAGTTGATTTATCGGCCATTTGCAAAGATATTACAGTAGGTGTTAACTTACTCAAGTTAAGTCTACGATATAAAGAGAGAGGCATAACACTAACACCGGCTCCAAGATCACATAAAGCAGTTTTAACATAGTTCCCTTTAATGGAGCAAGGTATAGTAGGTACTCCTGTATCTTCTAGTTTCTTAGGTATTCCACCCTTAAAAGTGTAATTGCAAAGCATGGTGGAAATTTCTACTTCAGGTATCTTTCTTTTGTTGGTAATAATATCTTTCATTTACTTAGCATAAGGATTTATTTTAAGCATATCAGTCAAACGCATATGCATAAAGATAGGTCTAATCATTTCAGCAAAGCGCTCAAAATCCTCATCATCCTTTTTCTTGGATGGTTTAGGAGGAAAATGCATGGGTTGTTGAACCCATGGTTCTCTTTCCTTACCGTGCTTCCTAGCAACAAAGTCTCTCTTATCATAACGTTGATTCTTTGATTGTGGGTTATCAAGATCAACAGCAGGTTCAATCTCTACATCATTATCATTGCTAGGTTGAGCATCATCATTAACATTATCACTAGGTTCATGTTCATTACCAGATTGTGTCTCAGCATTAGAAACAGAGATATCATTGGGATTCTCAGGTGTGTCAGCTATAGGTTCACTATAAGCATGCAAAGTCCTATCGTTTTTCTTTTTCTTCTTCTTAGAAGAACTAGGTGCATCTAAATTAGCTCTCTCAGAATCTTGCTCAATTCTCTTAGGGTGGCCCTCAGGATACAAAGGTTCGTGAGTCACTTTACCACCTCTAGTTGCAACTCTAACAGCATAGTCATTATTATTATTATTTAATTCATTGAGCAAATCATTCTGAGCCTTAAGTACTTGTTCTACTTGAGTGGTAACCATAGAAGCATGTTTACTAATGAGTTTCAATTCACCTTTAACCCTAGACATATAATCACTCAAGCGTTCAATCATATAAGCATTGTGTTGCAATTGTCTACCAACATAAGCATTGAAGTTTTTTAGCTTCACAATAAAATTGTCAAACTCATCTAAGCATTGGCTAGGAGACTCATTGCCGGTCAATAACAAATAACGGAACCTGGATGCTCATATTGGTTCCTTCATATTCTACGAAGATCTTTCTCGGTCAAACCGCACCACAATATACGATGTTCCCATTGTCATCGGTATGTTACTTGCCCGAGATTCGATCGGCGGTATCTCAATACCTAGTTCAATCTTGTTACCGGCAAGTCTCTTTACTCGTTCCGTAATGCATCATCTCATGACTAACTCATTAATCATTTGCTTGCAAGGCTTATAGTGATGTGCATTACCGAGAGGGCCCAGAGATACCTCTCCGACACTCGGAGTGACAAATCCTATTCTTGATCTATGCCAACACCACAAACACCTTTGGAGACACCTGTAGAGTATCTTTATAATCACCTAGTTACGTTGTGACGTTTGATAGCACACAAGGTGTTCCTCCGATATTCGGGAGTTACATAATCTCATAGTCATAGGAACACGTAAAAGTCATGAAGAAAGCAATAGCAGTAAAACTAAACGATCAAGTGATGAGCTAACGGAATGGGTCAAGTCAATCACATCATTCACTAATGATGTGACCCCGTTAATCAAATGACAACTCATGTCTATGGCTAGGAAACTTAAACATCTTTGATTCAACGAGCTAGTCAAGTAGAGGCATACTAGTGACACTTTGCTTGTCTATGTATTCACACATATACTATGTTTCCGGTTAATACAATTCTAGCATGAATAATAAAAATTTATCATGATATAAGGAAATATAAATAACAACTTTATTATTGCCTCTAGGGCATATTTCCTTCAGGAGTATGATATTTGTTAAATTTTACGAGTTTGGACACGCATCTTGTTCACAGTCTATTTTTTAATCATGTATTTTGAATATGTCCTACTATTAGGTCTTATCTATATTTGTATCTACTAACGGACGTACAATTCTGTTTTCTCCAGGTGAAGTAATTAAGGGGTGCTGTTGCTGTTCTCACAAGTTTGTTGCGTTGCATCAATGTGGTCTGCAGTGTATATATATGTTAGGTGGAAGAACTTAATGAACAACTATGTTCATAACGTAACAAGATGTTTTTTAATTAATACCTAATCGAGAGAAGTTCAGCGTAGTCAGATTCCATTCTATCATTTTTTTCCACGGTTGTGGTTGGTGCTGGATATATTTTAACCAGAGAGATTATTGTTTACTAGTCGCGAACCCGTGCATTCGCACGGGCTAGTTTTTTTTAATGATAGACTTCTTAAATTTCAAACTTTGTAGATTTTGGCTATTGCTTAGCGTCCAACACACATGGAACCAACTACAATTTGAATCGTAAAATTTGATACGAATATAATATAAATAAACACATTTATTTTTTTTCATTTTATTGTTAATTTATACGATTTTACTCCATATTTTATCCTAGTTATGTAGTGATTCCATGCCTATATATATACCCGTGTAAGGCTGGACAGGGCCCTCGGCTCGGTTGATTGGTGTGGCTTGTTTCCGTCAGCAGCTGTGGAGCACATCACCACAGCAACTTCGGACCACTCAGCCATCCTTCTACAGTTGGCACAATCACAAGATGGTGGCAGAAAAGCTAAACAATTCAGGTATGAGGTGATGTGGGATACTCACTCTGATTTGAAAACTACAATACAAGCTGCATGGGACTCCAACAGTCATAATCTGTCGGCTGGTGAAGTACGCGCAAATCTCGAGGCGCTGGCTAACAATCTGGGCGAGTGGGCACGGACTACCTTTGGCAGTGTCAAAGGAGAAATTCGGTCCTTGAAAAAGGAGCTAGAACGCTTACGGAGTGACGTTAGGCGGTTGGGCCCGTCTCATGCAGAAATCAAAATCAATGACCGCCTGATTGAACTATATTTACGTGAGGAACTGATGTGGAGACAACGTTCACGTGTTGAATGGCTCTCTGCAGGGGACCGGAATTCTCATTTTTTCCATATGCAGCTTCTATGCGGAGGAGAAAGAATTTAATCAAGGCCCTAGAGAGGTCAGATGGGCAACTAACCTCGGAATTAACTGAAATGCAACAGATGGCACTTGACTATTATAAACAGCTTTATACCTCTGAAGGAGTGCAGGGGGTGGAGGAGGTCCTTCAGCATGTGCCCGTGAAGGTTACGCCGGGGATGAATGATTTGCTTTTGGCCCCGTATGAAGCGAAGGAGGTTAAGACCGCACTTTTTCAAATGTTTCCCACGAAAGCTCCGGGTCCCGATGGATTTCCAGCTCACTTTTTTCAGAAACATTAGGATATATGTGGAGACACGGTCACCAGAGCAGTGCTGGCCATCGTCAAAGGTGAGGAGAGCCCTGCATGTTTGAATGACACGCTGCTGGTTCTTATTCCAAAGGTAACAAACCCAATCTTACTCTCTCAGTTTTGCCCAATTAGTCTATGCAACGTGTTCTACAAGATTGCTTCAAAGGTTCTAGCAAACAGGTTAAAGTTGATTCTTCCTGAGATAATATCTGAAGAGCAGTCGGCTTTCGTTCCGGGGAGGCTTATAACTGATATCTGAAGAGCAGTCGGCTTTTGTGTGTGTGTGTGTGTGTGTGTGTGTGTGTGTGTTAAATTGGAAATTTCTAAATTTGGGTATTGATATGATTTAAATGAACATATACGCTTATTTTCATTTCTGTGCAATTTGATAGTACTTTAGTCCATATTTTATCCAAGTTATATGTAGGAATTGCATGCCTATACATTACATAGAAAATTTCCTAAGTAGTAATTACTACAATATTTGAAAGTAGGTTTGCTTCTTTCTTCCAAGAGTTGGCTTGAAATGGGAAGTTCGTATGTTCAATTACCTTGCACCCTGGTCGCTAGATGCGTGAGAACTTCCATTCTATTTGGGTATCATGTAGGTATTCATGAAATGAAATTAACCTCCGCCTATCAAGAAATATGGGGTTAAAGCATATGAACATCGTAAGAATGTTTAATTGCACACCACGGTATGAATTATAGCTACAACAATCTTCATAAATTCCCCGTGACTGCGAAATATGCGTTGTGGAAATTAAATTAATGAAAGATTGGAGAGGAATAACAACATGTTGATAACAAAATACAATAAGTTCTATGATTGCATATGGCTGACATATCATTCTTGTATATGTGGATGCCAAGAGTTATTATATTCAGTTTTGTTAGGACACTCCACATGAGTTGGTTATGGATGCAAGTGCTTATGGGATAGAAAGTGGATCTCACACAAATTTATGATATCGATATAGCTAATTCTTAATTATCAATTTTACGTATATTAGGTATACATTAAGTTTGTGCCAGCATGCATTCGCGTGTCAGCTTGTGATATACTCCCTTCGTTCCATAATGTAGTGCATATAAATTTTTACAAAGTAAAACTTTATAAACTTTGACCAAGTTTATAGAAAAAACTATTTATATCTACAATACCGAATGTATATAATATGAAAGTATGTCTTGTGATGTATCTAAGCATATGTATTTGGTATTCTAGACGTATATCGATCAAGAACTCTATAATTAATTGTCCCCTGTAGACAGACCTGCTATACTCTCTTTTTTTCGAAATTGAATGCATACTCTACTGAAAAGGCTGTCATCCAGGAACATGAAAATTAGATTGGAAAAGAATTGCATGTAAGTTACAGTACGTGCAGTGAGAGGTCTTCTTCATGCTCCCAGCCCCTGCATATACCAAAATGAGAAGCAGAAGCGATATCAATGGAAGGACTCTGCAGTGCCGCTAGTGAACCGTGGTGCGCCAAGTAGAAGATCCAGCCCGTTGATTGATAAATTTTCCGTGTGACAAAAATTAAATTGACATATAACTGTAAATGATTTGTTGTGGATTCTTTACATTCATGCTTTATGTATGAGATTGATTGCATGTATATTGTCTCAAGTAAACTTGCATGTGCTGAAAAAAATCAGCACTTTTGATAAGAGAGACTAACCAATCAATTGGCTCCCGGTCAAACTTACCCAAGTCTATAGTTTAAAAAACTGCACATGGAAACAATAGACAACGCACATGCAGAAAATGAAGAAATTGTGAATGTATTCATCCCAGGTGCTGATCAACATGATTACATGAACTTCTAGTCCGACCTCAATGTAGCACATAGTCTAAGTCTGATCACACTGACAAAACTTTCAATCAATTAATTACAACAAAGATGTATTAGTCTGTAGTCTGTACCAATGATTTGCAAGGAAAGGCATGAAGAATACACCACGGTGCAGCCCTTCGTTCATGGCGAAAACTATACGGCCAACAACACCTACCATTCCAACCTGGGCGACCCTGCTGCCCAGGGGGAGGGGGCGCGCCCCCCACCCTCGTGGACAGGGTTTGGGCCCCCTGGCTTGGTTCTTTCCACAGATATTTTTTATATATTCCAAAATAATTCTCCATTGAATTTCAGGTCATTCCGAGAACTTTTATTTCTGCAAAAAATAACACCATGGCAATTCATGCTGAAAACAGCGTCAGTCTGGGTTAGTTCCTTTCAAATCACGCAAGTTAGAGTCCAAAACAAGGGCAAAAGTGTTTGGGAAAATAGATACGTTGGAGACGTATCAGTGTCCAGCAAGGATGATAGTGGAAAACTAAAAAGCAAAGAGTCAAATCATACATGATGCTCCATGCAAAACACATATCAAGTCGTGAATAAAAATATAGTCTCAAGTAAGGTTACCGATAGATGAAGACGAAAGAGGGGATGCCTTCCCGGGGCATCCCCAAGCTTAGGCTTTTGGTTGTCCTTGAAGTTTACCTTGGGGTGCCTTGGGAAACCCCAAGCTTAGGCTTTTGCCACTCTTTGTTCCATAGTCCATCAAATCCTTACCCAAAACTTGAAAACTTCACAACACAAAACTTAGCAAAAAATCTCATGAGTTCCGTTAGTATAAGAAAACAAACCACCACTCAAAGGTACTGTAATGAACTCATTCTTTGTTTATATTGGTGTTAAACCTACTGTATTCCAACTTCTCTATGATTCAAACCCGCCGATACTACTCATAGATTCATCAAAATATGCAAACAACACACGAAAAACAGAATCTGTCAAAAACAGAACAGTCTGTAATAATCTGTAACTTTCGAATACTTCTGTATCTCTAAAAAAATTGAAATAAATTGGTGGACGTGAGGAATTGTCTATTAATCAGCTGCCAAAAGAATCAACTAAAAAGCACTCTCCAGTAAAAAATGGTAGCTAATCTCTTGAGTGCTAAAGTTTCTGTTTTTTACAGCATGATCACATAAACTTCACACAAGTCTTCCAAAAGGTTCTACTTGGCACAAATACTAACTAAAACACAAAACCACATCAAAATAGAAGCTAGATGTAATATTTATTCCTAAACAGAAACAAAAACAAATAAAATAAAATTGGGTTGCCTCCCAACAAGCGCTATCGTTTAACGCCCCTAGCTTGGCACGATACAAGAATAGATCTAGGTATTGCCATCTTTGGTAGGCAATCCATAAGTGGCTCTCATAATAGATTCATAAGGTAATTTGATTTTCTTTCTTGGAAAGTGTTCCATGCCTTTCCTTAACTGAAATTGGAATCTAATATTTCCTTCCTTCATATCAATAATTGCACCAATCATTCTAAGGAAAGGTCTACCAAGAATAATAGGACATGTAGGGTTGCAATCTATATCAAGAACGATGAAATCTACGGGCAGATAACTCCTATTTGCAACAATAAGAACATCATTAATGCTTCCCATAGGTTTCTTAATGGTGGAATCCGCAAGACGCAAATTTAAAGAATAATCTTCAAGTTCTTGGAAACCTAACATATCACACAAAGCTTTTGGAATTGTGGAAACACTTGCACCCAAATCACATAAAGCAAAGCATTCATGATCTTTAATCTTAATTTTAATAGTAGGTTCGCACTCATCATAAAGCTTTCTAGGGATATAAACTTTTAATTCATGCTTTTCTTCATAAGATTGCATTAAAGCATCAACTATGTGTTTGGTAAAAGCTTCATTTTGACTATAAGCATGAGGAGAATTTAGCACGAATTGCAACAAGGAAATACAATCTATTAAAGAGCAATTTTCATAATTAAATCCCTTGAAATCCAAGATAGTGGGCTCATTGATATGTAAAGTTTTGACCTCTTCAGTCCCACTCTTATCCAGATTCATACTAGAAAACAAGGATTTAATAGGAGACACGTCAATCACTTTCAGATCTTCATCCTTATTATCATGAAATCTAGAAGAACACGCTTTCATAAAGCAATCTCTTTTAGCACGCATCCTAGCGATTCTTTCTTTGCACTCATCAATGGAAATTCTCATGGCTTTGAGAGACTCATTGATATCATGCTTAGGTGGAATAGATCGAAGTTTCAAAGAATCAACATCAAGAGTAATTCTGTCCATGTTTCTAGCGAACTCATCAATCTTAAGCAATTTTTCCTCAAGCAAAGCATTGAAATTATTTTGCGAATTCATAAACTATTTAACACTAGTCTCAAATTCGAAGGGTATCTTACCAAAATTTCCATAAGAGTTATTGTAGGAATTAACATAATTATTAGAGGAATTAATAGGAAAAGGCCTAGGATTAAAGTTTCCTCTACAAGCATTGTTACCAAAATTATTCCTACCAACAAAATTCACATCCAAAGATTCATTATTATTTCCAATCAACGTGAGTAAAGGCATATCATTAGGATCAGAAGAAGCACTCTTAGTAGCAAATAATTTCATAAGTTCATCCATCTTTCCACTCAAAACACTAATCTCTTCAATATCATGCACTTTTTTACTAGTAGATCTTTCAGTGTGCCGTTGAGAGTAGTTAACCATAATATTATCTAGGAGTTTGGTAGCTTCTCCTAAAGTGATTTTCATGAAAGTGCCCCCCGCAGCCGAATCTAAAAGATTTCTAGAAACAAAATTCAAGCCGGCATAAATTTTTTTTAATCATCCATAAGTTCAAACCATGTGTAGGGCAATTACGTATCATTAATTTCATTCTCTCCCAAGCTTGTGCAACATGCTCATGATCTAGTTTCTTAAAATTCATAATATCGTTTATAAGAGAGATAATCTTAGTGGGATGAAAATACTTAGAGATAAAGGCATCTTTGCACTTATTCCATGAATCAATAATATTTCTAGGCAAAGAGGAAAACCAAGTTTTAGCACGATCTCTAAGTGAAAACGGAAATAGCTTCAATTTAACAATATCATTATCCGTATCAGTCTTCTTTTGCATATCGCACAAATCAACAAAGTTGTTTAAATGGGTAGCGGCATCTTAACTAGGAAGGCCAGAAAATTGATCTTTCATGACAAGATTCAACACAGCAGCATTGATCTCAGAAGATTAAACATCTAAGATAGGAGCAATCGGAGTGCTAATAAAATCTTTATTCTTGGTATTGGAAAATTCACACAATTTGGTATTGTCTTGAGCCATAGTGACAAGCAAGCAATCCAACACACAAGCAAACAAGATGGAAGTGAACGGTAAAACACACGGAAAAAGAAGGGCGAATAAAATGGCAAGGGTGAAGTGGGGGAGAGTAAAACAAGAGGCAAATAATGTAGTGAGAGGGATAAGGGTTTGTGATAGGTACTTGGTATATGACATTTGCGTAGATCTCCCCGGCAACGGCGCTAGAAATTCTTCTTGCTACTTCTCGAGCTTGCGTTGTATTCCCTCGAAGAGGAAAGGGTGATGCAGCACAGTAGCGTAAGTATTTCCCTCAGTTTTTTAGAACCAAGGTATCAATCCAGTAGGAGACCACGCACGAATCCCTCGCACCTGCAGAAACAAATAAGAACGTCGCAGCGAACGCGATACAAGGGGTTGTCAATCCCTTCTCGGTCACTTACGAGAGTGAGATCTGATAGATATGATAAGATAATATTTTTGGTATTTTTGGTATAGAGATTGAAAGTAAAGTGAAGCAAAATAAAGTAAAAAGTTGATGTTAGATAATATGATGAGAATAGACCCGGGGGCCATAGGTTTCACTAGTGGCTTCTCTCATGATAGTAGAATTCTACGGTGGGTGAACAAATTACTGTCGAGCAATTGATAGAAAAGCACATAGTTATGGGAATATCTAGGCATGATCATTGTATATAGGCATCACGTCCGTAACAAGTAGACCGAAACGATTCTGCGTCCACAACTATTACTCCACACATCGACCGCTATCCAGCATGCATCTAGAGTATTAAGTTCATAAGAACAGAGTAACGCCTTAAGCAAGATGATATGATGTGGAGGGATAAACTCAAGCAATATGATATAAACCCCATCCTTTTTATCATCGATGGCAACAATACTATACGTGCCTTGCTGCCCCTACTGTCACTGGAAAAGGACACCGCAAGATTGAACCCAAAGCCAAGCACTTCTCCCATTGCAAGAACTATAGATCTAGTAGGCCAAACCAAACCAATAATCGAAGAGACTTGCAAGCATATTATAATCATACATAAAAGATTTCAGAAAAACATCCAATATTGTTCAAAGATAATCTTGATCATAAACCCACAATTCATCGGATCTTGACAAACACACCACAAAAAGATTACATCGAATAGATCCCCTCGAAGACCAAGGAGAACTTTGTATTGAGATCCAAAGAGAGAGAAGAAGCCATCTAGCTAATAACTATGGACTAGAAGGTCTATGGTAAAATACTCACAACTCATCAGAGGAGCTATGGTGTTGATGTAGAAGCCCTCCGTGATCGATGCCCCCTCTGGCGGAGCTCCGGAACAGGCCCCAAGATGGGATCTCATGGGTACAAAAGGTTACGGCGGTTGAATTAGGGTTTCTTGGTGCCCCTCGATGTTTTCAGGGTACGTGGATATATATAGGAGGAAAAAGTACGTCGGTGGAGCAACGTGGGGCCCACGAGGGTGGGGGCGCGCCCTGCCCCCTCGTGGGCGCTACGTTTCTTCTCTAGCTTGTACTCCAAGTCTTCTGGGTTGATATTGTTCCAAAAATAACTCTCCCGAAGGTTTCATTCCGTTTGGACTCCGTTTGATATTCCTTTTCAGCGAAACACTGGAATAGGAAAAAAAAGAGCAATTTGCACTGGGCCCTGGGTTAGTAGGTTAGTCCCAAAAATAATATAGAAGTGTATAATAAAGCCCATTAAACATCCAAAACAGAATATATAATAGCATGGAACAATCAAAAATTATAGATACGTTGGAGACGTATCAGAAAGAAGGGGAACTTCAAGAAGAATAGCAAGACAGTTGCTAATCCCACGAAGAAACCCAAGTCTAGAGCCAAGCCTGAAACTGAGTGCTTCTACTACAAAGGGACTAGACACTGGAAGCGGAACTACCCCAAGTATTTGGCGGATAAGAAGGATGGCAAAGTGAACAAAGGTATATTTGATATACATGTTATTGATGTGTACCTTACTAATACTCGTAATAGCACCTGGGTATTTGATACTTGTTCGGTTGCTAATATTTGTAACTCGAAATAGGGGCTAAGGATTAAACGAAGATTAGCTAAGGACAAGGTGACGATGCGCGTGGTAAATGGTTCCAAAGTCGATGTGATCGTCGTCGGCACGCTGCCTCTACATCTACCTTCGGGATTTGTTTTAGACCTGAATAATTGTTATTTGGTGCCAGCGTTAAGCATGAACATTATATCTGGATCTTGTTTATTGCGAGACGGTTATTCATTTAAATCTGAGAATAATGGTTGTTCCATTTATATGAGTAATATCTTTTATAGTCATGCACCCTTGAAGAATGGTCTATTCTTGTTGGATCTCGATCGTAGTGATACGCATATTCATAATATTGAAGCCAAAAGATGCAAGGTTAATAATGATAGTGCAACTTATTTGTGGCAGTGCCTTTTAGGTCATATTGGTGTAAAGCGCTTGAAGAAACTCCATACTGATGGACTTTTGGAATCACTTGGTTATGAATCACTTGGTGCTTGCGAACCATGTCTCAAGGGCAAGATGAATAAGACTCCGTTCTCCGGAACAATGGAGCGAGCAACTGATTTGTTGAAAATCATACATACTGATGTATGTGGACCAATGAGTGTTGAGGCTCGCGGCAGGTATTGTTATTTTCTGACCATCACTGAAGATTTGAGCCGATATGGGTATATCTACTTGATGACACACAAGTCTGAAACATTTGAAAAGTTCAAAGAATTTCAGAGTGAAGTAGAGAACCATCGTGACAAGAAAATAAAGTTTCTACGATCTAATCATTAAGGCGAACATTTGAGTTACGAGTTTGGTCTTTATTTGAAACAATGTGGAATAGTTTCACAACTCGCGCCACTAGGAACACCACAGCGTAATGGTGTGTCGGAACGTCGTAATCGTACTTTATTAGATATGGTGCGATCTATGATGTCTCTTACCGATTTACCACTATCGTTTTAGGGTTATGCTTTGGAGACAGCTGCATTCAAATTAAATAGGGCACCATCTAAATCCGTTGAGACGACGCCTTAGGAACTGTGGTTTGGCAAGAAACCAAAGTTGTCGTTTCTTAAAGTTTGGGGCTGCGATGCTTATATGAAAAACCTTCAACCTGATAAGCTCGAACCCAAGTCGGAGAAATGTGTCTTCATAGGATACCCAAAGGAAAGATATTCATTGCTAAGAATGGATCCTTTCTAGAGAAGGAGTTTCTCTCAAAAGAACTGAGTTGGAGGAAAGTAGAACTTGATGAGGTAATTGTACCTTCTCCCGAATTGGAAAGTAGTACATCACATAAACTAGTTCCAGTGATTCCTACACCAATTAGTGAGGAAGCTAATGATGATGATCATTAAACTTCGGATCAAGCTACTACCGAACCTCGTAGGTCAACCAGAGTACGTTCCGCACCAGAGTGGTACAGCAACCCAGTTCTGGAAGTCATGTTACTAGACCATGATGAACCTACGAACTATGAGGAAGCGATGATGAGCCCAGATTCCGCAAAATGGCTTGAGGCCATAAAATCTGAGATGGGATCCATGTATGAGAACAAAGTGTGGACTTTGGTTGACTTGCAAAGTGTGGACTTTGGTTGAACAAAATAAATGGATCTTCCGGAGGAAGACCGACACTGATGGTAATGTTACTGTCTACAAAGCTCGACTTGTTGCGAAAGGTTTTCGACAAGTTCAAGGAGTTGACTACGATGAGACTTTCTACCCCGTAGCGATGCTTAAGTCTGTCCGAATCATGTTAGCAATTGCCGCATTTTATGATTATGAAATCTGGCAAATGGATGTCAAAACTGCATTCCTAAATGGATACCTCAAAGAGGAGTTGTATATGATGCAACCATAAGGTTTTGTCGATCCTAAAGGTGCTAACAAAGTGTGCAAGCTCCAGCGATCCATCTATGGACTGGTGCAAGCATCTCGGAGTTGGAATATACGCTTTGATGAGATGATCAAAGCATATTGTTTTATACAGACTTTTGGAGAAGCCTGTATTTACAAGAAAGTGAGTGGGAGCTCTATAGCATTTTTTATATTATATGTGGAGGACATATTGTTGATTGGAAATGATATAGAATTTCTGGATAGCATAAAAGGATACTTGGATAAGAGTTTTTCAATGAAAGACCTCGGTGAAGCTGCTTATATATTAGGCATCAAGATCTATAGAGATAGATCAAGACGCTCAATTGGACTTTCACAAAGCACATACCTTGATAAAGTATTGAAGAAGTTCAAAATGGAACAGTCGAAGAAAGTGTTCCTGCCTGTGTTACAAGGTGTGAAGTTGAGTAAGACTCAATGCCCGGCCACTGCAGAAGATTGAGAGAAAATGAAAGTTGTTCCCTATGCTTTAGCCATGGCTCTATCATGTATGCAATGTTGTGTACTAGACCTGATGTGTGCCTTGCTATCAGTTTAGTAGGGAGGTACCAAAGTAATCTAGGAGTGGATCACCAGACAGCGGTCAAGAACATCCTGAAATACCTTAAAAGGACTAAGGATATGTTTCTCATTTATGGAGGTGACAAAGAGTTCGTCGTAAATGGTTACGTCGATGCAAGCTTTGACACAGATCCGGATGACTATAAGTCACAAACCGGATACGTGTTTATATTAAACGGTGGAGCTGTCAGTTGGTGCAGTTCTAAACAAAGCGTCGTGGCGGGATCTACATGTGAAGTGGAGTACATAGCTGCTTCGGAAGCAGCAAATGAAGGAGTCTGGATGAAGGAGTTCATATCCGTTCTAGGTGTCATACCTAGTGCATCTGGTCCAACGAAAATCTTTTGTGACAACACTGGAGCAATAGCCTTGACAAAGGAATCCAGGTTTCACAAGAGAACAAAGCACATCAAGAGACGCTTCAATTCCATCCACGATCAAATCAAGGAGGGAGACATAGAAATTTGCAAGATACATATGGATCTGAATGTCGCAGACCCGTTGACTAAGCCTCTTCCATGAGCAAAACATGATCAGCACCAAGACTCCATGGGTGTCAGAATCATTACTTTGTAGTCCAGATTATTGACTCTAGTGCAAGTGGTAGACTGGAGGAAATATGCCCTAGAGGCAATAATAAAGTTGTTATTTATAGTTCCTTATATCATGATAAATGTTTATTATTCATACTAGAATTGTATTAACCGGAAACATAGTACATGTGTGAATACATAGACAAACAAAGTGTCACTACACTACTGGAATCAGAAGATTTGCCATCAGCCTCTTCTTTGCCGTCTGCTAGCTGACGGCAAAGAGTGGCTTTGCCATCAGCTTCCAAAAAGTAGACGGCAAAGACCTGGCTGATGGCAAAGACTAACTTTGCCATCAGCCAGGTCTTTGCCGTCCGCTGGCTGATGGCAAAGAAGCTTTGCCGTCCGCTAGCGGACGGCAAAGAGGGAGGCTGGCCCAGTGGCTCGTAAACAGTAACGGCTCCTTCTCTTTGCCGTCCGCTAGCGGACGGCAAAGAGAAAAAGGGCAGACGGCAAAGGTTAAAATTAACTTAACGGCCCCGCCCGCGCCGTCCTCCTCCCTCTCCCTCTCTCTCTCTCGCCTCCCCGCGCCTCTCTCTCACTCCCTCTCTCTCAACCGCCGCCGCCGCCCCATCGCCGTCCCTCCCCGTCGCCGCCCCTTCCCCGACCCG
>LR738711.1:56546169-56573740 GCA_902687465.1 Secale cereale
GGGGGGGGTGTTATCGGAATCCCCGGGGGAACTATTGGGCCTTGGTGGGCTTTGGGAAAGAGAGAGGGTAGTAGCCCAGGAGGTGGCGCGCCCCCTCCCATGGGGAGTCCGAAATGGACTAGGGGAAGGGGGCGCGACCCCTCTTTCCCTCTCTCTCTCTTTCCTTTTCCCTTCCTTCTTCCCTTCCTACTCCTAGTAGGAATAGGAAAGAGGGATTCCTACTCCTACTATGAGTAGGAAACCTACTCCTTGGCGCACCCTATAGGTACGGCCGGCCTCTTCCCCTTGCTCCTTTATATACGGGGGCAGGGGGCACCCTACAACACACAAGTTGATCATTGATCCCTTAGCCGTGTGCGGTGCCCCCCTCCACCATAATCCACCTTGGTCATATCGTAGCGGTGCTTAGGCAAAGCCCTGCGTCGGCAACTTCATCATCACCGTCATCATGCCGTCGTGCTGACGGAACTCTCCCTCGAAGCTCTACTGGATTGTGAGTTCGTGGGACGTCACCGAGCTGAACATGTGCAGGTCGCGGAGGTGCCGTACGTTCGATACTAGGATTGGTCGATCGTGAAGACGTACGACTACATCAACCGCATTGTCATAACGCTTCCTCTTACGGTCTACGAGGGTACGTGGATGCTCTTCCCTCTCGTTGCTATGCCTCACTGCTACTTCTCGAGCTTGCATTGTATTCCCTCAAAGAGGAAAGGGAGATGCAGCACAGTAGCGTAAGTATTTCCCTCAGTTTTTGAGAACCAAGGTATCAATCCAGTAGGAGACCACGCGCGAGTCCCTCGCACCTGCACAAACAAATAAGAACTTCGCAGCCAACGCGATAAGGGGTTGTCAATCCCTTTACGGTCACTTACGAAAGTGAGATCTGATAGAGATGATAGTTTATATTTTTTGGTATTTTTGGTTTATAAAAACAGAAAATAAATGCGATAAAAGTAAAGTAGATGTAGATTGATATGTTGAGAATAGACCCGGGGGCCATAGTGTTCTCTAGTGGCTTCTCTCATGATAGCGATATTCTACGGCGGGTAAACAAATTATTATCGAGCAATTGATAGAAAAGCAAATCATTATGAGACTATCTAGGCATGATCATTGCATATAGGCATCACGTCCGACATGCATCTAGTGTATTGAGTTCATTAGAACAGAGTAACGCCTTAAGCAAGATGACATGATGTAGAGGGATAAACTCAAACAATATGATATAAACCCCATCTTTTTATCCTTGATGGCAACAACACAATACGTGCCTTGCTGCCCCTACTGTCACTGGGAAAGGACACCACAAGATTGAACCCAAAGCCAAGCACTTCTCCCATTGCAAGACCTATAGATCTAGTAGGCCAAACCAAACCAATATTTCGAAGAGACTTGCAAGGATATTATGAGCACACATAAAAAGTTTAGAGAAGAACCAAATATCTTTCATAGATAATCTTGATCATAAACTCACGATTCATCGGATCTCGACAAACACACCGCAAAAAGAGATTACATCGAATAGATCTCCTCGAAGAGCGAGGAGAACTTTGTATTGAGATCCAGAGAGAGAGAAGAAGCCATCTAGATACTAGCTATGGACCCGAAGGTCTTGTTGGAAATATGCCCTAGAGGCAATAATAAAATGGTTATTATTATATTTCCTTGTTAATAATAATCATCTATTGTTCATGCTTTAATTGTATTATCCGAAAATAGTGATACATGTGTCAATACTTAGACCACAACGTGTCCCTAGTAAACCTCTAGTTACTAGCTCGTTGATCAACAGATGGTTACGGTTTCCTAACCATGGACATTGGATGTCATTGATAACGGGATCACATCATTAGGAGAATGATGTGATGGACAAGACCCAATCCTAAGCCTAGCACAGATTGTGTAGTTCGTATGCTAAAGCTTTTCCAGTGTCTAGTATCCTTTCCTTAGACCATGAGGTTGTGCAACTCCTGGATACCGTAGGAATACTTTGGGTGTGCCAAATGTAACAACTTAATTGGGTGGCTATAAAGGTACACTACGGCTATCTCTGAAAGTATCTGTTGGGTTGGCACGAACCGAGACTGGGATTTGTCACTCCGTATGACGGAGAGGTATCTCTGGGCCCACTCGGTAAGACATCATCATAATGAGCTCAAAGTGACTAAGGGGTTGGTCACGGGATGATGTGTTACGAAACGAGTAAAGAGACTTGCCATGACGAGACTGAACAAGGTATCGGTATACCGACAACCGAATCTCGGGCAAGTACTATACCGATAGACAAAGGGAATCGTATACGGGATTGATTGAATCCTTGACATCGTGGTTCATCCGATGAGATCATCGAGGAGCATGTGCGAGACAACATGCGTATCCAGATCCCGCTATTGGTTATTGACCAGAGAGTCGTATCGGTGATGTCTACGTGTCTCCCGAACCCGTAGGGTCTACACACTTAAGGTTCAGTGACCCTAGGGTTGTAGAGATATAAGTATGCGGTAACACGAAAGTTGTTCGGAGTCCCGGATGAGATCCCGGACGTCACGAGGAGTTCCGGAATGGTCCGGAGGTAAAGAATTGTATATAGGAAGTCTAGTTCGGCCACCGGGAAAGTTTCGGGGGTCACAGGTATTGTACCGGGACCACCAGAAGGGTCCCGAGGGTCCATCGGGTGGGGCCATGAAACGCCCGGATAATTAAGCTACAGTAATCCCTCGTTAATGGTGCCTTGTCACCACTGTTACTGTTGCTAATCTCAGTTGTTTCAAGTCCGTTCAAATTCAAATCTAAATTAAAGCCAAACAAATAAAGTTTTCAAAGGACAAAACTAAAATGTGCAAAGTATGCCAAATATTCAGTTGGTAATATTGGTGGTGGCCCAACACTTTTATAAAGTGTTAAAAACTCCCTTTCTGAATATATCAGTGGCTTAAATGATCATTTAATGCCCTATATATTTTCTAAAAATGTTAAACTATTTTATTTGCGTGTGAAACTTTATGTGACATAGGGTTAAACTAAAACACAAAATTAGGTGTTGGTCTCATATTTTTATTTAAACTAAAATCAAGTGGGAATTAGGTAAAGTTAATAAACAGAAAAGTTAAAAGAAAAGAAATCAAAACATAAATAAAGGAAAAGGCCTCCCCACTCCCTTGGGCATCGACCCAACAGGCCGGCCCACCTGCGCCCCCATCCTCCTCCTGTTGACAGGGGGGGCGTGGCGGCCATCGGCCGCTGCCAATGGCGCCGTGGCGGCCATCCGCCGGCGAAACCCCGTCTACAAATAGGGCCGACGCCCCTCTTCCCATCGAACCCTAGCTACCCCTCTTTGCCTCGCGGCCCGCTTCCCGATCTGGACGACCGCGGCCCCGTGGCCGACGCCCGACGCCCGACCGTCTTCACCTCGCTAGCCGTCCGTGTCCGCCGCCGTCCTCACCTCCTCCTCAACTCGGCTTCGTCGAGCCTCGCCGGCGTACCTCGACACCGGAAGTGAGCCTTCGCCTGTTTTCCCCTTCTCCCACTTCCCGACGCCGTGCCTGAGCTCCTCGGCGCCCTTGGCCACCGCTCCAGCCCCGCTCGCGCCGCCCCCTGCAGCTCCTCAGACCGCCACCGCGCTCACCGGCGGCCTCGCCCCCGCGCATCCAACACCCCGCGGCCACTCCTCCCTTCACCCACAGCCGCCGCGCCCGATGCCCTTCTGCGTCGTCCGCCGACGCCCGCCGGCGCCGCACTCGCGCGCCTCCACTCCTCGCCTCGCCGGGGCGCCGCGCTGCCGCGGCCCCTGCCTCCCAGCGACGACGCACCCCCAGCCACCTCCCACTGCGCCTTCGGGCGACCCTCGCCTGCTCGTGGCCGAACCCCCTCCCCGTTGCGCTTGCCTGGCCGCGGCCGCGCCCTCCGCCGCGGCCCTTCCCCCGCCTCTGCTGGCCACCACCGCCGCCGCGCCGCTCCGGCCGGCCGTGGCCGCCGGCCTCGCCCCCCCCCCTCGTCGGCGGCCACCCGCCCCGGCCATGGCCGTGGCCTCGCCGTCCCTGCTGGGCGAGCGCCCGCCCGGGTCCTGCGCCCCGGCGACCTCCCTAGTGCCCGGGCGGCTACGCCCACGGGTGCCCGCACCCAGGCGCCTGTAACCCGTCGCCCGCTATGGCCCCTGTGCCTATGGCATGTGGGGCCCGCCCCCTTTTAAAAAAAGGAATAAAAAAAAGATAAAAAAATATAATTTTAAAATAATTAATTAATTAACTTAATTAAAATGTTTTAGTTAAAATAATTAACTAGTTAAACTAACTAATCTGTAATTAGTCTAAGCAGTCAATGACAGGGGGCCACTACCCCTGTTGACCAGTCAAACGTTGACTGGTCAACTGGGACCCCCTGGCCCACCTGTCAGCCTCTGGTACACTTCTGTGTACACAGAGCTGGGTACCCGTAGCAATTTATTATTTAATTTCGAATTAATAATATTTTCAGAATATTAATAAAACTTTGAAAAATCATATAAAATAATCCGTAACTCGGATGAAAAAGATTTATATATGAAAGTCGCTCAGAATTTCGAGACGAATCCGAATACGTCGTCCGTTCGTTCACCACACATACCTAGCATACCGAACATGGAACAATCCCCCTCCGGTTCGCTTGTCCGAAAATGCCTAACACCGGGAATGCTTTCCCGGGTGTTTTCCCCCTTCGCCGGTATCGTGTAGTACCGCGTTAGAACACGCCTAGTAACGCTTATTGTCATGTCATGCAACTGTGTGCTATGTATTTACTGTTTCTCCCCCTCTTCTCTCCGGTAGACCCCGAGACTGCCGTTGATGCCGTTGTGATCAACTACGTCGACGACGACCCCTTCTTCTTGTCGGAGCAACCAGGCAAGCCCCCCCTTTTGATCATCCCGATATCGCCCCTTTCATTCTTCCTTATGCTTGCATTAGATTTTGCTACTGTTATTGTTTGATCCTATTCTGATACATAGCCTGCTTTTGTACCTGCTATTGTTACCTACCATGCTATGCTAAACTGCTTAGTATAGATTGGATAGTGAACCATCAGTGACCCCCACATTGTCCTTGTTACCCCTGCTTCATCATCGACGACTCGAGCAACGTGATCGAAGACCGCAGGCCGACACTTCACATCACATCACACCCCCCATGTTGCTCGACTCTGCAGAGGTACTATCGGGTGCCGAGGGTGAAACCTCGTGACGCACTCATGATGATAACTCTGTAGTGTAGCTATTCGGTCATGGTCATCGAGGGTGATTCCTCTTTCTCCATTCCTGATACGACTCTGTCGTGCAACCCCTCAAGTGTGAACCTCGGGGGTGATTCCTCTTAGTTCGCCTTGACGGTCACATCGAGTGGAATTAGTCGGGGGTGATTCCTCGGGTTTTCCACCTTGATGTTTTGGACACACAGTTACATGGACTTTACTTGAGACCTTTGTGAAAGGCGGGCGGGCTCGGTGAGCACCCGCGGGAGTTGTTACGGTGGCGGCTGGCTGTTTAGCGGTATCACCCAGGAGGGGTGATAGCTCCGGACTTGTCCCGACAGCCCTCACTTCTGTCAATAATGCACTAACAGATTTGGGTATTTGTTCTGAGTTGGCCTCTGGCCTTTACGCACTAACTGCCACGCCAGAATAGTTATGGGCCTCGGCGTCGTGGTATCAGCCGAAGCTTTGTCAGACGTCCAGTTCAGCATTGCGGCACGGCCTGGTCGGCGCCCCAGTGGAGGTGGCTTGGATCGCCCTGCGCGCAACGATCCGGAGTGCAACGGGCGATGGCCCATGACCCCGGAGCGCTTAGGATGTAGACCGGCGGGGACCTCTCTGCTGAGCCTAGGTATGGCTGCGACGTGTTGATCTTCCGAGGCCGGGCATTGACCCAGAAAGGTGTGTCCGGCCAGAGATGATCGAGCGTGAGGGTAACGTGGTGCACCCCTGCAGGGAAGTTATCTATTCGAATAGCCGTGTCCACGGTAACGGACGTTCAGTCTTATATCCTGATCTATTATAACTAGAAATGGATACTTGAGATATGTGATATGGATATGTGGCTGCGAGATTACTTTCTCGCAGGGAGTCGAGGAAGGATCTCTAGGCCGATAATACTACAACATGCTTGTTAATTATAAACTGTTATTCTGTATTTCCCTCTACTGCTGCAAGATGGTGTTTCCAGAAGATGCTTGAAGATGCTAGTCTTTGATAGGCTAGGCTTTTCCCCTCCTCTTCTGGCATTCTGCAGTTCAGTCCACATATACAGCTTTTCCTTTGATACTGATGCATACTTAGTATAGATCTGATGCTTGCGAGTACTTTGGATGAGTACTCACGGTTGCTTTGCTCCCCCTTTTCCCCCTTCTTCTTTTTTCTGGTTGTTGCAACCAGATGGCGGATCCCAGGAGCCAGATGCCACCCCAGTCGGTTACTACTACTACCCCGACGGAGCCTACTACTACGTGGAGACAGCTGACGACCAGGAGTAGTTAGGAGGTCCCAGGCAGGAGGCCTTGCCTCTTCGATCGTTGATGTTTGTGTTAGCCTTCTTAAGGCAAAACTTGTTTAACTTATGTCTGTACTCAGATATTGTTGCTTCCGCTAACTCTGTTGCTTTCGAGCTTCTGTATTCGAGCCCTCGAGGCCCCTGGCTTGTAATATGAAGCTTGTATTATTTTAATTTGTGTCTAGAGTTGTGTTGTGATATCTTCCCGTGAGTCCCTGATCTTGGTCGTACACATTTGCGTGCATGATTAGTGTACGGACAAATCGGGGGCGTCACAGGCCACCTATCCTGGAGGGCCCCATGGGCTGAAAGGGGAAGGAAACCAGCCCCTGGTGTGCTGGTGCGCCCCCCTTGGGCCTCCCCCTGCGCCTAGGGTTGGAAACCCTAGGGGTGGTGGGCGCTCCACCTGGCTTGGGGGGCAGGTTTCCCCCCTTGGCCGCTGCCCCCCTAGAGATTGGATCTGTAGGGCCGGCGCCCCCCCTAGGGGCCCTATATATAGTGGGGGGGGGGGGAGGGAGGGCAGCCGCACCCTAAGCCCTGGCGCCTCCCTCTCCCTCCCGTAACACCCCTTCCTCCTCCGGTATTGCTTGGCGAAGCCTTGCTGGAATCCCGCTGCTTCCACCACCACGCTTTCGTGCTGCTGGATCTCCATCAACCTCTCCTCTCCCCTTGCTGGATCAAGAAGGAGGAGACGTCCCCGCTTCGTACGTGTGTTGAATGCGGAGGTGCCGTCCGTTCGGCGCTAGGATCATCGGTGATTCGGATCACGACGAGTACGACTCCATCATCCCCGTTCGCTTGAACGCTTCCGCTCGCGATCTACAAGGGTATGTAGATGCACTCCCCTCTCCCTCGTTGCTAGATGACTCCATAGATTGATCTTGGTGATGCGTAGAAAATTTTAAAATTCTGCTACGTTCCCCAACAGGTATGTGGTAAACTACTCACAACTCATGGTGAGGGCGATGATGATGATGATGATGATGGCCTCCGTGATGGATCCCCCTCCGGTAGAGCTCCGGAATAGGCTCCAAGATGGGATCTCCACGGGAACAGAAGGTACGGCGGTGGAATTAGGGTTTTCTCTTTGTCCTCGGAGTTTCTGGGGTACGTAGACTTATATAGGAAGAAGGAGGGCACTGGGGGACGCTCGAGGGGCCCACGAGGTAGGGGAACGCCCCCACCCTCGTGGGCACCTCGATGCTCCCCTGACGTGGTTCTCAAGTTCCTCTGGCATGATTTTCTCCAAAAATATCTCTCGCAAAGGTTTCATTCCATTTGGACTCCGTTTGATATTGTTTTTCTGCGAAACCATGAAATAGGCAAAAAACAACAATATGGACTAGGCCTTTGGGTTAGTAGGTTAGTCCCAAAAAATGATATCAAAGTGAATGATAAATCCCATTAAACATCCAAGACTTCATAAATAATAGCATGGAACAATCAAAAATTATAGATAGGTTGGAGACGTATCACTCACCATGATCTTGCGTGTGCGCAGGATTTTTTTTTGAAATACTACGTTCCCCAACAACTCCCTCACAATATCTCCTGTGATTACACATTGCAACCAAGTAAATCACTCAAGCCTTTTGACATTGTATTTTAGTAGGGTGGGACGGTTGAATGCTACTACTCTGGAATAGTTAAACCAAGGGAGAACTCTAAGCATGGCCATATATCCACATGAAAGTAATATCAACAGAACACAACACCATATGCAACATCTAGCTATCATTTTGCCTAGGCGTCACTATCGTTTTGTTTGCAATAAGTGCTATTCACATGCACGTATCCTATAGACAAATGGGAAATAGTTTATGGGTGCAGAGTGCCCACATTGGCAGACAGATATTTTCCATACAAAAATCAAACATCAAGATCTCACAAACTATACCCTGGAGATGGAGATGCTCTTACCTCTTGAACCATCCCAGCACATTAGCACCTGAAACTAGACAATCATCCTACCTATCTTGCAGCATTTCAGCTCCATTGTGTCCACAAGGAATGGCTACACCCAAAAGCATATTAAGGCAATCAATTAATGAAAGATGTGAGGAGAAAATATATGGACAAGAGAAGGCAACAATGAATTGGTTATCACACAGATAAAATGACAATTATACCTTGACAAAAATAACTCACTCTTCATATATCTGTTATAACCCACTTTTGATGCTAACAATATATAAAGAAAGTCACATCTGTCTTACAATCCAAATAGAATTTCTGAAAACACTACTTTTTGCTACCTCATAATGAAATGTTTAGCTCATGAGAGAAAAAAAGACTGTCTTGAATTTTATCTCACATATCAAGCATACAAAAGTAAAAACACAACCACACTTTTAAATTCCAGCAACAGCTGTGATTTTGGTATCCATCTTTCAATATATTCAGTACATTTTGTGTGGTATAAGCATACCAATTACTTGCAGCAGGGTCTTAACTGTTGGAAATATGCCCTAGAGGCAATAATAAAATGGTTATTATTATATTTCCTTGTTCATGATAATTGTCTATTGTTCATGCTTGAATTGTATTATCCGGAAACAGTGATACATGTGTGAATACATAGACCACAACGTGTCCCTAGTAAACCTCTAGTTACTAGCTCGTTGATCAACAGATGGTTACGGTTTCCTGACCATGGACATTGGATGTCATTGATAACGGGATCACATCATTAGGAGAATGATGTGATGGACAAGACCCAATCCTTTCCTTAGACCATGAGGTTGTGCAACTCCCGGATACCGTAGGAATACTTTGGGTGTGCCAAACGTCACAACGTAACTGGGTCGCTATAAAGGTACACTACGGGTATCTCCGAAAGTATCTGTTGGGTTGGCACGAACCGAGAGTGGGATTTGTCACTCCGTATGACGGAGAGGTATCTCTAGGCCCACTCGGTAATACATCATCGTAATGAGCTCAATGTGACTAAGGGGTTAGTCACGGGATAATGTGTTAAGGAACGAGTAAAGAGACTTGCCATGATGAGATTGAACAAGGTATCGGTATACCGACGATCGAATCTCGGGCAAGTGCTATACCGATGGACACAGGGAATCGTATACGGGATTGATTGAATCCTCGACATCGTGGTTCATCCGATGAGATCATCGAGGAGCATGTGGGAGCCAACATGGTTATCTAGATCCCGCTGTTGGTTATTGGCCGGAGAGTGGTCTCGGTCATGTCTACGTGTCTCCCGAACCCGTAGGGTCTACACACTTAAGGTTCGGTGACGCTAGGGTTGTAGAGATATAAGTATGCGGAAACCCGAAAATTGTTCGGAGTCCCGGATGAGATCCCGTACGTCAGGAGGAGTTCTGCAATGGTCCAAAGGTAAAGAATTGTATATAGGAAGTCCGCTTTCAGCCATCGGGAAGGTTTCGGGGGTCAACGGTATTGTACCGGGACCACCGGAAGGGTCCCGGGGGTCCACCGGGTAGGGCCACCTATCCCGAAGGGCCCCATGGGATGAAAGGGGAAGGAAACCAGCCCCTGGTGGGCTGGTGCGCCCCCCTTGGGCCTCCCCTGCGCCTAGGGTTGGAAACCCTAGGGGTGGGGGGGCACCCCACTTGACTTGGGGGGCAAGTCCCCCCCTAGGCCGCCGCCCCCCTAGAGATCGGATCTCTAGGGCCGGCGCACCCCCTAGGCCCCCTATATATAGTGGGGAGGAGGGAGGGTAGCCGCACCGCATGCCCTGGCGCCTCCCTCTCCCTCCCGTGACACTTCTCCCTCCTCCAGCAACGCTTGGCGAAGCCCTGCTGGAATCCCGCTACTTCCACCACCACACCGTCGTGCTGCTGGATCTCCATCAACCTCTCCTCCCCCCTTGCTGGATCAAGAAGGAGGAGACATCGCTGCTCCATACATGTGTTGAATGCGAAGGGGCCGTCCGTTCAGCGCTAGGACCATCGGTGATTTGGATCACGACGAGTACGACTCCATCATCCCCGTTCTCTTGAACGCTTCCGCTCGCGATCTACAAGGGTATGTAGATGCACTCCCCTCTCCCTCGTTGCTAGATGACTCCATAGATTGATCTTGGTGAAACGTAGAATTTTTTTGATTTCTGCTATGTTCCCCAACAGTGGCATCATGAGCTAGGTCTATGCGTAGTATCTTGCACGAGTAGAACACAAAGTAGTTGTGGGCGTAGATCATGTTAATTCTATTGCCATTAATAGTCTTATCTCGATTCGGCAGCATTGTGGGATGAAGCGGCCCAGACCGACCTTACACGTACACTTACGTGAGACAAGTTCCACCGACTGACATGCACTAGTTGCATAAGGTGGCTAGCGGGTGTCTGTCTCTCCCACTTTAGTCGGATCGGATTCGATGAAAAGGGTCCTTATGAAGGGTAAATAGAAATTGGCATATCACGTTGTGGATTTGGCGTAGGTAAGAAACGTTCTTGCTAGAAACCTATAGAAACCACGTAAAAATTTGCAACAACAATTAGAGGACGTCTAACTTGTTCTTGCAGCATGTGCCGTGTGATGTGATATGGCCAAAAGGATGTGATGAATGATATATATGTGATGTATGAGATTGATCATAGTAGTAGAAGTAATGTTTGGCGAGACAACTTCATGAAGACACGATGATGGAGATCATGACGATGGAGATCATGGTGTCATGCCGGTGACGATGATGATCATGGAGCCCCGAAGATGAAGATCAAAAGGAGCAAAATGACATTGGCCATATCATGTCACTATTTGATTGCATGTGATGTTTATCATGTTTTTACATCTTATTTGCTTAGAACGACGGTAGTAAATAAGATGATCTCTCACTAAAATTTCAAGAATTGTGTTCCCCCTAACTGTGCACCGTTGCTAAGGTTCGTTGTTCCGAAGCACCACGTGATGATCGGGTGTGATAGGCTCTAACGTTCGCAAACAACGGGTGTAAGCCAGATTTACACACACAATACTCTTAGGGTTCACTTGACGAGCCTAGCATGTACAAACATGGCCTCAGAACATGGAAGACCGAAAGGTCGAACATGAGTCGTATAGAAGATACGATCGACATGAAGAAGTTCACCATTGATGACTAGTCCGTCTCACGTGATGATCGGATACGGCCTAGTCGATTCAGATCATGTATTACTTAGATGACTAGAGAGATGTCTATCTGAGTGGGAGTTCATTAAATTGTTTAGATGAACTTAATTGTCATGAACATAGTCTAAAATATTTACAATATGTCTTGTAGATCCAATGGCCCACGCTAATGTTGTCCTCAACTTCAACGCGTTCCTAGAGAAAAACAAGCTGAAAGACGATCACTACTAGAATCAACGATTTTACCTTGGGGAGAATACCCTAGGTGAAAGCCCAAAAACTCTAGGTGAAGGCTTTACCTAGAGCTTCCCCTAGGTAAAGGGCCCTAGGTGAAGTATAGACGGGATAGAGGTCTTTCCCTAGCGTTTTCCATCCGCCCTAGGGGAAGTATGCTTTACCTAGGGGCACATGCCCTAGGGAAAGTATACGCTGGGTCTGCTTTGCCAACGTGGAAAGTACATATACCTAGGGTCAAATTGCCCTAGGGAAAGCTTGTGGGACCCTATTTTCATATAGAGCAGCAATTTGAATTTTAAATATTTGCTATATTGCCTTAGTAACACGCGACAAATTTGTATTTATACCAGCCATAATTCAAAATTATTTATCATACATCATATTCATACCACCCATCAATCCAATAAAAAGCTAAATTAAGTTTCATAAAATGGTCAGGACACTTCGACTTGCATATACAATCAGCTACAGACCACACTACATATCAGCTAGTGCTGCTATACAAAACACTTCTAAACTAACTACACATGCATCACAAATTCACAATGTCGACCTTGGGAAGTATATGCTCCGAACACCCCTTGAGCACAATTTCAAAAGGTTGCCCATCCAAATGTTAAAGAGGGACATCTGGGCTCACAAAACGTGAGGCTGAAAATAACAATCACAAGTTTAGCACTTTGTTAAAATAGTAAAAAGGCAACTTACATAAGAACTCAAAAATCTGCATCATATTAACACAAGCACAACAATCATGGACATACATACCTCATGTCGACAGTAACTTGTAAATAACTGAAAATAAGGACATAATATTGATCTATTTATACAAAATACCAGAAAATAAGTACAGCGCTATACGATCTATCTGAGTACAACGCACGTTTTCAAACCTCTCGATAGTCTACCAAGCTCGAAATGAAATTGCACGTGTCCAGAAAATAGCCTCAACTCCTAAGTTTAATCCCAGGAAGAAGACACAATTTTTTAACATGTGTAGCAAAGCATTCGTTTCATACCTTGTTGTTGCCTTCTCAAATAAAAACCACACTTGACAAACAGTGCAGGAACATGTATGGTATCCCACTTGCTAGGTTACTTTTATGATACAACTACATCATGTTATGATGCAGTCAATCAACCATTACGGTGCATAAACCAATATAGATACACTAAATCAAAGGTGCAAAAACACAACAGATCATAAAGAAAGAGAACATCAGAGCCATGTTAAAAAAGTAGCTACTTAAATTAGCACATACAAATAACTGAATGTTTTTAACCCACTTATAAATGTCTAAAACCATACATGAAAATCTTGAACATCATGTGCATATTAACTTGAATTAGCAGAGGAATGTGAGGAGCTCACCATGGCTATTTTGTAGCTCATGCCAAACAACATCGCCTCACCCGCACTGCACCAGGGCCAACGGAAGTGCCGAAGACAAAGACCAAGTCTACCACCACCCACATTGCCTGGCACAATAAACCCCTTCTCTTCATCGTTGATGATGTTGTACCATATCTTGCACAAGGACAAACACCACATCATCATTTTACTTGAACTAAATATTGTGTTGCACATAAATGCCGTATATGAGAAATCTAAAGCTTCACAAGACATCATTGTCGTTTGTTTGTTTGTTTAATAAGTAATTAGACAACCTAGTTTGTTTGTTTTTATTTTGCGAAATTAGAAAACCTAGTTGAGTTGTCAGAATACTGCATCTAGATGGTTAAAGTGACAATAAGATGTATAAGAATGCAGAGAGTGTGAGAAAATTGGAATCCTCACACTAGGCAGGTAATATTATATCAGTGAACACACAAAGCAACCAACTTGATACAGATTTAAGAACTTATTTTGAATGCAGAAAGACACTCGAGGAATATATCCAGCAGATGCATACAACAAATGTAAGTAGCTTCAGGACTTACTTGAGACCATGCTGAGCTAAGCAAATATATTGCACAAATGCACATCTCTCAATTTCCTAAAATAAAAGAGTGAGATGTGAGGACCTTTAGGATGAACCCCACATTTAAACAAGTACTGCCTCCGTCCCAAAATAAGTGTCTCAACTTTTTACTAGCTCTAGTGCAAATTTGTACTAAGCTCAAGACAGTTATTTTGTGATGGAGGGAGTATATGATAACAGAAGGATGAATATGTAGGTTTCACATTCATGAGAGATGGACGTATCTTGCACGACGTCCAGGTCCCTTGTAACTAACTTGATTGATCTCAACTTAATGGGAGCAATTTCTTGACGGACTCAAATTGTTCTTTTATTGTTGGATGCAGCTCACTGCCAATCAGGTGATATGCCTACAAAAGGAAAACCTAACCTAAAGGCTAGAACAAAAAACCAGAAATCATGCAATGATTGACTCCACAGAATGACAGAAGTAAGAACACTCATGTCTGACCTCTCTTTTGCCTTCTCAAATAAAAATCATACTTGATAAAACGGTGCAGGAACATGAATGCCATCCCACTTGCTAAGTTACTTTTATGTTTTATCAAATAACTATGTCATGTTATGATGCAGTCCATCAACCATATATAATTTTATTGCAGCTAGATTAATAAACCACCCAATTTCTAACATGTTGAACCACCCAGACAACATTTAATTATAATGCTAAACGCCTAAAGTGTGTAGCTCATGTTTATATCATTATGACACATGAAGAGATATTGCAGAACAGAGTCTAGTTTAAACAAGGGCTAGCGAGCGAGGGAATTGACCGAATAAGACCATCACACAAATATTTACCTCTAGATTTTTATAGTGGGTTACAAATAGACTAATATTCTGATGCAACGAGCAATCACAAATCAAATGATAGGAGAACTAATAGCATCTGTAGAATATTGTTATACTAAGATTGGATCACCAACAAGAGAAGGGGGAGATGGAGGACCTTGACAATGGCGGGATCATGGTGAGGGAGTCGGCCGTGTCCGCCGTCCTTCATGAACTCGGTGGCAGGATGGACCTTGGGCAGTATGGGGTCGGTGGCGCGGATCCATTGTTGGAGAAGGGGAGCACGAACGGCGGATGGTATGCCACGGCTCCTCCCGCAGTGGGGGGCGACAGATCCGGTGCACGGGGACCCCGCCCAGTGCTAGTCGGCGACGATCCAATTCTTCCTCGCCGGTCACTAGCTCTCAGCAGGGAGGGGTGGTGGGGCGGTGTGCCGCCGTGCTCCTTGCTTGCTGCAGGTTGGGGTTGAATCGGGGGAAGCTTGGGAGAGAAGGAGATCAGAGGAGAAGGGGGATTTTTGGGGCCGACGGCGCAGATGCGAAAGGATATACCTACTACACGCATCCATGTCTTTCTCACTGGCCAGTGGGTCCCCGCCGAAATATGGCACTGGCCACCCAAAGAAAGCACGCGGACGACGAAAAATGAGCGGGAGGTAGTTGCTACTTGTTTTCCAGGAAAAATCACACATGAATTTCACTTCCCCTAGGATGTACTGTTCATGGCTCTTGTTTCCCTTGAGGAGATCAATGAGCTCTAGGTAAACAGCTTGGCCCTAGGCAAAATCGTTGACTCTAGTAGTGGATGGTAGCAACTATACGGATTGGGTCCGTAACTTGAGGATCATCCTCATAGCTGCCAAGAAAACATATGTCCTTGAAGCACCGCTAGGTGATGCTCCCGCCCCAGCGAACCAGGACGTTATGAACGCCTGGCAGTCGCGTTGTGATGATTACTCCCTGGTTCAGTGCGGCATGCTTTACAGCTTAAAATCGTGGCTCCAAAAGCGTGTTGAGCACCATGGAACATATGAGATGTTCCAAGAGCTGAAAATGGTTTTCCAAGCTCATGCCCGAGTCGAGAGATATGACGTCTCCGACGCATTCTACAGTTGTAAGATGGAGGAGAATAGTTCTGTCAGCGAGCACATACTCAAATTGTCTGGGTTGCACAATCGCTTGTCTCAGTTGGGAATTAATATCCCAGATGAAGCGGTCGTTGACAGAATCCTTCAGTCGCTCCCACCTAGCTACAAGAACTTCGTGATGAACTTCAATATGCAAGGGATGGAGAAGTCCATTCCCGAGGTGTATTCAATGCTGAAATCAGCGGAGGTGGAGATCAAGAAAGAACATCAAGTGTTGATGGTGAATAAAACCACTAAGTTCAAGAAAGGCAAGGGTAAGAAGAAGTTCAAGAAGGACGGCAAAGGAGTTGCCGCGCCCGGTAAGCCAGTTGCCGGGAAGAAGCCAAAGAATGTACCCAAGCCTGAGACTGAGTGCTTTTATTGCAAGGGAATGGGTCACTGGAAGCAGAACTGTCCCAAATACTTAGCAGATAAGAAGGCCGGCAACGTCAAAGGTATATGTGATATTCATGTTATTGATGTGTACGTTACCAGCGCTCGTAGTAGCTCCTGGGTATTTCATACCGGTGCAGTTGCTCACATTTGTAACTCAAAGCAGGAGCTGCAGAATAAACGGAGACTGGCGAAGGACGAGGTGACGATGCGCGTCGGGAATGGTTCCAAGGTCGATGTGATCGCCGTCGGCACGCTACCTCTGCATCTACCTTCGGGATTAGTTTTAAACCTAAATAATTGTTATTTAGTACCAGCTTTGAGCATGAACATTGTATCTGGATCTCGTTTAATGCGAGATGGCTACTCATTTAAATCCGAGAATAATGGTTGTTCTATTTATATGAGAGAGATGTTTTATGGTCATGCCCCGCTGGTCAATGGTTTATTCTTAATGAATCTCGAACGTGATGTTACACATATTCATAATGTGAATGCCAAAAGATGTAAGGTTGATAATGATAGTCCCATGATGACCCACAAGTGTAGGGTATCTATCGTAGTCCTTTCGGTGATTAAGAGTGTCGAACCCAACGAGGAGCAGAAGGAAATCATAGGCAGTTTTCAGTAAGGTATTTTCTGCAAGCACTGAAATTATAGGTAACAGATAGTTTTGTGATAAGATAACTGGTACCAAGTGACAATCGGTAAAAGTAAATAGGTGCAGCAAGGTGGCCCAATCCTTTGCGTAGCAAAGGACAAGCCGGGACAAACTCTTATGCAAGGTAAAGCGCTCCCGAGGACATATGGGAATTATCGTCGAGCTAGTTTTCATCACGATCGTCTAATTCGCGTTCGGTACTTTGATAATTTGGTATGTGGGTGGACCGGTGCTTGGGTGCTGCCCTTACTTGGACAAGCCTCCCACTTATGATTAACCTCTAATGCAAGCATCCGCAACTACAAAAGAAGTATTAAGGTAAACCTAACCATAGCCTGAAACATATGGATCCAAATCAGCCCCTTACGAAGCAACGCATAAACTAGGGTTTAAGCTTCTGTCACTCTAGCAGCCCATCATCTACTTATTACTTCCCAATGCCTTCCTCTAGGCCCAAATAATGGTGAAGTGTCATGTAGTCGACGTTCACATGACACCACTAGAGGAGAGACAACATACATCTCATCAAAATATCGAACGAAGACCGAACTCACATGACTACTAATAGCAAGACTTCTACCATGTCCTCAGGAACAAAAGCAACTCCTCACAAGACATAATATTGTTCATGATCAGAGGTGTATTAATATGCATAATGGATCTAAACATATGATCTTCCACCAAATAAACCAACTAGCATCAACTACAAGGAGTAATCAACACTACTAGCAACCCACAGGTACCAATCTGAGGTTTGGATACAAAGATTGGATACAAGAGATGAACTAGGGTTTGAGAGGAGATGGTGCTGGTGAAGTTGTTGACGAAGATAGCTCTCCCCAAGATGGGAGAGTTGTTGGTGATGATGGCAGTGAAGATTTCCCCCTCCCGGAGGGAAGTATCCCCGGCAGAACAGCTCTGCCAGAGCCCTAGATTTGTTTCCGCCTCGGTTCCGCCTCGAGACGGCGGCGTCTGGTCCCAAAAGGCTTCTCCCGATTTTTTCCAGGTCAAAACGCTTCATATAGGAGAAGATGGTCACCTTAGGCCCACTGACTGGTCCTCGAGGCAGGGAGGCACGCCCTGGGAAGGAGGGCGCGCCCCCCACCCTCGAGGCCAGCCAGTGGCCCCCCTCGTGGGTTTCTTCCGCCATGTATTATTTATATTTTTCAGAAAAATGTTCTGTGAAGTTTCAGGGCTTTTGGAGTTGTGCAGAATAGGTTTCCAGAGTTTGCTCCTTTTGCAGCCTAGAATTCCAGCTGCCGGCATTCCCCCTTCTTCATGTAAACGTTGCAAAATAAGAGGGAAATGGCATAAGTATTCTGACAAAACATGTATGAACAACCCATCATGCAATAAATATCAACTTATAAGCATGATGCAAAATGGACGTATCAACTCCCCCAAGCTTAGACCTCACTTGTCCTCAAGCGAAAGCCGATATCGAAACATATGCCCACATGTTTAGATATAGAGGTGTAGATAAAAACATAATACGGACATGAGGGCATCATGATCATTATCATAGCAGCAACTTATATAAATATAGTCACATGATCATTATGTAAAAGTAACAATTCATCCACAATATCAAGTATGCATCATAAACTTTATTGGAAACTAACAAACTTTGGTCTCGGTCATTGAAGCAATTGCAATTTATCGTAACATCGGAAAGAGTCAATATAAGAGCTTTTCAGCAAGCCTACATACTCAACTATCATATAGTCTTTCACAATTGTTCCCACTCACGCAATACTTATGTTTATGGAGTTTTAATCGGACACAGAGAAAGATAGGTGCTTATGGTGTTGCCTCCCAACCTTTTACCTCAAGGGTAATGTCAACAGTAATAGATCATGAAAACTTACATCCAAGTGGGTATATATCAGGATCTTTCCAACACAATGTGCTTGCCAAAGGATAAATGAAAAAGGAAAGGTGGATCTCACCTTGACACTTATAAGACAAGAATAAAAGATAGGCCCTTCGCAGAGGGAAGCAGAGGTTGTCATGTGTTTTTATGGTCGGATGCCCAAAGTATTAGCATAGAAGAACTTCGCTTTATATTGCATCTTGTGATAAGGACCTTTATTATGCAGTCCGTCGCTTTTATTACTTCCATAACACAAGCTCGTATAAAGCTAATTTCTCCCACACTAATAAATCATACATATTTAGTGGGTTTACAACATGACAACTTACGAGGAAAGATCTTTCTCAATCCATAGGTAGGTATGGTGGACTCTCATGGAAAAACTGGGTTTAAGGATATATGGAAGCACAAGTAGTATCTCTACTTACTGCGAGGAGTTTTGGCTAGCATGAGAGGGAAAGGCAAGCTCAACATGTTGGAAGATCCATAACAATATATTTTATTTCGGATATAAGAAGACATAACCCATTATGTTGTCTTCCTTGTCCAACATCAACTCTTTAGCATGTCATACTTTAATGAGTGCTCACAATCATAAAAGATGTCCAATATAGTATATTTGTATGTGAAGCCTCTCTTCTTTTATTACTTCCTATTAATTGCAACGATGACCAAAACTATGTTTGTCACCTCCAAGCAACCTTTATTTATCATACTCTTGTATGTGAAGTCATTACTTCCCATAAGATCGATATGGTCTCTTTGATAATCTTTTTTTTTCTTTCTTTTGTCATGACCAAGGTGAGGAAATCAAGCCCTTGACTCAACACTAATCTTTATTATATAGCTCACTGACTCGATTACAAAGGATAAAGCTCACGAAGCAAAAGCTCACAACTAGATCATGCTAACTTTATTATAATAGATCAAGATACTACCAAAAGGATCGAACTAAGTAAAACGGTAAGGGTAGGAGTGATGGTGATACGATATCGGGGTCACTCCCCCAAGCTTGACAGTTGCCAAGGGGAGTGCCCATACCCATATGATTATGTCTCCTTCTTTGGGGTTGGTGATGATGGAGTTGTTGCTGACGTAGGCCTGTTGTTCTTCCAAGGCATGGGCTCACCATCGTAGAAGCACGATCGAGTATCCGGGATACTCAAATCTGCAGCCAAACTCAAGTTCTTGAATCTATATTCATACTCACTGTTTTGGTTTTGCAGGTCATAGATCTGGGCTTGGAGGCGATCGATCTTTTGTTGGAGATTTGAGATTGCTTCTCCGAAGATCCTTGAGTCCATCTTGAGATTATTGGCAATCTCCGGGATCATCATGTGGTTAGCGTCGAGACCTCGTTCCACCATACCTTGGCACTTGAAAACTTGTTGCTCCATTGCTTCGAGTCTTGCCTTCACGCTTCCGGTCCTCCTTGGCCCTTCAACATCACGGATGTGCAGCACCCCCTCATGCAACTCCATGGTTTTGGGGTGGTGCAGCACCTCCGCAAGGTATGGGTTGATGACCTTCTTGAAGAACGTGTCCTTGGGGGTGCTGGCGGACGCCATGATGATCTAGATCTGTCAAAAACAGCAGCTCAAAAAGAAAACAGAGGAATTCTGCGTGATACAGAGGTCAAAACCTTCGGGAGTATATATAATGAATTTTTCCAGCACCAAAGGAGTAACCCACAAGAAAACGGAGTCCAGGGGACACACGGGGTGCCCTCGAGGCAGGGGGCGCGCCCTGGGAAGGGGGGCGCGCCCCTACCCTCGAGGCCACCTCGTGTCTCCTCCGGACTGTGGTTTATTTTTGTAGTTTTCTAAATATTCCAAAACGGAGAAAAAATTGCCTTTAGAACTGTTTTGGAGTCGGTGTACTTACTGTATCACGTATCTCTTCCTTTTCGGAGGCTGAATCATTCTGGAAAGTGTCCCTTATTTATTCCTCCGGCGTTATGGTTTTAATAATAATAATAGGATTACCTGAGATATAATGTTTGATCATTTGACCATTCACCACCTTCAGATTTGTGCCTTCGAAGTTGTTGATCTTTATGGCACCGGAACGATAGACCTCCTCGATAACGTAAGGTCCTTCCCACTTGGAGAGAAGTTTTCCTGCAAAAAATCTTAAACGAGAGTTGAATAGCAAAACATAATCACCTACGTTGAACTCACGCTTTTGTATCCTTTTGTCATGCCATCTTTTAACTTTTTCTTTAAATAACTTGGCGTTCTCGTAGGCCTGGGTTCTCCATTCGTCGAGACAGCTAATATCAAATAGCCTCTTTTCACCGGCAAGTTTGAAATCATAATTGAGCTCTTTGATAGCCCAATATGCCTTATGTTCTAGCTCAAGAGGTAAGTGACAAGCTTTTCCATAAACCATCTTATATGGACACATACCCATAGGATTTTTGTATGCAGTTCTATAGGCCCATAATGCATCATCTAGTTTCTTAGACCAATTCTTTCTAGACCGATTAACTGTCTTCTGCAAGATTAGTTTCAACTCCCTATTACTTAGTTCTACCTGCCCACTGGTCTGTGGGTGATAGGGTGATGCAGTTATATGGTTAACATCATACTTAGCAAGCATCTTACGAAAAGCACCATGAATAAAGTGTGAACCACCATCAGTCATCAGATATCTAGGGACTCCAAACCTTGGAAATATAACTTCTTTAAGCATCTTAATAGAGGTGTTATGATCAGCACTACTAATTGGAATAGCTTCTACCCACTTAGTAATGTAATCAACAACAACTAGAATATGTGTGTACCCATTACTAGAAGGAAAAGGTCCCATATAATCAAAACCCCAAACATCAAATGGTTCAATAACAAGTGAATAATTCATAGGCATTTCTTGACGTGTACTAATATTACTGATTCTTTGACATTCATCACATGATAAGACAAACTTACGGGCATCCTTAAAGAGAGTAGGCCAATAAAACCGGATTGCAATACCTTGTGTGCAGTTCTGTCTCCCGCATGGTGTCCTCCGTAAGCTTCAGAGTGGCACTTGCGTAAGATCTGTTCCTGTTCATGCTCAAGAACACAATGTCTAATAATACAATCTAGTCCTTCTTTATAAAGATGTGGGTCATCCCAAAAGTAATGTCTCAAATCATAAAAGAACTTTTTCTTTTGCTGGTATGTGAAGCTAGGAGGTATAAACTTAGCAACAATGTAATTAGCATAATCAGCATACAATGGAGCAGTACGAGAAGTATTTATGACAGCCAGTTGTTCATCAGGAAAGCTATCATCAATAGGTTGTGGGTCATTAAGTATATTCTCTAACCTAGACAAGTTATCTGCTACGGGGTTCTCAGCTCCCTTTCTATAAATAATATGCAAGTCAAATTCTTGCAGCAAGAGAACCCATCTAATAAGTCTAGGTTTAGCATCTTTCTTTTCCATAAGGTATTTGATAGCAGCATGATCGGTTTGAATAGTTACCTTAGAATCAACGATATAGGGTCTAAACTTATCACAAGCAAACACAACTGCTAGAAATTCTTTCTCAGTGGTAGCATAATTTCTTTGGGCACTATCTAGAGTTTTACTAGCATACTGGATAACATTCAATTTCTTGTCTACTCTTTGCCCTAAAACAGCTCCTACAGCATAATCACTAGCATCGCACATAATCTCAAAGGGTAAATTCCAGTCAGGAGGCTGGACAATAGATGCCGAGATCAATGATTTCTTAAGTATTTCAAATGCTTCTAGACAATCATCATCAAAGACAAAAGGAATATCTTTCTGTAAAAGATTGGTCAGAGGCCTAGAGATTTTGGAGAAGTCCTTAATGAACCTCCTATAAAACCCCGCATGACCAAGGAAACTTCGTATACCTTTGATATCCTTAGGGCATGGCATATTTTCAATAGCATCCACTTTAGCTATGTCAAGTTCAAAACCTCTCTCAGAAATTTTATGTCCCAAGACAATGCCTTCATTAACCATAAAGTGGCACTTCTCCCAATTCAAGACAAGGTTAGTGTCTTCACATCTCTTCAAAACTCGATCAAGGTTGCTTAAGCAATCATCAAAAGAAGTTCCATAAACGGAGAAATCACCCATGAATACCTCAACAATCTTTTCACAAAAGTCAGAGAATATAGCCATCATGCTACTTTGAAAGGTAGCAGGTGCATTACATAATCCAAAAGGCATATGTCTATAAGCAAAAGTACCAAAAGGACAAGTAAAGGTGGTCTTTTCTTGATCCCCTTTGACACAGGTATTTGAGAGAAACTAGAATAACCATCTAGAAAGCAGAAATGAGTATGTTTGGATAATATTTCTAGCATTTGATCAATAAATGGAAAGGGGTAATGATATTTCTTAGTAACTTTATTTAACTTACGGAAATCAATTACCATCCTATAACCTAAAACTATTCTTTGTGGGATCAATTCATCTTTATCATTAGGGACAACAGTCATACATCCTTTCTTAGGGACACAATGGACAGGACATACCCACTGGCTATAAGCAATGGGATAGATAATACCTGCCTCCAGAAGCTTTAGAATTTCCTTCCTTACCACTTCTTTCATCTTAGGATTTAACCGTTGCTGATGATCACTAATCGGTTTAGCATTTTCTTCCAATTTTATCTTGTGTTGACATATAGTGGGACTAACGCGCTTAAGATCATCCAGAGTATATCCAATAGCAGCTCGGTGCTTCTTCAGAGTTTTCAATAATCTTTCTTCTTCATTATCTGAAAGGTTAGCACTAATAATAACATGATATATCTTCTTTTCATCAAGAAAAACATACTTAAGATTATCAGGTAAAGGTTTAAGTTCAAACACGGGACCACCCTTGGGTGGAGGAGGATCCCCTAGGATTTCAACAGGCAAGTTGTTTTTCAGTACGGGTCCCTGTGTAAGGAATATTTCATCTATCTCCCTTCTTTCATTCATTTGCATATCATTTTCATGGTCTAGCAAGTATTGTTCTAAAGGATCAGTTGGTGGCACGGAAATAGAAGCAAGACCAATAAGTTCATCTTTACTAGGTGGTGCCTTTTCAACGGGTTGTCTACGGAATTTAGCAAAGTTAAAATCATGAGACATATCCCCTAATCCAACAGTGATAATGCCTTTCACACAGTCTATCTTGGCATTAACGGTATTCATGAAGGGTCTACCAAATATAATGGGACAGAAAGCATCTGGTGGGGAACTAAGAACAAGAAAGTCAGCAGGGTATTTAACCTTCCCACACAAGACTTCAATATCTCTAACGATCCCAACTGGTGAAATAGTATATCTATTAGCAAGCTTAATAGTAACATCAATCCCTTCTAACTCAACAGGTGCAATATCATGCATAATTTCGTTATACAAATCAAGTGGGATAATACTCGCACTAGCGCCTACGTCACATAAACCATGATAGCAATGATCTCCTATCTTAGCAGAGATGACAAACAGGCCTACAACAGGTTTATGTCTATTCCTAGCATTGGGTTTGGCTATTCTAGCAGACTCTTCTTGGAGATAAATAACATGTCCATCTAAATCTTCTACCAAGAGGTCTTTAACCATAGCAACACTAGGTTCAACTTTAATTTTCTCAGAGGGTGTAGGTGTTCTAGTATTACTCTTACGGAGTACAGTTGAAGCTTGAGCATGATCCTTTATCATAGGGAAAGGTGGTTTCTTGATATAAGCAGTAGGAATAACATGATCAACATTATAAGTGATAGTGTTTTCTTCAACTTTAATAGGTTCAACTACTTTTACTTCAATAGGGGGATGGTATTTAAACCACTTCTCCTTGGGGAGATCAACATGAGCAGAAAAAGATTCACGAAAAGAAGCCACTATCTCAGAGTCAAGTCCATATTTAGTGCTAAACTCACGGAAAACATCAGTACCCATAAAAGCTTTAACACAATAAAACTTAGGGGTCATACCTGACTCCTTACCTTCATCGAGATCCCAATCTTCGGAGTTGCGTTTAATCCTTTCCAATAGATCCCATTTAAAGTCAATAGTCTTCATCATATAAGAGCCAGAACAAGAAGTATCGAGCATGGAGTGATTATTATGAGAAAGCCGAGCATAAAAAATTTGAATGATCATTTATCTTGAGAGCTCATGATTGGGGCATGAATATAACATTGACTTAAGCCTCCCGCAAGCTTGAGCGATGCTTTCTTCTCTGCGAGGCCAGAAATTATAAATATAATTACGATCACGATGAACCTGCTGCATAGGGTAGAACTTCTGATGAAATTCCAACTTCAGACGATTATAGTTCCAAGATCCCATATCATCGCATAGCCTAAACCATGTCAATGCATCTCCCTTCAAAGATAAAGGGAAGACCTTCTTCTTGATAACATCCTCGATCATACCTGCAAGCTTAAACAATCCACAAACTTCATCCACATAGATTAGATGTAAATCGGCGTGAAGTGTTCCGTCTCCTGTATAGGGATTTTCAAGAAATTTCTCAATCATACCAAAAGGAATCTCAAAGAAAACATTTTCAATAGGTTAGTAGGTTGAGGAGCAAATCTTTGCTCTTCTGCTCGGGGTGAAGATACCCCGAACAAGCCCCTCAAAGGATTTTGAGGCATAGTGAAAAGTGACAATAAATTTCAGCACACCATATAAATTTTTCCTTACCAAAGGCGCTTCACTCCCCGGCAACGGCGCCAGAAAAGTGTCTTGATGACCCACAAGTGTAGGAGATCAATCGTAGTCCTTTCGATAAGTAAGAGTGTCGAACCCAACGAGGAGCAGAAGGAAATGATAGGCAGTTTTCAGTAAGGTATTTTCTGCAAGCACTGAAATTATAGGTAACAGATAGTTTTGTGATAAGATGGCCCAATTATTTGTGTAGCAAAGGACAAGCCTGGACAAACTCTTATGCAAAGTAAAGCGCTCCCGAGGACATATGGGAATTATCGTCGAGCTAGTTTTCATCACGATCGTCTGATTCGCGTTCGGTACTTTGATAACTTGGTATGTGGGTGGACCGGTGCTTGGGTGCTACCCTTACTTGGACAAGCCTCCCACTTATGACTAACCTCTAATGCAAGCATCTGCAACTACAAAAGAAGTATTAAGGTAAACCTAACCATAGCCTGAAACATATGGATCCAAATCAGCCCCTTACGAAGCAACGCATAAACTAGGGTTTAAGCTTCTGTCACTCTAGCAACCCATAATCTACTTATTACTTCCCAGTGCCTTCCTCTAGGCCCAAATAATGGTGAAGTGTCATGTAGTCGACGTTCACATGACACCACTAGAGGAGAGACAACATACATCTCATAAAAATATTTAACGAAGACCAAACTCACATGACTACTAATAGCAAGACTTCTCCCATGTCCTCAGGAACAAAAGCAACTACTCACAAGACATAATATTGTTCATGATCAGAGGGGTATTAATATGCATAATGGATCTGAACATATGATCTTCCACCAAATAAACCAACTAGTCTTCTCTCCATCTAACCGGGCTTTAGAGCTGATCCAGTCCCTCTCCGGGTGGAGAGGGTCCTTGTCTTTGTCGTCTTTGGTACGTTTGATGGTCCATGCCTCGAAGTAAGTGATATCCTTGCCAGTGTCTTCTTTCTGCAAAAGAAAGCGATCCAAACAATCAAGGGAATTCTCACAAATGAAAGAGAACATGATGAAAAGAAAAGGATGTGGTTGACTACATGTTTTGAGACAACAGCTGGGATGGTGGGGTTGCCTTGATGGTGTCCTGGACAACCCATCAACTTACGCCGTTCATATATTGCTTTGTGTTCATCCCGCCACCCTAGATCTGTCCACCGTTCGACATTCTTCTCCCAGCACGGACTTTTGTCAGCGCACCACCGAGGAATCACCTGTAAATTAAACAAATACATCTTAGTAAGGATTCTAATTTTGTAGTAATGTAGGGAATAGCAAGCATCCATCATCACTTGCGTTGATGTAATTGTCCCATGAAAGATGCTTCCCTCGAGCCTCCAGTTTGGAAATCTTCTTGTTGAGATAGTCCGTGTGATACTTGACCACTAACCGGACGCGCTCCTCATAGTGCATGTCGTGGACTATTTTCTTGGCAATATTTTTAACCACCACATTTGCACGATCCTTCTGACCCTCAATGCATGTATAGAAATCCTACCCGCATGCATACATGTGAGAAGGGTTAAATCATGACTATGTCAAATTTAAACCTTTTGGTATTGAGATTTAGGTGTTTGAAAGGACTTACCTAGAAATCGTTGACCACTCACATGGCTCTGTTATCATAAACCCTCTAACGCATATCCAGGAAATCTCGTGCAAGTTTGTAGTGATCCCATGACCAAGCTAGCTCAATGATACCGTTCGGCAAATTGACCAGTCTAGGATAATTTAACCTACAAAGACCCCCAATGATGCCACTCGGCGATCATGGCAGACGCCTCTCACCAACTTTCACTAAGCTTCTGCATTACGAAGAGTGAAGTCGTATTATATGTGTGGAAATGACAAAAGGTACAATTTATATGGGATGAGTCGAGATAACCACTTACTTCTCTCCCATTGGTTTAATCTACACGTCTCTATGCACATATGGACGTCTTGGAAGCTTTGCAGGACCACGCAGCCACACTTTCCCTCTGGAAGTAGTGCTGATAGTGGAACCGCTTGGTTGCGAGCTGCTCACCTCGTGGTGCTCCATTACCCGTGAGGGTCCAGCCCCACCCTCACAAACCTGATGAACAACCAGCCTCCTCTCGGCGGCGTCGTCCTCCACCACCACCACCTGCTCATCCTCCACCACCTCCTCCGCAAAATCCTCCTCGTCCTCCTTATCTCGCCTCATCCCCATCCTCTATTTCCTCCTCCTGAGCACGGCGAAGCACTGCATC
>LR738711.1:56573750-56587688 GCA_902687465.1 Secale cereale
TCGTCCGCCTCCTACTCCTCCCCCGCGTGGTACTCGACCTTGTTTCGCATTTTTTTCGGACGAGTGTCTAGACCCGCCAATCCTTTGGCTTTCTTGGCGGTTGTGGCAACCGATGAAGGAGCGACCACCGCTTTCACGGGTCGAGCAAGTTGATCATTGTACAGATCATTCACTTTTTTCAAAGTTTCCTTTGGATTCTTGTTGCTACCTGTCATTTTTCAATCACCTGATACGAAGAAGAACAAACCAGTTAGTACAAATGATACAACTTGATGTAAATACAATAAATATATCACATATGAAGAATAAATGGAATTGTCACAATAATACACATCCGTTCTTATGTACATCCCACACAGGAATACATAGAGTTGTTGCACACACGAATACATAGAGTTGTGACACACATATACATAGAGTTCTCACACGATTACATGGAGTTGTTAGAAATAATGGTGAATATAAGGGGCAACATTTGTATCAGGGCTTTCATCATCGCTATCACGCCCGTTCATACATTCATCCTCGAATTCTTCAGGGGGGCCCTCATCCTCATCTAGCCCCATGTGCCATCGCAAAAGTAATGCCAAATCTCGAGGGTCGGAAACATCCTCGTATTCGTCCTCTGCATTATCTACTTCCATGTCATCCATGGCCTCATGTTCCATACACTTGTGTGCGTCGGTCCTAAACAAACGGATTTTTACCCCTTTCCGCGATGGCATTTGGAACCGTCGGCAAGTGAGCGTGTGTGATAAGGTGTCCTTCCTACACGAACTAGAAATCGTCGGGGATAGGCCCTCCTGGGACCCAGGTTGGGGCCGTGTGTGATCGGGCGAGGCATGGAAACCCAGTCATTTCCATAGGTATGTATATCCCACACGGTAATCCTAGAAAATCATTTCAGTAGGTATGTACATCCCACACGGTAATACGAGAAAATCATTTCCATAGGTATGTACATCCCACACGGTGAATCCCAGAAAAATATTTCCGTTCGTATGTATATCACACACGGTCAATCCAAGGAATACATTTTTGTTCTTATGTACATCCCACACAGTCAATCTAGGGAAAACGTTTCCGTTCGGACGTAAATCCCACACAGTTTTATGTGTAGGCTCGTGTGTGAAAGTTGTAACTATCACACACGGTCTTCCTTGGTTCACTGTTTGCTTTTATCAACTATATCACACATGATTTGATGAAGAAAACTGTGTGGCATTGGGCTATCCATCGCAAGCTCTTTTACTACTAGAACCGTTTGCAAAGGTCCATGACACATTTAGCAGGTTTATTAGTTTACTATTAATAATTCCAGTATTACTCAAATTCACATTTCATATCGAATAGCTGTTTCCCAATTTCATATCAGGCACATAAATATATTATAACATCACAGTACGATAGCTACATGAAAACAGCACAGTACAACATATAGCTAGTTCAACTTCATAAGAACAATATATTCATTTCCCTAATAGAGATCATCCAGCCTCGTCTTATCCACCTCTACTTTCAGTTCAGTAAGAAATCGTTTTGCACGGGCCAACTGGGAAAGTGCCTCCTCCTTCGCCAACACCATCTTAGCAAAGTCTGATTTAACAAATTTAAGCTCATTCTCCACCTTCAACTTTTTATCCCGCATCTTGACATATGCTTCAACGTTGACAAGATTATCTCTAAGACTACGTGTGTTGACTTCCTCATACATGCTCCATAGCTTCGTTAGGCACATCTTCAAAGAATCTGGCCACGCTTGATCAACCCACTCCAAGTAAAAACACTCATGTTCATCATATAATATTTAAAACTAGATCAGTAACAATTGTAGAGGAAATGGGTTTATAGCAACAGAGAAAATCACCAACACTTATTTTGAAAAACTGAAGAAACATGTTAATTATGACGTATCTTCTCAAAAAGATCAATGTGGAAATGAAATAATTGGTACTGAGACAACAACCAAATTTTGGAACATCAGAAGCTATAATTAACTACAACGACGCTACAAGTTCTTACTGATATACAATAAATAAAAAATTGAACATTTTATGAGGAAGGTAAATATAACTGCAACAGCATAGCAACAGTACTTGGATGACATATAACTAATAGCACTAAGACCGTCCACTATATATGCCAAAACTGGTGTAAAGACAACTGTTGCTACATCTCGCACCGGTGCCCTAAACTTACGAGCCGTTGCAGCGGAAAAAAAATCAGGGACCCGGACTCCGATGCCCAGTTCCTTCGTGCCATAAAGATTTAGTATTTTACTGCTTGGCTGCTCGGATGTGTGGACCAAAGTTGGCTGCACAAACTGCTGAAGCGATGCCAAATAATTTTCTAATGGCACCGCTGATGAGATGGCAACAATTTAAGATACTAGGTACAAACTATGACACTGTCTTAGGATGCGTTTGGTTGAAGGTGTGGTATGAATGGGTTGGGACCGTGATAGTGTCTGAATCACATCTAGCAAATGATTTGTAACAACGGAAGAGGGTCTAACCTTCTCTGCACATGCCATAAACTTCCTCCCAGTATCCACAGAATCAAACGCAAGTAGCTTCACGCATGGAGATTGATGGTGACAACAGGTAGATAGATCTTCAACCACCCCGCTCCATTCGTTGCCACTGAAGGTCTTAGGGAGCTACAAGAGGACGAAACGACTCAAATCAACCTTCAGGTAAAAACTCTTCATTCCAAGTCATAGCTCGAGAGAGAGAAGAGAGGCATATCTGGGTGGTGAAGGAGTAGTCGCCGGAGGAGGAACCGCTCGAGATGTCTTTGAAGAAGACCATGGCGACCCCGACGGTAGGATGCGAGGCGACGAGAGCGAGGAAGCGGCTATAGCTTAGCAAGGAAGGAAGGAAGGAAGGAGGAAACGTGGGAAATGTGACTTGTGGTCGGGGAGAAAAGTGGGTGGGGAAGGGGGCGGGGGTAGATATTTTGGCGTTAGGCCAAAATTTTGGAAATGTGGAGGGAAACTTTGAGCGCAGTGCCGCCGAACCATTCACTTTGAACGATTGTGTGCATCGCAAACGATTCTTCTGCTTTACGCGGATGGGATGAGTTTGATTATTCAAATTTTGGTCTCAAGGCATGGGCACATTCACTTTGAACGCGTGCGTTGACGCCGGACCATTCACTTTGACTACTGCCATATGTGGTAGCATTTCTTATAGACCATCCCAAAATGTCGCCTCTTCTAATTTTGTGGCCTTCCTCGTTGCACAAAACATACACAGATACCGTCTACCCATCAATCTTCCCAAACAATCCATCCCATTCCTCGGATTCTCTTGCACGATCTGGTCGCCGCCATCCCGCATCCGCGTCACCGTCGGCCATGCTCTCCCATGCGACGGACCAAGACCCCTTCCCCATGCGGCGGCGACTTCCTTTCCTGAAGTGCGTGGTGACAATAGTGCCGGTAGGAGGGCAGAAGTGGTAGCAAGCAGCAGAAAGGCTTCAGCCTCAATCATCCTCCTTCCACCCCGACGCTGAAGTTTAAACGGCTTCGTCAGTTCGTCCCTAGGTCCTCCCCAGCATAGATGATTCTCCTTGGGCGGCGAAGTTAGATGTGTCAGTGCACTACTGGAATTATGTTGTACGTCGAGTGCCACGGAGACTCGGCAAAGGGCCGAAAACCGTCGGCAAATCCTTTGCCGAGTATCACCCTCGGCAAAAGCCACCCGGCGTACACCTCTCCGGAAAACAGGAAGTTACCAAGAGCCAGAACACGGCCATTCGGCGAAGACTTTGACGAGAGCTAAACAATACAGCTCGGCAAAATAAAGTAGCTAACTGATAACAGACGGGGACGGCGGTTGCCACGTTGGCCAACTTTGCCGAGAGGACCACTTGGCAAAGAGATCCAGTAGAAGGTCGACACATGTCAGGTCCTGACATGTGGGGCCAGGAGAACAGGCCGAGGGCCAACATTGCCGAGAGCACCACTAGGCAAAGAGAGCCAGTAGAAGGTGGACACGTGTCATCTCCTGACATGTGGGACCAGGAGAACAGGCCGAGGGCCAACTTTGCCGAGAGCCCCTCTCAGCAAAGAGAGCCATTAGCAAGTCGACACGTGTCAGCTCCCGACATGTGGGTCAAGGAGAATAGGCCGAGGGCCAACTTTGCCGAGAGCCACTCTCGGCAAAGAGAGCGTATAGGAGGCTGGCACGTGTTATCTCCTGACATGTGGGACTGAGAGAACTGGCAGAGGGCCAACTTTGCCGAGAGGGGCTCTCGGCAAAAAGACCCATTAGGAGGCTGACACGTGTCATTTCCTGACACGTGGGACCACGAGAAATGATCGAGGGCCAACTTTGCCAAGAGTAGCTCTCGGCAAAGCTAACCAATAGGAGGCCGACACATGTCATCTTCTGACATGTGGGACCACGAGAACACGCCGAGTGCCAACTTTGCCGAGAGCCACCGTCGGCAAACTCAATCTGTGCTGACTGCGGCTCTCGGCAAACTGAGCCAATAGGGGAGGTCCACGTCAATTGTCCTAAAAGTCATGGCCATACTTTGCCGAGGGCCACCGTCGGCAATCCTTTTGCCTTTACCGAGAGGTCTGTCGGTAAAGTTGTCAGGAGCACTACAGGTTATTTTCCTTTACGAAGAGGTCTCTCGGTAAAAGTGCCAGGTTCTACTGGTTGGTACACTTTTGCCGAGATCCCTCTCGGTAAAGGGTGCATGCTGGTCCAGTTTCACAGTCTTTATTGAGAGGCACCCTCGGTAATGGTGTGCCCAGTAGCCTTTTTCATTTCTGTTTCTTTCCTACAGCGAAACATATACAGCAGCAGCATATAGTTAATCACACATAGAACATGTCACATATAGGCATCATTGAACAAAAAAAGCAATGATTATGAAAAACATTCCACATAAAAGCAATAGTGCATAAAAGGTGAAATAGTAGTCAGGACACTCGACTACCACAAGTTTTCAAGTCTCTAGATGCAAGAGTTCTCAGGCACATACAAGGAACAGTTTCAAACAGAACATAGCATGAAGTTCACGCGATTTTAGAGATCAGAGTTATAACATCAACATTAGAAGGCGTCGTTCTGTTTGATGCCACAACTCCACCAACTTGAGGTGGAATTACCGGAACATTGTTCGACCCTTGTGATGGGTTGAGATGTGATGGATTGACCCAATAGTGAGATGAATGCATATGGTAATTGATGGGCCTCGAACCCCTCGTTGGTTACCCCAAGTGGAAGGTGTAATATGCAGTAAGTAGAAGTGTTTTCCCCTAGCAAAGATGCCAAGGATCGAATCCCCAGAGACTCCTAGGTTCAACAAGTAGGTGTCAATTGCTACGGCGCCAGATTAGTAGCAACCAACGTGGACCTGCACACAGATACAAATAACTTTGCTCCCAACGAGTACAAAGAGGTTGTCAATCTCTCCGGCCTTGTAGTTCACAAAGGGTTAAAAGCAATGATAGTAGTGATAGATAGTTTTTGCAATAGTAAATAATAACGGGAAAGTAAATAGTGGATGTGATCAATGATGGTAATATGGACCGGAGTCTCATGATGTTCACTAGTGATGTCTCTCTCCCAAAAGACGATAAAACAGCTATGTGAGGTAAACAAATTACAGCTGGGCAATTGACAGGACCCACGAGCGCATACAAATGCTGATTACATTGCAAGAAAGGTTGAGGTTCAAAGCATGGGCGGTACGCCAAAGTAAGTAGACCAAAATCCATCAATATCTACTACTAATCATCCACCTTGAGATATCTATCCAAAACATCTCGCTGGTATTAAGTTGTGAGTCCCATCCATAGTGTAAACTCAGTGCAACAGACAACTGCATTAAAAGAACTTTGCGTAAAGTAAACAATCCTTGCACCCGCGGGCACAAGCACCGTTGTTTTCCCCCTTATGGCAACAGCACATCCCCTAGACTCATGTTTCTGTCACTCAAGCTAGTCATCGAGGGGCATGAACCCACAATCGAGCATAACGTTCCCTCTTGGAGTCACTACTTACAACTCGGCCAAAGCAATAAATAACAACGGAGAACATGCAAGAATTACTTATGAACTAAAATATAAAAGAGGTGAATCAAATATATTACTCAAGATCAATCTGAACATAATCTCATAATCCATCGGATCCCAGCAAACTCAACATAGCAACAGCATAAGGATTACATAGGTGCCTCGATCATGTAGGGCAGCTCACGAGGACTAATTAGTGAAGCACAAGAACGGGAGGAGAACATCACATAGCTACTGGTCATGGACTCATGGTCCAAGGGAGACTACTCACGAGTCATCCGGGAGGCGTCCATGGTGGTGGAGAAGCTCCCGGTGGTGATCCTCCCCTCCGGCAGGGTGCCGGGAAGAGTTCTCCTGGTGCTCCCGATTTTGGAAGCGGCGGCGGCGGCGGAACAGAGATGGGATCGCGAAAAGAAGTCATGTTCTGAGGGTTACGGAGGACCCTTTAAATATATGCCAAAGTAGGGCACCGGGGGACCCTCGGGGGGCCGAGGCGCCCCCCCCGGCCCGGCCCAGGGGGGGCGCGCCCACAGGGCGCCTGGAGCCCCTGTGGCCCCCCCAGGTTGCCCTTCGGACGCAGTGTTGTTTCCGGTTCGCTGATTTTTTATATAATTTTTCTGGATTTTTCTGGGCAGTTCTCGAAACGTGAAAAACTGAAATACAAAAACAGCCGAAAACAGAAACTGGCACTGGGGTGCACTGGATTAGTAAGTTAGTCCAAATATGATCAAAAGTGTATGGAAGTGTATGAATATCAAAGCAATATCACCCAAAAGTGGCATGGAGCAAGCAGAAATTATAGATACGTTTTGGACGTATCAACATCCCCAAGCTTAATTCCTGCTCGTCCTCGAGTTGGTAAATGATAACAAGAATAATTTCTGTGGTGACATGCTATTAACCATATAGGACTTTCTCATAGTCATATGACAAAAGCTTATTGAGACAATGATTCTAAAGTAATTAAGTTGTCTCAAGAGAAAATCACAAATGACTGAAAGTTTTACAATATGAAACTGAAACATCAAAAAGATTTGCAATGAACATGATGTGCAAATATGATAAAGTGATATCTAGCTTGCCCCTTTTAGTGATGCAAAACATAAATGAAAGGGCACCTTCAAGGTTTAAGTGATGACTAGATACAATCATTTCAGAATAAACGATATCACAATCATGCAAAAGACAATGCTACTTTGGGACAATGCACATTACACTCAGAATGACAATCATGCTCTCAGTAGTTGGTGCTTCAAAATAAAGGTAAAATAAAAGTTAAGTGCTAGAGCTTTTTGTTTTGAAAACATGGAAGCAATTGTGTCAACGGTAGTAGTACTTCATATGTGTCATGCATAAAACATCCTATAAGTTGCAAGCCTCATGCATCGAATACCAATAGTGCTCGCTCCTTGTCCTAATTAGCTCGGATTCCCATGGGTTATCATTGCATTACATATGTTTTAACCAAGTGTCACAAAGGGGTACCTCTATGCCACCTGTACAAAGGTCCAAGGAGATAGATCGCATTTGATTTCTCGTTTTTTGATATATCTCAACTTGAGGACATCCATACCGGGACAACATAGAAAATAGATGATGGACTCCTCTTTAATGCATAAGCATATTCTCATGAGAGATTGAGGATTAAGGTCCAAGCTAAAACTTCCACCATGATGCATGGCTTTGGTTGGCGGCCCAATGTTCTTCTCTAACAATATGCATAGTTATTCAACCTCCGGTAAATCACCCTTACTTCAGACAAGACGAACATGCATAGCAACTCACATGATATTCAGCAAAAGTGTGACAGTTGATGGCGTCCCCAGAAACATGGTTACCGCTCAGTAAGCAACTCATAAGAAATAAGATACATAGGCAACATATTCTTTACCATAATAGTTTTTAGGCTACTTTCCCATGAGCTATGTATTGCATGGTTAGTTTGCTTAGTACAGGTGGAGGTTAGCAAAAGACTGGGAGCGACCAACTAAGAGAGCAATGACGGTCATAATCATGCAGAGCGACAAAGCAATATTGAATCAGGCATGGTAGTTATATCGCTACTCAGAAACAAAAGATCATCAAGGCTTGACAGACTTTCTTTACAATCTTGAATATGCGTGAGCATACGCCAAGTCAATCAAAATAAATTCTCAAAGGAAGATATTACTAAACCATACCACATCATAGGCAAACAAACCAAGTTGGTACTCCAATAACATATTGGGAACCCCCCAGCTATTTGAGATTAACCATAAGAAAACCTAAACTACTAAGCACCATCATGAAAGTAGCATCTTTATCATAGACACATTAACCCATGCAACGGAAGCAAACTCTCTTAATAAGGTGAGCATGGTAATTAAAGAGAGTTCAAGCAACCAACTAAATAAAGCTCTTGAAAAGATAAGCATGAATACTAAGAGCAGAGTATGATAGTAGCTATTAAAAGACAAAGAACACACACAGCATAGATAGACATGAAAATTCTATGTAATGTTCTAGGTAGAGGTGGAGCGTGTTTCTCTCCCACATAAAGGAATGCTGAGTTCCGACTCGTTATGAAAAACTAAAAAGAAAACTAAAAGGAAGACGCTCCAAGCATAGCACATAACACATGAAGTGATAAAAATATAGCGGAACGAAAGACGAACTGATAATGTTGATGGAGAAGGGGATGCACGGGGGCATCCCCAAGCTTAGACGCTTGAGTCTCCTTGAATATTTCTTGGGGGTGCACGGGGGCATCCCCAAGCTTGAGCGCTTGACACTCCTGAATCTTTTTATCATCTTCCCTCGCACACTTGAAAACTCCCTTCATACATAACTCATCATAATCTGATTAGCGAGGTTAGTACCCTTAATAAAATAATTATACCTTGCTGGAAATAAAAATATTCTTGAAGTTCTACTGTTTCTCAAGATTGCCAAAGGGTTTTTGCAAAGAAAAAGCAAGTTCTTGATTTGCAAAGTGAAGGTAAGGCAAAACAGGACAGAATCTGTGAAAAACAGAACAGCAGGTAGTAATTGATCTGTTCGGGATACTTATGCAACTCAAATCAAAAAACTCAGAACAGACGCACGAAAGACAATTATCTAGAGAACGCTGCCGAAACAATTCAGACCAAAAAGATGAACTGGTGATTTTATACTATTTTTTTATCCAAGGACAGAATCTGTTTCCTGGACAGCACCTCACAACTTTTGAACTTTCTAGCAATCAGGGGCTATACTTGGCACAAATATGAAAAGCAAAGATACAATGATGATGCTACTATAGTAAACAACATCAAGACACAACAAAAGCAAAAAAAATTATTCATGTGGGCTGCCTCCCAAAAGCGCTTTCTTTTATGCCTTTAAGCTAGGCATAAGACTTTAATGATGCTCTCGTAGGAATAAGAGTTGAAGAACAAAAGAGAGCATCAAGAAGCAAATACCAAACACATTTAAGCCTAACATGCTTCCTATGCATAGGAATATTGCAATAGAATAATTCATTGAAGCACAAAGCAATAAGCATTGGAAGACAAAACAAGTGCAGCTTCAAAACCTTCAACATAAAGAGAGGGAACTTGATATTATTGAAATATCTATAAGCATATGTTCCCTTCTCATAATAATTTTCAGTGGGATCACGAATAAACTCAACAATATAAGCATAACATAAAGCATTGTTACCATGATCCACATGCAAAAAGGTACTCTTACTCTCCACATAAGTATCATGAAGAGGATAAAACTTAGTATAAAAGAGAGACATAAGCTCTTGCCAATCAAGCAAGTGCGAGTTATTGAGAAGCTTATACCAATCTGAAGCCTTATCTATAAGTGATACGGCGAACAATTTCCTCATGACAAACTCCCTTGATACACCTGCAAGCTTAAATAATGAACATAGTTGTGACAGATATAGCAAGTGTTCACCGGGATGTCTGTCTCCTGCATAACGATTAGCCAAAACATAATCGATAATACCAGCTGGTATTTTATAGGGCACAATTTCAGTAGGGGGAGGAGCAACCACCACAGGTGTGGGGTGTCTTCCCGCAAGCAACGATCCAATAGCAAGGTTGTCCATAAGCATAACAAGTGAAATACATAAAGAAAATTGAAAGGTAAACTAACAAGACTAAAAAGCAAAGGTAAAAGATAGCATGCAACTCCCCTATCCTGAAGAGTGGAGTCCCCGGCAACGGCGCCAGAAAATACTCCTTGATGGGCCTCGAACCCTTCGTTGGTTACCCCAAGTGGAAGGTGTAAGATGCAGTAAGTAGAAGTGTTTTCCCCTAGCAAAGATGCCAAGGATCGAATCTCCAGAGACTCCTAGGTTCAACAAGTAGGTGTCAATTGCTACGGCGCCAGATTAGTAGCAACCAACGTGGACCTGCACACAGATACAAATAACTTTTCTCCCAACGAGTACAAAGAGGTTGTCAATCTCTCCGGCCTTGTAGTTCACAAAGGGTTAAAAGCAATGATAGTAGTGATAGATAGTTTTTGCAATAGTAAATAATAACGGGAAAGTAAATAGTGGATGTGATCAATGATGGTAATATGGACCGGAGTCTCATGATGTTCACTAGTGATGTCTCTCTCCCAAAAGACGATAAAACAGCTATGTGAGGTAAACAAATTACAGCTGGGCAATTGACAGGACCCACGAGCGCATACAAATGCTGATTACATTGCAAGAAAGGTTGAGGTTCAAAGCATGGGCGGTACGCCAAAGTAAGTAGACCGAAATCCATCAATATCTACTACTAATCATCCACCTTGAGATATCTATCCAGAACATCTCGCTGGTATTAAGTTGCGAGTCCCACCCATAATGTAAACTCAATGCAACAGACAACTGCATTAAAAGAACTTTGCGTAAAGTAAACAATCCTTGCACCCGCGGGCACAAGCACCGTTGTTTTCCCCCTTGTGGCAACAGCACATCCCCTAGACTCATGTTTCTGTCACTCAAGCTAGTCATCGAGGGGCATGAACCCACAATCGAGCATAATGTTCCCTCTTGGAGTCACTACTTACTACTCGGCCAAAGCAATAAATAACAGCGGAGAACATGCAAGAATTACTTATGAAATAAAATATAAAAGAGGTGAATCAAATATATTACTCAAGATCAATCTGAACATAATCTCATAATCCATCGGATCCCAGCAAACTCAACATCGCAACAGCATAAGGATTACATAGGTGCCTCGATCATGTAGGGCAGCTCACGAGGACTAATTAGTGAAGCACAAGAACGGGAGGAGAACATCACATAGCTACTGGTCATGGACTCATGTTCCAAGGGAGACTATTCACGAGTCATCCGGGAGGCGTCCATGGTGGTGGAGAAGCTCCCGGTGGTGATCCTCCCCTCCGGCAGGGTGCCGAGAAGAGTTCTCCTGGTGCTCCCGATCTTGGAAGCGGCGGCGGCGGCGGAACAGAGATGGGATCGCGAAAAGAAGTCCTGTTCTGAGGGTTACGGAGGACCCTTTAAATATATGCCAAAGTAGGGCACCGGGGGACCCTCGGGGGGCCGAGGCGCCCCCCCGGCGCGGCCCAGGGGGGGCGCGCCCACGGGGCGCCTGGAGCCCCTGTGCCCCCCCCCCCCAGGTTGCCCTTCGGACGCAGTGTTGTTTCCGGTTCGCTGATTTTTTATATAATTTTTCTGGATTTTTCTGGGCAGTTCTCGAAACGTGAAAACCTGAAATACAAAAACAGCCGAAAACAGAAACTGGCACTGGGGTGCACTGGATTAGTAAGTTAGTCCAAATATGATCAAAAGTGTATGGAAGTGTATGAATATCATAGCAATATCACCCAAAAGTGGCATGGAGCAAGCAGAAATTATAGATACGTTTTGGACGTATCAGTAATGCCGAAAATGGTGATAGAAATAGTTTGAATGAAACTCACAATGTTCCACTCTGGCGTTCGTGGCATCTCTAGCACTGGTTGGCCTTGCACGGAATAAAGATTGACCACTATATGTTGTAAAGACTTCACTAGATCATCTTGTGCCTTCAGCATGGCCCGATTTTCATCTTGTTCTTTCTCGGTGTCAATCAGTCGAGTCTACAATTGGCAATGGAAATGTCATTCATGTTGAAATGCAAATATGCAGGACCATGAAGGGTCAACAAAGAAGCACTGACGTGAATATCCTCAATAATGCTCACGGAATGTGGTATGTGACGCACTACGGTAGGAGTAGATCCAGTACTCATAGCATGGAGCTTGTTGACTCTCAGAAGGGAGGAGGTTATGACAGAACCAAGGTGAACCGCCATCCGGCCATTCGGTCTACCGCCTGCCGCTGCAATGGACACAAGAGGGTCAAACGGTAGCACGTGAAGATCAGTGTCAGGCCCGTACGTCTCCTTCAATTTTTTGGTGTAGTTCTCTCCATCTGACCGGGCTTTAGAGCTGATCCAGTCCGTCTCCGGGTGGAGCGGGTCCTTGTCTTTGTCGTCTTTGGTACGTTTGATGGTCCATGCCTCGAAGTAAGTGATATCCTTGCCAGTGTCTTCTTTCTGCAAAAGAAAGCGATCCAAACAATCAAGGGAATGCTCACAAATGAAAGAGAACATGGTGAAAAGAAAAGGATGTGGTTGCCTACATGTTTTGAGACGACACTTGGGATGGTGAAGTTGCCTTGACGGTATCCTGGACAACCCATCAACTTACGCCGTTCAGATATTTATTTGTGTTCATCCTGCCACCCTGGATTTGTCCACCGTTCGACATTCTTCTCCCAGCATGGACGTTTGTCAGCGCACCACCGAGGAATCACCTATAAATTAAACAAATGCATCTTAGTAAGCATTCTAATTTTGTGGTAATGCATCCATCGTCACTTGCCTTAAAGTAATTGTCCCATGAAAAATGCTTCCCTCGAGCCTCCTGTTTGGAAATCTTTTGGTTGAGATAATCCGTGTGATACTTGACCACTAATGGGACGCGCTCCTCATAGTGCATGTCGTGGACTATTTTCTTGGCAATATTTTCAATCACCACATTTGCACGATCCTTCTGACCCTCAATGCATGTATGGAAATCCTACCAACATGCATACATGTGAGAAGGGTTAAATCTTGACTATGTCAAATTTAAACCTTTTGGTATTGACATTTAGGTGTTTGAAAGGACTTACCCAGAAATCATTGACCACTCGCATGGCTCTGTTATCATAAACCCTCTGATGCATATCTAGGAAATCCAGTGCAAGTTTGTAGTGATCCCATGACCAAGCTGGCTCAATGATACCGTTCGGCAAAGTGACTAGTCCAGGATAATTTAACCTACAAAGACCCCCAATGATGCCACTCGGCGACCATGGCAGACGCCTCTCACCACGTTTCACGAAGCTTCTGCATTACGAAGAGTGAAGTCATATTATATGTGTGGAAATGACAAAAGGTACAATTTATATGGGATGAGTCGAGATAACCACTTACTTCTCTCCCATTGGTTTAATCAACACGTCTCTATGCACATATGGAAGTCTTGGAAGCTTTGAAGGACCACACAGCCACACTTTCTCTCGGGAAGTAGTGCTGATAGTCGAACCGCGCGGTTGCGAGCTGCTCACCTCGTGGTGCTCCGTTACCCATGAGGGTCCATCCCCACCCTCACAAACCTAATGAACAACCAGCCTCCTCTCGGCCGCGTCGTCCTCCACCACCACCACCTCCTCTGCAAAATCCTCCTCGTCCTCCTTATCTTGCCTCATCCCCATCTTCTGTTTCCTCCTCCTGAGCACGGCGAAGCACTGGATCAGAGGGTCTAGGAGAAGAAAGAGGTTCTCTACTCTGGGCTGCTTTACGTACTCCTCGTCCGCCTCCTCCTCCTGCCTCACCTACTCCCCCTCCTCGCCCCCTTACTCCCCCTCCTCCCCTCCTTAT
>LR738711.1:56614652-56639441 GCA_902687465.1 Secale cereale
GCGGGGGGGGGGGGGGGGGGGCAACGGCTGGAGATGCTCTAAGCGTTGAGGTTTCTTGGAGTTTCAACAGAGAATGCAATATGAGTCAGGCTGACTCCCGTATCTGATCGCTGAGGAATACCAGCTGAGAATGCAACCGTCTTGGGGCAAGAAAGTCCAATCTTCTAAGCGTGCTAATTTGGGCGATACATTGCTGAAGAGAAGAGCTGCCAAGCACAACCATACAAAGGAAGCAAAACATGACTGAAATCCGACTTGAATAATACTTGGGGAAGCGGAACTTCCCTGGATTACGTATTCAAAAGCATCTTGCAACATTAGAAACTGTTGGCTAGACAAAGACATGAAAAGTTTTTTAAGATAGCATGTAAACAAAGCAGACACGATTGAGGTGATGTGAGAAACTCAGTGAGAACTGCAGCCATTCCTTCACCTGTTTGGAAACAAAATCATCAATCTTGTCAGTAGCCTGATACTGAGCAGCACCTATGTAAAATGTGCAGTGCATGAACAAGCTTTGCGTAACAAACTCGTGATCAGCTCTGCAACATAAACAAGAGCTCTATAACAGATATCATGTTCCTGGCTATATCACCTATGAATACCAATGACAACAAAATAAGTCCTTCAGCCTTTTAACATGGCATGTTGTGGGTGGGGGAGTTGAATGATGCGGCTGTTGTTTCTAATAACAATTAGATTACTGATAACTTGCTTTCAACTTAACGATTATCAAGCAACTAAACCAAGGGAGACCTATGTACATGGCCTATGCACACAAAGATAAGTTGAACACCATCACAATATACAACAATTGGACCATGAAGTGCCAGAAAAAAGAACTTCCCAAAGCCTGGGCAAAGCACAAGTCAGAGTGCTCAGGATGCTATTTTTTTGTTCAAAATTACCATGAACAGTCAATTGAGGAGACACAGTCCAAATCTCACAAACTATGTTCCAACGATCTTCTTACCCTTTGAACAATTTCAGCACATTAGCCCGTCAAACCAGGCAGTCACCGTATGAATCATGCAACAGTTCAATTCCATTACCTCCACCAACAACGGCAGTGTCTACAAGTATAAGAAGTCAAACAATTAATAGTTTTGAGCCCCTTCTCCGAGGCCGAGGTGTGGGCGGCGGTGTGCACGTCACCGGCAGACAAGGCCCCGAGGCATGCACGTTCTTCGGGGCATGCTGTCACACGACTTTTCAACAAGTTTTACCGCATGGCCGGAGGGCATTTCGCGTAGATCAACAAGGCCATGATCGCCCTGCTGCCAAAGAAGAATGAGGCCGTACAATTAGGAGATTTCCGGCCAATCAGCTTCATTCACTCTGTCACCAAATTCACTATAGGAAACAACTAATTTGTCGTCAGTGGGCATCCTTGCCACCAGCTTTTCATCGCAGCAGACGGCAAAGTCGGCAAAGAGGACTTTGCCGTCTGCTCTTTTTATTACAGACGGCTTTTATTTTACAGACGGCAAAGAGCATACTTTGCCATGTTTTTACGCAGACAACAAAGAAAAAACGCATCACGCGGATCAATCACACAGATCAATGAGGCTGCAGCCCCTCCCACCGATGCAGCCCACGCACCCGCGACCCACCCACCAACCTTGCTAGATCCCATCTATTCTCCTCTCCCTCTCTTCTCTCGATCCCCACCGCACCGCCACTCCACCACCCGCCTCTGCCTCGCCGGACCCCAACGTTGCGGCCCCTCGTCGGACCCTGCCATCTCCCGTCGCCAGAAGTGAGGGCGCTCCTCGAGGTCACGCTGGCGGAGGCCAACCAGGAGCGGCGCTCTACGAAGGCGGCGCCAGCGATGACGTCGATGGCCAGGAGGACGAGGAGGTGCAACATCGAGGTGGAGGACTGCGGGCACCGGATGTGCGCAGCCTGCACGCTAGTGCGCTGCTGCCACAACAATCCCACCCTGGCCAAGCTCACGCTGCCACCGCCGGCATGCCCCTTCTGCCGCAGCTGCATCTCCTGGCTCGTCGTGGCCCACTCCATGGCCAATGCTATGGCGGTCGTGGGCGTTGGCATCGCCGCAGCGCCACCCAAGCCCAGCCGACTTCGCCTTTCCTCATTGCCTGATGGCACTCTACAGTGGCCGCCCTGGTCCAGCCTCCTCACCGCCGCTCTGTTCCAGCCTCGAGGAGAGGAGGACGCCGCCTGGGCGACAACCACAGTGGCCCAACTCCGATCGGTGGTGGCCCAACCCCGACATTGAGTTATTGGTCTAAAGTAGAAGCATGGAAGAAGATGGACTAGATCGTGTTTTCCAACTCACGTTTGGGGTCTTTCCTGTAAAGTTCCCATACCGAGTTGTAATTTAACTTTCTTTGGGGGTCCTTGTGGCAGTTGTACTCTTTTGCATAATAATTATCAATGAAACAACTTCTGGGTCATTCACGACATGTCTCCCGTTAAAAAAATTACAATAAAAAACAACACGAACTACGAGCCATTGTTATTTTTTTAAAAGAAATGGATGTTTGCCATCCGTGGGTTTGATGGCAGGCGGCAAAGAGAGAGTATTGCTGACAGCAAAGAGCCTGGATTTTGTCGTCTATTATTTAATCGCGTGACACCAAAACATGAGTTTGGCCGACAACAAAGACTTTGCCATATGGCCAATGAAAAGTTGAAGGCAAAGTACTCTTTGCCGGCTTAGCTTTGCCGTCACACTTTGTCGTTGATGTCTGTATTCTTTCCTTTTCCATTTGTTCTTGATTGACGGCAAACTGCTTGATTCCTGTAGTGACTGATCGCAAAGGTGCTCTCGATGAGGTTGTGGGACATGATCAATCAGCTGATCTTGTCGGCACAGAGCGCTTTCCAAAAGCGCAATGGGATTCACGAGAATTTCCTTCTTGTTCAGAGCATCGTCAAGCTTGTGCACATGAAAAACTAGTCGATGCTGTTGATGAAATTAGACATAGCTAAGGCGTTTGACAGCGTCTCCTAGGAGTATCACATGGAGTTGATGCAGCGGATGGGCTTCCCGGCGCGCTGGAGGGACTCTAGCCAAAGTAGTAGAGGAGCTCCCTAGATCCCAAAATTTACCCGGGGCGGCCGCCCCTACACGACCCAACGATGGCGCCGCCCCTGAGCTCATCTGGCCGACTGGAAGGGGCGCCTTATGGCGCTCTCAGGTCGTCACGTGCTTGTCCGGTGTGTGCTCTCTGCGCTCCCGGCTTTCGCGATCACCGTCTTGCGCGCCCCGGGAAAGTTCTTCAAGATCATAGACATGGCGTAGAGGAAGTTACTATGGGCACGGGAAGAGCAGATCATGGGCGGCAAATGCAAGGTGAAATGGCCGGTTGTCACAACTCTGGTGGACTGCACCGGCCTTGGCATCCCGGAACTGCCACGGTTCGCGCGCGCGCTGATGGTGTGCTGGCTCTGGCGGTCGTGGAAGGACACCGACCACCCGTGGTTGGGGCTAGACAAGCCATGCAATGACAAGGACCGAGCTCTCTTCGCTTCCGTCCCGCTTGTCTCCATCCGGAGCGGCAACAAGACCTCATTCTAGAGCTGCCACTAGCTGGGAGACAGGACGTTGCGGCTGTTGTTCCAGGACATCTTCAAGCACTCCATTCGCAAAAACAGGATCGGACCGTGGCGGCGGCGCTGCGGCAGGATCGATGGATCTATGAACTTCAACAGGAAAGCGTTGACAGCATTCTGCCACAGTTCGTTTCCATGGCAAGGGCGATCAGGATGGCGGGGATCGCCCTTCAAGACGACGCGGCTGATGATATCACCTAGACTGCGGGAGGAGGCGCTGAATAGTCCGCGCCGTCCGCATATGATCTGTAGTTTGTGGATCGCCCGAGGACAAGCCTCAAGCCGTTGATCTGGAAGGTATGGGTGCCGGGCCACATGAAGATGTTCAGCTTGCTGCTGCACCATGACAGGTTATGGTGCAACGACCGCCTCCAGCGTCGGGGATGGGAGAACAGATAATTTTTCCGCTCTGTGCAACAGAAGCCTGGAGTTGTCGGCGCACCTCTTCTAGGAATGCCCATTTGCCAGAAGGATTGGGTCACAGGTGGCAACATGGAGAGGGTGCGGCGCGCTCAAGCTGGACGTGCAGACAGAAGGATAGAAGACCACATAGATCCTAGTCTCGATGGTGGGCAGTGCTGCTTGGGGAACAAGAAGTGGGACGAAGAGGATGCTTGCCATGACCCTATGGCGTCTATGGCTCCAGCAAAACAACTACACATTCAGGGAAAAGATGCCAACCCACACGACGGTGATCAATGATAACAGGAGTGACATGGAGCAATGGCGTCTCGCCCGAGAAAAAAGTATGGCGCGCCCGTTCGGGGATCCGCCGTGAGATACACAACTTAGATGTAATCAGAAACAAGTGGCCCTTGTTTGGTTTGGCCACCACTCTTGTCACTTGGCAAAACTTTGTAAACTCCCCCTGCTAAATTAATGAAAACACAGTGCATGCTGGATCTTTAAATTTTTTTTTTTTTGAGAATAGACAAATGGATGAGAGAAGTCAACAGCAAGTCATCCACAGAGTTTAACTGACAAATAACATGTTGCCGAGCTATAGGACAAACTATATGCAGCAGATTTTAATTGCTTCTCTTTGTTATTAGCATGTGTCCATGGCTATAGGACATTAATTTGAAGTAGTTTGAGGGTGCATGCTACCACAATGACCACCAGATAATTTCCAAAGAGAAAATCAAACAGTTCCAATCTCACAAACTATATGGAGAAGATTTTCCTACCCACCTTTTCAGAAAATTAGAATATCAAACCAGACCGTCATCCTATGTATTGTGAAGCATTTCAGCTCCATCACATCCACCCGGAATTGTTGTGCCTAGAAGCATAAGGCAAACATTTAATGAAGTTTGAAGGAAAAGACTAATGGATATGAGAAGATAACAACTGTTACATAGAAAATTGACAAATATAAGAAAAATAAGTCACTCTTGTATTTATATTTTACAACTCATTATTGATACTAGTAACAGATAAAAACCGCAGACATTCCTTCTTGCAAAGAGCATTGTATATTCTCAAAAGTAGTATACATAACTAGCTAATAATGAAGGATTCGGGTTATAAGAAAGCGAGACATGATCTAGATTTTTATCTCATCTAACTCATCCCTCCTCATGTTAAGAAGACAAAATAAAAGGATGCCAAAACTCATAAAACTACAAACAAAAGTGATCTTGTGTATTCAAACTAAATACATGGAGGTTGTTTGGGGTGAACAAATGTGAAACTAGTGTGTTACATTATATATGTACTAGTCAGTTGCAGAACAATCTTGAACAAGTGACAATGAGAACTATTATTTCGGAAGTTATGGTTTGAACGGATGTTCCTTTATGGAATTTAGAAAATTAGTAAGATTAAAATATTGGACAGAAGAATATAGCAAGCTGAGCATCCAAACATGACGAATAAGTTAGCCATTCCACATTACTACTTACTTGATATTTGATTTGTTATCTTCTATGGATAAAGACAACTACATCGAATGATAACAACAAAAAGGCTATAAGCTTGTCTATATAGCAAACAAATAGTCAAAAGTAAAGACAACTACAATTGAAATTTGAATGAAAACATATACTAAGACTATAAGTTAGTCTATCTAACAAAAGGACAACTGGTAAGTGCCAACTAAGTGCAAGTTGTTATTGAATGCTTAAGAATCACAACAAAGATATATGAACATCCATGTACAGAACACAGCAAGAGTAAGTTGATGAGCAATCACCTGGAGGATAGAAACTCTTGAAAGAATAACAGTAGGTAAAATGACCAATTTCACATAGTTTCCTACACTGCATCGACTTAATTTGAACCATATAGACACCGCAGCCCACCAAAATAAGTATTTCATCAGCATCCTCAACGCATCCCACTATACTTGTCTCCCATCCTTCAATCTGGGGAGGGAGCCCAAGAATTGCATGCGTGTCAATGGTCTTCTGTAGCACCCATGTGACAGCACCATGAAAATTGATATTCATCTGCCACAATTGCAAGTGATGGTAAGACAATATCGCGAAGCCAACAGCTCCATCCTCAGCCTGGATAATCCAAGTACTGTCATGGAGGAAATCATTTGTAACGACAGGCCCCTTGATCACAGCTAGACTTTGCTCATCCAAATCAAACTCAAGTATGCCATCGCTTATAGGATCTAGCAACCAGTAAAGTGCATTACCAACAAGCAACCCAGAGGTACCAACATAATAAATCTCACAAGGAACGGACATTGAGATGATATCGCCCCATATGCCAGTATCGGAGGAGTAAACACAAGCGGCGAGTCGGTTCTCCGCTCCCAATGGAGAGACCAACACCACCTTGAAGGGGCTCGAGTGGCAGCTGCCGTGCACGTGGTCATGGTTGCTGGCAGCGCATACCACAGCCATGCTGACATTATTGTATACTTTGAACTCGGGCGGAACCACCACACGGCGCTGCTCACCGATGATGGGGTCCCACACGATGACATCGTCATCCCGCTGCTTGCTCGTGAGAAGGATGCGACCATGGCGGCAATCGAGCAGTATGACGATGAACTTGGTGCGGCTGTCGGCGTCTCCGAGCTTGAGGTCGAAGCGCTGAGGAGGGATGCGGTCAGGATGGTCCAGGATGGGAGTGAAGATGATATCATCATAGCTGAGCTTGTGGAAGACACCGAGGAGGGGCGGCTTCCGGTGGTGGATGCGGAAGCGGTGGAGAAACATGGAGTCGGTGGCGGCGCATCGCCACTGCTTGCAGACGACAGAGGCCCGCAGGAGCGAGGAGGGCTGCGGCGGAAGACGGAGGAGGATCTCCCTCAGCAGATCTTCATCTTCAAGCGGCGAGGCCAGCGCCCCCCGGAAGCGGCCGCGGTGGCGATGACTGCGGCGGAGCACTCCGGATCCCTCTTCACCCGCGTTGGCTTGTGGAAGGAGGCGCGTGCAAGCCATTCCGGCGGCATCCTCGCTCTCGTTCATTACGGCGCCGCCGCCAATACCTAGCTAGCCAGGGGATGAATGAACGAGTGGGGGAACAGCGGGCTGAATTTTGTTCTCTCGTAGCATTGGGCCAGGACAGTGGTATTTGGCCCGTTCGGCTCAGCTCGACAGTAACATATGATTGGGGTCCCCTAAAAAAAAAACATATGATTGGGGTTTCTTGCCTAAAGAAAACGATTGAGGTTTCAGTTTTCGTCAGACTCCAATAAGAGAGATGGAGGTCAACAAGTGCTAGTCCTTGCATGTACTCCATATATATGATTCGGTTATCTTCGGTCACTCCTTTCTTTCTCCCCCGTTGATGCATGTATATGCAAACACAATTGAAGAGACGGATTAATCGATGTGTTGGTTCGATGCGACAAGTGATCTCTCGGTTCGTACCACGCATAATCCAACCACCAACAACTTACCTCGGTGCTTGATGTGATCAAGTTGAGGCATCACGATTCACGAGGCTCACGCTGGTGGAGAGTTTGATATGGTAGGATTGCGATTGTGGATACGATGCCCTATTTCTTTCCAAGAAGGAGGCCTAAAGAACCAAAATGCTTGAGCAGATGGACATTCTAGTGGTAAACAAATTCCTGGTGCCCTTCAAGCCTAGACAAGTATCCATGTACAACATAACATGTACTATCTGAGCATGTGTATAATCTCTATCCATTAGTATTGGAGGAACTAGAACGAGTCTTGGAAGGGTCCTATGTTCACATGTTTGGAATTGCCGGAGTGAAGTTATTTCACTGTATTTATAGACTTGTGTGCCTTCACGCTTCTTCAATTTTAGGACATGTGGCATCCACCTGTACTCTTTTTTTTTTCAGTTCCAGCACATAGGGCATTCACATGTGTTATATTTTTATTTATTTATTACTTGCCTTTTATGTAGAACCATATCTTTTCTGATATATGGCTTGCCTAATTCTGTTATGATTGAACATGGGTTTCAACCATGCATATTTCATTTACTGAGCACATTATTATTAGTTATACACTTTTGTGTACCAAGGTTTTTTTTTTTGACGAGAATCTTCCAATCTATTCATTCTCAACCATGCTAGTACAAGAATACCGGAGGTAATAAAAATTACAACCCAGTCGGTGGACACTAGTAGAAAACAGGGCTTTGGTCACAGCCAAGGTTTTGGATTCCGAATGGATAAATTTTCTCATGGGGGCGCGAGATTCTCGGTTACCACGGTTACCGAGAAATTCCGAACATATTTCGGACGAAATTTGAAATCGAATTTTGAATTCAAACTTTTTAAACTTAGATATAAGAGGAGCATTAACTATTTCTATCACATACTGACTTGTAGCCCAGTGGAACGTCGTCGGCACGCTTTCTATGCGACCAGGGGCACGCTTTCTATGCGACCAGGTCTCGAGTTCGACATCCCGTTTGGCATTCTTTTTTCAAATCATGTTTTTATGTATTCTGAAAAACAAAGCAAAAAAAGTGCAAAACTGGAGTTCGATCCGGTGACCTAATGAACATTGTAGTAGGCGCCTGCCACAGCCACGCACGTAATTCTCACTGAGATGCCACTCTATTTATCTGCACTTTAAGCGTTTAAATTCAAAATTTTCAAAATTTTCAAATTTTTTTGCTCGTCATGCGTGTTTCTCGTGGGGCAGCGAGAAACGCGGATACCGCCCGGTATCCGAATTTCTCGAGCGGTACCCAAAACCATGGTCACAGCTCAATATACACATTAGTCCCGGTTTCATTACGAACCGGGACTAATGTGAGCATTATTCCCGGTTCGAGCGGCTAAAGGCATTAGTCCTGGGTCAAATGGGACCTTTAGTCCCGGTTTGAGACACGAACCGGGACTAAAGGGCATCGCACCCTTTAGTCTCGGTTCGTGTCTCAAACCAGGACTAAAGATTAGACCTTTAGTCCTGGTTTGAGGTACGGACCGGGACTAAAGGGTGCGATGCACTTTAGTCCCGATTCGTGTCTCAAACCGGGACTAAAGGGCCCATTTCTCAAACTCTACGGGAAACAGGAAATTTGCCGTGAGTACTGCACTTTGCCGTCAGCATGTCGTCAGGACAGACGACAAAGACTAATTTTGCCAACAGCTACTGACGGCAAAGACTAATTTGCCGTCTGTAAAAAGTTGACAAACAGCTCATTTTGCCGTCTGCAGAAAAAACCACAGACGGCGTAGTCTTTGCTGTCAACATTTTTGTTGACAGATTTTTGTTGACAGACGGCAAAGTGAGCTCTTTGCCGTCTGCAAATAAACACGCATACGGCAAAGAGAAAACACAGCCCACGGATCGATGACTTGGCAGCAACATCCACCGTAGATGCACATTCCACCCCCACCACTCTCTCTCCTTCACGTTGCGGGGCCCAACCCAACCACCCGCATCCCATCAATCTTATCCACCCCCCACGACCCGTCTCTCTCTCGTATCCTCTACCCCGCATCGATCCAGGCTTCGATCTCGCCTCCACTGCCGGGCTTCGATCTCGCCGGCCGCCGTCCGCGTCCCTGCCCCTCTCTTCTCCGTTACCCCTCGCACCACCGGCCGCAGCCGCTCGGGTCACCAGCCGCCTCCGCCTCTCGGGCCACTGGCCGCCGCGGCCGCTCGGGTCACCAGTCGCCTCCGCCTCTTGGGCCGCTGGCCGCCGCGGCCGCTTGGGCCAGTGGTCGCCGCTCGTGCCACGGTCGCTCAAGCCATTGGCCATCGCCCTTGCCACCAAACGCCACCTCCGCTCGAGCCATCAACCGCCTCCGCCGCTCGGGCGGTCGGGCCACCAACCGCCGCCGCTGCTCGGGACACCGGTCGCCGCTCGCGCCACCCGCTGTCGCAGGGAGCATCGACGGATGTGAAGGGCCGCTGCTGTTCGCCCCCAACTGGTGCAGCATGCCGAGCAGCTCCATGGCCCGCGCGGCTGCCGAAGAGGGTGCCCCGCGCCTCCTACACTCGCGCCCCCGACGGCCCGAGCCAACACCCCGAGTCCTCTTTCTGTGTAAATAAGTTGTAGAAGTATTTTGTAATTTGATCTATAAAGAAATTGTTGATGTTTAGATCTGTAAGTTTTTTGCGTGATAATGTTGTAGGATTTTGCTCTAGTCCGTCGTGTCTTGTCAATGCTCTTGTATCCAGCGTATATTTTCTCTACTCTTATAAAAAACAGAGTTGGTGATGATGGTGTGCCTGCCATCCTGCAATATAGGCCGTCCGATCTACATCTGACAGATAGGAAGAAAACAATAACAATTTTGCAAAAAGATACCCGCGCTCCTCTCCACATTTGCAGATAAGGCCTTCCCTCGTTCATCCTATCTCCCACAAGATAAACTACTCATATAAATGCAGCTGGATGTTCCGTGCAACGCACATGCATCTTGCTAGTTTTCAGAAATTGTTGATGTTCAGATCTGTAGGATTTTGCTCTAGTCCTTCGTGTCTTGTCGATGCTCTTGTGTCCGGTGTATATTTTTTTAAATTTAAATAAATTTTGCCGTCTGTAGAGTAGTTGGACTGATGGCAAAGATCGCGTTTCGGCTGAAGGCAAAGATGCTGCTTTGCCGTCTGTTATTATTTGTGCAGACGGCAAAAGACTGAGATTGGCTTACGGCAAAGTCTTCGCCGTCATCCCGATGAAAAGATGACGGCAAAGTATTCTTTGCTGATTTGTCTTTGCCCGTCTGACTTTGCCCTCTGTGTCCCGACGACAAACTCTTTGTCGTCTGTATTTAGGTCTTTGCCATCTGTAATTCACAAACGGCAAATTACCTGATTCCTATAGTCCCCCCGGTGTATCGCCATTTCAGTTTTGAAAAAAACAAAAGAAAATGATAAAAACTTAAAAAAATAAAATCATTCGAGATCTAGTTATATTACTACATCTACTTGTTAGGAAAATTAAAAAAATTAAATTTGGACATGTTTTGCAAAAAAATGTTAAGAAAAAGTAAAACGGCGATAACTTTTGCATACGATGTCGAAAAAAACCATATAATATATCAAAATATTCAGCACGAAAATCCGCATCCGATTTTGACTGCGTACAACTTGTTTGCAATTTTTTAGAATCCTCAAATTCTAAAAGGAAAAAAAGTTATGCTCAAATTTCAGTTTTTAAGAATTTTAGTTAAATCTGGTAAAACTATGATCAAACTGCTTATTCAAGAAGTATTAGTGTTACTAAATAATTATTCAAGAATATTACTGTGACTAAATAATTATTTCAGTTTTTTTGAATTTTGGTCAAATATGGTCAAACTGTGGTCAAACTATGGTCAAACTACTTATTCAAGAAATATTAGTGTTACTAAATAATTATTGTTTTTTAGAATAATAGTTTCAAACTCAAATAGTGAAATGTGTGACTTCATGCTCAAGCTAAACTCCTGAGGGTTAATAGGATTGACATCTTATTATTGTCAGGAAAACAATAAGTGCAGACTTGGAAACGAGGGGGAATAGAACCCGAAATTTAAGCGTGCTCAGGCTGGAGTAGTGAGAGGATGGGTGACCGGCCGGGAAGTTAGATGATTTGTAATGATGAGGCGTGATTAGATATTACAGGTTAAATTGAGCAGTGATGAGGGATGGGTAATTAGAGATTAAATTGTAAAATAATTCAAAAATTTGAAAATCAAGAAAAATTTAAAAAAAAATCGTAAAATTATGTTTAGTCCCGGTTGGTGTTACCAACCGGGACTAAAGATGGAGCTCTAGCCAGCCTCCACGTGGAGGGCCTTTAGTCCTGGTTCCAGAACCGGGACTAAATGCCCTCATGAACCGGGACAAATGACTCATTTTTTACTAGTGGGACCAGCTAGCGATGATTAGAAGCACTGGAGTAAGCCGACAGCGCGCCGCCATCATCGTACCTCCTTCGCTGGAGCCGGGCAAACCTTATTTTAGTAGACAGTTGGGTGGTCATCGTGCTAAGGCCCAAGGTTAAAACTATTTCATTCTACTAATTACATTATGTTAAGCTGGTAAGAAGTGTCGGTGTTAGTACCCTATTATGGTGTGCCATTATACATCCCTACAATCGACAACTCTACTTTCACCTCCCTACGGTTGGGCCACCGTCTTCGGATCCTGCATTGCCTACCTCATAGCAGGACAAGATAGAGGAAGGCTACACTAGTACGTAAATAGGCGGGTCAGAAACCCACCATGGAAAGTATCATATGAGCCGGGTGTTCATGGGTTGTTGTCTCAGTTACTCTACATGAGTGATCGAGCTTGTCTCGAAAACAGAGCTAGAAAAGTGCGCCCATATCAAAGCTCTCTCTCTCACTCACTCACTCACTCACTCTCAGACATGATAGCACATAAACTCATGACAAAAACATTTATTTTTCTAGTCAAGTGTGTTTTTCAGCTAGCCACAGATTAATTTATTTTTATTTACACACACCACAACAAATAGAAGGATTTGGGTCTATGCGACTTAGAGGCTCGAATGGAGACGAGTTTGGAGGAGCCGGCAACGTTGGCCTACCATAGTGAGCTTATCCATTCGGGGTTGATTTGAGAAAGTTAGGTATATGTGCCACTCTCTTCGCAATCAAATAATTCACTAATTTTTGTGTTTTAGAAGAGGCACTTAATTGAGGTGGTTGGGGTCATTAATGTGTACCCAGTGTACTATGCTTGTTGATGAGTTTGGTCTCAGTGTGTCATACAAACTTCAATAAATTATGGTTGTCTGCATCTGGCATGCACGATTCAGAGGCTTCAATCTTCCTTTTTGAGAAATAGAAAAATAAAAACTGAAGCAAAAGAATTTTGATTTAGGTACATACACGAGGGAAGGCTCATATACATGGATAGTTTTGTCTATTATGTTATACCCCAAACTTTGGGTTTAATCAAGCTTCGATTTAGGATTAAGGTAAGAAACATACCAGGGTTAGATATTTGATGCATTTTAGATGGACCTAAGAAGAAGGCCCATTCACTATTTGTTTCAAAAATAAAATAAAATAATAAACATCGCTGTGCATGTGTGCCCAACCACTAATTTTTGTTATTAATATGCAAATTTCAGCAAGATGGGTGATCGCTCCCACTTGCTTGGGTAAACAAAAAGAGTACAACGGGAAATCCTTTCACACAGAAAGCATGAAACCCAAAGAGTATGCATCAATGCAAACAATATCAGTGGAAAACAACAACTATCCATCCTATTCCTAGTTGTATTAAGGCTGCTAGCTGGCCTCGAGGTACAAGCAGCCATTTCATTCACGCACCTCCATCGCGCCCTCTCACCGTACCAACTAGTGAAGAATCCTGCTTGGGGGCACGGGTGCCAAGGTTGAACTCCAGGCTTATCTTAGGACCTAGCTGTATTTATGTTCATCCAGGCTTAACAATTTCAGTTTGGTCAGACAAACTATCGAGTTAGTTCAACAAGTGTCGGTCCATAAAAAACCAGCACGGGAAAAAAAATACCTTGATTGCTTCTCGCGGCCATGAATGCTCGACCTAATACATGGGCATATGCCTTGTCCAGTCGGCAATTGTTAACGTCTTCTTTGTTCCCACCGGTGATTTCGGTTGCTAGGATGGCAAAGGACTTCCACTAATGAATGATGATTTCCATTTCCATTTTCGCGCAACTGTGCGGAAGGAAATAAGTTAGGGTGTTCGTCACAGACAGAGAAGAAGGGATACGCTAGTACCACCACAAACACTGCCCTGGTCTTCCTCTTAATTTATGTTGTCGATTTTTTCTTGCAACCCAAAAATTAAAGGAAAAAAGGAGATGGCATCTAGTGATAAAAACACATGGAGGTGAACAACTAAGGACATATAAGATACTCCCTCCGTAAAGCAATACAAGAGGGAGTACTTATGAATAAGCAAAACAATGCGAAAACACAAATCATGCCACAGCCAGGTTAGAGGCTTCAGACATTGAAAGGCCCGATCAAGAACTCATCTAAACAGTACCCACGTGATACCACAGCCAGGTTCTGGTTCATGTGGAAACTTTCCGACTCTAGGCAGGAGGGGATTCAAGTCCGCACCCCCAACAATATTCAAGGTCTCATCCAAAGCTTTTTCCTTTTCCCTATCTACCACCTCAATGTACATTTAAGGCATCAAAGGAGAGGGACAAAGCACTTGCAGTTCCAGTAGCATGCTGCCGACACAGACTAGCTCCTACAGTTACAGTATGACTTACAATAACTCAATTCTTGATCCTTCCCAAGCCCAATGGTGTACGAGTGTGTTCCCCTCCCCCCGCGTCCCGAATCAACTTGGTGCGTAGTGCTCTGCATGGTGTTCTCTCTACGTAAAGTACACAAAAATGTTCTCATCAGAGCGCATTTATATACCATCTTAGCTTATGATGGACACATTTGCACGCGCCTTCAATATCAAGATTGCCATCGGTGGTCGCATCGAAGTCAGTGAGATTGAGTAAAGTGGATTTGTTTCGTCCTTTGTAGTAAACAACCAATAGGGCTTGTCTCGAAAACGAAATAGTCAAGACGAGCTAGAAAAGTGCGCCTACATCAGAACGACTGATCGAGCTTGTCTTGAAAACGAGACAAGCAAGAAAAGTGCGCCCATATTAGAACTCTCTCTCCGGCGTGTTCGCACTTAAACTTGCCACAATTTTTTTTCCTTTTCAAGTCATGTGTGCGTTTCAACTAACCACTAATTAATTTGTTTTTTTACACACAAGGCAACAAATTGAAGGATTAGGGTCTATACGACTTAGAGGCTCAAATGGAGACAATTTGGAGGAGCCGGTAGCTTTGGCCTAGCGTAGTCAGCTTATCCATTAGGGAGCTAATTTGAGAAAGTTAGGTATATGAGCCACTCTCTTCGTAATCAAATAATTGACTAATTTTGGTGTTTTAGAAGCTGCACTTAATTGAGGTGGTTGGGGCCATTATTGTGTACCCACCGTAATCTGCTAGCTTGTTGATGAGTTTGGTCTCATTGTATCATACAAACTTCAATAAAATTATTGTTGCATCTGGCATGCAGGATTCGGGAGGCGTCAACCTTCTTTTTCAAAAAATAGAAAAATAAAAACTATATTTTGATGGTTAGAAGCAAAATAATTTTGATTTAGGTATATACACGAGCGAATGCTCATTTACGTGGATAATTTTGTCTATTATCTTATAACCCAAGCTTTGGGTTTAACCAAATTAGGATTTAGGATTAAGGTAAGAAACATACTAGGGTTAGATATTTGATGCATTTTAGATGGCCCTAAGACGAAGGCTCATTCACTATTTGTTTCAAAAATAAAATAAACGTCGATCTGCATGTGTGCACAGCCACTATATATGTCGCTCTGAAGGTGGGTGATGGCTCTCGGTTGCTTGCGTATACGAAAAGTGTACAACATGAAATCCTTTCATACAAAATGCATGAAACCCAAGAGTATGAATCAATGTAAACAATCTGAGTGAAAGACAGCAACTATCCATCCTATTCCTAACTGTATTAAGGCTGCTAACCGGCCTCGAGGTACAAGCGGCCATTCCATTCCGGCACCTCCCTTGCGCCCTCTCACCGTACCACCTAGTGAAGAAACCTGCTTGGGGTCACCGGTGCCAAGCTTTAGGTCCAGGCTTATCTTAGGACTTCGTCGTGTTTCCCTTCATCCGGGCATAACAATTTCAGTTTTGTCAGACAAACTATCGAGTTAGTTCAACAAGTGAGAACGTGCGTCTAACTAGCACGGTGGTAAAGACCTCCTGGAGTGGGGCTACCAACCAGGGTTCTAATCCTGGTTCTCACAAAAAGGCCCCTCGCTGCGTATACTTGTGTTGTGCAAGCCAGCGTGTTCGCTGCGTATACTTGTACATCACAAGCCGGCGTTCAGGGCCTTTTCTCGACCTTACAACGTAATGGCTTCGGGATATCTCTCCCCTTGGGTCGAGTAGTTAGTTCAACAAGTGTCGGTCATCAAAGAAAAAAGACCACTAGAAAAAATATATTCCTTGATTGCTTCTTGCTGTCACTAGTGCTTGACCAAATACATGGGCAAATGCCTTGTTCAGTCGGCAATTGTTGACATCTTCTTTGTTCCCACGGGTGATCTCGGTTGCCACGACGCCAAATAACTTCCACTATGAATGATGACTTCCATTTCCATTATTACGCTAGTGTCTGTAAGGGAAGAAGTTAGGGTATTGATCGCAGACAGAGAATGGATACGCTAATACCACCACAAACAATGTCCTGGTCTTCCTCTTCATTTTTGTTGTCGATTTTTTCTTGCAACCAAAAAATTAAGGGAAAAATAGGAGATGACAGCTAGTGATAAAAAAACACGTGGAGGTGAACAGCTAAAGACATAAAAGATACTTATGAATAAGCAAAACTATGTGAAAATCTAAACAAAGAAGATTGATGTGTCTTCGTGAAGAGCACAAATCATGCTCTTGCGAGCAACAAACAACAAGGAACAAGCAACAACAAGTAGCTAGGTTAGAGGCTTCAGACATAGAAAGGTCCGATCAAGAACTCATCTAAACACTACCCACATGATACCACAGCCAGGTTCCGGTTCGTGTGGAAACTTTCCGACTCCAGGGAGGAGGGGATTCAAGGTCGCCCCTGCACCAATATGCAAGGGATAACACAAAGTTTTCGCCTTTCCTCCATCTTCCACCTCAATGGATAGTTAACGCAGCAAAGGGGTGGGACAAAGCACTTCTTGATCCTGTTTCATGAGGCCGACACAGGCCAGCTCCTACAGCTACAGTATGCGTTACAACAACTAAATTCTTGATCCATCCCAAGCCCAATAGCATATGTGTGTGATCCCCCCATGGCCAGACAACATGGTGCATAGTGCTTTGCATTGTGTTCTCTCTACCTAAACTACACCAAAATATTCTCATGAGATCTCATTTATATACCATCTTATCTTGCGATGGACACAATTAGACGCGCCTTCAATATCAAGATTGCCATTGGTAGCCGCATCAAAGTCAGTGAGATTGAGTAAAGTGGACTTGTTTCGTCCTTTGCAGTAAACAACAAACATGGCTTTATTGGGCATTCAAGACAATAAAATCACTTCCATCCGAAAATAAATGGTTTTGAAAATTATGTAGTTCATAGAGTGTTCAAGTGATGTATCGAAGTTAACATGACACATATGCACTTGTGAAACTGTATGGTACACATTTTGTTAATTTTGTGCAAGCCGCAATAGATGTGTATTAGGTCCAGATTTTTGCTTCATTTGAAAATTTTGTTTTGGGTTCAAATTTGAAAGGTCCAGGAACCATCAATGAATTGTTCAATACATGTAGGTTGTTAGCAAAGTTACTCGAGTTCACATGGCACCCTTGCACACCCTAAGCATTTTGTGTGTTAATCTTCTTCATGACCGGTCTTCTCATTTCTCAGTTTCTTGAGAACCCTTGGGTTATGATATTTGCAATATGGGATGCATCAGCACTCAAGATTTCCTGTTGGTTTAAATTGGTGATTTGAAGAAAAACCTTTTATACAAGAACAAAATGTGGAATGAACCTTAGTTCACTAGTAGAAAAAGGGCAATTTATCCCGGTTCGTAAGGGCCATTAGTCCCGGTTGGGCAACCGGGGCTAAACGGTCGATACAAATGCCCTAGACCATTAGTCCCGGTTCTTATACCAACCGGGAGAGATGGTGTTCCACGTGGCCACTGTGGCTTGCCCAGACAGGGGGGCCTTTTGTCCCGGTTGGTAGCACCAACAGGGACAAATAAGCTTCCACGCGTCAGCAGTTCAGTGGCTCAGGTTTTTATTTTTTTTGAAAGGGGGAGGGGGTTTGGGGGGTTTTGTAGGGTTAATTTAGGGGTTTCATATATTGTGTTAGCCTGCTAATAGAGTGAAGTGTCCTCTCTTATCTCCGTGCTTTGTCGACGCTATGTTCTATATATATATATGTATAGATCGGTGGACTCGACACGGTAGCTAGTAAGCAAATGAAGGAAACCATTAAGTACAGAGGATCGACATCTCTCCTTCTTTGAGAGAGATAGGTCGAACAACAAATTTTCGTATATCTATCCGACGCTACTGGCTGCATACATACAATATTAGATCTCTTACTACAATTCCCTAACATATTAAATCATAATCCAGATGGAATTCTCTGGCTTTATTGATGACGTGATCAAGAAAGAATCCCGCCAATTCCTCTTAAATTGCCCGTATGCGATCTTGTGGTAGGAGTTCATCCCGCATCTGCCACATCTAATTTGAAGAAGGGGGTCAATATATATATATATATATATATATATATATATATATATATATATATATATATATATATATATATATATATATATATATATATAGGATGAGTCTATTCTCATAACACCCCTTAAGATCTTATTCTCATAACAAAAACCTTATTCTCATAACACCCCCACTTAAATAGGTTTCTAGCGCGGAGCGCCTCGAGGACAGCAACCACTGCCCCACCTCCTATCCCGGCGCTGCCGCCCCGCCTCCTTCCCCCAGCACCGTCGCGCCGGCTCCTACCCTGATGCAGTGCGTTTTTCTTGTGCAGTTCGGAAGCGCAAAAAAACGCTCGCTGCCATTAGTCGTCGGTCGCACCGTTTTCAAAACTGCTCTTAAACCGTGCGGAATCTCGAAAAGTGTTCAACATGACGAAGTTGCGTCCACTCCATAGCTTTTCAACGGTATATTACACGCATAATTACGATAAACGGTTAAAAAACTAGAGCAAAAAAGGTACCGAAAAAACAACACGTACAGTTTTTTCAAACATGCAGTTCACCGTTTTCAAAATTGCTCTTAAACCGTGCGGAATCTCGAAAAGTGTTCAACATAGCGAAGTTGCGTCTACTCCATAGCTTTTCAACGGTATATTACACGCATAATTCCGATAAACGGTTAAAAAACTAGAGCAAAAAAGGTATCAAAAAAACAACACGTATAGTTTTTTCAAACATGCAGTTCACCGTTTTCAAAACTGCTCTTAAACCGTGCGGAATCTCGAAAAGTGTTCAACGTGGCGAAGTTGCGTCTACTCCATACCTTTTCAACGGTATATTACACGCATAATTCCGATAAACGGTTAAAAAACTAGAGCAAAAAAGGTACCGAAAAAACAACACGTACAGTTTTTTCAAACATGCAGTTCACTGGTCTCTGTGTTGCAGTAACATGCAGTTCGGAAGCGCAAAAAAATGCATCGATTTAGGTGTCGCGAAAAACAGAGTTTCCGCGTTTTTATAATTTCAAACCTGCTCTTAAACCGTAATGAATTAGAGGGGGGGTGTTCTACATGAAAAAGTAGCGCCTCGACGATATCTTTCCAACAGTGTATCATTTGGATCATTTCGACCAACGTTTTGTAAAAATTTCACGAAAAACGGCCACTGTCCTTCGTAGTCAGCCGCACGATTTTCAAATTTAACTAAAAACCGTAAGGAATCTCAAAAACATTTCAACATATGAAAGTTGCGCCTCGTTCGTAGCTTTCCAACGGTATATTACACGCCTTGTTTCGACAAACGGTTAGAAAACTCGAGTGAAAACAATACTGAAAATTTGAAAAAAATCGAAAAACACAATTCCGCGATTTAGTAAATTCAAAACTGCTCTTAAACCGTAACGAATTAGAAAAAATAATATATATGAAAAAGATGCGCGCCGACGATACCTTTCCAACGGTGTATCATTCGTTTCATTCCGACAAGCGGTTTAGAAAAAAAGGAAAAGAAACGCTCGCTGCCATTCGTTGTGAGCCGCACGATTTTCGAAACTGCTCTTAAACTATGATGAATTTTGAAAAGTGTTCAACATGGCGAAGTTGCGTCTACTTCATAGCTTTTCAACGGTATATTACACGCATAATTCCGATAAACGATTAAAAAACTATAGCAAAAAAGGTACCGAAAAAACAACACGTACAGTTTTTTCAAACATGAGGTTCTGTTGCAGTATCTGTGCAGTGCGCATAGCTTTCCAATGCAGTAAAACAAAGCAGTTCGGAAATGTTATGATAATATTATTCTCATAATGTTAGGAGAATAGACCGGCTGTGTGTATATATATATATATATATATATATATATATATATATATATATATATATATATATATATATATGTGTGTGTGTGTATATATATATGTATATGAATTAAACTCAACAGAAATGATGGTAATAAAATAAAATTGTGAATATTTTTGCTTACTCACCTCAAATTGTCTTTTAGAGTAGCCCCGCCTATTCTTGGCTGTTGCGTTGTAGATGAAATCGCAGACATAGTATCCACAGTAATTATTTCCGGCTTCCTGCCACAAGCACTTTACAAGAAATAAAGTTCAATCAAACTGATAATGAAGCATTATAAAGGCATTGATAAAAGTATAGCTAGAGTCAACGGCAGATGCGCGGAACTAGCGAGCTAGGAGTACCTACTTTCGGGTAAATCCATCGCAGTTGCCGCGGCATTGCCGGAACTTTTTTGGCGAATTCTTTCCAAACCCTGCTAGACAAAGAAAACAATTACTTCATATCAGGAAAATGAACAAAGTTGCCGATATGGTGCGGTAATGATCGATTGAACTTACTTGTTGAGCATTTTAGACATGTCCGCATACTCCTTGGAATCTTTTCGTCTCGAGTCTAAGACGGTTACTAGTCCCTCCTCAAGCTTAATCTCTAGGAGAATATAGTGGAAACTACGCACGCATGCATACAACTCATCAATTACATTAATTACTATAACCTCGAGTAATATATAATTAAGGGAAACCGAATATGCACATGACAGTAACACTCACTTGAAGTTGTAAGGAAAGAGTATTTTATCTTTGTTTTGATATACTATCAACGATTGTAGCAAGTTGGCCTCGGCTTCTTTGGCATGATCTTTTACCTGATATTTATCTACGAGATTTGTGTTAATGAAGCCAATATCGTAGATATCAGCTTTTCTACATTCGATGATCTTCAACCTGCATAATATAGTGAGGATAATTATATATACTTACAATGAAGTATACTTGCAATATGAAGAGCTGAGCTATATATAGAGACTTAATTGATGACAGAGCTAGTACTTACAGACAGTAGCAAGTGATCGACGGTTTATCGAGAGCCTTCTGATTGAAAATCTGGAAGAACTCCTCAAATGTAATAGACAACAGATCAATTCCAACGAGGTCGTGATCTTCTGTAACTTTCAGCATCAGAATATCCTGGCCACCAGAGTCTCTGCAGGTTTCCATGTACCTGTCATGCAATATTCGCATCATCGTGGTTAGAGCTCTGGGATCTTTGGCGAGAGGCTTCCCGTACTGGTATTTGTGATCATCTGCCTCTAACACATCAGGAAGTAACTCATCGGGCACGTAATCTGCAAGATTGGTACCGGGCGCCATCCCCGGATGATGAGGGACCATGTCGCTAGGCACCTTGAGCGGCGGGCACGATTGGTTCTCTTGTTCGCCGAGCTGGGGAATTTGTTTCCCACTTTTTTCTGTGTTAACCTTTGATCACTGCAAGTACTTCCCGACCGTGATGCTTCGACATATGACTTTTGAATAATGCGCTCATAGTTGCTTTTCGGCGGAGACGGTGGTGGTTTCTTCAGGGAATCAATAGTGTGCTTCGCTCTCGCCGGATCTATCTTCTGCTTTGGAGGTACAGGTTTCTTTGCAAAAAAGTCCTTAACTTAGGCTTTACAGATCTCCGCGTTCTCCTCGTCGGTCCTCTCGTATGGTAACTTCTCCAAGGGCCTGAGAGATAGACCATGTCTGTATTGCCTCCTGCCTCTCGTTGTACTGCTAGACGCCTGAGCAGTCTCAGCGGCTGCCTTCTTTTGTTGCTTACGAGGGGGAGGAGGAGGCGGGGTGCTACCACGCATCGGAGCAGCCGAAGTGTCGGTCGCTCTCTTCACGCCTTGCTGACGAGGCGAAGGAGGAGGTGGGCTGCTCGGATGCACCGGCGCAGGCGGAGGAGGAGGCGGGCTGCTCGGACACGCATGCACAGGCGGAGGAGGAGGCGGGCTGCTCGGACGCGCCGGCGCAGGCGGAGAAGGAGGCGGAGTGCCGCCACGCGCCAGATCACCCGGAGAAGGAGATGGAGTGCGCTGATCCCTTGCCGGAGGAGGAGGTGGAGTGCACTGACTCGACGGAGGCGTCCTGTTCACAAGGTTGATGAGGTCCTTCCGCCATAGGCATGGAGTCTTCAAAGAAGAACCCAGCCGAGTCTCCTCTTCACCGGTAGGGTGGTCAAGCTCGAGATTCCTCAAACCCCTCCGTTATTTGATCCACCATCACCCTAGCATATCCTTATGGAATCGGACGGCAGTGAAAAGTTGCACCGGGTTCCGAAGGATAAACAGAGCCTACAACAGCCTTGACTTTGAATTGCATCCATTGCGTCATAAGGTGGCAATGTTGAGACTCCATGATAGCATCCACGGGGTAGCTAGCAGCTGGAGCATCCAAGACAGGCTCCTCAGGCAGCTCGGTGGAAGCCACGCTGCTTTTCCGCTGAGATGGCGGGGTAGCTTTGAGGGTAGCTTCGACAAGTTGCTTGCTGCGAGTTTCTTCTCGTTCGTCCTCTAGCGCTTTTACTATTGCGTGCAGCGCCTGCAAAGTGGTCTCATCCACTTTCTTCTTCCTCTCACGGCATTTGTAACCGCGTGCATCGGGAAACCCGGCCTTCCACGAACGGGAGACTAGCGTGCCTCGTGTCTGTCCAGGGTGCTCAGGATTCCCGAGGGCCATTGTGAGCTCGTCGTTATCTCTGTCGGGAACGAACGTCCCTTGCTGCGCTGCTTCGATATAGAACTGAAGCTGCTTGATGGGTATTGCAAGTTGCTCCTTCGTCCAAACGCACTTCCCTGTTACACGGTCCAAGGTTCCCCCAACTCCAAAGAACCAAGTCCTTGAACGGTCTGGCCAGTGTAATGTCTGTGGTTCGATCCCTTTAGCAATCGGGTCATTCTCGGCCTTGTCCCAGAACGGCCGGGCTTTGAGGTAGCCACTTGACCCCGTGCGATGGTGATACAGCTTCTTCGCAGCATTTTTCTTGTTTCTCTCTGACATCTGCTTACTATTTTCGGATTTCTTGTGGGCCACAAATGCGTACCAGTGATATCTGATCTTCTCAAACCGGCCGGTGAATTCTGGAGTCTTCTTTTTTCGACAAACTTTGCATTCAGCTCATTCTTCCACCTCCTGAATAGCTCCCCCATCTTCTTAAGAGTGGCCGCCTTGACCAATTCCTCTATAACTGGCTTCTCCGGATCCTCCTCTGGCGGTAGGGTGAAATTGGACTTCAGCGCGGTCCAAAGATCATTTTACTGCATATCGTTGACATAAGACACCTGAGGGTCTTCGTTCTTAGGCTTGTACCATAGGTCGATGCTGATCGGGATCATGTCCCTAACAACAACCCCGCACTGAACTGTAAATGCATCCTTGTCCTTCCTGGGTTTACTCGGTAGGTCATCGCGCCCGATTTCTTCGATGATGAACTTTTCAGCCTGGCGCAACCTTTTCTTCGGGCCTCGTGTCTTTACCAAACTTTGGCTCGATCCGGAGGGCTAGAAAATAAGAAATAAGAGAGTGAATACGTATACATATATACCAAAACAATCAATGCATCAATTAGCTATAGTGTCAGCACATGCTTAATGAATACATATATACCTGGCCGGACTCTGTTCGGTCACTGGAGCCGTCATCACCGTGTCCTTCTACCACCGGTAATTGGTCACCGGAGCCGTCATCACCGTGTCCTTCTTCCACCGGTAATCGGTCACCGGAGCCGTCATCATCGTGTCCTTCTTCCACCGGTAATCGGTCACCGGAGCCATCATCATGTGTTTCCTCCTCCATTGGACCATCATAATCATGTGTTATCTCCTCCATTGGATCACCGTAGCCTACTTCTTCATCACCATGTCCTTCCAAATGACCATCGTAGTCGTCGTTCATATACAATTCGACAGCAGCTCCGTCTGCGATTATGTCTCCCAACACCCATTCTGCTACCTCGTCTCGTCCTATCTCCATAGTTTTTGCAAATATTACGACATGGCAATTATTATACAAACATGACAGAACGGATATATTAGTGGCCTCGACGCTTCTCTAGGGTTTGCGGTGGCCTCGACGACCCTCGACCCCCTCGACTCTCGAACCCTTAGCAACCCTCGACCCCTCGGCTACCCCTCCCCCCTCATGTCGAAGCTATCGGGGAGGGGGTATATATATATATATATATATATATATATATATATATATATATATATATATATATATATATATATATATATATCGAGAACGACGACATATACGTAGAAAAAAATGTTATAGGGTAGGGGGGTAGATATCGATCGACCCTCCTCATGTCGAAGTTATCGGGGAGGGGGTATATCGACAAAATTACATCATCATATATCATCGAATAAAATTACATCATCATCATCATATATTATACATCTAAAAAAGTTTTCATATATCACCATATATATCATCATCATCTAGTACAAAAAATTGACCAATAAAGTTTTCATATATCATCATCATCTACTACCGAAAAATTGACCCCTCGACGACACTCGAACCCTCGACCCCTCGGCTACCCCTCCCTTTTCCTTCTTCCTAAGCTAAACATAAACTAAAATAATCCTAAAACTAAACGAAACTTCTCCTCCTTTTTTTTTCTTCTTCTTCTTTTTTTTCATCCTAAAACTTTATGAACAAAATTACAACAGAAAAAAACCATAAAAATTCTATGAACAAAT
>LR738711.1:56641127-56709774 GCA_902687465.1 Secale cereale
TCACTTCTCAAACATGAAAATGCAAAAAAAAAAAAAATAGCGGAATCTCAAAAAAAATTGTTACCAAAACAGCACAAAAAAAGTAATGCGGTTCACTTGGTGATCGAAAAAATAAAAACACATCGGAAAAGCAGCTCACTTCTCAACACGCGCAAAAAATTCGAAAAACACAATTCCGCGATTTAGTAAATTCAAAATTGCTTTTAAACCGTAGCGAATTAGAAAAAATAATAGATACGAAAAAGATGCGTGGCGACGATACCTTTCCAACGGTGTATCATATGTTTCGTTCCGACGAGCGGTTTAGAAACAAACGCCAAAAAACGCTCGCTGCCATTCGTTGTGAGCCGTACGATTTTCGAAACTGCTCTTAAACCGTGCGGAATCTTGAAAAGTGTTCAACATGGCGAAGATGCGTCTACTCCATAGCTTTTCAACAGTATATTACACGCATAATTCCGATAAACGGTTAAAAAACTAGAGCAAAAAAGGTACAGAAAAAACAACACGTACAGTTTTTTCAACATGAAGTTCGATGGTCTCTGTGGTGCGGTGCGTTTAGCTCTCCAATGCAATTTTGCAATGCAGTTCGGAAGTGTTATGAGAATATTATTCTCATAATGTTATGAGAATAGACCGGCTGTATATATATATATATATATATATATATATATATATATATATATATATATATATATATGAAAAAACAGCGAGCGCGCCGACCAAGGTGACGGCGCGAGTGACAGCGACGGCGGGGGCGGGCGACGGCGGGGGCGGGCGACGGCGCGGGCGACGGCGACGGTGGGCGACGGCGAGGGCACGACCGACGGCGGGCGAGGGCGAGGGCGCGGGCAACGGCGACGGCGGGCGACGGCGAGGGTGCGGGCAATGGCGAAGGCGCGGGCGGCGGGCGGCGTCGGGGCAGCCTGGCGGCGTCGATGTCGTCAGCATCGTCGGTGGCTACTGCGAGATGAGAACTGAAAATTTCCAATTGATATCTTATATACCCAGAGCATTGGTCCCGGTTCGTGGCACCAACCGGGACCAAAGGTCTCTTTTCAGCAGCCCAGAGGGCGGGAAGCTGAGGCCTTTGGTCCCGGTTGGTGTCACCAACCGGGACTAAAAGGGGGGCATTGGTCCCGTTTGGTGCCACGACCGGTACCAATGCCCACCTTTTGTCCCGGTTGGTGCTACCAACCAGGACGAAAGGCCTTGCACAGCGGCGTGGTGGTGGGAGTTTAGTCCCACCTCGCTAGCTGAGAGAGAGCCGCACCTATTTATAATGTGCACTGCGCCTGAGCTGTCGAGCTCTTCTCTACAGCACGCTTACAGGCCTAACCTTTCTTTACATGCATGCGGGCCTCAATCCTGGCCCACCTAGCTGGTTGGGTTTCTAGTCTTATTCAGGCCGTGGTGGGCCAGTAGTCGGAGATTTTTTTTTTGGCATTAGTTTTTTTTTTTGCTTTTAGGTCACAAAAATTTTAAACTTTCTTTTACTCGCATTAGTTTTCAAATTTGAATTTTTTGAAATTTCTGTGAATCACTAGTATGTGAATAACTTTACTATAAAATAGATTTTTGATGTTTTCAACAGACAATTCTTAGATATTTTTAGTTGCATAAATTTTATATAGTTTTAGTTTCAAAAATACTTGAGGTTTCTAAAAGCTTTTTAGTTGATTCCTTTTGCTTTTAGTTTCACAAATTCTTTTTGCTTTTAATGTTTTGAACAGAAACAAAAACTTTCAACCTTTTTTGAACTTATTTGAACTCCAGACTTTTTCTGTGTTCAAAATGGACCATTTAATGCCACATCATCAATTTTCAATCCTTTCTGACTTCATTTGTTCTTTTTCATGCATTTACTGATTTGGTTGAGCTAAACGACCCTGAAATTGAAAAGCATTTCAAATGAACTCTGAAAAAGTTGAAAGTTGGCATGGCATCATCATTTCACCCACATAGCATGTGCTAAAAAGTTGAGAGGGTTACGACAAAAACTGGATGCACTTCATGAACAAAACGTACTATCTGTTTCGAGGTATCAGGGTTTCAGACGAAAACTCATCTGTTACAAAGGGATTTCAAATTTTTAACTTATTTGAACAACAGACTACTTCTGTGTTCAAAATGCACAATTACAAAGTGATATTCTAGATTAAAGGCATCATCACAATAGTTGTAGAGAAAAAGTCTTCACTTTTTCTTCGCTTGTGTCCTTTGCTTATTGCGCCGTAACCATGGATAATCTTCATCGTTTATCAGGGTGCTTGGGTCAGCCTTGACTTTGAAGGGGGGAATTTCATGAAATTTTTCATAATATTCGGAAATGTCTGTCTTGTCCTCCACTTCCACGATGTCTCTTTTTCCTGAAAGAACTATGTGGCACTTTGGTTCAGCGTTTGATGTGTTTTCTTCCATATCTTTTATTTTTCTGGTTCTTGTAGACATGTCCTTCACATAGAAAACCTACGCCACATCATTGGCTAGGACGAACGGTTCGTCTGTGTACCCAAGATTGTTCAGATCCACTGTTGTCATTCCGTAATCTGGGTCTACCTGTACCCTGCCTCCTGACAGATTGACCCATTTGCACTTAAACAAAGGGATCTTAAAATCATGTCCATAGTCAAGTTCCCATATGTCCACTATGTAACCATAATATGTGTCCTTTCCCTTATTGGTTGCTGCATCAAAGAGGACATCGCTGTTTTGGTTGGTGCTCTTTTTATCTTGGGAGATCGTGTAAAATGTATTCCCATTTATCTTGTATCCTTTGTAAGTCAATACAGTCGAAGATGGTCCCCTGGACAACGAGTACAGCTCATCACAAACAGTGTTGTCACCTCTGAGACGTGTTTCCAACCAACTGCCGAAAGTCTTGATGTGTTCACATGTAATCCAGTCGTCACACCGCTCCGGGTGTTTGGAGCACAGACTGTTCTTCTGTTCATCGACATACGGGGTCACTAGGGTAGAGTTCTGTAGAACTGTGTAGTGTGCTTCAGACCAAGAATGCCCGTCCCTGCATATTATTGTCTCCCCTCCAAGCGTGCCTTTCCCATTTAGTCTCCCCTCATACCGTGATTTAGGGAGACCAATCTTCTTAAGGCCAGGAATGAAGTCAACACAAAACCCAATAAAATCCTCTGTTTGATGGCCCATGGAGATGCTTCCTTCTGGCCTAGCGCGGTTACATACATATTTCTTTAGGACTCCCATGAACCTCTCAAAGGGGAACATATTGTGTAGAAATACGGGGCCCAGAATGACAATCTCGTCGACTAGATGAACTAGGACGTGCGTCATGATATTGAAGAAGGATGGTGGGAACACCAACTCGAAACTGACAAGACATTGCGCCACATCACTCCTTAGCCTTGGTATGATTTTTGGATCGATCACCTTCTGAGAGATTGCATTCAGGAATGCACATAGCTTCACAATGGCTAATCAGACGTTTTTGATAGAAGCCCCCTCAGTGCAACCGGAAGCAGTTGCGTCATAATCACGTGGCAGTCATGAGACTTTAGGTTGTGGAACTTTTTCTCTGCCATATTTATTATTCCCTTTATATTCGACGAGAAGCCAGTCGGGACCTTCATACTGAGCAGGCATTCGAAGAAGATTTATTTCTCTTCTTTCGTAAGAGCATAGCTGGCAGGACCTTCATACTGCTTCGGAGGGATGCCGTCTTTTTCGTGCAAACGTTGCAGGTCCTCCCGTGCCTCAGCTGTATCTTTTGTCTTTCCATACACGCCCAAGAAGCCTAGCAGGTTCACGCAAAGGTTCTTCGTCACGTGCATCAAGTCGATTGAAGAGCGGACCTCTAGGTCTTTCCAATAGGGTAGGTCCCAAAATATAGATTTCTTCTTCCACATGGGTGCGCGTCCCTCATCATCATTCGGAACAGATAGTCCACCGGGACCCTTTCCAACGATTACCTGTAAATCATTGACCATAGCAAGTATGTGATCACCGGTACGCATGGTGTGCTTCTTCCGGTGATCTGCCTCGCCTTTGAAATGCTTGCCTTTCTTTCGACATTGATGATTGGTCGGAAGAAATCGGCGATGCCCCAGGTACACATTCTTCCTGCATCTGTCCAGGTATATACTTTGGGTGTCATCTAAATAGTGCGTGCATGCGTGGTATCCCTTGTTTGTTTGTCCTGAAAGGTTACTGAGAGCAGTCCAATCATTGATGGTTACAAACAACAACGCATGTAGGTCAAATTCCTCCTGGTTGGCCTCATCCCACACACGTACACTTTGTCCATTCCACAGCTGTAAAAGTTCTTCAACTAATGGCCTTAGGTACACATCAATGTCGTTGCCGGGTTGCTTAGGGCCTTAGATGAGTATTGGCATCATAATGAACTTCCGCTTCATGCACAACCAAGGAGGAAGGTTATAGATACATAGAGTCACATGCCAGGTGCTGTGATTGCTGCTCTGCTCCCCAAATGGATTAATGCCATCCGCGCTTAAACCAAACCATACGTTCCTTGCGTCACCTGCAAACTCCTCCCAGTACGTTCTCTTGATTTTTCTCCAATGCGACCCGTCAGTGAGTGCTCCCAACTTCTCGTCTTTCTTACGGTCCTCTGCGTGCCATCACATCAACTTGGCATGCTCTTTATTTCTGAACAGATGTTTCAACCATGGTATTATAGGAGCATACCACATCACCTTGGCAGGAACCCTCTTCCTAGGGCGCTCGCCGTCAACATCACCGGGGTCATCTCGTCTGATCTTATACCGCAAGGCACCGCATACCGGGCATGCGTTCAAATGCTCGTATGCACCGCGGTACAGGATGCAGTCATTAGGGCATGCATGTATTTTATGCACATCCAATCCTAGAGGGCATACGACCTTCTTTGCTGCGTACGTACTGTCGGGCAATTCGTTATCCTTTGGAAGCTTCTTCTTCAATATTTTGAGTAGTTTCTCAAATCCTTTGTTAGGGACACCATTCTCTGCCTTCCACTGCAGCAATTCCAGTACGGTACCGAGCTTCGTGTTGCCATCTTCGCAATTGGGGTACAACCCTTTTTTGTAATCCTCCAACATGCGATCGAACTTCAGCTTCTCCTTTTCACTTTCGCACTGTCTCCTTGCATCAACAATGACCCGGCGGAGATCATCGTCGGGCACAACATCGTCTGGTTCCTCTTGACCTTCAGCAGCTTCCCCCGTTGCAGCATCACCGTATTCCGGGGGCACATAGCTGTCATCGTCCTCTTCTTCTTCGTTGTCTTGCATCATAACCCCTATTTCTCCGTGCTTGGTCCAAACATTATAGTGTGGCATGAAACCCTTATAAAGCAGGTGGGTGTGAAGGGTGCTCGAGTCGGAGTAAGACCTCGTATTCCCACAGATAGTGCATGGGCAGCACATAAAACCATTCTGCTGGTTTGCCTTAGCCACTTCGAAAAAATTATGCACACCATTAATGTACTCTGAGGTGCGTCTGTCACCGTACATCCATTGCCGGTTCATCTGCTTGCATTTATATATAAAGTGTGTCAAAAACCATTACAGAACATCATGGATACATCAGTGATCAAATTAATATAAGTTCATCATCACATTAATTATATTCAAAGTACATGCATATATAGCTCACCACGGTGGTGCCGGCGACGAGATCGGCACGGGCGATCGACGGCGGTGAAGACGGGAACGGGACGTACGACGGACCGCTCAACCTAGCCAAATCTCAGAGAAAATGGAGCTTCGAGAGGAGAAAGCTTAACTAGTGTGGCTCAGGCATTTCATCGAGCACCTCATGTGCATATATGGGAGGTGAGCTAGCTAGAGCACCACACAACTCCCCTCGCCGGCCAGAAAAAACAGAGCAGTGTGGGCTCGCCGGAGATGGGATATATATAAGCAAACAATTGGTCCCGGTTGAACCGGGTCTAAAGGCCACCCATTTGTCCCGGTTCTAGTGACGAACCAGAACTAATGGGTGTGGGCCAGGAGCGAGGCCCATTGGTCCTGGTTCGTGCCTGGAACAGGGACAGATGGGCCTAGACCAACCGGGACAGATGCCCAACGAGGCCCGGCCGCCCCCCTGGCCGCACGAACCGGGACGTATGCACCCATGGGTCCCGGTTCGTGGATGAACCGGGACTAATGGCCTCGCAAGGCCAGAACCAAAGCCCTGTTTTCTACTAGTGGTTCAATCTCATCGTCATGGCTCCCTTTCTAGATCCCCTGTGGACGAATAATATTGGTTTGACGTTTTCAGTTAGATAAACATATGTGTTTCTATAGCTCCGTTTTTTTCTTTTGCAATCCAGAACTCGGTGGCACAAAAAGCAGTTTGCAATTTCCTTGTTATTTGCCCTGTTGCTGTGTTCATGCACAATGAATCCAATATTATTGTTTTTTGCAAGAATGTTCCAGTAAATAATTGGGCATATATAATCAGTCCCCTTGCTCCTTTTGGCAAAATAAAAACATGTAAGAGCCTTGCATGTCTTTTCATTAAAATTGGAAGGAAATTCATTTACAGGAGTTCATACATCTGGGCACCTTGACGGCTCAACCGCCGTTATACACACTACTCCTCACTGTCCCTCCACAGCGGTCAGCTTTGCCCCCTTTCAGCAGTTGAAGTCTTCATGAATAAAGAAAATGAAAACTTCTCTCGAGCGTGCAACATCGTCAAAAGTTCACGCATTCTTCTTAGGTTGCAAGGCTGCTCATTCATCATTTATACGAGATGGGCCCTTTCAGTAGTATCTCATCATCTCTGCAGACGCATTGTTTAGTGTGAAATAAATATGTGTATATGTGCAAACGGGCAGCATATAGTAATTCTGTCATATTTGAACTTTGGGCTGTATCTTGTGCATGTAAGAGTGTTTTCTTTCCAAGAAGATCATATATATGGTAATGAGGTGTTACAGAGTTGAGAGAATCAACAATTGTTGTTTCATACTTACGGTACCTTTCAACAACTGTTTTGAACGTGGGATACTTCTATCTTTGGAATAGACTCACATCAATCGAACAAATAAGCGCTGTGAGTTCATCTTTTTTGTTAGGGAAGCTGCAAGTTTACCAGCCACTGAAGAAGAAGCCTCAGGTCTCTTCCAGGAAAGCTTCTGCCACTGTTGATGTATCTTTTCCTTCTCTTGAGCGTACTCACACAGCCTCTATACAAATTTTATATAGGCTGGATCAATTAATTGAGATCAGAGAAAAGTAAATATGGACTAGCTCTATGTTATCACTACAGGCAAAGCTGTATGAACTCTTGATCTGTCTGTGATTAAAATCTTGTAGTAGAGAAACTTACTTGCCTTTCCCACGCTAGAAAAGAAGGGAAAAATTAACTTGTCTGTGACATATTTGGATTGGAGACGATGATCTGATTTTGGACTCGCCGGCAGTCAAGAGTCCAGTATGAATCTATGATCATCAGTAAATAAATAGCATCGAAAATGTAAGGGATTCTGGGTCTCTGGCGTGCATCAACTGGTACTGACAATAAGAATATCCCTATAAAATTTTGTGTAGCCTACAAATCAATGATAGTGACAACTGTGTCCAAAAAATCACACATATATAAGACACTGGAAACACTTATTTGTTTAATACAATCTGACATTTGGTCGCGGACAAGATTTGGGTACAAGCATTTGTTTCCTGTGAAAATCTCATCAAACCTAATTTGAGGGTATGTGAGCTTTCTGCCAACTTGAGAGGTTGCTTCCATATCAACCAAAAAAATGTTTCCATCATATGTGTCAATGTTCCTATTGTAGCAAACTGAAATTCATCTAAAAAAAGAAAATGAAAGTGCTTCAATTATTTGAGACAAACGTTTCCATAGCAACTGAAATTTGCTTGCAATGAATCTTACATTTATTTGCCTAACATGAACCACAATTTCATCGCAAAAAAGAAAAGAAAGATGAACAACATTTGATTAACCAGAACACATCAATAGTGTTGGGCCAAACAATTAGAAAGAAAATCCCGTTATTTGTTGGTTTCACAGTATTTATTCTAGTCGCTAATGGCAACCCAACAGAATCAATGGCAGACAATTTTGGAATCTGCAAGCCCCTAGTTGTTGTTTTCCAGTATCCTGTAATTACTACTTTTATTATACCAGCAGATAAGCACTTGTTTTTTTCACAAATTTCTTTTTGTAATACAATATGTCTACATCCATATGTTTCTTTTGGTGTGCATAGAAATATGGATCTTATGTGTGTGGATGACCGAATCAGAAATGCACTCCAAACCTCCCCTGGGCCTAGCTGAAGAGCAGAGCAACCAACTGCTGGATTATAGATGTGTTTGGGCCCATATAAACAATAATCTCTCTGGTTAAAATATGTCCAGCACCAACCACAACTGTGGAAAAAAATGATAGAATGGAATCTGACTAAGCCGAACTTCTCTCGATTAGGTATTAATTAAAAAGCATCTTGTTACGTTATGAACATAGTTGTTCATTAAGTTCTTCCACATAACATATATATACACTTCAGACCACATTGATGCAACGCAACAAACTTGTGAGAACAGCAACATCACACCTTAATTACTTCACCTGGAGAAAACAGAATTGTACGTCCGTTAGTAGATACAAATATAGATAAGACCTAATAGTAGGACATATGCAAAATACATGATTAAAAAACAGACTGCGAACAAGATGCGTGTCCAAACTCATAAAATTTAACAAATACCATACTCCTGAAGGAAATATGCCCTAGAGGCAATAATAAAGTTGTCATTTATATTCCCTTATATCATAATAAATATTTATTATTCATGCTAGAATTGTATTAACCGGAAACATAGTACATGTGTGAAAACATAGACAAACAAAGTGTCACTAGTATGCCTCTACTTGACTAGCTCGTTGAATCAAAGATGGTTAAGTTTCCTAGCCATAGACATGAGTTGTCATTTGATTAACGGGATCACATCATTAGTGAATGATGTGATTGACTTGACCCATTCCGTTAGCTTAGCACTTGATCGTTTAGTTTTACTGCTATTGCTTTCTTCATGACTTTTACATGTTCCTATGACTATGAGATTATGCAACTCCCGAATACCGGAGGAACACCTTGTGTGCTATCAAAGACACAACGTAACTAGGTGATTATAAAGATACTCTACAGGTGTCTCCAAAGGTGTTTGTGGTGTTGGCATAGATCAAGAATAGGATTTGTCACTCTAAGTGTCGGAGAGGTATCTCTGGGCCCTCTCGGTAATGCACATCACTATAAGACTTGCAAGCAAATGAATAATGAGTTAGTCATGAGATGATGCATTACGGAACCAGTAAAGAGACTTGCCGGTAACGAGATTGAACTAGGTATTGAGATACCGACGATCGAATCTCGGGCAAGTAACATACCGATGACAAAGGGAACATCATATATTGTTGTGCGGTTTGACTGAGAAAGATCTTCGTAAAATATGTAGGGACCAATATGAGCATCCAGGTTCCGTTGTTTGTTATTAACCGGAGATGAGTCTCGGTCATGTCTACATAGTTCTCGAACCCGTAGGGTCCGCACGCTTAACGTTCGGTGACGATCGGTATTATGAGTTTATGAGTTTTGATGTACCGAAGGTAGTTCGGAGTCTCGGATGAGATCACGGACATGAAGAGGAGTCTCGGAATGTCCGAGACATAAATATTGATATATTGGACGACTATATTTGGACACCGGATGAGTTCCGGGGGTCACCGGATATTTATCGGAGTGTCGGGGGGTTATCGGAACCCCCGGTGGAATTATTGGGCCTTGGTGGGCTTTGGAAAAGAGAGAGCGCAGCAGCCTAGGAGGTGGCGTGCCCCCTCCCATGGGTAGTCCGAATTGGACTAGGGGAAGGGGCGCGGCCCCTCTTTCCCTCTCCCTCTCCCCCTCTTTCCTTCTCCCTTCCTTCTTCCTTTCCTACTCCTAGTAGGAATAGGAAAGAGGGATTCCAACTCGTACTATGAGTAGGAAACATACTCCTTGGCATGCCCTATTGGGCCAGCCGGCCTTCTTCCCTTGCTCTTTTATATACAGGGGCAGGGGGCACCCTACAACACACAAGTTGATCATTGATCCCTTAGTCGTGTGCGGTGCCCCCCTCCATCATAATCCACCTCGGTCATATCGTAGCGGTGCTTTGGCGAAGCCCTGCGTCGATAACTTCATCATCAACGTCATCACGCCGTCGTGCTGACGGAACTCTCCCTCAAAGCTCTACTGGATCGTGAGTTCGTGGGACGTCACTTAGCTGAACGTGTGCAGATCGCGGAGCTGCCGTACGTTCGGTACTAGGATCGGTCGATCGTGAAGACGTACGACTACATCAACCGCGTTGTCATAACGCTTCCTCTTACGGTCTACGAGGGTACGTGGACAACACTCTCTCCTCTCGTTGCTATTCCTCACCATTATCTTGCGTGTGCATAGGATTTTTTTTGGAATACTACGTTCCCCAACAGTGGCATCAGAGCCAGGTTTATGCGTAGATGTTATATGCACGAGTAGAACACAAGTGAGTTGTGGGCGATACTAGTCATACTTCTTACCAGCATGTCATACTTTGATTCGACGGTATTGTTGGATGATGCGGCCCGGACCGACATTACGCGTACGCTTACACGAGACTGGTTCTACCGACGTGCTTCGCACACAGGTGGCTGGCGGGTGTCAGTTTCTCCAACTTTAGTTGAATCGAGTGTGGCTACGGCCGGTCCTTGTGAAGGTTTAAACAACACATACTTGACGAAATATCGTTGTGGTTTTGATGCGTAGGTAAGAACGGTTCTTGCTCAGCCCGTAGCAGCCACGTAAAACTTGCAACAACAAAGTAGAGGACGTCTAACTTGTTTTTGCAGGGCTTCTTGTGATGTGATATGGTCAAGACATGATGCTAAATTTTATTGTATGAGATGATCATGTTTTGTAACAGAGTTATCGGTAACTGGCATGAGCCATATGGTTGTCGCTTTATTGTATGAAATGCAATCGCCATGTAATCGCTTTACTTTAGCACTAAGCGGTAGCAATAGTTGTAGAAGCAAAAGTTGGCAAGATGATAACGATGCTACGATGGAGATCGAGGTGTCGCGCCGGTGACTATGGTCATCATGACGGTGCTTTCGAGATGAAGATCAAAGGCACAAGATGATGATGGCCATATCATATCACTTATATTGATTGCATGTGATGTTTATCTTTTATGCATCTTATTTTGCTTATAACGATGGTAGCATTATAAGATGATCTCTCACTAAATTTCAAGGTATAAGTGTTCTCCCTGAGTATGCAACGTTGCGAAAGTTCATCGTGCCGAGACACCACGTGATGATCTGGTGTAGGGATGGCAATGGGGACAATCCCCTATGGGGATACCTATGGCATCCCCATCCCCATCTATTCTCTATCATCCCATCCCCATCCCCGTTTACATGACTGGGGATGAAATTTCCCCATACCCATGCCCCACTAGGGAACGGGGCCCCATTAGGGTCCCCATCCCCATAAACAAATACTCATATACATAATATGACACCCTATAATCAACATACATAAATGGTGTTGTCCTTGTCCTGCTAATGCATATCTAGGTCGTACTAACTTCTTGGTCATGGTGGCAGCTGAGACGAGGATGTGAGATATGTTTAAGTTTTTTTTTCCAGAGCCTTTTTTGTTTTCGCAAGTTTTTTTGTGAATATTTTAAGGTTGACGTAGTGTCACAGTTACTAACCGGGTCCCCGATGGGTATTGGGTCTGGGGAATAGGATATCGTCCCCATCCCCATTGTACCCTATGGGGAATAAATTAGTTTGGTAAATATCCCCATGGTGATGTTTTTCGCCCATCCCCACCCCCTAATAGATGAAATCCCCATGGGTTTGGTGGGTATGGGGCCCCGTTGCCATCCCTAATCGGGTGTGATAAGCTCTACATTCACATAAAACGGGTGCAAGCCAGTTTTGCACACACAGAATACTCGGGTTAAACTTGACGAGCCTAGCATATACTAATATGGCCTCGGAACACTGGAGACCGAAAGGTTGAGCGTGAATCATATAGTAGATATGATCAACATAAGATGTTCACCATTGAAAACTACTCCATCTCACGTGATGATCGGACATGGTTTAGTTGATATGGATCACGTGATCACTTAGATGATTAGAGGGATGTCTGTCGAAGTGGGAGTTCTTAAGTAATTTGATTAATTAAACTTTAATTTATCATGAACTTAGTACCTGATAGTTTTTTGCATGTCTATGTTATTGTAGATAGATGGCCCGTGCTGTTGTTCCGTTGAATTTTAATGCGTTCCTAGAGAAAGCTAAGTTGAAAGATGATGGTAGCAACTACACGGATTGGGTCCGTAACTTGAGGATTATCCTGATTGCTGCACAGAAGAATTATGTCCTTGAAGCACCGCTAGGTGACAAGCCCCCTCCCGCTAATGTAGACGCTTTGAACGTCTGGCAGATGCGGTCTGATGACTACTCGATAGTTCGGTGTGCCATGCTTTACGGCTTAGAACCGGGACTTCAACGATGTTTTGAACGTCATCGAGCATATGAGATGTTCCAGGAGTTGAAGTTAATATTTCAAGCAAATGCCCGGATTGAGAGATATGAAGTCTCCAATAAGTTCTACAGCTGCAAGATGGAGGAGAACAATTCTATCATTGAACACTTGCTCAGAATGTCTGGGTACTACAATCATATGACTCAACTTGGTTGCAAAGTTCATGAAGATAGTGTTATTGATAGAGTTCTTCAATCACTGCCACCAAGCTATAAAGGATCCGTGATGAACTATAACATGCAAGGGATGCAGAAGACAATTCCCGAGCTCTTCGCTATGCTCAAAACTACGGAGGTAGAAATCAAAAAGGAGCATCAAGTGTTGATGGTTAATAAGACCACAAGTTTCAAGAAAAAGGGCAAGGGAAAGTGATACTTCTAGAGCTTGCGTTGTATTCCTCGAATAGGAAAGGGTGATGCAGCATAGTAGCATAAGTATTTCCCCCCAGTTTTTGAGAACCAAGGTATCAATCCAATAGGAGACCACGCGCGAGTCCCTCGCACCTGCACAAACAAATAAGAATCTCGCAGCCAACGCGACAAAAGGGGTTGTCAATCCCTTCTCGGTCACTTACGAGAGTGAGATATGATAGATATGACAAGATACTATTTTTGGTATAGAGATTGAAAGTAAATTAAAGCAAAGTAAAGTAAATAGTTGATGGAAGATAATATGATGAGAATAGACCTGGGGGCCATAGGTTTCACTAGTGGCTTCTCTCATGATAGCAGAATTCTACGGTGGGTGAACAAATTACTGTCGAGCAATTGATAGAAAAGCACATAGTTATGAGAATATCTAGGCATGATCATTGTATATAGGCATCACGTCTGTAACAAGTAGACCGAAATGATTCTGCATCTACTACTATTACTCCACACATCGACCGCTATCCAGCATGCATCTAGAGTATTAAGTTCATAATATCAGTGTAATGCCTTAAGCATGATGACATGATGTAGAGGGATAAACTCAAGCAATATGATATAAACCCCATCTTTTTATACTCGATGGCAACAATACTATACGTGCCTTGCGGCCCCTGCTGTAACTAGGAAAGGACACCGCAAGATTGAACCCAAAGCCCAGCACTTCTCCCATTGCAAGAACTATAGATCTAGTAGGCCAAACCAAACCAATAATTCGAAGAGACTTGCAAGGATATTATAATCATACATAAAAGATTTTAGAAAAGAATCCAGTATTGTTCAAAGATAATCTTGATCATAAAACCGCAATTCATCGGATCTCGACAAACACACTGCAAAAAGATTACATCGAATAGATCTCCTCGAAGATCGAGGAGAACTTTGTATTGAGATCAAAAGAGAGAGAAGAAGCAATCTAGCTAGTAACTATGGACCCGAAGGTCTGTGGTAAACTACTCACAACTCATCGGAGGAGCTATGGTGTTGATGTAGAAGCCCTATGTGATCGATGCCCCCTCCATCGGAGCTCCGAAACAGGCCCCAAGATGGGATCTCACGGGTACAGAAGGTTACAGCGGTGGAATTAGGGTTTCTTGGTGCTCCTCGATGTTTTCAGGGTACGCAGATATATATATATAGGAGGAAAAAGTACATCGATGGAGCAACGTGGGGCCCACGAGGGTGGGGGGCGCGCCCTGCCCCCTTGTGGGCACCACGTTTCTTCTCTGGCCTGTACTCCAAGTCTTCTATGTTGATATTGTTCCAAAAATAACTCTCCCGAAGGTTTCATTCCGTTTGGACTCCATTTGATATTCCTTTTCTGCGAAACACTGAAATAGGCAAAAAAAACAGCAATTTGCACTGGGCCTTGCGTTAGTATGTTAGTCCCAAAAATAATATAAAAGTGTATAACAAAGCGCATTAAACATCCAAAACAGAATATATAACAGCATGGAACAATCAAAAATTATAGATACGTTGGAGACGTATCAAGCATCCCCAAGCTTAATTCCTGCTCGTCCTCGAGTAGGTAAATGATAAAAAAGAATTTTTTATGTGGAATGCTAACCAACATAAATCTCAATGTAATTTTCTTTATTGTGGCATGAATGTTCACATCCGAAATATTCAAGACAAAAGTCTATATTGACATAAAAATAATAATACTTCAAGCATACTATCAAAGCAATCATGTGTTCTCAATATAATATGGCCAAAGAAAGTTCATCCCTACAAAATCATATAGTTAGGCTATGCTCCATCTTTGTCACACAAAATACTCAAATCATGCACAACCCTGGTTTCAGCGAAGCAATTGTTTCATACTTAAATTTTTTCAAACTTTTTCAACTTTCACGCAATACATGAGCGTGAGCCATGGACATAGCACTATAGGTGGAATAGAGTGGTGGTTGTCTAGAAGACAAAAGAGGAAGATGGTCTCACATCAACTAGGCGTATCAATGGGCTATGGAGATACCTATCAATAGATATCAATGTGAGTGAGTAGGGATTGCCATGCAACGGATGCACTAGAGCTATAAATGTATGAAAGCTCAACAAAAGGAACTAAGTGGGTGTGCATCCAACTTGCTTGCTCACGAAGGCCTAGGGCATTTGAGGAAGTTCATCGTTGGAATATATAAGCCAAGTTCTATAATGAAAATTTCCCACTAGTATGTGAAAGTGACAAAACAAGAGACTCTCTATCATGAAGATCATGGTGCTACTTTGAAGCACAAGTGTGGAAAAAGATAGTAGCATTGTCCCTTTTTCTTTTTCTTTTTTTGGGCCTTCCTTTTTTTGGCCTTTCCTTCTTTTTTTTCCTATTTTTTCTTTAGGACAATGCTATAATAATGATGATCATCACACTTCTATTGATTTACAACTCGGTATTTACAACTCGATACTAGAGCAAAGTATGACTCTATATGAATGCCTCCGACGGTGTACCGGGATGTGCACTGAATCAGGAGTGACATGTATGAAAAATTATGCATGGTGGCCTAGCCACGAATACGATGTCAACTACATGATCATGCATGGCAATATGACAATGATGAACCGTGTCATATGAACGGAATAGTGGAAAGTTGCATGGCAATATATCTCGGAATGGCTGTGGAAGTGCCATGATAGGTAGGTATGGTGGCTATTTTGAGGAAGGTATATGGTGGGTGTATGGTACCGACGAAAGTTGCGCGGTACAAGAGAGGCTAGCAATGGTGGAAGGGTGACAGTGCGTATAATCCATGGACTCAACATTAGTCATAAAGAACTCACATACTTATTGCAAAAATCTACAAGTCATCAAAACAAAGTACTACACGCATGCTCCTAGGGGAAGGGTTGGTAGGAGTTAAGCATCGCGCAATCCCGACCTCGATATAAAGGATGACACTCAGTGGAATACCCCATGCTTCAAATTTGTCACTGATACGACTCCAACGTATCTATACTTTTTGATTGTTCCATGCTATTATTTATGAAGTCTTGGATGTTTAATGGGCTTTATCATTCACTTTCATATCATTTTTGAGACTAACCTACTAACCCAAAGGCCCAGTCCAGATTGCTGTTTTTTGCATATTTCAGGGTTTTGCAGAAAATGAATATCAAACGGAGTCCAAACGGAATGAAACCTTTGCGAGAGATATTTTTGAAGGAAATCACGAAGGATAGAATTCGGGGCCAAGGCAGGAGACGGAAGGGCCACCCTTGAGGGTGGGGGGCGCGCCCGTCTTCCCAGGGCGCGCACCCTGCCTCGAGGGTAGCCCCAGTGGCCCCTGGTGCCCCTCTTCTTCCTATATATACCCACGTACCCCAGAAACTCCAAAAAGAGAGAGAAAACCCTAATTCCACCGCCGTAGCTGCTGTTCTCGTGGAGATCCCATCTTGGAGCCTGTTCCGGGAGGGGGATCCATCATGGAGGCCTTCATCATCATCATCATCGCCCTCACCATGAGTTGTGAGTAGTTTACCACAGACCTTCAGGTCCATAGCTAGTATCTAGATGGCTTCTTCTCTCTCTCTGGATCTCAATACAAAGTTCTCCTCGGTCTTCGAGGAGATCTATTCGATGTAATCTCTTTTTGCAGTGTGTTTGTCGAGATCCGATGAATTGTGAGTTTATGATCAAGGTTATCTATGAAAGATATTTGGTTCTTCTCTGAACTTTTCATGTGTGCTCATAATATCCTTGCAAGTCTCTTCGAATTATCGGTTTGGTTTGGCCTACTAGATCTATAGTTCTTGCAATGGGAGAAGTGCTTGGCTTTGGGTTCAATCTTGCGGTGTCCTTTCCCAGTGACAGTAGGGGCAGCAAGTCACGTATTGTATTGTTGCCATCGAGGATAAAAAGATGGGGTGTTCATCATATTTCTTGAGTTTATCCCTCTACATAATGTCATCTTGCTTAAGGCGTTACTCTGTTCGTATGAACTCAATACACTAGATGCATGCTGGATAGCGGTCTGTGTGGAGTAATAGTAGTAGATGCAGAATCGTTTTGGTCTACTTGTCTCGGACATGATGCCTATATACAATGATCATGCCTAGATAGTCTCATAATTATTCGCTTTTCTATCAATTGCTCGACAGTAATTTGTTTACCAGCCGTAGAATACCGCTATCATGAGAGAAGCCACTAGAGAAAACTATGGCCCCCGGGTCTATCTTTATCATATTACTTTCTCGTCAATTTCTATCACCAGTTTATTTTGCTGTTTTATTAAACTAAAAATACCAAAAATATTATCTTATCACCAGTATTAGATCTCACTATTTGTCGGGGAAACTGATCCACCCACGGACACCTATGGGACCGGAGCCCCTTTTCGGTACGGCAGGGGACGGAGATTGCACGAAGAGCGGACCGAGGCGAGGCACACGAGCAGTTTACCCAGGTTCGGGCCGCATGGATGCGTAAAACCCTACTCCTGCTTTGATTTGTATTGAGTTCTTGGCTCGGGAGCGCTGGAAGCTACAGTACACTTCAGCAGCTAACAGGACCGAGCGTGAGAGCGTTCGAGTATCTAACCGGAATCGGGACCCCCCCTACGTTGCGCATGGGCCTCCTTTTATAGGCTCAAGGGGTCACCGACAGGTGGCAACGCAGATGAGGGTAAAAGTGTAAAAAGAGTGGTAGGTGGTACAGTGTTCCATACCTAACCCTGATGGCAGGGGACAAGCGCATTAAATGCCCATCGCCGTTGCCCAAACAGTGCAAAAAGTGGCCGTCAGGGGCGCCACCGTTCGCCACGATGGCGTCCTAGTCATCACCGCTTGCCACCGCGTACCCCCTGGCTGCACAGCCTTCCGCCACGTACGCCTGGGAGGATCCCCGAGTGACACGTGGGTGGAAGTGCTGGAGCGTGGGTACTGAGTGGAAGCTTGCCACGGCAAGTGCCTTGCCGTGGTCGCTATCTTGTCGCTTCTGGGAGCTTGTCGCTCACCGGTCCTTGCCGGGACGCGTGGCGCGTCGCGGCAAGTTTCTTGAGGTGCCTTGGTTGGCCTTCCCGGCAAGCTCCTCTTGCCAGGATCTTGCGCCTTGAGTGGTCTTGTGTCTTGAGTGGTCTTCCCGGCAAGCTCCTCTTGCCGGGGCCTTGTCTCCTTGGCTTACATACTTTGTTCTTGAATGGCTCCAAAGGAACCATGGAGGACCTTGGTGATCACCCATCAAGCCCTGCCACATGACGCTACGACTACCCGTGCACAAGTTCGGGAAACTAAGGGTACCCCTACTTTAGTACACCGATAGGAGCCCCCGGGCCTGGGCCATACACGGTGCCGAGCACTGTTGGGCCATGCCCAAAACAGTGCACGGGCACGCGCGGCCTGGTTCTCGCCGTATCTTACTCCGTATCCGCCGCGCCCTCCCCTAACGGCACGCGTCGATCGCGGCGTCGTGGGAGAGATCGTGGGCGGTTTCTTTAATCGGAAATGCGGAACGTCCGCCCCTACCCCTTTATAAGCAGGGGGAACAGGGGCAGTTCGTCCATCCGCCCGTTGCTTGCTTCAATCCTCAAGAAAACTCCGCTGCTCCCCTCCTTCCCAAAGCTTGAAAGAGAGCAGCGCTCCACCCCCGTCGCCACCAGCCCCACCAGCACCCTCGACCTCCCTCACCGCTTCCGCCATGGCTCCGAAAGGCGAGAAGGGGAAGACCGTGAAGTCGGCCGAGGCGCTGCAGCTCGCGGCGATGCGAAAGAAGAGGGCGGTCTTCCCCCCCAGGCTTGCCGCGAAGGAGCTGAGGGAAGCCTTCTACCTTTTCTGGTCGGGGGAGACGCGGGCGCATCCGCGCACCAAGGTATTCCCGGCCATTGCTTGCGAAATGTTTCCGAGCGGATATGCATTCTTCGCCTTGTTCTTCTACTGCGGGCTCTGCCCGCCCTTCTCTGAATTCTTCTGCGACATCATGAACACCTATGGGTTCCACCTCCTTGACTTCACCCCCAACGCCGTTCTGACCATGGCAGTTTTCGCACATCTGTGCGAAAACTTTATCGGAGTCTTCCCCAATGTCGCTCTTTTCCGCCATTACTTTACGCCCCGAGTTGAGAGGGGAGAGCCTCTGTCTGGCGGAATCTCCTGGATCTCGAGGACCCACAAGAAGGAGGCTTATCTAGTGGGAGAGCTCCGCGGCAAGTGGGATGAGTGGAGAGCCAATTGGTGTTGGATCGTAGAGGAGAACCCGCAGCCGTTCACCGCCCGGCACCAAGCCCCAGTAGTACGCGGCAACGACTGGAGCGACTTGGCCCCCGAGGATAGCAGACTGAAGATTGCCACTGCCCGGATCCTTCGCCTCAGGCTTGCCGGGCTGACTGTAGGAGCAGTTGGCGCGGACTTTCTCCGCCGCCGCATCGCCCCCCTGCAGGAGAGGAAGAGGCCTGCCTGGGAGTTCGAGAACGCGGCAGATATTATGAGGCTGCGCCCGGGCCTCAATTATAACTTCACTGTCCTGGAGCTCAACGGGATGCTGCAGGAGCTGTTCAAGTACGACCCCGACCATCCCGAATGGTTCATGTTGCCGAGGGGCGTAGTTCCGCTGTGCAACAACTCTGCGCTCAGCAGCATCCGTGCGATGATGCCGCTGTGCGACTCGCACGGGATCGACCCCACTTGGCAAGAGCCTACCGACGAAGCCGTGCAGCAGTTCTTCGACAATGTAGAAGAAACGCCGATCTGCTCCAACGAGAAGAAGGGCCTCACCCGCGACACCACCGACCAAGAGATGGCGTACATCGCCACCAGGCTGGAAGAGGCGGCGGCAGCCGCGGCCGCGGGCGAATTTGGGTACACCGTGGAGGAGGCGGAGGCAGCGGAGGCGGCAAGCCTTGCCGAGCGAGAAGCGTTTCTCAACGCGGGGAAGCCTGCCGGGCAGGACGCCGAGCCAAACGAGCCCGCCGAGCAGGGCGTCGAGTCGAGCGGGCCCGCTGAGCAGGGCGCCGAGTCGAGCGGGCCCGTTGGGGACACAAGCGGCTCACTGGAGATCGGCTCCTCTTCTTCCTCGTCCTCAGGCAGCTCGCCACCACTAGCAGAGTCTCCAGCTCCGCCAAGGAGGCGTCTCCGCAAGACCGGGGACGTGACGGAGCGGCAGACGGGTCAACAGGCGCCGCGCCGCACGACACGCGCCACCGCGGCAAGCACGGTTGCCGCGGGAGCGCCTCGTGCTTCTACAGCAACTGGAGCGGGGTCTTCTCGGATCGCCGCCTCTGCTCCTGCCGCTCCCCACGCCTCGGCGGCAGCCGGAGCGGGGTCGTCTCAGACCACTGCCCCTGCTCCCGCCAAGCGGCCAAGGGAGCCTACTCCTCCGCCTCCTTGCGCCGGGACGCGCGAGCCAGACTTCAACTTCTCTGCGCTCAGCTCCGACGAGGAGGAAGAAGAGTAAGACTTCGTTGTTCTTGTATTTCCTAAATTTTCGCTGTTTAGTCTTGTTTCTCTTTTGCCTCACTCTGAACCTGTTCCTTTTTGCAGAACCCTGGCTCAGAGGGCGGCAAAGAGAGCCAAGGCCCCGGTGATTGTCATCGAGGACGAGCCCGCCGCGACAGCAGGGGGTGCACCTGCGACAAACTTGCCGGACCCGGCAACTGTTCTTTAGAGCAGCCCCCAGCGCAGCCCCCAGCGTAAGTTCTTGGTTCTCTTTCCGCTGTTAGGTGCGCGTGGAGGCTTCTTTTTTACTGGCGTTTTGTTCGTTGATTCGTGTACGAGCAGAGCAGCAGCATCAGGAGCGCCAGGAGACCGCCCCCGACGAGCCGCACGCTTCGACCACACTACCAAGGGGAAGCTCTCCGGCAAGGGAGAGCCCTCCGCCAAGGGCGAATACTCCGCCAAGGGCGAGAACTCCGGCGAGGGATAGCACTAGCGGCCCTCCGTAGGCGGGAGTTACAACCACGCCGCCGAGGGAGAGCTCCCCGGCAAGGAACCTCACCGAGGAGCCGGCCCGCGCAGGTAATCCCTTTGCTTCAAGCTTCCCTTGGCTTTTCTTCTTTCGATTCTTCTTTTTTGGATATTTTCTTGACTTATTTTCCTTTTCCGACTGTCAGATCCATCCGTTGCTGAACTGATGGAGACGGAGGTTGTCGCTGACGACGCCGCTGTCATCGAAGAGACGGTCGGTGCAGACGATCCCGCTGGCGCAGAGGCTGCCAAAGCTGCCGCCGCAGCAGCCGGCGAGGGGGCTGGCGATCGCACTGACGGTCCTGAGGCCGCAGGAGCGCCAGGCGCTACACCGACCGCCGAGCCCTCCGCCGCCGCCGCAGCCCCCAGCTCCGACGAGTCCGAGCCAGGCGCCTACCTAAAGGCCGGCGACGACGTCTTCATCAAGCTCCCCTAGGCGTCCATGTCCAGGGTGCCGGTCGAGGGAGAGGTCTTCGACGGAGAGGTGCTTGCCTCCGCCGGGCTGAAGCTTGTCGACGCGCCGAGCAGCAGCAGCGAGCCGGAGGAGGAGCGGCTGCTGCGCAAGCTGCTGTCGCTTTACCGTGCCCGGCAGGCCAAGCTGGAGTCCCGCGAAGCGTTGGCCGCCAAGGCGGGAGTCGGTATGGAGAAACGAGCAGAGGAGCTCCGGGGTCTTCACCAAGAAGCTCTCCGGTCCTTGGCAGAGGAACGGGAACAACTTGCCGAGGAGCGGACGGCTTTCTTCCTTGAGAAGGCCGAGGTCGAACAGCTGCACAGGCTTGCCGGCGAGAAACTATCTGCGCAGGAAGGCGAGCTGGCGCAGCGGAAAGTCAACCTCGACAGCCACGAGGAGGACCTTGCCGCGCGCGAGCGGTCACTTGGCGGAGCTCTTCAGGAAGCAAAGGACGCTGCCACGGCCGCTGAGACTGCCAAGAAGGAGTTGGAGACAAGAGTGGCGCAGCTCGAGGCCGACCTCAAGGCGAGCGGCGAGGAGGTTGCGGCGCTCAAGCTTGAACGAGAGAAGGACGCCCACTGCCACTTGGAGCTGCAGGTTCGCCTCGCCAAGAAGGGCAAGGAGCTCACCGCCGCCAAGGACTCCAACGCCGATCTGGAATTGAAGCTGGCCACCCTAACCCAGACGCTGGACGGCGCCCGGGAGCTGGAGGCAACCCTGAAGGAGGAGATCAGGGACGAGAAGGCATTGCTGGAGAGCGCCGCCATCACCCAGAACAACTTCAGGGCGACCGTCGAGCACTGGACGGAAGGTCTTGTGAACGCCGCCGCGGACATCGACATGGAGTTGGCGCAGCTGGGGGCGGAGTATCTCGGGTACTCCACCGACGAGAACCTCCACCCCAGCGCCAAGCTCACCCTATTCTTCAGAGGCATGGCGACGGCCCTCCAGCAGCTCCGGGAAAAGATCCCAAAGCAACTGGCAGACGAGTCGCGCAAGCTTTGCGCGGGGGCCCTTCAGAAGGTGCTGATGAAGGTGGCCTTCCGCAATCCAGGCCTCAACCTCACCAACGTCCTTAGGAGCTTGCCGTCAGATGCTGATCAGGAGGCGCTCAAGGCCCTTGTCGCACCCATTGTGGACAAGGTGAGCGGCATCAAGAGGGTTGAGGGCGACCGCACGGACTATTCTTGCCCATTTTCTTCTTTTCCTTGTCGCCGCTAGTTATGTTATGGAAACAATCTGTTAGTGCTGCGACAAGCTATCTTGTAATATGACTCTATTTTGGGTAGTAATTGCAACGTTATTCCCTTTACTCGATCTCTTGCTTTGTATGCTTCTGCCCTACGCTTTTAGTGAACTTGCCGGTGCAGGCACCTTTGCCGCGACCGCTGAGTGCGGAACTTCAACAGCCTGCTGGAGGTGTTGCAACCGACAAGAAACCTTGTCGCAACTAGCTGCAGCACACTTAAGTTGTTGAGCGTGCTCGAAAACAAAGTAAGGGCGCGACACTAGTCGCAACACACTTAAGTCGTTGAGCAAACTCGAAACAAAGCAAGGGCGCAACTAGCAACGAGTTGGTTCTTCCACGCACAGGTTTTCCATACAAAGCACGGTCGTTCAAGGAAAATAACTTAAAATTTTAAAAATCCGACTGCTCAAATTTTGGCAACTTAGCTTTTGCTTCCCGGGAAGGCAAAACTTTCTTGGACGGCGCTTGGTCCATACCGCTATCTCCCCCCCGGCAAACTTGTGCGCGAGGGAACCTTCTTTTCCTTGAGAGAAGAAAAGAAAGAAGAGAAAATACAGATATGGAGCCTTTTGGCTCGTTATTGCTTACCGGTGGTATGTGCTGCACAAAGTGTCAAATAACATATGCAAGAAACAAAAAGCATGGAACGACAAGATGTGCGGAGCACATGTGCTTTACTGATGCACGGGATCTGCGCCCCGCTTTGTACAAAGGATTACATGCAACAGCGGCAAGACTTGTACAAAAGGTGGTTGCCGGAGCGGGTCACGGCAACCGCGCCTTACGGGTAAAACTTGCGAAGATGCTCAACGTTCCAGGAGTTGCTCACCAGAAAGCCATCTTCGGTCTCAAGGCGGACAGCGCCAGGCCTAGTGACTCGTTTCACCCGATAAGGGCCTTCCCACTTCGGCGTCAACTTGTTGGAGTTCTTGGCGGACTGAACGCGCCGAAGAACAAGGTCGCCTTCCTCGAGACTTCTGGCGTTAACTTTGCGGCTATGGTAGCGGCGCAAAGCTTGCTGGAAGCGAGCAGCTCGTACAACAGCCTGAAGACGGTCTTCCTCAAGGAGCAGCGCGTCATCTTGTCGCAGTTGCTCTTGCTCGAGCTCATCATAAGCGAGCACTCGAGGTGACCCGTATACGAGTTCCGTGGGGAGAACTGCCTCTGCTCCATAGACTAGAGCGAAAGGTGTCTGTCCGGTGGCTCTATTTGGCGTCGTCCTGATCGACCAAAGAACCACTGGCAGCTCCTCGATCCAGTTTCTTCCGCACTTGTGCAGCTTGTTGAAAGTTCTGGTCTTGAGACCACGCAGCATTTCAGCATTCGCCCTCTCCGCTTGACCGTTGCTTCTTGGGTGGGCAACAGAAGCGAAGCACACCTTGGCGCCAAGATCTTGGACGTACTGCATGAAGGTGCGGCTCATGAATTGCGTACCGTTGTCGGTGATTATCCTGTTAGGGATTCCGAAGCGGCAAACAATCGACCTGAAGAACTTGACTGCTGACTGTGCGGTCACCTTTCTCACTGGTTCCACTTCCGGCCACTTTGTGAACTTGTCGATTGCAACGTACAAGTACTCAAAGCCCCCGGCTGCACGGGGAAAGGGGCCGAGGATGTCGAACCCCCAGACCGAAAATGGCCACGATAAAGGGATCGTCTGGAGAGCTTGAGCTGGCTGGTGTATCTGCTTGGAATGGAACTGGCACGCTTCACACTTGGTTACTTGTGCCGTTGCATCCTGGAGGGCTTCTGGCCAAAAGAAACCTTGCCGGAATGCTTTGCCGGCAAGTGCTCTTGCGCCAATGTGGTGGCCACATATGCCTCCATGTATCTCTGCCAATAGCTTTTGTCCGTCTTCCCGGGGAATACACTTCAATTTCACACCGTTGAGTCTTCTTCTGTACAGTATGTTGTCGACAAACTGGTACATACTTGACTGTCGGGCTACTCTTTCAGCTTCTTCTTGCTCTTCGGGAAGTTCTCCTGTCTGAAGGAAACGGACAATCTGCTGCGCCCATGCTGGAGCCTGTGGCTCGACAACAAGGACTAAAGGTACATCAGCCGCTGCGGGAACATCCGCTTCAACAGCAAGGCCTTGCGGCTCAGCCGGAGCTTGATGTTCCCCAGCAAGCTTGCCGGAGCAAAACTTGTCGGGAGCGTTTACTTCAACGGAACAAACCCTAGGGCTTGCCGGAGCATACTGCTCCTCAGCATTCGCGGTGTTGATCTTGGGGACCTTCTTGGCGGCGGCTTCGGGAAGCTCTGCCGGGAGATAGCCACCAGAAACCAACTTCCTCTTCTTGCTCTGTCCGGTTGATTGTGTTATGGATGGTTGAGTTAGCTTGAGCACAAAGACCCCTGGTTCCACAGGTAACTTAAGCGCGGCACACTTTGACAGGCTGTCGGCGATGTCGTTCTGAGCTCTTGGTACATGCTCCATCTGTAGGCCGTCAAAGTGCTCTTCAAGCTTTCTCACTTCATCGACGTAAGCTTCCATCAACGGACTCTGGTAATTTTTGTTCACTTGGCGGACGACAAGTTGTGAGTCACCCCTGACAATGACCTTCTTAATCCCAAGGTCTGCCGCGATCCTGAGACCGGCAAGCAGACCCTCATACTCTGCAGTATTGTTCGTTGCTTTCTCCTTGGGAAAGTGCATCTGGACCACGTAGTTGAGGTGCTCTCCGGTGGGTGCGACAAGCAGCACGCCGGCACCGGCGCCTTGCAGCGAAAAGGCACCATCAAAGTACATCAGCCACTCCTTGCTTGCTTCCTTGACGGGGATGCTCGTTTCTGGGATTTCTTCATCTGGTGTTGGCGTCCACTCTGCTATGAATTCTGCCAAGGCTCTGCTTTGGATAGTTGAAGTGCTCTCAAACTTGAGGCCAAAGCTTGACAGTTCCAGTGCCCACTCAACGATCCTGCCTGTCGCTTCTGGATTGTGCAGTATCCTCTTCAGCGGAAAGCGAGTGACCACTGTTATCTCATGTGCTTGGAAGTAATGGCGCAGCTTTCTCGAGGCCATGAGGAGGCCGAAAAGCAATTTCTGCACACCAGAGTACCTTGACCTAGCCCCCTGTAGAAGGGAGCTAACAAAGTAAACTGGGCGCTGCACCATCTTCTTCCGTATCTCTTCTTGCGCCTGCGCAGACCCATCTTTGTCGGGGAAGCCCCCTGCTTATCGCTGGATGCACTTGCCGCGGTCGCTGGCTCGTCATCTGCCTCCCTCTCCGCTACTAACGCAGCACTAACCATCTGATTGGTTGCCGCTAGGTACAACAGCAACTTCTCTTGCGGTTTAGGTGCGACAAGTATTGGAGTGGAGGACAGGTACCTCTTCAAGTCTTGTAGCGCAGCCTCCGCTTCCGGAGTCCATCGCATTGGACCTGCCTTTTTCAAAATTTTGAAAAACGGCAGGGCGCGCTCAGCAGACTTAGAAATAAACCTGCTGAGAGCAGCCACGCAACCGGCAAGTCTTCGTACATCCTTGACGCGCTTTGGTGCTTCGATCTGCTCAATGGCCCTGATCTTGTCGGGATTGGCTTCAATTCCCCTCTGAGACACGAAGAACCCGAGAATCTTGCCGGAAGGGACTCCAAACACGCACTTCTCGGGGTTGAGCTTGAGCTGGATCTTGCGCAGATTTGCAAAAGTTTCGTCTAGATCTTGAACCAGGGTTGCCCTGTCTTTGCTCTTGACCACTATGTCATCCATGTATGCTTCTACATTTCTGTGAATCTGTGGCTCAAAAGCTGTATGGACTACCCTTGCAAACGTTGAACCAGCATTCTTCAAACCAAAAGGCATCCGTATGAAACAGTATGTGCCACATGGAGTGATGAATGCGGTCTTCTCCTCATCCTCTTCTGCCATGAAGATCTGATGATATCCTGAGTATGCGTCAAGGAATGAAAGCAAATCACATCCGGCCGTGGAGTCAACAATCTGGTCAATGCTCGGCAAGGGAAATGGGTCTTTGGGACAAGCTTTATTCACATCAGTGAAGTCGATACAAAGCCTCCATTTTCCGTTTTCCTTACGCACGACTACTGGATTGGCCAACCATGTAGGATGGAGCACTCCTCTGACAAGGCCTGCTGCTTCCAACTTCTTGATTTCTTCTGCTATGAATTCTTGGCGCTCCACTGCTTGTTTCCTGACTTTCTGCTTGACGGGCCGCGCGTGAGGACAAACGGCAAGCTTGTGCTCAATCACTTTCCTGGGAACACCGGGGATGTCAGACGGTTGCCATGCAAACACGTCGACGTTCGCCCGCGGGAAAGCAACGAGCGCGCTTTCCTATTTAGGGTCAAGCGTGGCACTGATGGTGAAGGTACCACCAGTGCCGTCCTCCTTGGCGGGCACCTTCTTGGTCTCTGGTGGAGCTGCCATCGTCTTCTTACACTTGCCGGTGGAGCTCGATGGCGCGTCCTCGACGATAGTGCAGCACTCCAAAGAGGTGCGCTTGTCGGAGTGGGCCCCAGAGCTCTTGCCGGACCTGGTCTTCCTTCCCCCGGGAGCTTCAGCGGCAAGCGTCTTGCTATCTGTTGCGGCTGCTGCTTCCCGGTAGATCTTGTCGGCGCAGATAAGGGCATCCTTCTTGTCGCCAGGGACAGAGATGACGCTTATCGGGCCGGGCATCTTCAACATGTTGTAGGCGTAATGAGAGGCTGCCATGAACTTGGCGAGTGCTGGACGGCCGAGTATCCCATTGTAAGGTAATGGAAAATCGGCGACGTCGAAAGTGACCCTTTCGGTCCTGAAGTTCAGCTCTCCGCCAAACGTCACTGGCAGCGTGATCTTCCCCTTCGGCTTGCTCCTTCCCGGGTTTATTCCTTAGAATGTGCCGGTCTCTTCGAGCTCGCCGTCAGGGATCTGGAGTTTCTGGATTACGGTGGAGGAGATCAGGTTCAAGCCGGCCCCGCCGTCAACTAACATCTTAGTGACCTTGAGGTTGCGGATAGTTGGTGAAACCAACATCGGCAAGCACCCGACCACAGTTGTGCGATCAGGGTGGTCCTCAATATCAAAGATGATAGGCGTGCTGGACCACTTCAGAAGCTTGCGCGATTCGACAGGTGGTTCTGCCGCATTAACTTCCCGCACCCACTGTTTGAGTTGGCGGTGAGAAGTATGCAGAGAAGCACCGCCGTCAACGCACAAAACTTCTGTGGCTTTCTAGAACTCCTGCTCACTATTCTCAACATCATCCATGTCTTCGTCGTCGTCATCGTCTTCGTCTTTGTCGCGGCCGCGGGGAGGCCTGTCTCCTTGCCGCTGCTTGGCCTTGCCGCGGCGTCCTCCCCGGCCATTGAATGGCCGCTTCTTGCCGGATCCCTCACCACCCCCTGGGCCTTCTCCTTGTCGCGCCGCTTGTATTCCGCTTTCTGCTGCTCAACAAGCTGCTCGACTCTCTTGCAGTTCTGGAGATCGTGACCCTTGGTGCGGTGGATCTTGCATTACTGCTTGTCGGTGCCGTCCTACTTGTCGGCGGCCGCCAGAGCTTGGCAGTTGGTGCATGCGCCAGTTTCCTTGTCAGAGCTACCAACTTTGGCCTTGTCGGTGATACGTCCAAAACGTATCTATAATTTCTGCTTGCTCCATGCTTCTTTTGTGTGATATTGCTATGATATTGATGCACTTCCATACACTTTTGATCATATTTGGACTAACCTATTAACTCAGTGCACCACAGTGCCAGTTCCTGTTTTCTGCTGTTTTTCTATTTCAGGTTTCCCCCATATTAAAAGTGCTCCAAAAATTCCAGGAAAAATATAGGAAAAATCAGCGTACAGGAAGCTTCGCGAAGAACCAAAGATGGGCCAGAGGGGAGCCAGGGGAGGCCCAGGCGGCCACCTGGCGCGGCCCCACCCCTGGCCGCGCCAGGGGGGCGCTTGTGGCCCCTGCTCCGCCTCTGGCTGCCCCCCTTCGCCTATATATCCCTCTCGTCCCGAAACCCTCGAGGACAGAACCCTTTTCGCGATCTCATCTCTGTTCCGCCGCCGCAGCGCTTCCAAGATCGGGAGCATCAGGAGAACTCTTCCAGGCACCCTTCCGGAGGGGAAAACCACCACCGGGAGCTTCTCCACCACCATGGACGCTTCCCGGATGAGTCGTGAGTAGTCCACCTTGGACCATGGGTCCATGATCAGTAGCTATGTGATGTTCTCCTTCCCTCTTTGCTCTTCATGGTTTAGACCTCGTGAGCTGCCCTACATGATCGAGGCACATATGTAATCTTTCTGCTGTTGCTTTGCTGAGTTTGCTGGGATCCGATGGATTATGAGACTATGTTCAGATTGTGTTTGAGTAATATATTTGATTCACCTCTTTTATATCTTTGTTCTTGAGTAATTCTTGCATGTTCTCTGTTGCTGTTTATTGCTTTGGCCAAGTAGTAGGTAGTAACTCCAAGAGGGAGCGTTATGCTTGATTGTGGGTTCATGCCCCCTGATGACTAGCTTGAGTGACAGAAACATGAGTCTAGGGGATGTGCTGTTGCCACATGGGAGAAAACAACGGTGCTTGTACTTGCGGGTGCAAGGATTGTTTACTTTACGCAAAGTTCTTTTAATGCAGTTGTCTGTTGCTTTGAGTTTACACTTTGGGTGGGATTCGCAACTTAGTACCAGCGAGATGTTCTGGATAGATATCTCAAGGTGGATGATTAGTAGTAGATGCAGATGGATTTCGGTCTACTTGCCTTGGCGTACCGCCCATGCTTTTGAGCCTCTACCTTTCTTTGCAGCATAGTTAGCATTGGTTTGCGCACATAATCCTGTCAATTGCCCAGCTGTAATTTGTTTACCTCGCTTTGCTGTTTTATCGTCTTTTGGGAGAGAGACATCACTAGTGAACATCATGGGACCCCGGTCCATATTACCACCGCTGATCACACCTTCTATTTACTTCCTGTTTTTATTTCCTAGTTGCAGTCATAGCTATCATTATTATCTCTTGTGTTTGATCCTTTGTAAACAACAAGGCCGGAGGGATTGACAACCTCTCTGTACTCGTTGGGAGCAAAGTTATCTGTATCTGTGTGCAGGTCCCGTCAACCGCTAAGTTTCTGGCGCCGTTGACACCTACTTATCGACCCTCGGAGTCTCACGGGATTCGATCCTTGGTATCTTTGCCAAGGGAAATTTGCCGCTACGCTACATCTCAACCTTCCACTTGGGGTAACCAACGAGGGGCGAGAAGCCATCAAGCAAGTTTCTGGCGCCGTTGCCGGGGACTGCACTCTTCAAGATAGGGGAGTTGCACGCTATCTTTTATCTTTGCTTTTTAGTCTTTTTAGTTTACCTTTCAGTTTTTGCTTTAGTGTCCCTTACCGAAAATCACAAAAATAGTTATCTTGCTTTTAGTTGGCATTATGTCTGGTCCTTTTGCCTTTAGTGAGGCAGAAGTGCTCAGCTTTAAACAAAGAGGTGGTGAAAGTCTAAAAGATGCTTGGTATAGAAGTAATGGCCAAGTTACTAATGGCGCACCGTGGTAGTGGTGCGCCATTAGTAGTTCAACTACTAATGGCGCACCACTCCCACTGTGCGCCATTAGTATTTTTTTAAAATAAAAAAAAATATGAAAAAATAATACTAATGGCGCACCACTCCCACGGTGCGCCATTAGTATTTTTTGAAAATAATAAAAAAAAAATTTGAAAAAAAATTACTAATGGCGCACCGTGGATGTGGTGCGCCATTAGTACTAATGGCGCACCATCCACTGGTGCGCCATTAGTAGTTTTGAGAAAAATATGAAAAAAAAATTGTTACTAATGGCGAACCACGTCAACGGTGCGCCATTAGTATTTGGATACTAATGGCGCACCAACACATGGTGCGCCATTAGTATATACTAATGGCGCACCGCATGTCTGGTGCGCCATTAGTGTCAATTCCATCTATAGCCCTTTTCCTAGTAGTGTATCCTCACCGGGGAATTTCCTCCCCTCTTCAGCACGTGCACACTTGTCGGCCAGGGCGTAAAGCTCACTGACGTCCCTGATCTTGCACATCGCCATCTCCTCCCTCATCCTGCGGTTACGCACGTTCTGATGGAACGCGCTGATAACCGCGGTAGGGTGGACGTCTAGGATGTTGTGCTGTACGCGGCTGAATCTTTGGATATACTTGCGCAGGGGCTCTCCTTCCTTCTGGGCGAGCAGGTGAAGGTCACTTTCCTGGCCATGAGGTCTGTGGCCGCCTGTGAAGGCGCCGACAAACTGATGGCATAGGTCTGCCCAAGAAGAAATGGAGTTGTCCAGCAAGTGCATGAGCCAGGATCTGACGTTGGGTTTGAGTACCAGCGGGAAGTAGTTGGCAAGGATCTTGTCGTCTCGTCCCCCGGCAGCTTGCACCGCAATGGTGTAGATGCTGAGGAACTCCGACGGATGCGTCTTGCCGTCTTACTTCTCCGGCACGTCAGGCTTGAAATTCTTCATGCTGGGCCACTGGATTTGCCGCAGCTCACGAGTAAACGCAAGACAACCCACAGCGTACGGCAAGTCGCCTGGTCCCCCTGGCGCATGCATGTCAACAGCGGGCCCAGCGCGCTGGTCTGATTGGCGTCGCGCTTCTCTTCGGTGCTCGATGCGAGTACGAGCGTCTTCTTGTTGTCGCTCGTGGAGAACTTGGCACTGATCGCGACGAGCTCATGGATCTGATGACGCAGTGGAGTCGTCGTCAATGTTGATCCGGCGAGTCGGCGATTTTGGCCGTCGGGGCGGAGAGTGCACGGTGGTTGCACCCCCACCGGTCCTATCGCCATCGGCCCGTGCCTGGCTGGCTTGCCGTGGCTGTGATGTGCTCGGTTGCCGCGGGGTGTCGCCGTTGGCGAAGGCGATGAGACTCTGGATGGTGGCCCTCCAGTCGTCGGACTTGTCTGCCGCTGGAGGGAAGTCTAGAAGCAGTTGAGCTCGTGCCAGAGCTTCTGCTGGAGTGGCGGGTAGCGGTGGCGAACGGTGCGAGGAGCGGGATATGCTCGGACTTCTAACTATGTTAGAAGGAGCAGTATCCCGTCCAGGCGACTGTGCCTTGCTCGTGCCGGCGTGTTGGCGTGCGTGCTGGCCTTGAGCGTCCCGGGACCCACCAGCTTGACCTTGGCCCAGCAAGCGTATGGTACCGTGAGTACCAGGACGCTGCCGGTCCCGCGCCTCCTGAGATGGGCGCGGTGCGCGCATGGATGCCGAGGTCTTGGAGTGCGCCCAGTCGTCGTGGGTGCCGGCTGCGCCAGCCTTGCCCTTGGACCTGGCAGCACCGTGAGTTCCCTCGTCGACGTCCGTTCTTCCGCCGGCGTCTACCCCACCAGCCGTTGGCTCCGGCGGTGGTGGGATTGATGCGGACGGACCAGCTGCCTCCGAAGCCTTCTTCTTCGGCGGCATGTTGATGATGATGATGAAGCTCTAGCTCGTGTGAATGCCGGATCAGGTTGACACAATCTCGACGCACCCCTACCTGGTACGCCAAAGATGTCGGGGAAACTGATCCACCCACGGACACCTATGGGACCGGAGCCCCTTTTCGGTACGGCAGGGGGCGGAGATTGCACGAAGAGCGGATCGAGGCGAGGCACACGAGCAGTTTACCCAGGTTCGGGCCGCACGGATGCGTAAAACCCTACTCCTGCTTTGATTTGTATTGAGTTCTTGGCTCGGGAGCGCTGGAAGCTACAGTACACTTCAGCAGCTAACGGGACCGAGCGTGAGAGCATTCGAGTATCTAACCGGAATCGGGACCCCCCTACGTTGCGCATGGGCCTCCTTTTATAGGCTCAAGGGGTCACCGACAGGTGGCAACGCAGATGAGGGTAAAAGTGTAAAAAGAGTGGTAGGTGGTACAGTGTTCCATACCTAACCCTGACGGCAGGGGACAAGGGCATTAAATGCCCATCACCGTCGCCCAAACAGTGCAAAAAGTGGCCGTCAGGGGCGCCACCGTTCGCCACGATGGCGTCCTAGTCATCGCCGCTTGCCACCGCGTACCCCCTGGCTGCACAGCCTTCCGCCACGTACGCCTGGGAGGATCCCCGAGTGACACGTGGGTGGAAGTGCTGGAGCGTGGGTACTGAGTGGAAGCTTGCCGCGGCAATCGCCTTGCCGCGGTCGCTATCTTGTCGCTTCCGGGAGCTTGTCGCTCACCAGTCCTTGCCGGTACGCGTGGTGCGTCGCGGCAAGTTTCTTGAGGTGCCTTGGTTGGCCTTCCCGGCAAGCTCCTCTTGCCAGGGTCTTGCGCCTTGAGTGGTCTTGTGTCTTGAGTGGTCTTCCCGGCAAGCTCCTCTTGCCGGGGCCTTGTCTCCTTGGCTTACATACTTTGTTCTTGAATGGCTCCAAAGGAACCATGGAGGACCTTGGCGATCACCCGGCAAAACCTGCCGCGGGACGCTACGACTGCCCGTGCACAAGTTCGGGATACTAAGGGTACCCCTACTTTAGTACACCGACACTATTGTAAGTGACCGTAAAGGGATTGACAACCCCTTATCGTGTTGGCTGCGAAGTTCTTATTTGTTTGTGCAGGTGCGAGGGACTGGCGTGTGGTCTCCTACTTGATTGATACCTTGGTTCTCAAAAACTGAGGGAAATACTTACGCTACTGTGCTGCATCTCCCTTTCCTCTTCGAGGGAATACAACGCAAGCTCAAGAGGTAGCAAGAAGAATTTCTCGCGCCGTTGCCGGGGAGGCTTACGCAAAAGTCATATACCAAGTACCTATCACAAACCCTTAGCCTTCGCATTACATTTATTTGCCTCTTGTTTTCTCTCCCCCACTTCACCTTTGCCGTTTTATTCGCCCTTCTTCCGCCGTGTGTTTTTCGTTCGCTTGCTTCTTGTTCGCTTGTGTGTGTTGGATTGCTTGCTTGTCACTATGGCTCAGGACAATACCAAATTGTGTGACTTTTCCAATACCAACAACAATGATTTTATTATCACTCCGATTGCTCCTATTACCGGTGCTGAATCTTGTGAGATCAATGCTGCTTTGTTGAATCTTGTCATGAAAGATCAATTCTCTCGCCTTCCTAGTGAAGATGCCGCTACCCATCTAAACAACTTTGTTGATTTGTGTGATATGCAAAAGAAAAGGGATACAGATAACGATATTGTTAAATTGAAGTTATTTCCGTTTTCACTTAGAGATGGTGCTAAAACTTGGTTTTCCTCTTTGCCTAGAAATAGTATTGATTCGTGGAATAAGTGCAAAGATGCTTTTATGTCTAAGTATTTCCCTCCTGCTAAGATCATCTCTCGTAGAAACGATATTATGAATTTTAAGCAACTAGATCATGAGCATGTTGCACAAGCTTGGGAGAGAATGAAATTAATGATACGTAATTGCCCTACACATGGTTCGAATCTATGGATGATTATTCAGAACTTTTATGCTGGCTTGGATTTTGCTTCTAGAAATCTTTTAGATTCGGCCGTTGGAGGCGCATTCATGGAAACTACCTTAGGAGAAGCTACCAAACTCCTAGATAATATTATGGTTAATTATTCTCAATGGCACACCGAAAGATCTACTAGTAAGAAAGTGCATGCTATCGAAAAAATTAGTGTTTTGAGTGGAACGATGGATGAACTTATGAAATTGTTTGCTGCTAAGAGTGCTTCTCTTGATCCTAATGATATGCCTTTGTCCACTTTGATTGAGAATAACAATGAATCTTTGGATGTGAATTTTGTTGGTAGGAATAATTTTGGTAACAATGCTTATAGAGGTAATTTAATCCTAGGCCTTTTCCTAGTAATTCGTCTAATAATTTTGGTAATTCCTACAACAACTCTTATGGAAAGATGCCTTCTGAATTTGAAACTAGTGTTAAGGAGTTTATGATCTCGCAAAAGAATTTCAATGCTATGCTTGAAGAGAAATTGCTTAAAGTTGATGAATTGGTTAGAAGTGTGGATAGAATTACTCTTGATGTTGATTCTTTGAAACTTAGATCTAGTCCACCTAAGCATGATATCAATGAGTCTCTCAAAGCCATGAGAATTTCCATTGATGAATGCAAAGAAAGAACCGCTAGAATGCGTGCTAAAAGAGAATATTATATTAAATCATGCTCTTTGGGCTATCGTGAAAATAAAGATGAAGATCTGAAAGTTATTGATGTGTCTCCTATTATATCCTTGTTTTCTATTATTGACCTTCATGAGAATAGGAGTGGAGATGATTTTTATTTAAGGTGTCCCAATAATTCGGAGTTTTTAGATCTTGATGCTAAAATTGCTAAAAGTGGGATTGAAGAGATTAAAACTTTGCATAGTGATGAACCCACTACTTTGGATTTCAAGGGATTCAATTATGAAAATTGTTCTTTGATTCATTGTATTTCCTTGTTGCAATCCATGCTAAATTCTCCGCATGCTTATAGTCAAAATAAAGCTTTCACTAAACATATTGTTGATGCTTTGATGCAATCTTATGAAGAAAAACTTGAGTTGGAAGTTTCTATACCTACAAAGCTTTATGATGAATGGGAACCTACTATAAAAATAAAAATATAAGATCATGAATGCTATGCTTTGTGTGATTTGGGTGCAAGTGTCTCCACTATCCCAAAAACTTTGTGTGATTTGCTAGGGTTCCATGAGCTTGATGATTGTTCTTTGAATTTGCATCTTGCGGATTCCACTATTAAGAAACCTATGGGAAGAATTAATGATGTTCTTATTGTTGCCAATAGGAATTATGTGCCCGTAGAATTCATTGTTCTTGATATAGATTGCAATCCTTCATGTCCTATTATTCTCGGTAGACCTTTCCTTAGAACGATTGGTGCGATTATTGATATGAAGGAAGGAAATATTAGATTCCAATTTCCGTTAAGGAAAGGCATGGAACACTTTCCTAGAAAGAAAATCAAATTACCATATGAATCTATCATGAGAGCCACTTATGGATTGCCTTCCAAAGATGGCTATACCTAGATTTATCTTGTATCGTGCCTAGCTAGGGGCGTAAAACGATAGCGCTTGTTGGGAGCCAACCCAATCTTATGTTTTTTTGCTTTTGTTGCTGTTTGGGAATAAATATTGCATCTAGCCTCTGATTAGATGTGTTTTCATGTTTTGTTTAGTGTTTGTGCCAAGTAGAACCTTTGGTAAGACTTGTGTGAAGTTTATTTGATCTTGCTGTCAAAAAAAGAATCGTTAGCACTCGCTAAAGTAGTCTTCAGATTTTACTGGTGTGTGATTTTTAGTTGATTCTTTTTGCTGATGATTGTTAGACAAATCGTGCAAATTTACCAATTTAGTTTGAAGTTTTGGGAGTTACATAAGTAGGCGAACCCAGCAGATTACTACAGACTGTTCTGTTTTTGACAGATTCTGTTTTTCGTGTGTTCTTTGCTTATTCCGATGCATCTATGAGTGATATTGGAAGATATGAACCATAGAGAACTTGGAGTACAGTATGTTTAACACCAATATAAATAGTGAATGAATTCCTTGTTGTACCTTTGAGTGGTGGTTTTCTTTCTGTTACTAACGGAGCTCACGAGAATTTTTGTCTAAGTTTTGTGTTGTGAAGTTTTCAAGTTTTGAGTATTGCTTTGATGGACTATGGAACAAGGAGTAGCAAAGGCCTAAGCTTGGGGATGCCCGTGGCACCCCAAGTAAAATCAAGATAATCAAAAGCCTAAGCTTGGGGATGCCCGGAAGGCATCCCCTCTTTCGTCTTCATCCATCAGTAACTATACTTGGAGGTATATTTTTATTCGCAACATGCTATGTGTTTTTCTTGGAGCGTCTTGAATAATTTGAGTCTTTGCTTGTTAGTTTGCCACAATCATCCTTGCTGTACACACCTATTTGAGGGAGTTAAATATGGCCTAGAAATTATTAGAACACTCTATGTGCTTCACTTATATCTTTTGAGTTGAATAGTTTTTGCTCTAGTGCTTCACTTATATCCTTTAGAGCATGGCAGTGGTTATATTTTGTAGAAATTATTGAACTCTCAGGCTTCACTTATATCTATTTGAGAGTCTATTAAAACAGCATGGTAATGTCTTTAGGCTAAAGAAACTAGTCTTCACATGATAAACATCCAATGTCAATGTAGTAAAAATTTCACATCCAGTGCATTGAATGGAATGAGATGTTGGATGCTTGATAATTGTTTTGAGGCATGAGGATACTGATATTAGATTCATGCTAGTGGACTTATTATGAAATTGAAGAATAATTGTGTTAAGGTTAGTGATTCCTGTATCATGCATGTATGGTGAACCGCTATGTGACGAAGTTAGATCATGAGGTATTTGTAGAGTGCCAACCTTTCTGTGGAGGTCGGGGGAGCGCGATGGTTAACTCCTACCAACCTCCACCCTAGGAGCATGCGTTGATTACTTTGTTATTGATGACTTGTGATTTTTTTGCAATAAGTATATGAGTTCTTATGACTAATGTTGAGTCCATGGATTATACGCACTCTCACCCTTCCATCATTGCTAGCCTCCCTTGTACCGCGCAACTTTCGCCGGTACCATAAACCACTATATATCCTTCCTCAAAACAGCCACCATATTTTTCCTCAAAACATCCACCATACCTACCTATCATGGCATTTCCATAGCCATTCCGAGATATATTGCCATGCAACTTTCCACCGTTCCGTTCATATGACACGCATCACATTGTCATAGTGCCATGCATGATCATGTTGTTGACATCGTAGTTGTGGCGAAGCCACCATGCATAATTTTTCATACATTTCACACATGATTCATTGCTTATGCCGGTACACCGCTGGAGGCACTCATGTAGAGTCATACTTGTTGTAGTATCGAGTTGTAATATCGAGTTGTAATAAAAAGTGTGATGATCATCATTACTAGAGCATTGTCCCGTGTGAGGAAAGGCCAATAAAAAAAAGGGAGATGGCCCAAAAAATAGAGAGGGGCTAATAAAAAGAAAAGAGAAAGCCCCTCCAAAAAAATGAGAGAAGAGAGAAAAGGGACAATGCTGCTATCTTTTTCCACACTTGTGCTTCAAAGTAGCACCATGATCTTCATTGTAGAGAGTCTCATGATTAGTCAATTTCATATACTAGTGGGAATTTTCATTATAGAACTTGGCTTGTATATTCTGACGATGGGCTTCCTCAAATGCCCTAGGTCTTCATGAGCAAGCAAGTTGGATGCACACCCACTAGTTTCTTTTGTTTAGCTTTCATTCATATTTAGCTCTACTGCATCCGTTGCATGGCAATCCCTACTCACTCACATTGATATCTATTGGTGGGCATCTCCATAGCCCGTTGATACGCCTAGTCGATATGAGACTATCTTCCTCTTTTTTGTCTTCTCCACAACCACCTCTATTCCACCCATAGTGCTATATCCATGGCTCACGCTCATGTATTACGTGAAAGTTGAAAGGTTTGAAAAGAATAGAGTATGAAAACAAGTGCTTGGCTGAAATCGGGGTTGTGCATGATATGAATGTTTTGTGTGATGAAGAGGGAGCATAGCCAGACCATATGGTTTTGTAGGGATAACTTCCTTTAGCCATAGTATTTTGAGAAGACGTGATTGCTTTGTTAGTATTGCTTGAAGTATTGTTATTTCTTATGTCAATATAGACTTTTATCTTGAAACCTTCAGATCTGAACATTCATGCCACAATTAAGAGAATTACATTGAAAAACTATATTGGTTAGCATTCCACATCAAAAATTCTTTCTTTATCATTTACCTACTCGAGGACGAGCAGGAATTAAGCTTGGGGATGCTTGATACGTCTCCAACGTATCTATAATTTTTTATTGTTCCATGCTATTATTTATGAAGTCTTGGATGTTTAATGGGCTTTATCATTCACTTTTATATCATTTTTGGGACTAACCTACTGACCCAAAGGCCCAGTACAGATTGCTGTTTTTTGCCTATTTCAGGGTTTTGTAGAAAAGAAATATCAAACGGAGTCCAAACGGAATGAAACCTTCGCGAGAGATATTTTTGGAGGAAATAACGCAGGATAGACTTCGGGGCCAAGCCAGGAGACAGAAGGGCCACCCTCGAGGGTGGGGGGCGCGCCCCCTTCCCAGGGCGCGCCCCCTTGCCTCGAGGGTAGCCCCGGTGGCCCCTGGTGCCCCTCTTCTTCCTATATATACCCACGTACCCCAGAAACTCCAAAAAGAGAGAGAAAATCGTAATTTCACCGCCGTAGCTGCTGTTCCCGTGGAGATCCCATCTTGGAGCCTGTTCCGGGAGGGGGATCCATCACGGAGGCCTTCATCATCATCATCATCGCCCTCACCATGAGTTGTGAGTAGTTTACCATAGACCTTCGGGTCCATAGCTAGTATCTAGATGGCTTCTTCTCTCTCTCTAGGTCTCAACAAAGTTCTCCTCGGTCTTCGAGGAGATCTATTCGAAGTAATCTCTTTTTGCGGTGTGTTTGTCGAGATCCGATGAATTGTGAGTTTATGATCAAGGTTATCTATGAAAGATATTTGGTTCTTCTCTGAACTTTTTATGTGTGCTCATAATACCCTTGCAAGTCTCTTCCAATTATTGGTTTGGTTTGGCCTACTAGATATATAGTTCTTGCAATGGGAGAATTGCTTGGCTTTGGGTTCAATCTTGCGGTGTCCCAGTGGCAGTAGGGGCAGCAAGTCACGTATTGTACTATTGCCATCGAGGATAAAAAGATGGGGTTTTCATCATATTGCTTGAGTTTATCCCTCTACATCATGTCATCTTTCTTAAGGCGTTACTATGTTCGTATGAACTCAATACACTAGATGCATGCTGGATAGCGGTCGATGTGTGGAGTAATAGTAGTAGATGCAGGCAGGAGTCGGTCTACTTGTCTCGGACATGATGCCTATATACAATGATCATCCCTAGATAGTCTCATAATTATTCTCTTTTCTATCAATTGCTCGATAGTAATTTGTTTACCCGCCATAGAATACCGCTATCATGAGAGAAGCCACTAGAGAAAACTATGGCCCCCGGGTCTATCTTTATCATATTACTTTCTCGTCAATTTCTATCACCGCTTTTATTTTGCTGTTTTATTAAACTAAAAATACCAAAAATATTATCTTATCACCACAATCAGATCTCACTATCGTAAGTGACCGTAAAGGGATTGCCAACCCCTTATCGCATTGGCTGCGAAGTTTTTATTTGTTTGTGCAGGTGCGAGGGACTGGCGCGTGTTCTCCTACTGGATTGATACCTTGGTTCTCAAAAACTGAGGGAAATACTTACTCTACTGTGCTGCATCTCCCTTTCCTCTTCGAGGGAATACAACGCAAGCTCAAGAGGTAGCAGTCACACAACGGTTACCATACGTGCATGCTACGAGACATGCAAATCTCAACACAAGTATTTCTCAAATTCACAACTACTCTACTAGAAAGACTCTAATATCACCATCCTCATATCTCAAAACAATCATCAAGTATCAAACTTCTCATCATATTCAATGCACTTTATATGAAAGTTTTAACTATACCCATCTTGGATGCCTATCATATTAGGACTAGTTTTATAACCAAAGCACATTACCATGCTGTTCTAAGAGACTCTCAAAAAGATATAAGTGAAGCATGAGAGATCAATAATTTCTACAAAATAAATCCACCACCGTGATCTAAAGAGATATAAGTGAAGCACTAGAGCAAAACTATCTAGCTCAAAAGATATAAGTGAAGCGCATAGAGTATTCTAATAAATTCCAATTCATCTGTATTTTTCTCAAAGGTGTGTGATAACCCACAAATGTAGGGGATCACAATAGTTTTTGAGGGTTAAGTATTCAACCCAAATTTATTGATTCAACACAAGGGGAGCCAAAGAATATTCTTAAGTATTAGCAGCTGATTTGTCAATTAAACCACACCTGGAAACTTAGTATCTGCAGCAAGGTAATTTAGTAGCAAAGTAATATGGAAGTAACGGTAGCGGCAATAAAAGTAATCATAGTGTTTTTGTAGTTTTTGTAACAGTAGCAGCAGAAAAGTAAATAAGCAACAAGCAATATGTGAAAAGCTCGTAGGCATTGGATCGGTGATGGAGAATTATGTCGGATGCGATTCCTCATGTAATAGTTATAACCTAGGGTGACACAGAACTAGCTCTAGTTCATCAATGTAATGTAGGCATGTATTCCGAATATAGTCATATGTGCTTAAGGAAAAGAAGTTGCATGACATCTTTTATCCTACCCTCCTGTGGAAGCGGGGTCCTAGTGGAAACTAAGGGATATTAAGGCATCCTTTTAATAGAGTACTAGACCAAAGCATTAACACATAGTGAATACATGAACTCCTCAAACTACGGTCATCACCGGGAGTGGTCCCGGCTATTGTCACTTCGGGGTTGCCGGATCATAACACACGGTAGGTGACTATTGACCTGCAAGATAAGATCAAGAACACACATATATTCATGAAAACATAACAAGTTCAGATCTGAAATCATAGCACTCGGGCCCTAGTGACAAGCATTAAGCATGGTGAAGTCATAGCAACATCAACCTTAGAAAATTGTGGATACTAGGGATCAAACCCTAACAAAACTAACTCGATTACATGGTAAATCTCATCCAACCCATCACCGTCCAGCAAGCCTACGATGGGATTACTCATGCACGGCGGTGAGCATCATGGAATTGTTGATGGAGGAAGGTTGATAATGATGATGGCGACGATCTCCCCTCTCCGGAGCCCTGAACCGTCTCTAGATCAGCCCCCCCCCTCGAGAGAGATTAGGGCTTGGCGGCGGCTCCGTATCGTAAAACGCGATAATTCTTCCTCTCTGATCTCTCCCCGAAAGTGAATATATGGAGTCCGGGGGTACGTCGGTGGAGCAACAGGGGGCCCACGGGGCAGGGGGGCACACCCAGGGGGAGGGGGCGCGCCTCCACCCTCGAGGACAGGGTGTGGGCCCCTGGCTTGGTTCTTTCCATAGATATTTTATATATATTCCAAAATAATTCTCCGTTGAATTTCAGGTCATTCCGAGAACTTTTATTTCTACACAAAAATAACACCATGGCAATTCTGCTGAAAACAGCGTCAGTCCGGGTGAGTTCCATTCAAATAATGCAAGTTAGAGTCCAAAACAATGGCAAAAGTGTTTGGAAAATTAGATACGTTGGAGACGTATCAACTCCCCCAAGCTTAAACCTTTGCTTTTCCTCAAGTAATTCAGTTGATAAACTGAAAGTGATAAAGAAAAACTTTGAGAAACTCTATTTGCTCTTGTTGTTGTAAATATGTAAAGCTAGCATTCAAGTTTTCAGCAAAGATCAAGAACTAACCATATTCACAATAACTTTCAGGTCTCATGTCTACTCATATCAATTGCATAATCAACAAGCGAGCAATAATAATAAACATCGGATGAAAACACTTTCTCGAAACAATCATAATATGATATAACAAGATGGTATCTCGCTAGCCCTTTCTGAGACCGCAAAACCTAAATGCAGAGCACCTTTAAAGATCAAGGACTAACTAGACATTGTAATTCATGGTAAAAGAGATCAATGCAAATTAATAACAATACATGCAAATGACAGCGGTGCTCTCCAACTGTTGCTCTTTTATAAGAGGATGATGACTCAACATAAAAGTAAATAGATATGCCCTTCGCAGAGGGAAGCTGGGATTTGTAGAGGTGCCAGAGCTCGATTTTTAAATAGAGATGACTAATATTTTGAGCGATGTACTCTCATTGTCAACATAACAAACCAAGAATCTCGATATCTTCCATGCTACACACATTATAGGCAGTTCCCAAATAGAATGGTAAGGTTTATACTCCCCCAACCACCAACAAGCACACTCCATGGCCATCCGAATCCACGGGGTACCGTCCAAACAAGCAACAACCATGGGGGTGTTTTGTTTAATTATTATGATTTGAGCATGGGAGTGGGCATCCCGGTTACCAGCCATTTTCTCATGAATGATGAGCGGAGGCCACTCATCGTGAGAATAACCCACCTAGCATGGAAGGTATATACAACCCTAGTTGATACATGAGCTATTCGAGCCGATAAAACAGAATTTCATTTGAAGGTTTAGAGTTTGGCACATACAAATTTTCTTGGAACGGCAGGTAGATACCTCATATAGGAAGGTATGGTGGACTCATGTGGAATAACTTTGGGGTTTATGGAAGTGGATGCACAAGCAGTATTCCTGCTTAGTACAGGTGAAGGCTAGAAAGAGACTGGGAAGCGACCAACTAGAGAGCGACAACAGTCATAAACATGCATTAGAATTAATCAACAATGAATGCAAGCATGAGTAGGATATAAATCACCATGAACATAAATATTGTGGAGGCTATGTTGATTTTGTTTCAACTACATGCGTGAACATGTGCCAAGTCAGACCACTTGAATCATTCAAAGGAGGATACCACCCTATCATACCACATCACAACCATTTTAATATCATGTTGGCACGCAAGATAGACCATTATAAACTCCTAGCTAATTAAGCATGGCATGAGCAGCTATGATCTCTAATTGTCATTACAAACTTGCTTCATTCATAATAGGCTGAATCAGGAACGACGAACTATCATATTTACAAAAACAAGATAGGTCGAGTTCATACCAGCTTTTCTCATCTCAATCAGTTCATCATATATCATCATTATTGCCTTTCACTCTCACGACTGAACGGTGTGGATACTAATAATAGTGCACGTGCATTGGACTAAGCTGGAATCTGCAAGCATTTAATACAAGGGAGAAGACAAGGTAATATGGCTCAAGGTTAAATCAACAATAAAGCATATGAGAGCCACTAAACATTTTCACTCATGGTCTTCTCCTCTCGCCTCCCCAAAGAAAGAAAAGAAACTATTTACACAGGAAAGCTCCCAACAAGCAAAAGAAGAACGAGAAATCTTTTTGGGTTTTCTTTTAATTACTACTACTAAAAGCATGGAAAGCAAACTAGCTAAAAGCTACAACTATTTTTTTGTTTTTCTTTAGGTTTTTCTAACACACAAGAAAAAGACTAAGCAAAGAAATGAAACTAGCATGGATAGTACAATGAAAGAGTGTGAGCACCGACAACTAGAATAAGTGTGTGAACATGAATGTAATGTCGGTGATAAATACGTACTCCCCCAAGCTCAGGCTTTGGGCCTAAGTTGGTCTATGGCCACGGATCGAAGCTACTCTCTCCGGTGTACTAAGAAGCGTCCTCTGGGTGCCACTGATTGGCCATCTCATCCGGATCCCACCCATAAAAAGACTGCCGGTAAGGATCAAGTGGTGGCTCCGGCTCCGGCTCTGAAGCTTGTGCTTGGCTCTGGTACTTTTATAAGGCATCTGACGAAACGAGGTATATGCCTGAAAACAGATCAAACAGAAATGGTGCAGGCAAGGTAACAATCTCACAATATTTTTCATCAAACCTCAATTTATACCTAAGCAACTTCTCTTTGTCATTAACAATAAAATAATGTGCCTAAGAGGTATTCTAAAATGTTCAGCAAGGCGAGAAGCAAAGATGCCTCCAAAGACGGGACCTTTTCTGCGGTTCAAACTTAATCGTTTAGCAATGACGGCACCCAAGCTAAAGGTCGTGTCTTGAAACAAAGCATGGCGCAATATGACAATATCAGGGGCACTAAGATTCCCACTGTTCCGGTGACCAATTAAACATCTACTAGCAAATATAGAAAAGTTGCGCAGAACAGTAAAATGTATACTAGTAATTCTTGCCCCTGAAACTTGCCGAGTTTCCCCCACAGCTATCATGTCAATAAACCCTTCAACATCTTCACGAAGTGGTTCTTCAAGACTACCAGCAAAGGTTATCTTGCATACTTCACAAAATTCAAAGAATGACATCTTCTTAACCTCATCATATAAACAAAACTGAAGGTGGTGATTTCTTAGCATGAAAATGAAAGTTTTGCGTGAAAATATTAGTGAGTAAGAGATATTGTTCATGCTGGTCGTGGAGGAAGTCGGTGAGGCCTACAATGTTTGCCAAATAATAAAAGTCTCCATAAATCCCGGCGTCTCAGGACCGGATTTTCGGGATAATTTCCCAAAAAAAAGCGGACCTTGTGCTCACCAGCCCCAGGATTACTGTTAGCTGATGAGGCACCAACTTGTTACAGAAACTCCAAGCAAAGCGCAAAAATATGCAGTACTAGACCATTGTGGCTTGTGAGTACAACAAGAAGTTTCTAGTGATTGATGGCGGAAGCGGTTTGTGGATCATCGGTGACTATGGGACTCCATTTCCCACAGGAACGGCTGACCGGGATAACTCCTATCTTCACGGGGCTGCTATCTCCATAAGCATAGGTTCCGGGGCTGTCGTCGCATCGTTCCTTCCCACGCAAGGAATCTGGCCAAGACAATAGCCAGGGACAAGCCTGTGAGTACTTTGAATGTACTCGCAAACATTATGAATATGGGTGAGACTTAAACATGCTCGAGGATAAATTATGATTGATAGGACAATAATGATATGACAGACCATAATTGCAAGCAGGACATTCGAGTAAAAATGCATATGCAATCAGAAAGTAGTAACAAAATAAATAACGAGCATGCCACAGTCGGGCGTCTGAGCGACACCACAGAAAGGGCTTATAAATAAAAAGAATGCCACAGTCGGACGTCTGAGCGACATCACATAAAGGGCTTATAAATAAAAAGAATGCCACAGTCGGACGTCTGAGCGACATCACATAAAGGGCTTATAAATAAAAAGATTGCCACAGTAAGACGTCTGAGCGACATCACATAAAGGGCTTATAAATAAAAAGAATGCCACAGTCGGACGTCTGAGCGACATCACATAAAGGGCTTATAAATAAAAAGAAAGCCACAGTCGTACGTCTGAGCGACATCACATAAAGGGCTTATAAAGAAAAGTGAATAGCAATAAATATCTGGGAGGTAGAACCGTCCCAAGGATACTCATTGCTCCAAGGATGGTTAGTCCATAAATAAATCACAATCACCACCTCTCACAGGTCATAATTATTGTTCTGGTTTAATAGTTTTTCCTCCGAAGACCGACACTAAGACAGACACTCGACCAATCCCAGAATGTAGTCCTTGACCATGGACACGGCTATTCGAATAGGTTTTATATCTCTGCAGAGGGTGTACTCTTTGCCCACGAATAACGGATTTCCTATAGTCCCTCTGGACTAATTCCGTCTACAGTCTTTTAATTTGAAGACGCACATGACTGCACACACCAGCCTAACTTACCGGTGTCTGGAATCACCCACGACACTAGTTAAGCTAAACTCTAAGTGGGGAGGCTACAACCTCGACTAGCATGGGATCACAAAGATTTATAACGCGCGCGAAAACCGGGGAAGCTATCCCCTTCGGCTCCAACCGAAACACCCATGCACCCGGACCTGGTGGCCTGCCTACCGGATGCAGCCGGTATCTTCCACCGTGGCCTCTCTGTACGGTGTGTGATAGAACAGGGGTCGACAATTTACTGAACCGTACCCTACCTATAGCAGGGACACGTGGTAGCACGAAACAAGTATGGGGGTTACTGGAGCAAGACTCGATCTACGGTCGACTGAGGAGGTTTCAACTTTACTATATGGTTTGTGTCATATAGCTTGACACCGCTCTCTGACAGGGTCACCACCCCTCATGCTTCATCCTGGCTCAATGCACATCGTTCGTCATCACGAGATGTCAGTCACTTAGCTGTGCTCACTGGAACACAACTTTCCTTCGGACTCCGTCCGAATTATCATCAGGCATATGAGGCATGAGAAGTGGTTACTGCCACCAATATCACAAACATAACAGAAAAGATCTTTCACCACAAGTAGATATGCAAGACTTCTACATGAAATAATGATGCTCCATTTTGGCATATCAATGGAGTTCTTGTGTTTTCGCAAACAACACACAACGTGTATTATCACGGGGTTCAAGATTCTTGCCTTCCAGTAGAGGGGAGGAGAAAAGCATTCCAAGAATTTTGGAAGTTTTCTCCCTCTTCCAAAATCCTAAGGGAAAAAAAAGGAAATCAATACATAGACTTAGAACACCCCCAAAAAGTTGTCTGGAAATTTTTTCATATAAATATGAAAATAAACTAGACAATATTTGGGAAACAACAGAAAAAGAATCAAATCATTTGGATTAATGGATTAAAAGATATTGCCAGTCAAAGTTCAGTCAACTCTGGTTTTAAAATAAAACAGAAATAGGAAAAACGTTTCGATAGGAATACGCTTTCGAAGAGGGGAGACGTACTCGGGGGTTTTGCGCCTTCACTAAAGCACATGTGGGCTGGCACTGTCTCGCTGACAGGGGGCGCACTGGTCAGGTTTGACCAGTCGCCCCCGCCTCCTTCTTCCTTGGCCGAACAGAGGCGCGGCTCCGGCGATCAACGCCGGCGAACGACGGCTCCTCGAGGGCGCTCGAGTGCAGGGATGGATCCGCGGGGTTGGTGCGATCCTCCCAGTGGTCGTGTGGTCGACGGAGGTGGAGGGAAGAGACGGCGACGAGCATCGCGGCGGACGGCGGCCTCGGTGGGTTTGGGGGTTTCGCCCTACGTGGTTCCCGAGCTCGTTTGAGATGAAGGGCGGCTCCGCAAGAGCATAGGAAGTCTAATGATGGTGTTGGCTGGGCGGAAGGGGCTCGGGTTGCGACGTATTGGGCTGGAGGGTGGCAGCGGCTGTACTCACCGGAGTTGGGGAAGAAGACATCCCTTGGTCGATTTGCTGCTTCGGGGGTGCTCCGCGGGGTAGCTATTGGCTGTCTGAGGTTGCGGAGAGGCTCGGGGCGCCCTTAAATAGGCAGGCGATGGCGGTTTCGCGGCGGCCATGGATAAGATCGCCGGCGACCGCCATTCTGTAGCTCAGGGCGACGTGGCAACGACGGGAGCTAGGGGACGAACTTGTGGATGATCTGGTGCTGCTCCATTGGGCAGGTGGCGAGTGCTGGAGGCTTGGGCGGCGCTGCCCACGGCAGGAGTTGCTGTGGCCGCCCGCTAGCTGCCGCGGCCGACCTGACGGCTGCACTGTGGGGCTCCAGAGCTGTCTCTGCGGTGGGGGAGAGTGCGGGCAGCAGCTTTGCTCGACGCAGCAGGCTGCAGTGGTCTGGATAAGAACGGGGGAGACATGCCAGGTATGCGGCGGCTCGGGCGCGGCACGTGCAAAACGCGCGCTCTCGCCGTGCTCTGTGCACGCACGGCAGGTGCTCGACGAAATGCCAGGGCGGCTAAACCTGCGTGGATGCCAAAGCAACTCAGCAGCCTCGGGCTACAGGGAGCTAGGAGGTTTGCTGACATGGCTGTTAGGTCAGGGGTTCAAGTCCACCGTGTGAATCAAGAACTATGCCAGCACTGGTCATGCGCACAAGGTGCTCGACAGAATGCTATGGGCATAGAGGCATCTCCACTGGTGGTCAAACTCTCCAGATCATAGCCTCCTTAGGTGAAAGAGATGGTGGCAAGGCTAGTTGGGCAAAACCAGAAACTTGTTAGTGCAAGTTTTGCAAAACTTCAGTTCTGGACAGAAAATGCAGAGCATTGCTTCATGAACAAAAACTACCCCATTAGGCCCACTCTTCTGGACTTAAGGGTTTTGCAAAGGAGACTATAAGCATGAGGAAGCTCAAGGGCACTAGAGCAAAATAGACTCGGGTTGCAGTGCAAAATACCAAACTAGACCAGAATGGAAAAGAGCTTGGTTCACTCAATTTTTCCAAAGGAACAAGATGGGTTTTTGTATAAAGTTGATTAACATACTCCTATGAACATCCCATAATTTTGGTGGAAGTATAAAAGGAATATTTAATGGGGTTGTAGTGCAATTTGGCCTACTGAACCAGATTGACAAACATGTTGTGGAGCTCAAAATATTAAATGAAATAATTATATTCTTGCATAAAACTGATCTAATAGCATTACTTGACATCTCCAATTTTTGGTTGAAATTATAAATAAATTTGTCAAGTGGTTGCAATTCAAAAGAGGCCTTAAAACTAGGGTTAACCATTAATATGGGAAGATATTTAGGGGGTCAAAAATATAATTAATCCTGCTGATATAAGCAAAGTTTTAAAGGGTGCATAAGAGAAACTAATATTAATTGGAAAGTTTTCACTAGTGGTAAAAACTCCAACATATCAGAGCAAGAATTGTCCTGGAATCCAAAGGAACATTCAGCAGAAGGCAAAATTTTAATTCAGTGACAGAATTTGATTTAATAAAACATTTCTAAATTTTTGGGGTGTTACACGGCGGCTTCCAAGTACTCATTACAAGGCCATTCACACGGCCGAACTTCCGCGGTGCGAGGGAGATTATATTTGGGCTTCTTATTTTCTCCTTTCTTCTTATCCTCTGAACTTTTACTGGAAGAGCCTCTCAACAATCTCTTTATCATTTTCCTCCTTCGAAATTTTCTGAAATTTTTAGTAACTAAAAATAAAAGTAAACCAAACTCAACAAGATTGATAGCAACAACTCCTACAAGTGTCTAGAGACTATATCATGCATTGGAACTACTTGGGACCAAAGAAACTTGACATGCAAGCTCAAGAACAAGGTCACCGCAGCAGATTTTTTTTTGCAATAAATAAAGCACTAGAACAAAAACTAATTGGACCAATGGAGGAGTCATATACCAAGGAACAATCTTCCCAAAGAGTTTTGTGAATGGAGCTTTGAGCAAGGAGATCGAAAATGGCAGCAAGATGAGCTAGAACTCGTGCTTGAGCTGGATAGTGATTTTTTGGGGAGGAAGGAGTGTGTGGGTGCAGGAATAAGTGGAGGGGGGCCACGTGGGGCCCACGAGGTAGTGGGGCGCGGCCTGCGAGGGTGGGCGCGCCCTGGACCCTCGTGGCCAGGTGCTAGCTCCCCTTGTTGTGTTCTCTGTGCCAAATATTCTCATATATTGTAGAAAAATCATATTTCATTTTCAGGGCATTTGGAGAACTTTTATTTTTGGGGTATTTTTTTATTGCACAGGTAAGTCTGGAAATAGACAGAAAATACTATTTTTGCTTTACTTAATCTAATTAACATAAAGTAAAAGGAGTATATAGAAGGTTGTGCTATCTAGATTCACCCATCTGATGCTCATCAAAAGGAATCCATTAACAAGGTTGATCAGGTCTTGTTAATAAACTCCTTTCGAATAACATGAAACCGGAGAATTTTCGAATAAAACTAGGTTACCTCAATGGGGATATGTATGTCCCCAACAATAAGAATATCATATGTCTTCTTGATAGTAGGAAGAGGAAATTCAAAACCTCCAATAGTAATTGTTGGAATTTTTCCAATAGAATTGATAATGTGGACCTGAGGTTGCTTCCTCGGAAAGTGTACCGTATGCTCATTACCATTGACATGAAAAGTGACATTGCCTTTGTTGCAATCAATAACAGCCCCTGCAGTATTCAAAAAGGGTCTACCAATGATAATAGACATACTATTGTCCTCGGGAATATCAAGAATAACAAAGTCCGTTAGAATTGTAACATTTCCAACCACAACAGGCACATCCTCGCAAATACCGACGGGTATAGCAGTTGATTTATAGTCCATTTGCAAAGATATTTCAGTAGGTGTTAACTTACTCAAGTCAAGTCTACGATATAAAGAGGGAGGCATAACACTAACACCGGCTCCAAGATCACATAAAGCAGTGTTAACATAGTTCCCTTTAATGGAGCAAGGTATAGTAGGTACTCCTGTATCTCCTGGTTTCTTAGGTATTCCACCCTTAAAAGTCTAATTGGAAAGCATGGTGGAAATTTCTACTACAGGTATCTTTCTTTTGTTGGTAATAATATCTTTCATGTACTTAGCATAAGGATTTGTTTTAAGCATATTAGTCAAACGCATACGCATAAAGATAGGTCTAATCATTTCAGCAAAGCGCTCAAAATCCTCATCATCTTTTTTCTTGGATGGTTTAGGAGGAAAAGGCATGGGTTTATGAACCCATGGTTCTCTTTCCTTACCGTGCTTCCTAGCAACAAAGTCTCTCTTATCATAACATTGATTCTTTGATTGTGGTTTATCAAGATCAACAGCAGGTTCAATCTCTACATCATTATCATTGCTAGGTTGAGCATCATCATGAACATCATCATTAACATTATCACTAGGTTCATGTTCATTACCATATTGTGTCTCAGCATCAGAAACAGAGATATCATTGGGATTCTCAAGTGTGTCAGCTACAGGTTCACTAGAAGCATGCGAAGTCCTATCATTTTTCTTTTTCTTCTTCTTAGAATAACTAGGTGCATCTAAATTATCTCTCTGAGAATCTTGCTCAATTCTCTTAGGGTGGCCCTCAGGATACAAAGGTTCCTGAGTCACTTTACCACCTCTAGTTGCAACTCTAACAGCATAGTCATTATTATTACTATTTATTTCATTGAGCAAATCATTCTGAGCCTTAAGTACTTGTTCTATTTGAGTGGTAACCATAGAAGCATGTTTACTAATGAGTTTCAATTCACCTTTAACTCTAGACATATAATTACTCAAGCGTTCAATCATATAAGCATTGTGTTGCAATTGTCTACCAACATAAGCATTGAAGTTTTCTTGCTTCACAATAAAATTGTCAAACTCATCTAAATATTGGCTAGCACACTTATAATGAGGAATATCACATTCATCAAATCTATAAAGAGAATTTACCTTTACTACCTGTGTCGGGGTATCAAGACCATGTATTTCTTCAATAGGCGGTAAATTCTTAACATCTTCAACTTTAATACCTTTTTCTTTCATAGATTCTTTGCCTCTTGCATATCTTCAGGACTGAGAAATAGAACACCTCTTTTCTTCGGAGTTGGCTTAGGGGCTGGTTCAGGAAGTGTCCAATTATTTTCATTGGCCAACATATTATTCAATAGTAGTTTAGCTTGATCAACTGTTCTTTCCCTAAAAACACAACTAGCACAACTATCCAGGTGGTCTCTGGAAGCATCGGTTAGTCCATTGTAAAAGACATCAAGTATTTCATTCCTCTAAAGAGGATGATCGGGCAGAGCAGTAAGTAATTGGAGAAGCCTCCCCCATGCTTGTGGGAGACTCTCTTCTTCAATTTGCACAAAGTTATATATTTCCCGTAAGGAAGCTTGTTTCTTATGAGCGGGAAAATATTTAGCAGAGAAGTAATAAATCATATCCCGGGGACTACGCACACAACCAGGATCAAGAGAATTAAACCATGGTTTAGCATCACCCTTTAACGAGAACGGAAATAGCTTAAGGATATAGTAATAACGCATCTTTTCATCATTGGTAAACAGGGTGGCTATATCATTCAACTTAGTAAGATGGGCCACAATAGTTTCAGATTCATAGCCATGGAAAGGATCAGATTCAACCAAAGTAATTAACTCAGGATCAATAGAGAAATCATAATCCTTATCAATAACAAAGATAGGGGAAGTAGCAAAATCAGGGTCATATTTCATTCTAGCATTCAAAGAATTTTCTTTCAGCTTAGCTAATAATTTCTTAAGATCATATCTATGATTGCAAGCAAGAAAGTCTCTAGAAGTTTCTTCATCCATAACAAAACCCTCAGGAATAACAGGCAATTCATATTTAGTTGGAGAATCTTCATTATCACTTTCATCAATATTATCGGTTTCAATATTTGCATTCTCCCTAACCTTAGCAATTTATTCATCTGGAAATTCACCTAGTGGCACAGTATTATCAAGCATAGAAGTAGTTTCATCATACATAGCAGAATTGGAATCATCAAGAACATGCAACATATCAGATTCAATAGCAGGAGTAGGTGTCACAAATTTACTCATAACAGAGGGTGAATCAAGTGCAGAGCTAGATGGCGGTTCCTTACCTCCCCTCGTAGTTGAGGGAAAGATCTTGGTTTTTGAGTCCTTCAAGTTCTTCATAGTGATCAACAGATATAAATCCCAAGTGACTTGGAGAACATAGCTATGCTCCCCGGCAACGGCGCCAAAAAATAGTCTTGATAACCCACAGGTGTAGGGGATCGCAACAGTTTTCGAGGGTAAAGTATTCAACCCAAATTTATTGATTCGACACAAGGGGAGCCAAAGAATACTCTTAAGTATTAGCAGCTGAGTTTTCAATACAACCACACTTGGAAACTTAGTATCTGCAGCAAGGTAATTTAGTGGCAAAGTAATATGGAAGTAACAGTAGCGGCAATAAAAGTAATCGTAGTGTTTTTGTAGTTTTTGTAACAGTAGCAGCGGAAAAGTAAATAAGCAACAAGCAATTTGTGAAAAGCTAGTACGCATTGGATCGGTGATGGAGAATTATGTCGGATGTGATTCCTCATGTAATAGTTATAATCTAGGGTGTCACAGAACTAGCTCCAGTTGATCAATGTAATGTAGGCATGTATTCCGAATATAGTCATACGTGCTTAAGGAAAAAACTTGCATGACATCTTTTGTCCTACCCCCCCCCCCCCCCCCCCCCCGTGCCAGCGGGGTGCTAGTGGAAACTAAGGGATATTAAGACCTCCTTTTAATAGAGTACCGGATCAAAGCATTAACACACAGTGAATACATGAACGCCTCGAACTACGGTCATCACCGGGAGTAGTCCTGACTATTGTCACTTCGGGGTTGCTGGATCATAACACACAGTAGGTGACTATTGATTTGCAAGATAGGATCAAGAACACACATATATTCATGAAAACATAATAGGTTCATATCTGAAATCATGTCAATCGGGCCCTAGTGACAAGCATTAAGCATGGCAAAGTCATAGCAACATCAATCTTAGAACATAGTGGATACTAGGGATCAAACCCTAACAAAACTAACTCGGTTACATGGTAAATCTCATCCAACCCATCACCTTCCAGCAGGCCTACGATGGGATTACTCACGCACGGCGGTGAGTGTCGGTGTACTAAAGTAGGGGTACCTTAGTATCCCGAACTTGTGCACGGGCAGTTGCAGCGTCCCGCGACAAGGCTTGCCAAGCGACCGCCAAGATCCTCCTTGGTTCCCTTGGAGCCATTCAAGAACAAAGTATTCCAGTCAAAGAGACAAGACCCCGACAAGAGGAGCTTGCCGGGATGGCCACTCAAGGCACAAAACCACTCAAGGTACAAGACCCTGGCAAGAGGAGCTTGCCGGGAAGGCCAACTAAAGGCACCTCAAGAGAACTTGCCGCGACGCGCCACGTGTCCCGGCAATGCCCGGTGAGCAACAAGCTCCCAGGCGCGACAAGATAGTGACCGCGGCAAGCTTCCACTCAGTACCCGCGCTCCAGCTCATCCGCCCACGCGTCGCCCTGGGACCCTCCCAGGCGCACGTGGCGGAAGGTTGTGCAGCCAGGGGAACACGGTGGCAAGCTGCGATGACGAGGCTACCGTCGTGGCGAACGGTGGCGCCCCTGACGGCCACTTTTTGCACTGTTTGGGGCGACGGCGACGGGCATTCAATGCCCTTGTCCCCTGCCGTCAGAGTTAGGTATAGAGCACTATACAAACACTGTTCCAACTACCACTATTTTTACATTTTTACCCCATCTGTGTTGCCATTTGTCGGTGACCCCTTTGACCTATAAAAGGAGGCCCATGCGCAACGTAGAAGAGGTTCCGATCATAGATCACTCTCCACGCTCGGTCTTGTTAGAGGTTAGAGTGTACTGTTGCTCTCCTCGCTCCCGAGCCAAGAACTCAATAACAAACCAAAGCAGGAGTAGGGTTTTACGCATCCGTGCGGCCCGAACCTGGGTAAACTGCTCGCGTGCTCGCCTCGATCCGCTCTTTGTGCATCCTCCGCCCCCTGCCGTACCGAAAAGGGGCTCCGGTCCCATCTTTGGCGCGCCAGGTAGGGGGTGCGTCGAGGTTGTGTGAACCTGATCCGGCGTCCACGCGAGCTAGATCTTCATCAACTTCATCGACTCCATCGACATGCCGCCAAAGAAGAAGGCTGCGGAGGCAGCAGGCCCGTCTGCGTCGATCCCGATACCGCCGGAGCCAACGGCTGGTGGGGTAGACGCCGGCGGAAGGACGGACATCGGCGAGGAAACTCACGGTGCCGCCAAGTCCAAGGACAAGACGGACGACCGGGCACACTCCAAGGCCTCGGCGTCCATACACGCACCGTGCCCGTCTGAGGAAGCACGAGACCGGCAGCGACGTGGTACTCAAGGTACCATACGCTTGCTGGGCCAAGGCCAAGCTGGCGGATCTCGGGACGCTCAAGGCCAGCATGCACATCAACATGCTGGCACGAGCAAGGCACGGTCGCCGGGACGGGATGCTGCTCCTTCTAACATAGTTAGAAGTCCGAGCATATCCCGCTCCTCACACCGCTCGCCACCGTTACCCGTCACTCCAGCAGAAGCTCTAGCACGAGCTCAACTGCTGCTCGACTTCCCTCCAGCGGCAGACAAGGCCGACGACTGGAGGGCAACCATCCAAAGTCTCATCGCCTTCGCCAACGGCGACACCCCGCAGCAGCCGAGCACGTCGCGGCCGCGGCAAGTCAGCCAGGCGCGGGTCGATGGCGACAAGACCGCCGGGGGTGCAACCACCGTGCACTCCCCGCCAAGGAGGCCAAGATCGCCGGCTCGTCGGATCAACATCGACGACGACTCCACTGCGTCATCAGATCCGCGAGCTTGCCGCGATCAACGCCAAGTTCTCGACGACCGGCAACAAGTGGACGCTCGAACCCGCATCGAGCGTCGGAGAGAAGCGCGACGTCAATCTGAACAGCGCGCTGGGCCCGCTGTTGACATGCAAGCGCCAGGGGGACCAGGCGACCTGCCGTACGCGGCAGGTTGTCCTGCGTTCATTCGTGAGCTGCGGCAAGTCCAGTGGCCCAGCATGAAGAACTTCAAGCCCGACGTACGGGAGAAGTACGACGGCAAGACACATCCGTCGGAGTTCCTCGGCATCTACACCATCGCGGTGCAGGCTGCCGGTGGACGAGACGAGAAGATACTCGCCAATTACTTCCCGCTGGTGCTCAAGCCAAACGTCAGATCTTGGCTTATGCACTTGCCGAAGAACTCCATTTCTTCTTGGGCTGACCTGTGCCATCAGTTTTTCGGCGCCTTCACAGGTGGCCACAAGCCCCATGGCCAGGAGAGTGACCTTCACATACTCGCCCAGAAGGAAGGAGAGCCCCTGCGTAAGTATATCCAGAGGTTCAGCCATGTCCAGCACAACATCCCGGACGTCCACCATGCCGCGGTTATCAGCGTGTTCCATCAGAACGTGCGTAACCGCCGGATGAGGGAGGAGATGGCGATGTGCAAGATTAGGGACGTCAGCGAGCTGTACGCCCTGGCCGACAAGTGCGCACGCGCTGAGGAGGGGAGGAAACTCCCCGGAGACGATACAGGAGCAGGGGGATCCGACAGCGAGGATGCCGCCCCGGCAAAGAAAAGCCGGCGGCGGGGCAACAGGAAGAAGAAGAACAAGGAAGTGCTAGTCGTTGAGCAGTCCGGCAAGGAGGCTGGCGCCAAGAAAGCACAGGCTAGTGGCTCCGGCAAGGAGACTGCCGCGTGTACCAACTGCCAGACAGTGGCAGCCGCCGACAAGCAGGACGGCTCCGACAAGCAATACTGCAAGATCCACCGCACCAAGGGCCACGACCTCCAAAACTACAAGAGGCTCGAGTACCTCGTCGAGCAGCAAAAGGCTGAGTACGAGTGATGCGACAAGGAGAAGGCCCAGGGAGGTGATGGAGGGTCCGGCAAGAAGCGGCCATTCAACGGCCGGGGAGGACGCCGCGGCAAGGCCAAGCAGCGGCAAGGAGATAGACCTCCCCGCGGTCGCGACAAGGAAGAAAACGACAACGAAGAAGAAGACATGGATGATGGAGAGAACAGCGAGCAGGAGTTTCAGAAAGCCACAGAAGTTCTGTGCATTGACGGGGGTGCCTCTCTGCATACTTCCCACCGCCAACTCAAGCAGTGGGTGCGGGAAGTTAATGCAGCAGAGCCACCCGTCAAGTCGCGCAAACTTCTGAAGTGGTCCAACACACCTATCATCTTCGACATCGAGGACCACCCTGATCACACCACTGCGGTCGGGTGTTTGCCGATGTTGGTTTCACCAACCATCCGCAACCTCAAAGTCACCAAGATGTTAGTTGACGGCGGGGCCGGCTTGAACTTGATCTCCTCCGTTATGGTCCGGAAACTCTAGATCCCCGACAGCGAGCTCGAAGAAACCGGCACATTCCAAGGGATCAACCCGGGAAGGAGCAAGCCGAAGGGGAAGATCACACTGCCAGTGACATTTGGCGGAGAGCTGAACTTCAGGACTGAGAGGATCACTTTCGATGTTGTCGATATTCCATTGCCTTACAATGGAATACTTGGTCGTCCAGCGCTCGCCAAGTTCATGGCAGCCTCTCACTACGCCTACAACATGCTCAAGATGCCAGGCCCGATAAGCATCATCTTTGTCCCTGGCGACAAGAAGGATGCCCTTATCTGTGCCGACAAGATTTACCGGGATGCAGCAGCCGCAACAGACAGCAAGACACTTGCCGCTGAAGCTCCCGGGGGGAAGAAGACGAAGCCCGACAAGAGCTCTGGGGCCCACTCCAGAAGCGGAGGCAGCGCTGCAAGACTTGAAGAGGTACCTGTCCTCCACTCCCATACTTGTCGCACCTAAACCACAAGAGAAGTTGTTGCTGTACCTAGCGGCGACCAATCAAGTGGTTAGTGCTGCGTTAGTAGCGGAGAGGGAGGCAGACGATGAGCCAGCGGCCGCGGCAAGCACGCCCAGCGACAAGCAAGGAGCTTCTCCGGCAAGCTCTGGTCCCAACAAGGATGGATCTGCGTAGATGCAAGAGGAGATACGGAAGAAGATGGTGCAGCGCCCAGTCTACTTTGTTAGCTCCCTTCTGCAGGGGGCTAGGTCAAGGTACTCTGGTGTGCAGAAACTGCTTTTCGGCCTTCTCATGGCCTCGAGGAAGCTGCACCATTACTTCCAAGCACACGAGATAACAATTGTCACTCGCTTTCCGCTGAAAAGGATACTGCAAAATCCAGAAGCGACAGGCAGGATCGTCGAGTGGGCACTGGAACTGTCAAGCTTTGGCCTCAAGTTTGAAAGCACTTCAACTATCCAAAGCAGAGCATTGGCAGAATTCATAGTAGAGTGGACGCCAACGCCAGACGAAGAGATTCCAGAAACGAGCATCCCCGTCAAGGAAGCAAGCAAAGAATGGATAATGTACTTTGATGGTGCCTTCTCGCTGCAAGGCGCCGGTGCCAGCGTGCTGCTTGTCGTGCCCACCGGAGAGCACCTCAAGTACGTGGTCCAGATGCACTTTCCCAAGGAGCAAGCGACAAACAATACTTCAGAGTATGAGGGTTTGCTTGCCGGTCTCAGGATCGCAGCAGACCTTGGGATCAAGAAGCTGATTGTGAGGGGGGACTCGCAACTTGTCGTCCACCAAGTAAACAAGAACTACGAGAGTCCGTTGATGGAAGCTTACGTCGACGAAGTGAGAAAGCTTGAAGAACACTTTGAAGGCCTACAGATGGAGCACATTCCAAGAGCTCAGAACGACATCGCAGATGGCCTGTCAAAGTGTGCTGCACTAAAGCTACCCGTGGAACCAGGAATCCTTGTGCTCAAGCTAACTCAACCATCAGTAACACCATCAGCTGGACAGAGCAAGAAGAGGAAGTTGATCTCTGGCGACTACTTTCCGGCAGAGCTTCCAGAAGCCGCCGCCAAGAAGGTCCCCAAGATCAACACCAAAAATGCTGAGGAGAAGTCTGCTCCTGCAAGCCCTAGGGTTTGTTCAGTTGAAGCAGACGCTCCCGACAAGTTTTGCTCCGGCAAGCTTGCCGGGGAACATCAAGCTCCGGCTGAGACACAAGTTCTCGCCGTAGACGCGGATGTTCCCGCAGCAGCAGATGTGCCTTTAGCCCTTGTTGTCGAGCCACAAGGTCCAGCATGGGCGCAGCAGATCGTCTGTTTTCTCCAAACAGGAGAACTTCCTGAAGAGCAAGAAGAAGCGCAAAAAGTAACTCGGCAGTCAAGTATGTACCAGTTTGTTGACAACACACTATGCAGAAGAAGACTCAACGGTGTGAAATTGAAGTATATTCCCCGGGAAGATGGACAGAAGCTGTTGGCAGAGATACATGGAGGAATATGTGGTCACCACATTGGCGCAAGAGCACTTGTCGGCAAAGCATTCTGGCAAGGCTTCTTTTGGCCGACAGCCCTCCAAGATGCAACTGCACAAGTAACCAAGTGTGAAGCGTGCCAGTTCCATTCCAAGCAGATACACCAAGCAGCTCAAGCTCTCCAGACGATCCCTTTGTCCTGGCCATTTTCGGTCTGGGGGCTCGACATCCTCGGCCCCTTTCCCCGCGCAGCCGGGGGCTTTGAGTTCTTGTACGTCGCCATCGACAAGTTCACAAAGTGGCCGGAAGTGGAGCTAGTGAGAAAGGTGACCGCACAGTCAGCAGTCAAGTTCTTCAGGTCGATTGTTTGCCGTTTCGGGATCCCTAACAGGATCATCGCCGACAACGGCACACAATTCACCAGTCGCACCTTCATGCAATACGTCCAAGATCTTGGCGCCAAGATCTGCTTCGCTTCTGTTGCTCACCCGAGAAGCAACGGTCAAGCGGAGAGGGCAAACGCTGAAGTGCTGCGCGGACTTAAGACAAGAACTTTCGACAGGCTGCACAAGTGTGGATGAATTTGGATCGAGGAGCTGCCGGTGGTTCTTTGGTCGATCAGGACGACGCCAAATCGAGCCACTGGACAGACACCCTTTGCTCTAGTCTACGGAGCAGAAGAAGTTCTCCGCACGGAACTCGTAAACGGGTCGCCTCGAGTGCTCGCTTATGATGGGCTCGAGCAAGAGCAGCTGCGACAAGATGACGGGCTGCTCCTTGAGGAGGACCGTCTTCAGGCCGCTGTGCGAGCTGCTCGCTATCAGCAAGCTTTGCGTCGCTACCATAGCCGCAAAGTTAAAGCCAGAAGTTTCGAGGAAGGCGACCTTGTTCTTCGGCGCGTTCAGTCCGCCAAGAATTCCAACAAGTTGACGCCGATGGGAAAGCCCTTATCGGGTAAAATGAGTCACTAAGCCCGGCGCTGTCTGCCTTGACACCGAAGATGGCTTTCCGGTGAGCAACTCCTGGAACATAGAACATCTTCGCAATGTTTACCAATAAGGCGCGGTTGCCGTGATCCGCTCCGGCAACCACCTTTTGTACAAGTCTTGCCGTTGTTGCATGTAATCCTATGTACAGAGCCGGGGCGCAGACCCCGTGCATCAGTAAAGTTTATGTGCCCCGCACATCTTGTCGTTTCATGCTATCTATTCTTCTTGCATGTACTATCTGACACTTTGTGCAGCACCAAATCCCGGTAAGCAATAACGAGCCAGAAAGCTCCATATCTGCATTTTCTCTTCTTTCTTTTCTTCTCAAGGAAAAGCAAGGTTCCCTCGCGCATAAGTTTGCCGGGGGGAAAGGAGGAGATGGTGGTATGGACCAAGTGTCGTTCAAGAAAGTTTGATCTTGCCGGGAAACAAGTTCAAGAAAGCATTGCCTCGCCGGGAAGCAGACAACACAAAAGCTAAGTTGCCAAAGTTTGAGCAATCAAATTTTTAAATTTTTAAGTTATCTTCCTTGAACGACCGCACTTTGTATGGAAAACTTGTGCGCGAAGGAACCAACTCGTAGCTAGTTGCGCCCTTATTTTGTTTCGAGTTTGCTCAACAGCTTAAGCGTGCTGCGACAAGTGTCGCGCCCTTACTTTGTTTCCGAACCCGCTCAACAACCTAAGTGTGCTGCAACTAGTTGCGACAAGGTTTCTTGTCGGTAGCAACACCGCCTGTGGGCTGCTGAAGTTCCGCACTCAGCTCCCGCGGCAAAGGTGCCTATGCCGACAAGTTCCCTAAAAGCGTAGGGTAAAAACATACAAAGCAAAGGAAGTCAAGTAAAGGAAATAACGTTGCATTAACCATCTAAGATAGAGTTATATTACAAAATGACTTGCCGCAATTCTAATAGACTATTGTTCATAACATGGTTGTCAGCGGCAAGGAAAGAAGAAAGTGAACAAGACTAATCCGTGCGGTCGCCCTCGACTCTCTTGATACCGCCCACCTTGTCCACGATGGGTGCGACAAGGGCCCTGAGCGCCTCCTGGTCGGCGTCGGGCGGCAGAGTCCTGAGGACGTTGGTGAGGTTGAGGCCTGGATTGCGGTAGGCCACCTTCACAAACACCTTCTGCAAGGCCCCCGCACAGAGCCTGCGCGATTCGTCCGCCAGCTGCTTCGGGATCTTCTCCCGGAGTTGTTGGAGGGCCATCGCCATATCCCTGAAGAACAGAGTTAGCTTGGTGCTGTGGGGGAGACCCTCGTCGGTGGAGTATCCGAGGTGCTCCGCCCCCAGCTCCGTCAACTACTTGTCGATGTCCGCGGCGGCGTTGACAAGGCCCTCCTTCCAGAGCTCGACGGTTTGCCTAAAGTTGTTCTGGGAGATGGTGGCGCTATCCAGCAATGCCTTCTCGGCCCTGATCTCCTCCTTCAGGGTCGCCTCCCGCTCTCTGGCGTCGTCCAGCGTCTGGGTTAGGGTGGCCAGCTTCAGCTCGAGGTCGGCGATGGAGTCTTTGGCGACGGCGAGCTCCTTGCCCTTCTCGGAGAGGCGGACCTGCAGCTCGGAGTGACTGTGTGCGTCCTTCTCCCTCTCGAGCTTGAGTGCGGCGTCCTCCTCGCCGCTCGTCTTCAGATTAGCCTCCAGCTGCGCCACCCTCGCCTCCAACTCTCTCTTTGCGGTCTCGGCAGCTGCGGCAGCGTCCTTTGCCTCCTGCAAAGCTCCGCCAAGCGATCGCTCGCGCGCGGCAAGCTCATTCTCGTGGCTGTCGAGGTCGACCTTCCGCTACGTCAGCTCGCCTTCTCGCCTGGATAGCTCCTCGGCGACAAGCCTTTGCTGCTCCTCCACTTCTGCCTTCTCAAGGATGAAGGCCTGATGCGCCTCGGCAAGCTGCTCCCGCTCCTCCGCCAAGGATTGGAGAGCTGCTTGGTTGATGGCTCGGAGCTCTTCTGCGCGCTTCTCCAAATCAGCACCCGCCTTGGCGGTCAGAGCCTCTCGGGACTCCTGCTTGGCTTGCCGGGCGCGGTACAAAGATAGAAGCTTGCGCAGCAGCCGCTCCTCCTCGGGCTCGCTGCTGCTGCTCGGCACGTCGACGAGCTTCAGTCCGGCGGAGGCGAGGACCTCCCCATCGAAGACCTCTCCCTCAACTGGCGCCCTGGACATGGACGCCCACGGGAGATGGATGAAGATGTCGTCGCCGGCCTTCAGATAAGCGCCCGGCTCGGGCTCGTCGGAGCTGGGGGCTGCGGCAGCGGCGGAAGGCTCGGCGGTCGGCATAGCGCTTGGCGCTCCTGCGGCCTCAGTGCCATCAGTGCGATCGCCGGCCTCTTCGCCAGCTGCCGCAGCGGCAGCCTTGGCGGCCTCTGCGCCAGCGGGATCGTCCGCGCCAACCGTTTCCTCAGCAACAGCGGCGTCGTCGGCGACGACCTCCGTCTCCATAGGCTCGGCTGCGAACGGGTCTGACAAAAGAAAAGGAAAGAAAAATAGTCAAGCAAATATCAAAAAAAAGAAGATTTGAAAGGAGAAAAAATCCAAGGGTTTACCTGCGCGGCCCTCCTCCTCGGTGGGGTTCCTTGCCGGGGAGCTCTCCCTCGGCGGCGTGGTGGTAGCTCCCACCGACGGAGGACCGCTAGCGCCATCCCTTGGCGGAGTGCCCGCCCTTGGCGGGGTGCACGCCCTTGGCGGGGTGCTCGCCCTTGGCGGAGTGTTCTCCCTTGCCGGGGGGCTCCTCCTTGGCGGTGTGGTCGAGGCGTGCGGCTCGTCGGGGGTGATCTCCTGGCGCTCCTGGTGCTGCTGCTCTACTTCAACACAAGTCAAAAAACAAGATGTTAGCAAGGATGGAAGACCCACGCGCGCCCGACAAGCGGAAAGTGAACCACACTTACGCTGGGGGCTGCTCCGAAGAATGGTCGCCGGGTCCGGCAAGCTCGTCTTAGGCGCACCTCCTGCTCTCGCGGAGGGCTCGTCCTCGATGACGATCACCGGGACCTTGGCCCTCTTCGCTGCCCTCTGGGCCAGGGTTCTGAAAAAGACAGGTTCAGAGTTAGGCGAAAGAGATGCAGGACAAAGCAACAGAGAATCAAGGAAAAACAAGAATTGCGAAGACTTACTCTCCTTCCTCCTCGTCGGAGCTGAGCGCCGAGAAATCGAAGTCCGGCTCGCGTGTCCCGGTGCGAGGAGCTGGAGGAGTGGGCTCCCTTGGCCCCTTGGCGGGAGCAGGGGCGATGGTCTGAGAAGACCCCGCTCCGGTTGTCGCCGAGGCACAAGGGGCGGCAGGAGCGGTGGCACCAGCCCGGGAAGATCCCCCTCCAGCCGCTGCAGAAGCGCGAGGAACTCCCGTGGCGGCCTTGCTTGCCGCGGTGACGCGTGTCGCGCGGCGCTGCGGCCGTTGGCCCGCTTGCCGCCCCGTCACGTCTGCGGCCTTGCGGAGGCGTCTTCTTGGAGCTGGAGGACTTGCTGGTGGTGGCGAGCTGCCCGAGGACGAGGAGGAGGAGCCGATCTCTAGTGAGCCGCTCGAGTCCTCGGCAGGCTCACTTGACCCGGCACCCTGCTCGGCGGGACCGCTCGACTCTACGCCCTGCTCGATGGGCTCGCTTGTCCCGGCAAGTTGCCCGGCAAGCTTCCCCGCCTTGCGGAGCTCTTCCTACTCGGCAAGGCTTGTCGCCTCCGCTGCCTCCGCCTCTTCCACAGTGTACCCAAACTCGCCCGTGGTCGCGGCTGCCGCTGCCTCTTCCAGTCGGGTGGCCATATATGCCATCTCCTGGTCGGTGGTGTCGCGGGTGAGGCCTTTCTTCTCGTCGGACTTGACTGGCTGCTCCACCAAGTTGTCGAAGAATGTTTGCACAGCTTCGTCGGAAGGCTCTTGCCAAGTGGGGTCGATGCCGTGGGAATCGCATAGCGGCATCACTGCACGGATGGCGCTGAGCGACGAGTTGTTGCACAACGGAACTACGCCCGCCGGCAACGCAAACCACTCAGGATGGGCGGAGTCGTACTTGAACAGCGCCTGGAGCATCGCGTTGAGCTCCAGGACAGTGAAGTTGTAATTAAGCCCCGGGCGCAGCCTCATGATATCTGCCGCGTTCTCAAACTCCCAGGCGGCCCTCTTCCTCTCCTGCAAGGGGGCGATTCGGCGGCGGAGAAAGTCTGCTCCTACTGCGCCCACGTTGAGCTTGGCGTGCCCGAGGCGAAGGATTCGGGTAGTGGCAATCTTCAATCTGCTATCCTCCGGGGCCAGGTCGCTCCAGTCGTTGCCGCGGACTACTGCGGCTTGGCGCCGGGAAGTGAATGGCTGTGGGTCGTCCTCTACGATCCAACACCAGTTGGCTCTCCACTCATCCCACTTGCCGCGGAGCTCCCCCTCCAGATATTCTTCCTTCTTGTGCGTCCTCAAGATCCAGGAAACGCCGCCCGACAAAGGCGACCCTGCCTCGACTCGAGGCGTGAAATAGTGGCGGAAAAGAGCTACATTGGGGTAGACTCCGACAAAGTTTTCGCACAGATGTGCGAAAACGGCCATGGTCAAGACAGCATTGGGGGTGAAGTCAAGGAGATGAAACCCGTAGGTGTTCATGATATCACAGAAGAACTCGGAATATGGCGGGCAGAGCCCGCAGTAGAAGAACAGCGCAAAGAAGGCGTAGCCGTTCGGGAACATCTCGCAGGCTACGGCGGGGAGTACCTTGGTGCGCGGATGCGCCTTCGTCTCCCTCGACCAGAAAAGGTAGAAGGATTCCTTCAGCTCCTCCGCGCTAAGCTTTGGCGGGAAGACCGCCATCTTCTTCCGCATTGCTGCTAGCCGCAGCGCCTCGGCGGACTTCGCGGCGGCCTTCGCGGACTTCCCCTTCTCGCCTTTCGGAGCCATGGCGGGGGCGGAGGGGGAGGTCGACGGCGCTGGTGATGCTAGTGGCGACGGAGGGCGGAGCGCTGCTCTCTTTCGGCCAACGGGAAGGAGGGGAGCGGCGGGGGTTTCTGAGGATTGAAGAAGCAATTGGCGAATGGAAGGAACTGCCCCTGTTTCCCCTACTTTTAAGGGGGGGAAGGGCGACGTTCCGCATTTCCCATTAAAGAAACAGGCCACGATCTCTCCCACGACGCCGCGATTGACGCGTGCCGTTAAGGGAGGGCGCGGTGGATAGGGAGTTGGATACGGCGTACCGCGGGCCGCGCGTGCCCGTGCACTGTTTTGGGTCTGGCCCAACAGCGCTCGGCACCGTGTCTGGCCCAGGCCCGGGGGCTCCTGTCGGTGTACTAAAGTAGGGGTACCTTAGTATCCCGAACTTGTGCACGTGCAGTTGCAGCGTCCCGCGACATGGCTTGCCAAGCGACCGCCAAGATCCTCCTTGGTTCCCTTGGAGCCATTCAAGAACAAAGTATTCCAGTCAAAGAGACAAGACCCCGGCAAGAGGAGCTTGCCGGGATGGCCACTCAAGGCACAAAACCACTCAAGGTACAAGACCCTGGCTAGAGGAGCTTGCCGGGAAGGCCAACTAAAGGCACCTCAAGAGAACTTGCCGCGACGCGCCACGTGTCCCTGCAAGGCCCGGTGAGCGACAAGCTCCCAGGCGCGACAAGATAGCGACCGCGGCAAGCTTCCACTCAGTACCCGCGCTCCAGCTCATCCGCCCACGCGTCGCCCTGGGACCCTCCCAGGCGCACGTGGCGGAAGGCTGTGCAGCCAGGGGAACACGGTGGCAAGCTGCGATGACGAGGCTACCGTCGTGGCGAACGGTGGCGCCCCTGACGGCCACTTTTTGCACTGTTTGGGGCGACGGCGACGGGCATTCAATGCCCTTGTCCCCTGCCGTCAGAGTTAGGTATAGAGCACTATACAAACACTGTTCCAACTACCACCATTTTTACATTTTTACCCCATCTGTGTTGCCATTTGTCGGTGACCCCTTTGACCTATAAAAGGAGGCCCATGCGCAACGTAGAAGAGGTTCCGATCATCGATCACTCTCCATGCTCGGTCTTGTTAGCGGTTAGAGTGTACTGTTGCTCTCCTCGCTCCCGAGCCAAGAACTCAATAACCAACCAAAGCAGGAGTAGGGTTTTACGCATCCGTGCGGCCCGAACCTGGGTAAACTGCTCGCGTGCTCGCCTCGATCCGCTCTTTGTGCATCCTCCGCCCCCTGCCGTACCGAGAAGGGGCTCCGGTCCCATAGGTGTTCGTGGGCGATCAGTTTCCCCGATAGTGAGCATCATGGAATTGTTGATGGAGGAAGGTTGATGATGACGATGGCGACGATCTCCCCTCGCCGGAGCCCCGAACGGACTCGAGATCAGCCCTCCCGAGAGAGATTAGGGCTTGGCGGCGGCTCCGTATCGTAAAACGCGATAATTCTTTCTCTCTGTTTTTTTTCTCCCTGAAAGTGAATATATGGAGTCCGGGGGTACGTCGGTGGAGCAACAGGGGGCCCACGAGGCAGGGGGCGCGCCCAGGGGTGTGGGCCCCCTGGCTTGGCTCTTTCCAGAGATATTTTTTATATATTCCAAAATAATTCTCCATAGAATTTCAGGTCATACCGAGAACTTTTATTTCTGCAAAAAATAACACCATGGCAATTCTGCTGAAAACTGCGTCAGTCCGGGTTATTTCCATTCAAATCATGCAAGTTAGAGTCCAAAACAAGGGCAAAAGTGTTTGGAAAAATAGATACGTTGGAGACGTATCAGTGTGTCCAGCAAGGATGATTGTGGCCAACTAAAAAGCAAAGAGTCAAATCATACATGACGCTCCAAGCAAAACACATATCAAGTCGTGAATAAAAATACAGTCTCATGTAAGGTTACTGATAGATGAAGACGAAAGAGGGGATGCCTTCCCGGGGCATCCCCAAGCTTAGGCTTTTGGTTTTCCTTGAAGTTTACCTTGGGTTGCCTTGGGCAACCCCAAGCTTAGGATTTTGCCACTCTTTGTTCCATAGTCCATCAAATCCTTACCCAAAACTTGAAAACTTCACAACACAAAACTTAGCAAAAAATCTCATGAGTTTCGTTAGTATAAGAAAACAAACCATCACTCAAAGGTACTGTAATGAACTCATTCTTTTTTATATTGGTGTTAAACCTATTGTATTCCAACTTCTCTATGATTCAAACCCCCCGATACTACTCATATATTCATCAAAATATGCAAAACAACACACGAAAAACAGAGTCTGTCAAAAACAGAACAGTCTGTAATAATCTGTAACTTTCGAATACTTCTGTAACTCTAAAATTTTTGAAATAAATTGGTAGACGTGAGAAATTTGTCTATTAATCATCTGCGAAAAAGAATCAACTAAAAATCACTCGCCAGTAAAAAAATGGTAGCTAATCTGTTTATTACAGCATGATCACATAAACTTCACACAAGTCTTCCCAAAGGTTCTACTTGGCACAAACACTAACTAAAACACAAAACCACATCGAAACAGAAGCTAGATGCAATATTTATTCCTAAACAGAAGCAAAAACAAAGAAAATAAAATTGGGTGGCCTCCCAACAGGCGCTATCGTTTAACGCCCCTAGCTAGGCACGATACAAGAATATATCTAGGTATTGCCATCTTTGGTAGGCAATACATAAGTGGCTCTCATAATAGATTCATAAGGTAATTTGATTTTCTTTGTTGGAAAGTGTTCCATGGCTTTCCTTAACTGAAATTGGAATCTAATAGTTCCTTCCTTCATATCAATAATTGCAACAATCATTCTAAGGAAAGGTCTACCAAGAATAATAGGACATGTAGGGTTTCAATCTATATCAAGAATGATGAAATCTACGGGCAAATAATTCCTATTTGCAACAATAAGAACATCATTAATGATTCCCATAGGTTTCTTAATGGTGGAATCCGCAAGATGCAAATTTAAAGAACAATCATCAAGTTCATGGAAACCTAACATATCACACAAAGCTTTTGGAATTGTGGAAACACTTGCACCCAAATCACACAAAGCAAAGCATTCATGATCTTTAATCTTAAATTTAATAGTAGGTTCCCACTCATCATAAAGCTTTCTAGGGATAGAAACTTCTAATTCAAGTTTTTCTTCATAAGAATGCATTAAAGCATCAACTATGTGTTTGGTAAAAGCTTTATTTTGACTATAAGCATGAGGAGAATTTAGCACGGATTGCAACAAGGAAATACAATATATTAAAGAGCAATTTTCATAATTAAATCCCTTGAAATCCAAGATAGTGGGTTCATTGCTATGTAAAGTTTTGACCTCTTCAGTCCCACTCTTATCAAGATTCATACTAGAAAACAAGGATTTAATAGGAGGCACGTCGATCACTTTCAGATCTTCATCCTTATTATCATGAAAACTAGAAGAACACGCTTTCATAAAGCAATCTCTTTTTGCACGCATCCTAGCGGTTCTTTATTTGCACTCATCAATGGAAATTCTCATGGCTTTGAGAGACTCATTGATATCATGCTTAGGTGGAATAGATCGAAGTTTCAAAGTATCAACATCAAGAGTAATTCTATCCACGTTTCTAGCCAACTCATCAATCTTTTGCGAATTCATAAACTATTTAACACTAGTCTCAAATTCAGACGGTATCTTACCAAAATTTCCATAAGAGGTATTGTACGAATTACCATAATTATTAGAGGAATTAATAGGAAAGGCCTAGGATTAAAGTTTCCTCTATAAGCATTGTTAGCAAAATTATTCCTACCAACAAAATTCACATCCAAAGATTCATTATTAGTTTCAATCAACGTGGATAAAGGCATATCATTAGGATCAGAAGAAGCACTCTTAGTAGCAAATAATTTCATAAGTTCATCCATCTTTCCACTCAAAACACTAATCTCTTCAATAGCATGCACTTTTTTACTAGTAGATCTCTCTGTGTTCCATTGAGAGTAGTTAACCATAATATTATCCAGGAGTTTGGTAGCTTCTCCTAAAGTGATTTTCATGAAAGTG